>CM057459.1:1076375000-1077020000 GCA_016271365.2 Neoceratodus forsteri
TAAATCCTGCTATTCTTTCGAACCAGGTCAGCATTTTCCAGGTTGCAGGGATAGAAGTGTTGGGAGACAATAATGTTAATAATATATATCATCAGCAAACATACTAATTTTGTATTCCTGCTGACCTATGGGTATACCTTCTATCTGAGATGAAGATCTCAAGACAGAGGCCAAGGGCTCAATGTATATTGCGAAAAGGAAGGGAGACAGGGGGCAGCCTTGCCGCGTACCCCTGCTGAGATGGAATGAGGGGGACAGAGCTCCATTAGCTCGTATATAAGCCCTCGGGGACCTATAAAGGTTAGTTAGGCTTGTAATAAATGAGGAAGGGGAAGTGAAATGCTGCAAGGGTATCCCACAAAAAGAACCATGAGACATGATCAAAGGCCTTTTCAGCATCAAGACTAATAAACGCAGATGGGATTTTCCTAGTACGGACAGACTCTTGCAGGACTAATGTTCGGCAAATATTGTCCATAGTACTCCTGTTTTTAATAAATCCAGACTGATCAGGGTGTATACTTTGTGGGATAATAGATTCCAATCTAGAGGCCAGAATGGCAATATAAATTTTATAGTCAACATTTAATATGGAAGTAGGTCTATAAGATCTAGGATCCAGGAGGTCTTTCTGAGGCTTAGGTATTGGGGAAACAGTAGCGAAATCCAAAAATGGAGGAGGCACCCCACCCTGAAAGACTTCAGTAAATAGAGAGTGGATCTTGGGAGTTAATTCCTTAATAAACATCTTATACCATTCTGATGTGTAACCATCTGGACCCGGACAACGACCCAAATTAAGTTTTTTAATTGTCTCACTTATCTCAGCTTGGGAGATGGGGGCTTTTAAATCATTAATTTGAGAAGGTGACAATTTTGGGATATTTGCTTGGTTTAGAAGTTGTGAGGAGTCAGAAAAGTTTGGAGAATACTCTGCTAAATATAATTTGGCGTAATAATCCGAAAATGCCTGGAGAATATGTTTATCAGTATGATGAACTTTCCCTGTGGTTAAATTTTTAAGTTTCAAAATAGTGGGAGTGTGTCTATGTGATTTAAGCCTCTGAGCAAGCCTCCTGGCCCCCCTAGGTCCACCATCCTGTACCGTTTGTCGAAGGTAAAATAGTGACTGTTGTATTTTATTATCTATAATTTTCTGCAAAGCAGCTTTTGTGTCTCTAATCAGCCTTTGCACCTCCGTGTCACCCTCTCTGTACAACATCTGGTAGTTCAAAAGGCATTCAGAGAGTGCCCGATATTCAGCCTCTCTTTCTTTATATTTTTTAGTGGAGTAGGCTATTATTTCCCCTCTGATTGTTGCCTTCATTGCATCCCATTGGATAGCCTCAGAAATATCAGGCGATGCATTATCTGAGAAGAAGAGGGGGAGTCTAGATCTGATTTCCTCCTGAAATCACTTGTCAGTTAGGGTCAAGGAGTTCAGTCTCCAAAGAGTTTGTACTTTTCCCTACCCATGTCTACCTTGAGCATTAAGGAGTGATGATGATCCGAGAGGACCTTCGGGCCGACTGACATATCTTGGACCGATGTCAAATTTTCACACGTGGTTATGAAGTAGTCTAATCTTGAATAGGACTTAAATCTAGGAGAATAGTAGGTGTAGCTGGGAGAAGAAGGGAATAAAGATCGCCACACATCTATAAACCACAGGTGGTCCATAGTTTTTCTACACTGTTTAGCTGTGGATGAATTCTGATGCCTCTGTGGGTTAGAGCAGTCCATGTGGGGCAACAAGGTTAGATTAAGTTCTCCCCCAAGGATCAATTGACCCTGGAGAAGGTCTAGCAAGTTTGTAATAAACCCCCGTAGGATGGGACATTTTGTCTGTGGGGGAAAGTAAACACTAGCCAAAGGGACCCTCTTGCTATGAAAAGGCCCCTGATAATCACATATCTCCCTTGGACATCAATATGTGTCTGTAAAATTTCTAGGGGGGGTGTTATGGGGAATCAAGATGGCTGCCCCTCTCTTTCTACCCCTCGGGTGCGATGAGGCAACCACCTTATATCTGCCTCCCCAGGCTAACCTGAGGTGTTCCGCCTCCAAAAGGTGGGTCTCCTGGAGGAAATATAGGTCTGCCTTTTGCTTGTTAAGATGTTGCATGAGGCTGGTCCTTTTGATGGGGTCATGGAGACCATTAATATTGTGCGATAAAATTTTAACTGGACTAACTGACATCATATAAAATTTTTAGAGTAGTAATTAGAATTCGTTTTTTTCCCCTTAGATCGGTAGAAAAGGCCACAGTCCGGACCACACTCCCTCAGAGGGAACGGTCCAGCTTTAGAAAAGAAGATATCCACTGACTGATATTCATGACTGTAACCAATAAAACATATTTGTTTAACCAAGATTCTTGATGTGTGTGATTCTCCCCCCCCCCCCCAGATATTCTCTTTTTTAATCAGACTTCTAAATGATACAATAGAATTTCCTATAAGGGTTCTAGAAGTTGGGATACTAGTTATCTTAATATGTAAAGTATATAAGCTTAAAGGTAAGCACAGATTAAAACCATAAGCCCATATAACCAATTGTCAAAAATCTTGATACCTGTAGGAAAATCTTAACCCCCCCCCCCCCAAGATAAAACCCTGAACTCTCTGGGATAATCTACACATAATTAGAATTCGTGAACCTTCACAGTGGAACAACCTAGTAACCATAACTAAAACTATGTACAAAATGACTCCCAAGTGGGAGGTGCTCATTCTGAGCTCCCCCTGGGACATCCTCACCCCACCTCTTAAAAAGGTAGGGGAGAGATGTGGGACCTCAGTCGCACACCCAGGGATTAAAGAACCCCAAAGTTAGCAGGGAAGCCCCTTGTTGGAGTGGCATAAATACCTCTCCAGAGTGGAACCAGTACAGCTAGGTTCTATGGTCAGACATATCCCAAGAGAGACAATATGCCTATTCCCTTAATAGACAGTTGGCATTGTTTACTTTGTTGTGGGGAGAAAGTGTAACATCTAGCAAGCACATCTGTACTATAATCCAACTTATGGGTTCTCCCCCCCCCCCCCATTCAGACACATGGGAACCAAGCCCCTCTCACTCATCTTGTAAAACCTTAGAGCTTCCTGGACAAATGAGATTACAATTTCCAAGATGAACACCCCGTATTTCATGTCTCTCAAATAAGTCTAGTATCAATTGTCTTGTTTCGACCTCTTGTGAATGAGGTATGGTCATCTTGTCAGGTCTCCCCCACCAATAGGAAGCAGCACAGTTGGTAATTTCCTCTGGCTAAGCAGGAAGGAAGGGAGACAGCAAAGGGGAAGAGATGCCACCAATAGAAGTGCAGGAAGAAAGGGGGGGGCAGCCACAATGCTCACACTCCAGCTTGGGATCTACCCCGCCATCAGAGAGCAAAAAAAAGGTCCAAATGGCATTCCAGGGCCGAATCATAATTTTATAAGATACATGTCAAATTGTATATTAAATGCCTGGACTAAATGAGAGGCACATCCCCACCCCCCCACCTCGGCAGCATCCCACTCCAAACCCCCACAACCCCCCACTGCCCCCAGCCTCAGCCAGAAAGAACAAAACCCCCAAACTGACAAGAAAAGTCACAATAGGGGGGATTTTAACTTATCTACCAATCCTGGAGGACAGTTCATGTTGGCAAGGTAGGGTTCCTATACTGCTGCAAGTTCTTCAATATGTCGGCCAGTGGCAACGCTGATACATGGGGCTGTCTAGAGCATTCTGTTTTCTCCATCTGGCTGTCTTGTTTTTATAGCTTCAGCAATGTTGTCTGAAATAATGCCTCTAGTTAAAAGGTCTGCCGTCACCTCGGAGGCCGAGTTATAAGTCAGCTGCTCAGAGGGGAAGAAAACTGTTAATTTAGCTGGATAAGGGGTGCGGAATCTAATCTTTTGGGAACAAAGTGCTGGAAACAGTGGGCTGTAGACCTAGTGTTGTTTCTGGGTACAAGGGGCATAGTCATTATCAAAAAGCAAACGCTATTGGCCCCATCACTTTGCCCTTTTGCCATGCCTTTCGAAGAAGGGTCTCCTTATTTTGGTAACTTAACAGGCGAATTACGAAAGAGCGTGGTCTTGCCCCAGGGCCAGAAAGTTTAGGGCCCAGGACTCGATGGGCCCTCTCTACATCAATCTGGAAATCAGGCTCCAAATTAAGGACCAATCACAATAGGTAGTCAGCGAAGGCTCTGGGGTCATTCTCCACTTCATCTTCAGGGAGACCGAAAATTCGAATATTCCTCCTCCTACCCTGATTTTCTGCATCCTCCTGGTGAATGGACATGGCTAACTGCTCAGCTGCAAGAATTTTAACTGACCCCTCCTGCTCTTCCAGCCTAGTGGCGTTTCAGGAAATCTGGAGGTCTGCTTCTGCCACCTGGCCTTGTAGTGTGCCCAACTCAGTTCTAATATCTTTTAAAGACTCGCGGACCTCCCCACGGAACTCCACGATCACTTAGAGTATTACCTTGTTGTTGGGCTCTGGAGGTTTTTTTGCGCCTTTTGATCGGGATGAAGCAGTTGATTTTTTCTCCGAACTCAGGGCAGGCCCGAGTTGCGAGTTTCCTTCATCCGACATGCGGCCTTCTGCGTCGGTCAGATCAGCGAAGGGCTGGATCCGATTATGGCTGTTTTTTGCCGTTTTTATTTGACAGAGTGCTTACCCCGACTATAGTATTTATTAACTATCAGAATTCAAGCTGTAAAGAGGATTCACGCTCTTTTTCCTTTTGTTATAGGCAGGAGCCTCTCCGTCTGCTAGCTCACCCAGTCATACCGGAACCGGAAGTCCGGGCCACCCTGTGTTTGATTCAGGATAGAGCTGAGCTGACTTGGAGACTGAAAGGGATACAAAAACCAGGAGATGTCAGGTGAAGAAGCAGAGTAAATAGCAGGAGGAAGGTTGGATCAGGGCCTGGAGAATCTGAAAGCAAAAGCAGGCTGCCATGCTGATGTTTTATGCAGGGGAGTGAGACAGTGTCAGAGTTGTGGAGGGAGTAAGTGGGGGTAGTGGGGCTAGGGATTAGAAAGCCAAGATTTATTTATTTATTTGCTTTTGGTAACCGGGTGGGTACACTAGGCATGAGAATGCCTATTTTCAGGCATGACCCGGGAGAGAACAGTTTGAAAAATACATAGGTGTGCATGTGACGCAGCACATGCGGTAATAGAGCACAAACAAAGTACACAAAGTTTACAGGTAATTCAGCTACAGTACAGTATGTACAGGTTAATGCAATTCAAAACACTTTGAGGAATACAGGCAGTGCAAAGTGATAGCATACATAAAACAAAGCAATAAACAATAGGGCAATTAAGTGCCAGGTTGAGGTTGGTGAAGCACGAGGAGAAGGAAAGAGGAGTGGTGAGAAGCATAGAGGAAAGGTTTGACAACAGGAGGAAGAAAGGGGTGTAAGATAGGAGGGAAGGAGGTGTGTGGATTAGCTTGGAAAAAGGACAGAGAAAGGATGGTCTAAGGTGGATTAAAGCAGGTGCAGGGGCTGGTAGCCCTCAGATGTTCACGGTGCAGTTTTTTGAAACTGGCATGGAGGTTGCTTAGCAGGTGTGGGGTAGGGAGTTCCAGTATTTGGAGCGTGTGTAAGAGAAAGCACGTGCACCCATGTTTGTTTTGCATCTAGGGATGTGAAGAGGTGCTTTGTCTGTGGATCGTAGTCCATAGGAGAGAGGTTGTGAGTGCAGCAGGGAAGCAAGGGATAGGGGAGGCCTGATCTAGTGATGCAGTCAATTAGGGTGCCAAAGGACTGGAGTCGGTGGGTAGAGGGACCGGGCCATTGAAGGTCAGCATAGAGCTGGCAATGGTGTTTGTAACGTGGTGATGCAGAGGCATAGCGTCAGATGCTATTATATGTAGTGTCCCATTTATGGAGGGAGGATTTAGAGGCAGATTGGAAGGTAACTGAGCCAGAGGTCAGTGCTGGGAGCAGGAAACCTTGTTCCACTGCTAGTCTGGCAGAGGGGGTAAGGGCATAGCTAGTTCTGTAGGCACTACCTAGCTTGGCAGTCACGGACTTTCAGATTGTTGATATGTGCAGGTCAAAGTCTAGAGATTCATCAAGTGTAACTCCCAGATACTTGAAGGATCTGGTGCTGTGCAGAAGGGAGCCATCTGCACACTGGATATTTAAGGCATGATGATTCATCTTAAGCCTGGCAGGCGAGCCAAAGAGCATGGAGTATGTCTTGGTGGTGTTGAGAACAAGTTTGTTCCGAGTTAGCCAGGATTGGATATTTGCGAAGTCGAAGCAAGAGGGTGGGTTATGTCAACGATTGTGCCTGGCACTAATGGTAAATGACTAGGTCATCAGCATACAACGAGAGCGAGCAGTTTGGTGCAAGGAGTGGTAAGTCATTTATGAAAATTGAGAAAAGCAGGGGCCAAGTATGGAGCCTTGGGGTACTCCAACATGTATAGGGGAGAGATCTGATATGGCTGAGTTGAAAACTACAGCCTGTTTCCTATTAGACAAATAGCTTTTGAACCAGGTGACTTTGTCAGAGGCGAAACCTAGGGAGCGTAGTTTATCAAGAAGAAGGGTATGGTCTACCAGGTCAAAAGCCTTGGTTAGATCAATGAAAACTGCACCCGTCAGAAGGCCTGAGTCCGTAGAGGCATAGATGTCATTAGTGAGCTTCAGAAGGGCAGTGGAGGTGCTGTGGCCTTTGCGGAAACCATGTTGGGCGCAAGATAGGAGGTTGTACTTCTGAAGATATTCTATTGATTGGGTGTCCACTAGCTTTTCCAAAAATTTGCTGAGCATGGAGAGAATAGCTATGGGACGGTAGTTCTTGATTTCTTTGGGATCGCCTTTTTTGGGAATCGGGGTGACTTTAGCTACCTTCCAGATATCAGGAACTGAGCCATGATATAGGGAAGGGTTGAAAATTTTGGTTAGGGGAGAGGCAATGAGAGGGGCAGTGGCTTTCAGGAGCCTAGGTTCCAGACCGTCAGACCCTGAGCAGGTGTTATCAGGAGCCGAGAGCAGTAGTTTTAGCACTTCTGCCCTAGTGATACTCCAGAATCTAAAGAGAGGGTGCTTGATTAGAGGTTCACGTGGGGGTGGGGCAGTACATATTGTTGTGAAAGATGTCAGGTAGCTGGTCAGATCTGAGAAATGGAGATTGAAAGAGTTTGCTATGGTCACTGGATTGTTGCAGTGAATACCGTTTAAAAGCATGTCACTTGTATGGGTCCTAGTATTTGCACCAAGCAGTGTTTTTATAGTAGACCAGAACTTTTTAGAATTTCCAGCCACCTTTGTTAGGAGGTCTTTGCAGAAAGTGCTCTTGGCTAGGCGAATGTTTCTTTTACACGTGTTTCTCCGCGACCGATAGAGGTTATAGTCGTTTTGAAGCCCAGTTGTTTTGAAATGTCGCCATAGTTTGTCCCTGGCCTTTAGTTGTGTAAGTAGGTCTTTTGATAGCCACTTTGTCTGCGTGCCTCGAATCCGACGAGTGACTAAGAAGGAAGGATGCCATACCAGAACGTAGAGATGAAAGTAATGCAATGGGTGAGACGCCTACATTCAAGAAAGGGTCATGACACGGAAGCTTAGAGGGAAAGTGGTAGATGCTGGGGAGTGGACTGTCAAGGGCAAAGCAATAGAAGGAGTAAAAGAGGGGTTCCAGTATGGCAATGGTGGATTTGGGTGCCACACAATATACAACATTCCAGGTCACCCACATTAGGGCAAAAACAAGCAGAGCGCAGCTAAACAGAGCTCAAGGAAAACGCTGACAGTAACAATGGCAAGAGACAGTTCTGCCGGCACACAGACAGAATGCATACCCCAGTCAATGAAGCACCTGTGAACAAACAAATGAAACAGCAGACACATCAGTGAATAGTGGAACAAGTCTGTCATGGGAACTTGTTCCTTCCACCTGCCCCTGCACCCTCCTAAAATATATATAATGATCTCCACCCACCCCATATTGGGGAGCAGAAGACAAATACACTAACAGGAGAAACAGTGAAAATGAGTCAAAAGTAGCAACAGCAGCAACGTAAGGCGCTACATGCTTCTCACACCTATACCACATCCATGCACACCTCATTCACAGCTGCGACACACTCAACCCATCAATATGCTCATAGTACACCACACTGGCAAATCCCTCAAGCGCACATCACTAGCACACTCTTCACGGCACCCAATTCACGGAGCCCTGTTTCCAGCACTCTATTAACGGTATACCCAACATTCCTGTAAATAATATGTATGCCCTAGAGCAAAGGAGGGCGAGAGAGGTGATATGATTGAAACACTCAAACACCTTAAGGGCACTAACAAGGTGAAAGAGTCTAACATGTTTCAATAGAAGAAAAATAGCAGGACAAGAGGGCACAGCATGAGATTAGAAGGAGGCCGATTAAGGGGTAATGTGAGGAAGTTCTTTTTCACAGAAAGGGTGGTGGATGCACGGAATGGCCTACCTCAGGAAGTGGTGGATATGAATACTGTGCAGGGCTTCAAACAGGCATGGGATAGGCATTAGGGAGCAATACAGATGAGTATGAATAGATAGGCCATTGACACAGTAAAGGCTTATGGCACATTCATAAGGTAGAAACAATGGGCAGACTGGATGGACCTTGCGGTCCTTATCTACCATCAACTTCTATGTTTCTATGTTTCTAAAGCAAAAACTTTGAGGGTCATCTTCATAACGCTCTCTCTGTGGGTGGGGACAGGGAGTGAGATATACATGCTTCATTCCTGTAACATGCACCAATACTTCTAGATCTAGTTCAAATACATTTATACTTCATACAGATTACCTAACCTCCCTATGGGGTACCTGGCGCCCTAACACTCCTCAAGACCAATTGTGCGTGGCATGCTTCCAGTGTTGGGTGAGCTGTATCTCTGGGGCAAATTCATACCTGCATGTATCTTATCCTGCCCCTGAAGGACAATTTTAAAGTGAGACAACATGTCAGCATTATGATAGTACTACTTAAGTTGATAGTTGGTCCACCTGTACCTGCCTGCCTCCAACAGTGTACTGGTGGCCCTAATGGCCCAAAGACACAGGCTCCCATGCATGGCCTCTCACACAGGGACTTTACTGACCCCAGTTGTTATCAGGCCTGCTCCTATTGATGACCCTTCATTTGGCTATCTGCCAGGGGGAACATACTACGGTACCTAGTTTTTTATTGCTTCCACAAGCTTTCTATTGCAAACTTTATTTACAGTTCATGACACTCTCTCTATGGGTGGGGGTGGGGAGCAGGATATACAGGCCTTGTTCCTGTAGCATGCACCAAGCTTAGGATACAGCTTTTGATGACGGACATCTGCATGACAGGAGAAATTGAGGTGGCAGGCTAGCCAAACCCCAAGATACTTGAAGCAAGTAACCTCGTCAAGTTCCACACTGTCCAGGGTCTTCAAAACTGTGTGGAACTGCAATCTTTCCAGTCTCTGCTTAGTGCAAAACATCATAGAGACTATTTTGTTGCCATTGAGTGTGAACTGATTAGAGTGGAACCAGTGTTGGTTAATATTAAAATCATGTTGGAGACAGAATCGCCAGATCAGAGACAGAAGGGTCTGAAATGAAAAGCACAGTGTCATCAACATACTGTACATATGCATATTCAGGGAGACATGAGCCTTAGAGTACACCCTAACAGATTTGCAGTGGGGAAGGGGCTTCATTAATGTAGATAGCTTGAGGCCTACCATCTAGTTAGGAGCTGTTGTTGTATATATTTTACTGTTATATCGACTGTACATTTTTTTAACCTGTTTCTGTGATTTGCCCCTTTGTATTGCCCAGGTCCATCTTGTAAATGAGCTTGCTCAAAGGTGTACCACCTGGTTAAATAAAGATTGATTGATTGATTGATTGAACCATCTAACCGAGTAATTAGTCCAGTGCACTTATGTTTGTCCAGGAGAATGGGATGGCAGACAGTGCTGAAGGCTTTGGCCAGGCTGACAAATATGGCAGAGGTGATCAGGCCCTGGTCCTTACCCTTCAGGATGGAATTAATAAGTCAGAGGAGGGAAGAGACAGTGGGGTAAGACTTACTGAACTCAGACTAGAAGAGGTAAGGAAGGATGAAGAGTCCAGAAAGGGGTAAAGCTGGGAGAGAACCATGTGGTTTTGGAGTTGGCCAAGGCTGGCAGGAGGGGAGGAGAGAGAGAGAGAGAGAGAGACATAGGGCAATAGTTTCCTGGGCAGGATGGGTCACCCCTTTTATGTAGGGGATAACAGTGGCCCTCTCCCAAGAATTGGGACAGCACCCAGAAGAAAGGAGAGATTTAAAAGGTCAGAGATAGGTATGCTGCACCATGCTTGTGACCCAGGTTCAGGAATGAGTCCGGGACATCGGGGGTCGGCAGAGGGGAGGGAGAGGATTGATCATCTGAGGACAGCTCTCCTCTCCCGGGAGGGGGGGGGGCACACGCTCAGTGCCTGACTGGCCTCTGGCGGAAGTGGGAGGCATAGCAGACACGAGAGCACAGAGGGGTTGGGAAGTGGCAGATGTCGGCGGAGACACCTTGACGTCGGAGCGTAGCCATTCCCCAGAACATTGGAAAAACACCCATGGCACTCCTGGGTAGACAGAGAGCCAGGCCCTGATCCCCAATACCCCTACCTGCCCCCGTGACCGGCATCCTGATGAGACTCAGGAATTCGGGGTGCTTGCCCCCCCCACCTCGTCCCTGCCTGGGGAGTAAGCCAAGGGTACTTAGAGGATGGACCGCCACGGGATACAGGTAGGAGGTGGGGACTAGAATGGCCATAGGTGTCTCCCGAAGGGAGTGGAGTGCCATGGGAGGGGAGGAGTATAAACAGATAGTAAAAAAAAAAAAAGAGATAGGTGTGCTATAGAAGAGGCAGACAAATATAGAAGCCTGGGGCAATCCTATCAAGGCTGTGTTCTTTGTTAGGATTTAGAGTTTGAAGAGCCTTTAAGGAGGAAGCTAGAGAGGTAAAGGTGAAAGAGGAGGTGGAGAGCTAGGGGCAGGGGTGACGGGAATAAGGACTTTGAACCCATATGTACTATGTTATGTCCTTAGAGGAAGAGTTGATATATTGTCACTGCACAGCCCCCCTGGTGATCCAGGGAGCATGGTTCATGCAGGTGGGTTGAGCACTGTCATCAGCAAGGACCATGGCGTGAGTGGGTCTTCTGACTCCACCCATTCAAAAGGCCAGGCACAATTTAGCAAATGCTAGGACACATGTAAATCATTTCAATCCTCCAATCCTTCCAGACCAGATTTATGACTATATGTGACCACCATGCACCCCTTAGGAAAACCAGATTATGGAGCTCCACATTCCTTGGATAGCAGCTGAGTTGATAGCTTGTTTCCGTACCAGAGACCTTGCCTGGCAAGCCTACAAGATCACTGGTTCCCTGACTGCAGTCTGCTTTAGCCAACTGTCGGCACCTTTGCAATGCCTGTACCAAAGCCAACAGGCTTGCAAAGTCTGAGTATTTTGCATCCACACTCCAGAACAATGTTAATCACTCCTCCAAGTTTTGGAAGGTTATCCACTCCCTTTTCTCCCCTCAAACTCAGCCCCCCATGTTAGCAGCTCCCTCATCTCTGACTCCTCTTTTGCTGCCTCTTTAAAGGAAAATTACACCCTCATATCCTGTAAATGTTTGTTTCCTTGTCAACAGCCAACTCTTTCCAGTAGCTGTTAGGGGTATATGTGATTGCTTTAGTTTATTTTCACTGTTCATACTAATCCCTGTAACTATCCTGGGGGTCTCCATTTCATGGTTGTTGAAATCTCACTGTCCCTGAGAGCTTCATTAGCATATGAGAACATGATGTGAAATCATCCTTTAGGCCTGTCTGCTTAATTAGACTTTCAACAAAACTAGACACAGCAAGGGGTGAAATACCACATTTACCTTTGGTTAGCTTTGCAAACTCGGAGTTGCAATGCAGGGTTTTCCCAATTAAATTGCTTTGAATTTGTGTCTTTTCAGAGTTTTTTTTTCCAGGATACTTGTACTTTCAGCATTGAGATTCATGGTATAAATGGTTGATATGACATCTTGTTCTCATATGTTAATGCAGCTCTCAGGGACAATGAGATTCCAACAGCCATAAAATAGAAACCCCAGGATAGTTGTAGGGGACTAGTATGCACAGTGAAAACAAACGAAAGCAAACGTGTATCCCCATCAGATACTGGAAAAGAGCCTTTGCATCTGGCTCCTCTTCCTGTGACCCTACTAGTCTGCTAAAGTTTTAACAACATTCAGTGCTAGTTTCAGTCAAACTATCTGTCCCTCAATGCCAAAAAACAGTTCCCGTGACATCTGGCACCTGACAGAGGCTTACCAGACTCACCCCCCTCCCATTATTCCACACCCTTGATGGTGCTGGGACTGAAGATGTAGCCTTCTTTAAGTACCTTGAGGTCTGGCTGGACTGTCATCTTGATTTTTCAGTATACGCTGAGGCCATATACTGCAAGCTCTACCCCAAGCTTGGTGCACTGTATGGAAATAAAATGAGTATCCTGCTTCCTGCCCACTGTGAGATTGTTTTAAAGATGACTCTCCCTATTTTTGACTATGGGGACATAGTTTACAGTGGAGCTTCCAAATCCACCCTTGCCCAGACTAGACCCCCTCTTTCACTCCTTTTGTCATTTTGCTGTAGGCTGTCCCTCTTGTACCCACCACTGCTCACTCTACTCTGCCCTCTCCCACCCCTCTCTTGATGCCAGGCACCTTTCTCACTGTGCCTCCTTTATATCCAAATTCTAGTTTGTTTCACTTCCCTCCTGTCCTCTCCCCCTCCTTCCTCCTACACTCTCCCATAAATGTTTCCCTTTCCCTTTCTATTCCTTCCAGGAGATCTACTGTTGATCAAGCTGCCTGCTAATATTGCTTTCCTAAACTCTGGTCCACACTTCCCCTGTCAATCCGCTCTGCCTCTCCTCCCTTCTCCCTTAAGTTTCTTCTTCATGACTTTTCGTCTACCACCTGCAATTCTCCTTGACCTCTAACCTTATTTGACCTCTGTCCCTTCATACTCATACAGTATTGCCTTGGCCATATTGCTCCCCCCCCCACCACTATGGCTGTTAGGTAATTTCTCCATGCCTTTCCAAGCTCAGTTGGTATCTACCACACGTACCTTGTTGAACTGTTTTACCTTGCAGTGTTTAACATTATGCTCCCTTTGATGTACTGATTTGCTTGCCTAGACTACTGTTTTTGTAATGCTGTGAATTACTATTTATTTTTCTCTTTTCATACTATCTTCCATATCAATCCCCTCTGGATGCATCTGGAAACAAGCTGTTATCAGCTCAATATGCCTTTCTGGTTAAACTTTTGAAATCAAGCAATCAACAAAGCAGCAATAAATACATAAATTCAAGGGCCAGACATAATTCAGCAACTATTAACAAGCCAGTTGAAAGCCTCTATCTTGGACATTAGCCAACAGATAGGGGTCCATGATGTCTCCGTAACTGGGAGTTAGTGCTTCCTGAAGGGTGTCACAACACTTGAGCATGTAGGTGATTCAGTTGTATGCCGTGGTCAGACAGTAAGATCTGTCGTGCGATGACTGAACAATCTAAAGTTCCATGATACTTCTGACATGGCAAACACTGCCAGTGTTGCCAAGACTAGCCCAACTTTTGACAGATACCACTGTGCCAAGAGAACCTATGAGTATTCAGAGAGCTACATATCTATCTCCCCTGTGGTTGAACTGCCTATCTGGGCTGCATATGCACCCTGAGTACTAGACACTTCCCACCCGGTCTCCTTTTCCACTAACATTCTCTGCCCCCTCCTTGTGGTATCTGGCTTATGCCAGTTCACTGCCATGCATGAAGACATGTTATAATAACAAGAGTGGATTTCGCATGTACCCACTTAGTGGGTTTACATGGCAGTGAGTATTTCAAACTTATTCATGTAACCTCCCCCCAAAAAACATTCAGGGTTTACATCAGGAGTGCCCTTGGTCCAACCTGGACTACTGCCGTGCCCCTGGTTCCTCTGGGCCCCAGGACCTGAATGTTGTAGCAGGGGGATGGACAGGAATGGTGGGGGCAGGAGCAATTGTGTAGTGGCACAGCTCCAGCCACACATCAAAGGTGGGTGGCTGCTGCCTGCAGTGAACCTTGTTGCAGCCCCCCCCACCAGAAGACACTACACACCCCATCACCAAAGTCAGGGAGTGAGCAAAGAAAACAAAGGCAAGAGTCCTCTGAAATCATAACTGTGGGGCTAGTGCCCCTGAACACCACACCCATCGCCATCTTTGTGGCCCAACTCCTAGGACAGCCAATCAAAGGGCAGGGAGGCTGCAGCAGGCTCTTGGAGGCTCTTGAAAGAGGGAAGGATAGATGATTCTGGCACCTGTTTCTGGATCTATAAGGCATTGAGAAATTTTGTAACAACCTTTTGGACCAATGGAAGCTTCTCTAGAACTGCTGCTTAAGAAGGGGACTGGAATGGAGGTGGGCAGATCGAGGAAAGATTACATGGGACAGGCCTGTTGTCCGAGCAGAGGTCAAGCTGTGCCATTTCAGGCCCCCTGCCTGTAAAATGACTGGTGAATGTAGCTGCTGGGTCCTGGTAAAGAAAAGAGTGGCATCTGAGTGCAGGCCAGCATTAGCAATGACAAGGAAGAGCCAATGTAGAGCGGAGAAACACAAATCAAGGGCTGCTGCTTCACATCCCATAGCAGGCACTACAGCTAGGTGTCCAGCTGCCATTAACCTGAGGGTTAAGAAACTGAGAAGTGTGGGTCAGTCCATGACAACAGCAGTGAAGCAAGGAGAGGGCAAAAGAGCCAGTGAACCATCCAGAAGGAATCCAAGAAGCCAGCATCTGAGAGAGGCATACTGAGTCCGAGGGGGGGAAGGGGCATGACTGATCCAGAAGTACCATGGGAGATCAGAGTGCCAGATGCATGCAGTGCCAGAAAGAGATTTCCGGTTGGGGAACCTTGAGTACAATCAGGATTTACCCTGCTTCAGGGAATATATTGTCTGTTTGGATCTGTCTTCAAATTGGCAATTGGGCCAGATTACAAATACCCCATTCTGTGGGGTTATTCAGAACCATTTAAGCAACTGTATGTAATAATTGAGCAATCTGCTCATTGCTAAGTTGATGAGCACCACCGTCAGCCAACCCGTGGCATCTACATGGGGCCTGCACTGGTTCTACAACTTTTGCTCCCATAAAGTTTAAGGGAATATCCTGGTACTAGGTAGCAGAGGGTAGCGACTTCCAGTACAGGAGGTCCAGAACATATCTGCACTGTGTTACTGTGTGGGGCTGGGACTGGACAGGCTTGACTAATGATAGCCTGAGAGAAAACAGTATTTGGGCTGTGCCTAGAAGGGCATATTTGCTGACCTGCCGGCGCACTGGTTGGATTTCTGCTTGTGATGCCAATGACTTGGGTTCGGGAATGGACCCGAGAGTCAGAGGGCTGGCCGGAGAGAGAAGGATCAAGTATCCTGGGGACTGCTCTCCCTCTCCACAGGGAGGGGGAAAGAGTGTCTGGTGCTTTATGGACCCTGGCAATGGCTAGGGGTCCACTGCAGCTGGCGCCGTCATACTGGGGGTGGATACTGGATGTCATTGCATGTCCCCACCCCCAGGGATCCAGCAAGCATCAAAAAAGCTGCCCCCCAGCATGACAACCTGCTCTGCCACCGGCTCCACTGCCTTCGATGTCCGCCGGGGGGGCCCGTTCCCATGGCTCCAACCCAGAGGGTAAGCCGAGGCTTGCCTATAGTGTCCATTGGGAGGGCCCTTCCAGTGGCCCCCACCCATGGGGGTAAGCCTGGGCATGGGGGGGATGACAAGCAGAGCAGGTCTGACCTCCGAATGGAGGAGGATTGGGGGACCAGGACAAAAAAAAAAAGGGCATATTTAGTGTCAGTCAAGAAACACCATTTTCCAGCAGTGCCTGCTAAAGGCCTTGTTAGTGGCAGCTTTGGGATATATGTGGTAAAGTTGAGCCTGGTAAGGTAATGGCAGATTTAGCAAGGGAATACTGTGTTACTTGCCAGTGGGGATCATCTTGCCATAATCTTTTTGCTTTTCAGGGTATCCCTGAAATAAGGTTTGTTATCTTCTCATTATTGGCAGTAATAATGCTGCGTATGCCAACTGGAGGGAAACAGTTGCATTTGTGTGGGATCTGCAGGAAGGGTGACCACAGTGGGGAGGTGAGCAAGTACAGCACCCCAGCGGGTTGTACTCACACATCACTTTACAGACTCAAATCTTTCTCTGGGTGGAGGCATCATGAATTTCTATTCTTTTGGATACAACCCCCCCCACTGCTGTGTGAGAAAAGAATACAAGAGCCACTGCAAACATCTACAGCAGCCTGGTGGAGCTGAAAGGTAGTGGCACCTTACAGTACCTCCTAAGCCAGTTGGGGAGAAGTGTCCACCCTACAGGGGCTATACACTCAGAATATTCAGTACAGTATTCCCAATAAATATTCTGGCCATGAAAACAATGGAATACTAGCATTTGTAGTAACATAATGAGGATATTCCACTTGTATTCCAAATACTAGCGGTACACTGTGCCATGTAATTGCATAATGCTCAGTATTCAGAATATGCCTCAGCTGAAATACACAGAACATGTGCATGATCTATGACGCATTCTTCCTTGGTGCCACTTATACTCCAGGCAGTGTACTGAGCATGCAGCTGCAGACAACAATGCACTCAATGGTGCAGGGAATTGGTGCGAGCCACAGGGGAATGAACTGCCCCTCACCATGATGACCAAAGAGCCAGGATGTGGCTCCCACTCTCAGTGTTGACAGCACAGTTAGTTTAACCCCCTGACAATACTCTTGTGGAGCGAAGCATCGAGACATCTGGCTGTAGCCCAAGTGTTCCCTATAACTTTGCACTACTGCACTAGGAATGGCCTTCCGGAGGAGGTTGTGGAGTCAAAAACAGTGGTGGAATTCAAGCATGCATGGGACAGTCATAAGGCAATTCTAGGGGGTGGGGGTAGGAAGAAGTAGGCTGCTGGTTAACTAGGATCTGCAGCTTATCCATTAGGTAGAGAAATGGGCAGACTGGGTGGGCCAAGCGGTCCTTATCTGCCGTCAAATTCTGTTTCTATGTTTCTAAGTGGATTTCATAACATACTTCTGCAGCAGTTCAAAGTGTGATGCCTATTTTTGTAAAGGACTAATCTAGCTGTGCTGTTGACAGTGAGGGTGTGAGCCACATACTGGTTCATTGGTGTACTGAGCATGTTTAAGTGCTGTTTATTCTGAGTATTGCAACGTACATGTAAACCAAGAATACAAGTGGAATATATATTCCAGCGTCATGTAAGTGCAGTGTTCAGAATATTTAGAATACTCCATATTTTGAATCAACCAATTGGAGTTACTGAAAAGGGAACAGAAACTCGCGGAGGAGACACAGTCACTCCGTGATCATAACAGACTGTTGCACTGCACTGCTCAAGACTCTGAGCGTGAATTGTATATGTTAAAAGATGACAATGAGAGGTTGGTTGAAATGTGATAAGAAACAGCTGTCTTATTTGAATGATATTTTGAGTGACATGAGTGAAAGTTTGAGAGAGGATAATGTTGACTTGAAGGAAGAGAATGTGAGATTGACGCATGAGCTAGACAAAGAGCTCAGGGAAAATGTTGAATTGGGTGCCACGTACAGAGTATTGCAGCATGATGTTGAGAAGGGTATTGAGCAGAGCACTGCTAAAGTTTGTCACAAGAAATGCAGAGACAAGATGGCGAGACTGCACCATCAGTGAGATATTCTCGCTGGCTATGTAAAAGCCATGAATGGTTTTCAGTACACACCCATTGACGTTACCTCATCAGGTGATGACGACTCTGATTATGAGGACTTGGGGCACCTCATCACATCTAAGCCCCCGCCCCACAGGGCAGCGGTCCTTACCAGCCATTCCCAAGATGGTGGCCATCACAGCCCGCCCCCATGTCATGTTGGTACACCTTCTATGCTGCCACGTCAACATAAACATGGTGGTCCCCATGATACGGGAGGCCACCCACCTCCAAGTAGGAGCCTGCTTCCACTGGCTCCCCTTTCCCAGAAAGATGGTGTGGAACTGCGAGGCATTGTACAGGATGTCGTGACTAGACTATCCACCCCTGAAGGAAGCTCTTCCATGCAGAAGCAGATCGGATGCATTTTTGAAAATGCTGTAACCCAAGAGAATGCATTCAAGGCAGTCATTGATGTGGCGGCAGAAGCTACCCTTCATGGTGCTTTGGGTCGTGGGGAACTAAACACCACACACCACTTGCCCACTTCCAATCCCCTACAGGTCGCTCATTCTGTTCAGCAAATTGCCCAAGGCATCGGACAGATGGGGCCAACTGACAACCTTAGCTGTCACTTGGAGAAGGTACGCTCCCTCTGTGAGAAGCTTTCTCTCCAACCTGAGTACCAGGTCCAAGTCCTGAGACAAACCATCAAGCCTACCCTCTGGGCCAAACTCCCAGAGGCTGTCCGCAATTGCGAGATGCTCGACTACAATTATATCACACAGGCACTTCTTGCTGCCAACTCCCCAGGTATCGTTGGAGCCCGTTTGGCTTACACGGTCAAGCAAAATGTGAAGGAAAGCCCAGCTGCTTACCATCAGTGGTTGTGGCTCACCTATGAGGCCGGCAAAGGCCTAGCAGGTGAGAATGCTAACAAAAACCAAACTGAGTACAAGGATTTGTACATCCGAAACATGACTCCGGCTCTCCGTGAGAAGCTTGAACTCAATGTCTACCCGCAGACCGACACTTTTGAGGAGATCCTCACCAAGAAGGAGCGGGTCTTCCAGGTCTACCTCCATAACCTAGCTTCCAGCAAAAACACCAACAAGGCTACTGCCATCCAAAATCCAGCGGCCCAGGCCATCCTGTCCCAAGTTGCTGCGGTAGGCCCTGCCTCAACCCACTATGTAGTGGAAGGCAACAACAATAAACAGGAAGCCCCTTCTGACAAATGACAGTTGCACAAGGGGGGGGGACTGGAACTACAAAAATAACCAGAACAATAACAACTACAACAGAAATGGGAGATCAAACTCCGATGGCAAGTACCGTAATGGGCCTAGCTATCGGGATCTAAAGGACGACAACGAGACCATCCACAAACAACTGGAGGAGGCCCGTGCTACAAAGGAAGCCACATCCATATGTTCCGTGGTGGCCCTGGCACCAGCTAGTAATGGCACCGACCCTTTCTGGTCTTCGGCTACCAAACAACCGAGCAGCCAAGGAAAAAAAACCTTTCATGTCATCGGACAGTGGCCAGGCCGATGTGGTGATTCGGGAACCCCCAATTAAACAGTTTGAGATTATGACTCTGATGTCAGAGGCACAATACGCGTGTCCTGTAAGCCGCAATAGAGAGGCCCAACCAGGCACCCTAGGCCTCAGGTCGCAGAAACGAGAAGATGAAGAAGAAGCTGGGAGCAGTACTGATTGACAATTACAGGTCGCAGTCCAGATTGTGAGTGACCTGCTCATTGATACAAATGGATGGCCTTGTGTAAGGACCATGGTTGGGGGCCACCAACTGGACATGCTTCTGGATACAGGAGCAGCTATGTCTGTTCTCCATGATGAGAACCCAGACATGTCTGCCTGGTCTACCAGCTGGAAGGCCAGCGCACAGGGTGTAGATGGCACCCAACTGCAAACTTGTCAATCTGTGTCTCTGCCTGTGCAGGTAGGCCATCTTAAAACAAATTTTGTTCTTGACCTCATGGTATTACGTCATCACCCCAGCATATTGGGAATTGATTTTCTTGCACAGCATGGCTGTGTGGTGGACCTAGCTAACAGGTTATTGCTACAGATCAAGGGACAATGTCATGCTGTCACCATACCAGACTCCAATGTGGTGGCAGCCATCTCCCATAACAACAAAGAGTATGAAGTCATGGCTCTGTTTGAAAGTTTCCTGAACTACAACTATTGCTACAGGAACATACTGATGTGTTTGCTACCAACAAGCATGATTGTGGTAGGATGCACATCACCATTGAAATACCAGGACCTAATCCTGTTAGGCAGAAGCAGTATCCATTTCCTGCTGAAGCCTTACCCTCATTGAGGGAGACCATCCAATCACTGCTACAACAAGGAGTGATTAGGACTTGTGTTTCCACTGTGGATTCACCCATTTGGCCTGTGAAAAAGCCAAATGGAACTTGGAGACTTACAATAGACTACAGGAAGCTTAACCAAGTTACCCCCAGCTGTTCCCCAACTGTGGCATCAGCTCCTGATGTGCTCAAGCTGCTGACACCTGACAAAAAGTGGTTCTCAGCTCTTGACATCTCTAATGGATTTTGGTCACTCCCATTAGCACAAGAAAACCAATACAAATTTGCTTTTACCTTTGATGGGCACCAATACACCTGGACCCGGCTGCCCCAGGGCTTTCACAACAGCCATTCCCTCTTCCATCTCCACATGATGGATGCTTTGCAGGGGTTTTCCACTCCCCAGTACCTCCTGCAGTACATAGATGACTTGCTTCTAGCAACTTCCACCAAAGAAGAACACCTAATCCTTTTGGATGAGCTGCTGACTCTCCTCAGGAGAGCAGGCCTCAAGTGCAGCCCCTCTAAGGCACAGTTGTGTCAGAAGGAGGTCATGTTCCTTGGCCTATGCATCACAGACCAAGGCCAAAGCCCAGCTGTCAAGAATATCCAGGGCTTACAAGATCTACCACTTCCTACAAGCGTGGCAACACTCGGACATTTCCTAGGAATGGTAAAGCAGTGTCAGTGGCTCAGTAGGTAGCACACTCGCCTCTAAGGCCGGGAGATCAGAGGGCTGTGGGTTCAGTTCCCACATCTGGCACTTAGGTTAATATCCCAGTACTGACACTGTAGTGCAGCATGAGAGGGGTGCTGCACTTCTGAGGTGCCGTCTTTCGGATGAGACGTTAAACCGAGGTCCCATCTGCCTGGATTGGTGGTAGTTCAGGTGGATGTTAAAGACCCTATGGCACTTATCGAAAGAGTAGGGGAATTTCCCGGTGTCTGGCAAATTTCCCTCATTCACTAAAAATACCACCAACAGCTTAATCTGGTTCAAAGTCAGTTGGCATTCATCTGTATCCCCCTCCCCCGGGTCGTGCCTGAAAATAGGCAGGATCTGTCTAGTGCACTTACCCGGTCAACAAAAACTAAATAAATAAATAAACTACTCCAGGGATTTTATTCCTGATTTTGCCTTGAAGGCTGCTCCCCTGTATGAACTGCTGAAAAAGGATGTCCCATGAACATGGGGCCCCACACACACTGAAGCTGTGGCCCAGCTCAAACAGGTCCTGGCCTCAGCCCCAGCACTGATCAACCCACATCCAAGATTACCATTCCATTTGGAAACTGCCACCTCTGATGTGGCCATGTCTGCAGTGCTGGTGCAAAAATACAATGGGTACTACAGGCCAATTGCCAATGCATCTCAGATGCTATCCCCAGTTGAGAGGAAATACAATTTCTGTGAAAGGACACTCTTGGCAATCTTTTGGGCTGTCAAACATTTTCTCTACATCATTGGGTATGCTCGTATCATTTTGCATACCTGTCACACTCCAACTAACTTTTTGCTTTCAGACAAAGTAAAAGATGAATCTGTCTCTAACACCCGACTCATACATTGGTCTTTGCTTCTGCAGGATATAGACATCAAAGTACTGCCTGCCCAAATGCCATTAGTTCTGACCCATGGCCTGCTGTACACAGGCCTCCAACCACCTTACCTACCTGACCCAGGACCATTCCTGCCAGCCACGCCTGAGGTCCTGGAAGACAACACAATGTTCTGCATCTTCACAGATGGATCTGCATCCTATGTGGATGGAGAACAGGTAGCAGGGCTTGGAGTGCTCATTAGGGATCATGAGGGTGATTTCAGGTGCATTGCTAGAAAATGCACTATCTCTTCACAATATGCTGAACTGGCTGCTGTGGCCTGTGCACTGGAGATCATGCCACATAGCGACAAGGATGCCATCATCTTTGCGAACTACAATTGGGTATGCTCATCTCTAAGTGAGTTCTTTCCATTCTGGCAAAAGAATAACTTTACCTCATCTGATGGTACCCCTGTCAAATATAGGGAGCTGTTTGTGTATATACACACCCTGACACAAATGTTCACACATAAGCTGTACATACAGAAGGTAAAGTCTCACTGCAAATTCAACCCTTACTATGAATTCAATGAATGAGTGGACTCACTTGCCAAAGCAGGCATTCGAGGGGGGGAGACATGGGAAAGGACTCACCCACAATGCATAGCAGCAATTGTGACATCTATAATTGCTGCCACCAAGAAACCAGTAATAGAACCCCCATTAGGTCTTTCTGCTGCACAGAAAGCAGATCCAGAGATCAGAGATGTGTTCAAATTCCTAGATAAGGGAACTGAACAACCACTGCCTGTTGGCAGACCCTACAAAAGACATTCAGACAAGCTACATCTGTCCAGTGATCATAAACTCATCTGGTATCACAAACAGGATACAGGTGACAAATTGTGGGTTGCACCACAATCTCGGAGAACCGAATTCATTCATATGGTTTATGACACTCCCACTGGTGGGCACCAGGGGATAGAAAATACTCTCCAGCGGCTCAAGATAGTCGTCCGGTGACCTGGCATGGCCAAAGATGTAGAACACTATGTAGACAACTGTATATGTGTGCTCAGAACAACCCCATTTCAGTGAAGAAAAATGGCAAGTTACTGCCCCAAAGGCAGTCTGGACCATGGAATGTGATACAGATCAATTTAATTGGCCCTCTTACTAACTCCAGTAAGAACAACAAGTATGCACTTGTCACAGATTTGTTCTCCAAGTGGGTAGTGGCATTTTCCACTAAGAACAACACGGCAAAGACAACTGCCAAGATCCTGGTGGATCAATTGTTCTCCAGGTGGGGTGGGGGCCTACCTTTAAAGGTAGACTCAGACCGGGGAACCAGCTTTATAGCTGAACTGATGCAACAAACACTCCAGCTTCTTAGAATTGATCAGAAATTCCACATTCCTTATCATCCTCAGTCATCAGGTCGGCTAAAAAGAGCTAACAGACTCATAAAACAGATGTTATGCAAATTCATTGATGATAATCCCAAGGCTTGGGATTCCCTCTTGCCACCACTACTGATGGCAATCAGGAGCATGCCTGCAGCTACCACTCAGTGTACACCTTATGAGGTCATGACAGGTAGAGGCATGAGACTACCTAAGCACCTTTTAATTGATCTCCACACCCCTACTGCAGATAGAGTATCTGTAGACAAGTATGTAGAAAAGCTTCATGATGACATCATGAAGACACACCTGTTCGCTGCCAAGCAAATGGGCAAGTCTCAACAACAAGCTAAAACTCATTTTGACATGCATGTCAAAGAAGTCGAATGGCAAGTTGGAGACCAAGTAATACTTCTCCAATGCAGACAACCCACACGCTCATTTGCCAGTAAATGGGAAGGTCCCTATCCCATTGTCAACAAGCTCAGCCCTGCTGTGTATCAGGTCAGAGTACAGCAGCAGAAAAAGACTACTCACAAGTGTTTCCATGCTAACCAACTCAAACTATATAAAGGGGACTAAAAATGTACTTTTCCTAATCCCATAGGGTGGAATAGTACTTTCAGCTAACTAATCCTTTTCTATCTCTTTCAGATATTGGCAAGATGGCTATCTTGCATGCTCTTCTCCTACTGGTGGGACTACTGCCTCTAACCACTATAGCACCCCCACTCAAACCCCCACAGACTTACAAGGACCGATTGGATCACTTGCTTGGTCAAATGAAACATTCAACTCCCATGGGTGTTCAGATTAATATTCCAAACAAAAACATTAAGGTTACTCAAGGCAAAGATGCCTTTCTGAATGCTGTAGTTATTGCCCTGGATAAATCTTCACTTTCCATCCAATGGCAAACTGATGCAATGGGCTACACAATCCGTGTAGCTTGCCTGGCCAAAGGTATATTTCATGACTGGCCTAACCCTGACATATCTCAAAATGGTACCCTCTCTATCAGACAGGATTCTCCATGACACACTGGTCAGTATAATCTTACTGCATTCATAGATCCTGCCTTTTGTGACAGACTCCCTTCACAGGAGGCTACTGACTTCTGCCTCCGAAACTATGCTGCATCTTCTTCTCTCTATCTATCTGTAGTCCCACCTAGTCAGGAAGAACTGATTGCCTGTCCTCGTATGGAGGAGGGCCCTCCTAGTGGTTTGACCGCCACATCACTCCCAGGAGCTCTGATAAACAATGTGCAATTTATGCATGTCCCAGTTATTTTTAATTTATCACATTGGAATCTGGCTGAATTTGGTTTATGTCAACAAACTAATACTTCTACGTTTCACAGTATGATGCTTACTGATCTTGTAGCTGCTTACCAAACACACACAAATGATCCTATTGGTGGACCTTACACCACCAACCATACTGGTGTTTTTAGACCAGCCCGTAAATTTGCTAAACCCAGACCAAAATGCATCAAGCGGTGGACACAGCCTCAGAGGTCTCTGGTGCAGCCGGTTCTGTCTCTGGTATAACCGGAGTAGCTGGCACTGTTACTGGCCTTTTTGGCTCAGGAATATTTATTTGAAATAGAGCAGATATTGCCTCCATTAAGGCACAGACACTTAAGTTCCAGCAAACACTTGGTATTGATGTTATGCCCCCTATCTTGCAAGGTGTTAATTCTCTTAGTGAGAAAGAACGTTATACAGTGTATAATACGAAGGAGATTGCTCAAGGGTTTAATGATACGAGACAGAAACTTAATGATCTTATTTTTCAGAATAACTGAGAGGCGGACAAGCAATATATTGGGCATGAAATTCAATGTTCTGCATATGGTTCTTATGTTATTTCTACTGTTAACACTCTCTTCAGGGACTTGGCCTTAGGCAAAATACCAGATGTTATTCATGATCTCAGATTGGGTAAATGTTATTGCCCACATTGAGCAAACATAGGTTGCATTTCTTTGTGATTAAAAAATACTCTTAACATTTCTATGTCTACAGTGCATAATATTGGTTACGTTTCCAGGTTTCCTAACAGAGCACCTTGTTACCTGACCAAATCTTGTTCAATTAAGGACAACATGTTTGTGACATTTACTGTCTCCTTACCACGCTTTGATCCAGCTACATCTGTCTTCGACAAGCTCGCAAATACTCACTCCATTGGACATCTTGAAAATGATATTTTCCGTGAACAAACTGAACTTCCTTCTACGCTGGTATACCACCCCATTCTCCAGGCTTGGGTGGCTCCTCACATGAACTGTTGTGTCAAGAAAGGATTCTACTTCTTGTGCTGTTGTGATGTTTTTGATATTGTGAAACCAGTTTGCGGTTACTTGCCAGAACATCCTGACTAGGCTTTGACATTGGGTGAAGACCTGCCGACCAACCTTACTAATGTCTCTCCAGCTGCATCTTCAGTGTTCGATGCCGAAACAGCACCATCCAGAAGCTATCTTGAAGAGATACATTGCTTCACCACTCGGCTGACAAATCAAACCTTCACCTGCCCTGTACGCTTACATCGCTGGTGCGTACCAACACTCAGAATCACCTATACCTCTGAGGGACAATTTTGTGTGGTCACAGACTATCCATCCTTTGCCTATGGAACTCGTACTTGCAATATTGATAAACCTAACTTTTGTTTTACTCCACAGCAGAAAACTGTAATAGGTCACACTGTGATCACGCCTGTTCCTCTCCCTGAACCAGACGTTATTGATACTGATCCCCAATACTTGCTTGCCCTGTCTCATTATTTGCCTATTTTTAATGTGCACATTGATCCCTTAACTCTCTCCTTGCAATCTCTTCTAGCTAGAAAAGATGCTCACTTGATTTATATTAGCAATAATATATCTAAAGCAAATAATATCCTTAATGATCTGATTCATAATGGTGATTTAAGTCTTGCCATTGGCAACTATTGGGTAGAACTTAGCTTCAAAGCTTTTGTTATTATTCAAGCATTCTTGATTGTTTATCTAATTTTTACTCTATGCTGTCTGTGATGTACCCTCAAACAACATCGAGAACAACTCAAATTCCTTTACTAGGCTCATGTGTCAGGCCTGGAAATGACTTTTTTTAAGCTCCATCCCTACCAGCTTACTTGGGATTATTGCCCCTTCTGAGGCAACAAGGGGGGGATGTTATCCATGGACCAGCACCCCTGATTGGTCCCCTACCTCACGGACAGTAATACTTAGGGCACAGGCACTTATCGTACAAGTATAAGTGTCAGGATCTGAGTTCTACTGTACTCTATGTCTCCTATGTAGTAATTATATAGGATTAATCATTTAGTCCTTCTATGTCAGGTTGTCTTACTCCTCCTCCCTGCATCGCTATTGTATATTGCTTTTATCTTGCTGCATTGCAATTGTGTATCTAGTGTATTGTAACACTTATGTACCATCGCTGCAAATTACATTGTATGCTGTGATTTGATATCATGTATATGTTGTATTAGGGACCTCCTTGTAAATAAGTGTATTGTAACACTTTTGTATCATTGCTGTATATGGCATTTTTGTAAGCTATGATTTTGTATCATGTTTCTGTTGTATAAGCGACCTCCTTGTAATTGAACGTTCTCAACGGAATCCATCCCTTCACAATAAACTGAACTGAACTGATAAACAGCACTGACTTTGAAAAATCTGTAGCAGAGTAAGTAATCTAAAACTAAAACCACATGCAAATTCAGGAGCATGCTACCAAGCTGAATCCAAAATCTGGTTTTGTTACCCAAGCTGGATTCAAACCCATCTTTGTCTGCGGATGTTAGGGGATGTTCTCCTGATAGGAAAATGTTAGTACATTATTTTATTTATATATTTATGTCTTTGGTTACTGGGTAGGTGCACTGATCCAAGGGACCATTTTCAGGCATGACCCAGGCCAGAGAAGTGGCACAATAACAAATAATACAGGCATGACAGAGGTGTACAACACAGAGATAGTACGATGCAATAAGTACAATCTTGATAACATTGTTTTACACACTAGAACATATACAGGTTACAGCAGAGGGTAAGCAAGCAGACAAAGGAAAGCAGGGTGCATATACACATTGAATATAGTAATGGATAAGCCAATGCCCCTCCACCCCCAAAAGAATCAAAGGGGTGAACATAAGGGACTAGCTGGCAGTAACAGCTAGAAGTAAGAGGTAACGGGACAGGAATCCAGCTAGTAAGGGTAGAAGTGTGGGGGAAGGGGGCTACCATGGGCAGCAGTTGCAGCTAATTTCCACTAGAAGCCAGTATTTAAAGTTTGTTTTAAAAGACTGATGCGTGCTTGATGCACGGAGAGGTGCGGGTATCCTGTTCCACAGGGAGGGGGACACAACTAATAGGGCTTTCCCACCCATGGTGGTAGTGACTCTAGGAACCTCAAGAGGAGGGATGACGGAGGATCAGAGAGTCCTAGGCAAAGTTCTAACCTTTAAGAGAGAAGAGAAGAGAAGGGGGATGTGTCACCCTTCTGAAGGGAGCTGTCACCAATGCATCTGAGGGTAAAATCAAAGCGACCCTGTAGCGGAAGCCAACCGAGTGACCAATAGAGGTCACAGTGATGGGTAGAATATGGGGCCAGGAGGGCAAAGTGGCAGGCATTGTTGTAGACAGCTGTAAGTCTAGATCTAAGGGCAGAGGATACACGGCAATAAATCAGGGAACAATAATCTAGGATGGGGAGAAGGTTACCAGTGACAATAGCCAGGTGAGACTCCTTAGGCAGATAGTGTTTCAGCCAATAAGGAGCCCCAGTTTTCTGATTTACCTTGCGAAAAACCAGGTTAATGTGTTCAGCAAAGGAGAGAGAGGGGTCGAG
This sequence comes from Neoceratodus forsteri, assembly GCA_016271365.2. Lineage (NCBI taxonomy): Eukaryota > Metazoa > Chordata > Ceratodontiformes > Ceratodontidae > Neoceratodus > Neoceratodus forsteri. Next base: position 1,076,402,964 of record CM057459.1, read on the forward strand.
TGTTACTCCCAGGTATTTAAAGATGGAGATGTTTTTGAGGGCTGGGCCACCAGGAGAGTATATTTGGAGGGAAGAGCTGGTACTGAGGGATTTAGTGAGGTAAGGTTTTGACCCCAACAATATTACCTTGTTTTTTTTTTTGTTGACCAGGAACAGATTGGATGTAAGCCAGCTATGTGCAGAGCCATAGTTCTGTGAGAGGACAGAGGAGATGCAAATGAGGGATTTATCGCTAGGAAAGAGAACAAGGTCATCCACGTAGAGGAGGGTGTTGCAGTTAAGGCTATCAGTGGGGAGGGAGTTGATAAAGATAGAAAAAAGTAGGGGCCCAGGATGGAGCCCTGCAGAACACCTGTGGTGACAGGCAGGGCAGGGGAAGTGGAAGAGCTGATACACAGTTTGGGAGCAGTCAGTAAGGTAGCTATGGAACCAGTTAGTGGTCTGCGATGAGCATCCAAGCAGTGGTAGTTTGGAGAGGAGGAGGGAATGATTGACCATATTCCGTAATGTATCTTAATGGCAAAGAAGCTAGGGTACTAAGGTCTGCAGTGACAGTATAGGCCGGGACAAATAAGCAGACTAGGTGGACCAAGTGGTCCTTACCTGCTGTCAAATAGTATGTTTCTATTTTTATACCCGAGACTACTATATCTGCATGGCTTCCTTTGAATATTATATAACCCCACTTCCCCACTCAAAACTGCATTGCCATTTAAGTCCCATTTCTCCTGTGCATTAGATAGTCCTTACCAGCCAGCAGATTGATGCTACTATGCACTCTACACAATGATTTGTGGTAGCCAGTTCTGCCAAATTTGCACTCAGCGTATGGAATGGGGCCACACTGGGAGACAGTGTCTGTTGAACTGGGAGTTTATTTAATCTACACAGGTAATCAGAGGCTAGAATAAAATTTAACTGATGCAGGAATGATAGAAGTTAACTCTTGCTCTGCCGTGAACTATATAACTACAGATTTCCTATTTTCTAATTCTGTTGGAATTTACAGATTTACACGAGTGGAAGAACAGAACACACATACTTACAAATGGAGCAGAAAGGTACAGAGAAGTTTCTTTTCATTGACTAGATTATGACAACAGTGAAGTTTGGATAAATTTAATAGTCTGTGTAAAATTCTAAATTTATTGCCTAATCCACAGAAAACTAAGGTATTGATATTTGGATCTAAGACAAAATATAGAAAACTCTCATTGGATGGTTCTTTATTGGATTTCGTTACTGAATTTACGTATCTCGGGGTTATATTTTTGTCAAGTATGAAGTGGAATAAACATATTGCCTTTATAGTGGATAAAATGAATAAAACAGCCTTAGGATTTAAAAGGTTTAATGTCAGATAGGGAGACACATGGTAGCACCAATGATTAAAGCAATAAATTCTAAATTAATACCCCAAGGTTTATATTCTGCTGAAGCCTGGGGTTTTGCGGAATCACGGAAAATGGATGTAATTGTAAATAAGACTTATAAACATACTTTGGGGCTCTTATACAGTTCCTCTAATGCTTTAGTCAGGTGACAGTTTGGAAAAATTTCAGTAAAAGAATTGATTCATATTCGTATTCTTTCTTTCTGGTTAAAACTTAATCTATCAGAACATGTTCTATTGAAAAATATGTTACATGAAAAAAAATTATGGTCAGAGAATAAAAAATCCAACTGGCTCTCACAGGTAGAACTATTATTGGAATACACTGGCTTGGATATTCAAAGCAGCTGCGCGTGGCGCAACTGTGGAGATGTGCCACAGAGAGATATTCAGCGGGGAGCCACTGCACAGTGCAAGTAGCAGTGCGCCAATGCACAGTACTAATGAATGCATGCACAAAGGCAGGGGGCATACCCATGAATATGCAGCACAGTGCGATATTCAACCCCTGACCAATGGCACAAGTGTGGAGCAGCTGCCAGATGAACGGAGCAGACTTGAGCATATAAAAACAGGGAGCAAGCAGGGGTATGGCACTTGCACCAGAGGGGAGCTGGACAGAGGAAGACAGACTGAGAGATGATGCAGAGAGATAAAGAGAGAGAGAGAGAGAGAGTTAGAGAGAGAGACTGAAAGAGTGAGAGAGAGTGAGAGACAGTGTGACAGATAGGGAGGCCGACGGAGGGAGTGAGGGAGAGAGAGAGTGTGAAGGAGCCACCAGGCCTGAAGGGAGTGACACAGGCACCCACAGGGGTGGGGGACAGAACCTGCAGGTGACAGCCAGCCAGGGGCAGTTGGCACAGGAGGGGGCCCGGGTGAGTGACAGGCACTGCCCCACAGAGTAGGGTGGGCCAGTGAAGCCGGACGCCCAGGGGGTGACAGGACAACAGGGGCCATGGCCAGTGCAGTATTCCAGATGGAGGCCATAATGAGGGATGTGAGGAGGCAGGAGGCAGAGTGACGTGGCCATGGAAGGGCCCATCAGTGGTACTGCCAGAACAGGCAGTACTGGTCCCACATCAGCTTTGAGACCCATGCTGACACGGAGATCATGGGCCGGTATCGCCTGAACTGGGCGATTCTGAGACAGCTCTGTGAGCTGTGCAGTGAGGAGATGCAGGCACCCACTAGACGGAGCCATGCCCTGACAGTGGAGACGAAGGTAATAGATGTCATGTGCCTGCTCGCCATGGGCACCTTCCAGAGACCAACAGGGGACACCACAGGCATAACCCAGTCGGCCACATCATGACTCCTCACACAATTCCTCAATGCCCTGCTGCCACAAGCTGTGGAATACATCCACTTCCCCAGCACACAGGCAGAGCATACAACAACCATGCAGGAGTTCCACAGGGTAGCATTGATGCCTGGCACCCTGGGGCCATCGACTGCACCCATGTGGGCATCCGCATGCCACATGGCCCAGAGGGGGTAGCATATGTCAACAGAAAGGGCTACCCCAGTATCAACTGCCAGGTGGTGTGCAATGCCAGGGGGTGCATAACCAATGTCTGTGCCACACACCCTGGGGGCGCACATGACACCTAAATCTGGCACAGCTCAGCACTGTGCCACAGGTTTGAGAGTGGGGACATTCCCATAGGTCACCTAGTGGGTGAGTATGGCAAGACTATGGGCAGCTGGGTACAGCAGTGCATGGGAGGGGGGTGGGCAGGGCTAAGCGCTGGCGGGTGCACCAGGGACAGGCAAGGGGCACAGTGACTGAGGACACCATGCTAACTGAATCTCTGTCCACACAGGTGACAGTGGCTACCCACTCAGATCCTGGCTGCTCACCCCCTACCGGAGCCCACTGTCCCCAGCGGAGGAGCAGTACAATGAGGCATACACCAGCATGCGGAACATCACTGAGCGTGTGTTCAGGATGCTGAAGGCATGGTTCCATTGCCTAGACAGGTCCAGCGGTGCCCTACAGTACAGCCCCTCGAAGGCCTGCAGCCTATTCCTGGCCTGCTGCATGCTGCACAACATGGCCATTGATCGTGGGATAGCTGTCAAGGCCAATGAGGGGAGCAGCAGTGGGGACGACATGGGCAATGGGCTGGGTGGTGGTGGGCAGCCCCCCCCCGGATGGAGGGATCCCCGGCTTCAGAGGATGGCTTGCCAGCATCGCAACACAATGGCACAGGAGCACTACGGCGCACACAGGTAGGTGGACAAACCTCCATGCACAGAACAGACACAGTGGCAGGGTGCACAGGCATGTGTGGGCAAGGCCATGGGCATGCACACCCAGGCATAGGACAGGGGCGTGAGGGGGCCCTGCGACACAGCCACACATAACACCACGCAGCACTGTACAGCAACAAAGACACACACACACACACACACACACACTAGCACCCGCAGGCATGCGCCCAGGTGGTAGCATGTGGCGTGGATCAGATGCAGGGCACTGGTGCACATGAGCAACCAGTGCTGTGCTGGCATCATCATGCATATGCCACATGGGCCAGTGGCCAGGCAGGTGCACACATGGGCAGTGTGTGGCGTGACACACAGATGCCACGTCTGTGTCATGCACACACAATCACCCAGGTGCACACAGGGCGGTGGCAGCGGACAGGGTGGCAGGCACATCGGGTCCGCCACGCGGACACATAGCTGCCATGGACATGGGGCGAGCCGCTGTGGATGCTCAGCAGCCACAGGTTGCGCAACGGCCACGGGGGGGTCTGTGACTGCCCCCCAGGGTTCGAACTGTGGGAACGTGGACCGGGTTCTTGCAGGGGTCTGCAGGCTCCCAAACAGGCCCTCCCCAGGCATGCCTGGGATGCCCACAGTGGAGCCTGGCATTGACACTGTGGGGTCACCCGATGCTGGGGCCGTGGGGTGGATATTTCACTCCATGGTGTCTGTGGCAGGTGGCCATGCCCTTAGCAGCCAGTGGTGCAAGGCTGACTGTGATCGCATTGGTCATGCTGTCCAGGAATGTGGTCGTGTCCTCCCACAGGCACTGTACAGCCTCCAGGACCTGCGCGGTGCCCTCTTGCCTTCTTGGCTGCCTGGTGCACCTCTGCAGGAAGTGTCCTTTTACCCCAGCTATGAGCAGCACCTGTTGCTCCATGGAGGCCCGCAGCAATCGGGTGTGCTCGGTTATGGGTGCATGGGCGTGTCACCATCCCACTGGTGGCATACGACCACGCTGCACTGCCCCCACTCAGGTGGGCACTGCACAGTCGAGTTCTTATAGGGCTGAACAATGTCAGGAGCACCGGCGGTGGACGCAGCACTCTGCCGCCCAACATCCCCGGCCGTCTGCTGCTGCCGGCCCTCTGGCCCCTGTGCTCTGGCCAGTACCTGTGCAGTTACACCACCACCGCCACCCAGCACTGCTGTGCCTGTGCACACAGCGGTACTAGGGGCAGCAGCAGGCAGCTGTTCCAACCGCAACAGGCCACTGGCCGCACTGCCAGTGATGGTGGATGGTATGGGTGTCTCCCCCATGACAAGACCCCCGCTGTCCAGTATTATGGTCACATCGGTGTCGGACCCCACCCTGATCTGTGTCTCCGCACAGAGCATGCCATGGCTGGTGTCCCACTGGAACACAGCCAGGGCCTCATCCGCCACCACGCCCAGGATATCCAGCTGGATGGCGGTGGCGTGCTGCAGCCGATCGGGCCCCCAGATGCTGTGGAGGTGGATGGCTGGTCCTCCGGGGCTGGGCATGCCCCCACGCAGCTGCAGGCACCCCTGACACTGCATGCTGGCAGGCTGGTGCTGTAAGGGAATACAGATGTGCTAGTGCTGCCGTACCATCCACTGCCCCCCCCCTGCTCCCAACCTGGCATACCTACCATGTAGTGATGGGCTCCCTCTAGTCTGGAAGCCACCGCCCGGCACACCCTGGGCTGCGTTGCACTGCATGGTGGCTGCCATCAGTTCCTCCTGCACTGTGAGCTGTGGCACGGCAGCATGGCCCCCTCCAGTGGCTGACCTGGCAGCCCGTATGGCCGCCACCTTCTCCTTGATCCAACGTTTGTTGGTGCCCACCTTCTTCCTGCACTCCTGTGCAGACCGCTGGTGGCTGCCCTGCTGGTTCATGGCATCTGCCACCTCCACCCAGGCTGCGGCCCTGGCCTGGGGTGTGCCAGTGGTGCCACTAAGCAATGGCTCCCTGTCAAGGTACGCCTCGAACAGGGCATCTGCCTCCACCTTAGTAAAGTTGGGCCTGCACTTGCGGGCAGGCCCATGCTCCTCACCCTCCTCATGCTCAAACATGTTGCTACCTGTGGATATGGACATGTGGTTACTGGCTGCAGCAGCCCACCCCAGCCATCCATCCCACTGTGCTGTTCATTCTCTCGTCAGGCGCAACTTACCTCGGGTGGTTGCAATACCAGTCCATGGCCTGTGTGTTTGTGCGGCACCTTTATAGCGCATTGCATGCAAATGGACTGTTGCGCAATGGTAATGACATGCAGATATCCCCATTGCACCATGGATAGGCTGATGAGCTCATCTGCATATGATGGCTGAATATCACGCTCTTGCACCTTGTGCAATGGATTTGCTCCAGCGCATGTCATAGTGCAATGCCATGCCATGTGCAGTGTGCCCTCGACACCATGCATGTGCCATGGCATGTGCAACCGCCCAGTGCGCACCGTGCACTAGGAGCACTATTGAGCCAATGGCGCTTAGGCACTATTGGGCCTATGGCACTTGGGCGCTATCGGACCTGTGGCACTCGAGCGCAATTGGGCCTATGGCGCTTGGGCAGTACCGGGCCTATGGGCCATGGTGCTGTCCTTGGCCTAATGGTAGCACCATGCATCATGAGCTCATAAGCCCGCATACAATGCGCATGCCTTTGACCCCACCCTGCCCTATGCCTCTTGGGGCTCCTGCTCCATGTGCTGGTGTGGCCATGCCCATGCAGGCATCTCTGGAGTTGCACAATTGCCGGTGGCAGCACAACTGCTTATGAGATGTGCATCTCATGCACGTTGTGCAAGTGCACTACTGGGCACCATTTTGTATCACTAGTTTGCAACAGCACCATGGCACGCCATGCTGTATGATGGTCAAGGAACTGGAGCCAGGTGGAGCTTGTCAGCCTGGTGGCCCAAGTGGAGCCCCATGCCGCCAGCCTGTTTGGGCAGTAGCCCTTGCAGTGGCCCAGGACAGAGGTATGGCTGGCCATAGTAGATGGGCTGGTCCAGGCCACAGGGGTGCAGCACACCAGGCAGCAGTGCTGCCACTGGTACGATGACCTGGTAAGGAGGGACCTGGAGCGGCTAAGGGCGCTGCAGGTGAGTGTCTGCAGGGGGACGTGCCACGGCCAGGTAAGTGGGTACATACTGCATCTGTGCACGACCACTGTACTATGGTGTTGGCAGGGCTGCATGCCATGCTGGGGGGGCCTGTCATTGTGTGCCCTGTGGCATGGCATTGCCTGTCACTGGGTGATGCTGCTGCCCTGCTTGACGCCTTGGCGAGGTGCACACTGTGCTTGGGGTGAGCGGTGGGCCCATGCTGTGGCTGTGTTCTGATGTGTGCCTGTCTGTGTTCCTGTCCTAGGACCTGAAGATTGGAGGTGTGCCAGGGCTGCAGGGGCACCTGGCAGGCCACTGCCGGTCCTTCGGTGGAGGGAACAGGACCCAGCGGTGGCAGAGGGGCGGCAGCAGGACCAGTGCATGCCACACCACAGCGGGCAGATAGGCACTGTGCATTCACTCATTGCTGTGCAGGGTGGTCAGTGATGGTGGGGTTATGGCCATGGCCTCCTGTGTCTTGCGCCATGGCAGCTGTGTGTAGCACATGGTGCAGTGTGCATGGCACTGTGGGGTGGCCACTGCACATGTGTGACAGCTGTTGGTGGGATGGGTGTGTGTCCAGCTGCCACCATTGCAGCTGTGGTTCTGCTGCAGCACCGTGCCACCTGTCTGCCACTATGCAGTCGGGTGGCCCTTGGGTAGCTGTGTCCAGTGCTGTGCACTGCCATGGCTTACAGGGTTGGTGGCAGGAATAGGTCCACCCACTGCGGGTGGCCAGGGTGCCACTCCAGGGGCATGTGTTCCCACTGTCCACTGCACACAGTGGGGGGCTAGGGTGCTATGGACGTGCACTGATCACCTGTCCCTTCCTTTGCTATAGGTGTCCAGAGGGGTTCCCGCCTGCCTCTGTATTGCTGCCTCCTGTGACAGATCATTTTGATAACCTCCCACACAATGGAAATGGCAGACCAGATGAGATGGATGCTGCTCAGGGACTGGCACAGGGGGAGGCACCAGGTGGCAGCAGGCCATGGCCGGCCATAATGGACTACAGCTCCCTTCTTGCCCCTGACCTCCCTTCCCCTACCTTCCCGTATCCCACTGTACAGGCCCTGTTCCCTGTCCCCTGTCCCCTTCCCTCCCTCACCTACCCTTCCCCTTGTTTACAGCTGTTGTGTACTGTTTTTGATGTTTACTTTGCAATACATATGTTACTTGTTTACCCGTCTGTGTCCGTGTCTGCTTTGTAGCTGGTGAGTGGGCCCATGCTGCAGTGGTGTGGTGGGCAGCCGTGTGGTGCACCAGTATCATTGTGTGGACCGTGCATGGCGGTGTCATACCCCTCGGTCGGTGGTTGTGCCTTGGAGTGGCCATGGGCTGGCTGTACGGGCTATGTGAGGTGTGTGTTGGGTGCTGTGTGCCAGGATGTGGCATGCTGTTGTCCGGGCAGGTGAAAGCGTGCTGTCCGGTGGGTGGTGGCCAGTGGGTCTCACCCGTGGATGTCGGTGCCGCCTGTACCATGTGTCCACTGCCCCGGTGCGGGGGGGGGACTGGTTGCATGCCTGGACTCCATGGGTGGTGGTCACCTGTGGGCCAGATGTGTGTCCCTGATAGTGTTCCTGGCCTGGTTCCACCACTTCCCCACACTGTCCTCCCTCCCACCTTCCCCGATGCCTGGTTCTCTGCTGTGCCTGTGGCTGCTCCTGCTGTGCCTTGGCGCATCTTCCTTTGCCCCTTGTGCATCCCTGGTTGCACTAAGGTGCATGTCTGGTTGCTCCCTAGTGCACCTCTGACTACGCCATAGTGCATCCCTGCAATATTCAGCTGTGTTGCACTGGCGCATGTTGCAGTGCGCAACTGTTGAATATCGCAGTCACTGTGCCATTGCACAGTTGGGTTGCGCTGTGCCGGGGTTGCGCCTGCCTTCGGCACATTTCTGAATATCCAGCCCTATGAGTTAACAAAGTTAAAACATTGAATGGATAAAAAGATTATAGTAAACTTGGCCTATCTTAAAGTTATAAAAAATGTAATATTTACTAGAGCTAAAGAAAATGATTTACGATTAATCAGTGATCTGAAGGTTTCAAATTGGCTTGTTAATAACACAAAATAACATAGTTTAAAGTTTTATTTAACTAATTTACACGATTCTGACTACAGAAGAATCATAACACAATATAGATTTGAGTCCTTTCCAGGTAATGTTCTGACGGCTAGATATTCTAATGATCCTCAAGTCTCGGGATTCTGTAATTGTGGTATGAATGAGCTTGAGGACTTGCATCATGTAGTATTTATATATTCCTGGTATTCTGACTTAAAAAAAAATTCTCAGAGAAGTTATTGGTTCCATAGTATTACCTACTTGATATATCTTAGATTTGTTGTTTAACTCAGAGGAAATCTCCATGTTGGAGAAATTAGCACTGTCTCTTTTACAAGTATCACTATGTAGGAAGAAAAAAATGGCTGCCAGAGCTATAAAAGTGCTTTGAAATTATTGAACTATAAAACTTTGTATTAGAGTTTGACAGACCCTTTGGGGTCTGGATCTCTGATTTTATTAATGTATTAATGTTTATTAATGTATGTGTTAATGTATTATGTTAATATTTTGTATGGTGTGTTTTATAGATTGTTCATATTGTAATGGCAATTTTGTCAACAATAAACTATTTACTAGTACTACAGAGAAGTTTACTTGAATGTCATATACAACATATTACACTGTTGGCTGTTTGTACTCTCATCAGTAAAAACATCAGCTATGGTTGGTTATGCTAACTGAAAACTGGTCTCTTCCAAATGTTTATTTTAGTTTTTATTTACCAGGTAGATGTGCTAGATAAACAAATGCCTATTTTTAGGCATGACCCGGGAGATTACAGATAAAATAACAGCACAATGAGGCATACTGACAACAAATACATACAGGATAATGCAATAAATACAGGCAAAACATGACACTGTAAAAAGTACAGGCAAAAAGTAAGCAACAACGTGAGGACAACTAAACAATCTTTTTACACATTTTTTTAAAAAAAAAATTACTACATAGGTTTATAAAGGAGAGTTTGTTTACATTTATACTGAAATTGCATTTATTAAACTGGGATAAATGCAGTTTCATAGCATTTGAAAATTTTAAACACAGCCTCTCCTAATTCAGAAATACTGCTCTGAGAATACTAAAATGGCTGCCTTGATGATGTCAATAAAGGGAGAGATGCCAGCTGTGCAGATGTAGTCTAGCTCCAGTAACCATATTCAAATGCGAACAACTTTAAAATGAAAAATGATACCATGGTACTTTGAGCACGACAGTTGTTCAGTACAAAAATATCTACAAAATGAGTGGTGTTTCATTTATAGATGCCTTTTTTAAATTACCAAAAAAGCAGCAGAAAATTAAATTGTTGTCACTTTTTCAACAAACAAATGCAAATAACTTTAAAACAAAAAATTATAGCATGGTACTGTGAGCACATTTGTTCAGCACAGAAATATTTACAAAATGAGTGGTGTTTCATTGATAGATACCTTTTAGTTTTTTTTTTTAATTAGCAGAAAAAAGCAGCAGAAAATTGTATTTTTGTTTTCACTTTTTCAACAAACAAATGCAAATAACTTTAAAACCAAAAATGATAGCATGGTACTATGAGCACGGCATTTGTTCAGAACAATAAATATCAACAAAATGAATGTTGTTTCATTTATATATACCTTTTAGTTTATTTTATAATTAGCAAAAAACAGCAGAAAATTCCTTTTTCCTTTTTACTTTTTGCAACAAACAAATGCAAATAGTTTAAAACAAAATATGATAGCTTGGTACTTAGAGCACAAAAGTTGTTGAGCACAAAAATATATTCCGCATGAGTGGTATTTCATTTATAGATGCCTTTTAGATTTTTTATACTCAGCAAAAAATGGCAGGAAATAAATGTCCTTCCTGAGATGTGACCTCCAAAACTGGACGCAGTACTCCAGGTGGGGTCTTACTAAAGACCTATATACTGGCAATACCACTTCCCTCTTCCTGCTGGTAATACCCCTACCTATACATCCCAGCATCACAGTAGCTCTCCCAATCATGTTGTTGCATTGTCTGGCCACCTTCAGGTCATCCAGTATGATTACCCCAGGTCTCTTTCCTGCTTGGTCACTTCTAATATTCCCCCCCCCATTTTGTACTGCACCCTCAAGGTTCTGTGACCCAAGTCCATTATTTTGCACTTTTTTGCATTACGCCTTGGCTGCCAAACTTTTGACCACTCCTCCAGTCATTTCAAGTCTCTTTCCATCCTTTGCATCCCCTCCGGAGTGTCCGCCCTGTTGCAAATCTTGGTGCCATCTGCAAAGAGGCAAACCCTTCTTTCAGTTCCTCTACTATCTCACTATGAAGTCATTAAAGAGGACTGTCCCCAGTAGTAACCCCTGTGGTACCCCACTGGTCACTTTTCCCTCCTCAGAGTGAACTCCATTTACCTCTACCCTCTGCCTCTCATCCCCTAACCAGTTTACTACCCAGGTTACCACCTTATTGCCCGCTCCCATGCTACCCAACTTCTTTACCAGCCTCCTATGCAAAATGGTGTCAAAGGCCTTGTTGAAGTCCAAGTAGGCCACATTTACAGCCTCCCCCCTCCCAATCCAACACCCTGGTTACCCAGTCAGAAAAAATCTATCAGATTTCTTTGGCATGACCTCCCCTCCATAAAGTCATGCTGCCTTGGGTCCTGCAGTCCATTTGTATTCCAGGTGTTCCACGATTCTCTCCTTCTATAATGTTTCCATCAGTTTCCCTACTACAGATGTCAGGCTGACAGGCCTATAACTTCCCATCTCCTCCTTGCTTCCACTTTTGTGAAGTGGGACTACATCCACTCTTCTCCAGTCCTTCAGAATCACGCTGGTTTCCAGTGAATTGTTAAACAAGTCTGTCAGGGGTGCAGCTAGCACTTCCCTGAATTCCTTTAACACTCTTGGATGCACCCCGTCAGGCCCCATGTCTTTGTCCACCCTCAGATTAGTGAGTGCTTTCCTGACCTTCTCCTCAGAAAAGGGACCGGTGTCCATTTCCCTCCTCCCCAATCTCTTGGTACTTATTTGTGGTCCCTTCCCTTCCCACTCAACTGTGAATACTGAGCAGAAATATTTGTTTAAGATATTTGCTTTTTCTTGGTCCTCAGTATAGCCCCCTTTCTCCTTTATTAAACATGCAATCCCTCCCTTGGTCTTCCTTTTCTTGCTGCTATACCTGGAAAATGTCTTGTCCCCCTTTGATACTTTCTAGGCTATTCTTTCCTTACTGCCTTGCCTGCTTCCCTCCATTTCCCCAGATACACTTCTCTGTCCTTCTCTCTTTGGGTCTCCTTATACCTTCTGAATGCCACTGTTTTTGCTCGTACCTTTTCTGCCACTTCCCTCAAGAACCATAATGGTGTCTTCCTCCTTCTGCTTTTGCTTATTTGTGTGACGTACAAGTTTGTAGCCTTTACTACGCCACTTTTATTCTGGTCCATTTTCCCTTCAATCCCCACCCCCTCTTGACATCTGCCTGCCAGGTCTTCTTGGATGCATTCTCCCATCTTTGTAAAGTCATCCCTTCTGAAATCCAGGATCCTCACCGTTGCACAGCTAGATTCCACTGTTGTTCTTATATTAAACCATACTGTGCGATGGTCACTGGTCCCCAGATGACTCCCCACTCTGACATCTACCACCCTGTCCCCGTTCGTAAGTACCAGGTCCAATATTGCCACACCCTGAGTGGGTTCACTGACCAGCTGCCTGAGGAATGCCCCCTGCAGGGAGTCCAGGATGTCTCTGCTCCTAGCTGATGCTGCAGCAGGTAGGCTGCACTCTACAACTGGCAGATTAAAATCCCCCACCAGCACCACTTCTCCCTTCTTAGCCATTTTTGCCTATATCATCCAACATCTCTTTGTCTATGTCCTTTTCCTGTGTCAGAGGCCTGTATACAACTCCCACATGAATGGTGGCTCCATTTCCAGACTTGAGGTTGACCCACAACACCTCATCCTCCCTGTACTTCTGCCACTTTGATGTTTTCCTTAACATAAAGCACCACTCTCTCACCTTTCATTCTTACCCTGTCCTATCTAAACATTGTGTAGCCAGGTATGAGCATTTCCCAGTCATGGTTGCTTGTGCACCATGTTTCGGTGATGACCACAATATCCAGGCCTGCCTCAGATGTGGTGGCCTCTAGGTCTGCTATCTTATTTCCCAGACTTCTAGCTTTGGCACATATGGCTGTCCAGATTTTGTTAGTCCTATTCTTGTCTCTTCTCTTGTTTTCTAGTTGTTCCCCCTTCTTCTCCTTTGCATACTGCCTGCTTCTCTTCCCCATTTCCTCCCATGCTGATCCCTTACACCCTGGGTTGTCCTTCATTTTGGTGGGAATCCTTTCCTCCAGAAATTCTTTACCTTGGGGAACAGTTTCTGCCACCGTTTTGCCTTCCCCCACCCCCCTTGGCTAGTTTAAATGCTCACTGAAGTAACACTTAAACCGTCTATTGAGGACTGCCACTCCCTTCCTGGATGGATGAAGACTGTCTCCTCAGTACAAGCTCTGATCCCTCTAGGTGCAGCCCCAGTCCACAGTGTAGCCATACCCCTCCTAACTGCACCATTCCTTCAACCATGAATTGAAGGCCTTAGTGTGAAGCTCCCTCTCCTTCTGCCTGCTGTAGACAGGCAGCACATCTGTAAAGGCTACAGTGTGTGCTACCTGCCTAAGACCCTTCCCCAGCTCCCTAAACTGTTCCTGCACTGCCCCATCCCTTCCAGAGCTAGGTTATTTGTCCTCAGGTGGACAATGATGTCCAGCTCCCCATTCCTTCCTATAGCCCTCGCGATCCACTGGATACATTTTTCATCCCTCCAAACCAATGCGCCAGGTAGGCACTTAACCTCCCTCTCTACCCCCTTCCTTGCCCAACTCTGTCCCCCTGACTATACAGTCCTCCACTAGAATTTGCTTCCATGTTCTCTGGGAGTCTCCTACCCCCCCTCCTGGGGACTTCATTTGGGCGTTCCCCCACATCCTTTCCAACCATCCCTCAGGTACCCCTTCATGGCAGTTCCACTCCACCAGAATGGTGCAGGAGTTTCTTACTGGCACTGGATGAGGAGTGTGCCTGTAACCTATGCCTTCCTTGAGCCCACTTTAGTTCAACTGCTCTTTCCTTCTGGCAACCTTTGAAGCAGCAATGTCTAGCTAGGTGGTCCCTGGGAGGGAGAGATGTTCCCCTGACTCCTTGCCAATGCAACTTTGAGTCTTTTGATATTCTCCTGACTCTCTGCCAATGCTTATTGGTGCCTTGAGACGTATTCCCTCCACCCAAAGAGGTGCACACAGATGGGTCAGCACCACAGCCTCAGAAGGTCTCCCTGTAGACTGCTGCCCCACAACCACTGCATTGCACCTCTCCCCACATTTACTTTTCCCTGTTCTAGCCCTTCTCTTTTTCTTTTTTTGTCCCAGAGCCAGCTGGGTTATCCTACTACCACCCAGTAACCATACGTCCTTAAACCCTGAAGCTCACTAATACCCGGCAGGCTTTTTATGGCACATCCCTACACCCTACTATATCTAGCAACTATTTAACAGTAGGCCTCTGATCCCTGAATCACCCTAGCACCTAGCAACAGTTTACCTACAATCCCTACTACCCAGAAATACACTAAAACCTTGTATCAGCTAAGAACAAACTATGCCATACTAAAGACAAGGAAAAACGACAGCAAGCCCCTAAGCCCACTGACATGCTTAGCTTGCCTCCCAAGTATAACCACCCTATGATGCAGCCCCCAACAGGTTTACCTTGGTAGAGGTTCCCTTGTGTAGACACGGGAGCAGAGTGGCTGGCTGCTGGTTGCCTCATTGGGCTGATTCTGGTGGGCAGTCTCTGACGTCCTTCACACAGGGGGACCACAGTGTGGGAGCCGCTCCATGGCCTAGTACTTATGAAGTCCACTGCTACTTCCTGGTGTCCCAGGCAGTTCTTGTGATTGGCTGCCGATCAGGGATAGCAAGAGTGCTTTCTGACAAAAAGCTTACTACAGGGAAGTCTAATTTTGATAAGTATTTGTTTCTTTCATGTATAGATTTCTGACAGTGTTTATCACGTGATTGGCGGTGTTTATTTGTTACTTGTCTGTATCAATTTTTCTTGTCAAAATTATCAACCTGTAAAGTAATTGTCACTGACGTTACTGTTTCTGTATTCTCCCGGGCCATGCCTGAAAATAATCATTTTTATGGCTAACGCACCTACCTGGTAATCAAAAACTAAATAAAAAACAAAATAAACAAATAAATGCAGACACCTGCTTTACTTTTGCCTAAGCTGCACCCTCAATTTATAGCTCTCCTCCTAACCCAGCTAACTGCAAAGATGATTATCAGTTCCCTTCCTCCTACTCAGACTAGCACACTAATTCTTGTGTTTTTTGTTTTTACCCTAACTGAATGTCCCAATTTACCTTGCAGACCTTACACTTCTAATAAAATATCTGTCTACTTACCCCCAGTCAGAAATGTTCTAGCAGAAGAATTCTAGCTGCCACAGTCTGCTGCCTCCTTGCTCTGATAGCAAGATTGCTCTCTCAAAAGAACAGTAAGGGTGACAGTTGTTGCCAAACAGGCTAAAATTGTAGGTTGGTAAAATTTCTTTTTAAACAAGCAGCGACATCTAGGACAAAAAAATCCTACATAAAGAAATCATCTGTGTAAAATCAGTCCAAAGTATTTTGTTATGAACCCTCCCCCCCCCAAAAAAAACACATACAGTACAGTACAGAAATGCTATTTAGGCTTAAAATAGTCATGCTTCAATTACCAAATAGAGCATACATCATCTACAAGTCTAGTCATACAGTCAACCCTGCTATTCATTCTTATAAACATTTACAGGAGGAAAACAGGAAAACAGATCCTTATCTGCAAGATTTCAGAACTACTTTGCACTGTTTGCTATTCTTGCTATTGGGAAAATGCTATTCCAAGATTTTGCCTACCCCTACTTCAGGGTCAGTAATTCAAGATATAGCCCATGGCTAAGTAAAACAAACACAGTTCTCTGTTTTAAGAGCTATCTTATGAAACTATTCGATCCAATAGAATGAAAAACAGTGACGTGATTTACAGTAGATTTGAAATATTTGCTAATGACATGTTAATTTTTATTATACATTTAAAAATTGATGAGTGGAAAAGGTGCGCTGAACTGTAGCTCATTTTCAGGTGCGATCGGGAGTGGGGACGGGGAGTAGAGAATACAAAATTACATCAAGCCAAAAGAATGTGTTTGCAGTGATAAATTACGAAGTGCAGTAACAGAATAATAAACAAGCAGCTGCATGCTCCCCAAACAAATGGACAATAAAGTTAGCACGCTGGGTGATGTACGCAAAAGACAATAGCTAAGTATCGTGCATGATGCCTGTAAAAAGTGACAGTTGCAATGGCAGTGCAGATAAGTAAATCAGGCAGTTTCAGTTTACTGGTAAGAGCCAAAATCAAGAGGGGGAGGATAGTGGGTCTTAGCAGGAGGGGAGGTCAGGAGTGGAGGGAAGGGTCAGGTGGCAGATTGGTAGAAGCAGGTGAGAGCATGGAGAAGCATTATCTGGTGGTGTATAAGGGTAGAGAGTGAGGGGGAGAGGTGGATGGATGAGGGGAGCAAGTTTCAGGAGAGGGGAGATGATAGAAGGCAGACAGGCCAGCAGAAGAGTGAGGGTGGGGAGGGGAGAGGGTGTGATGGTCCCTGGAGCAGAGGGAGTAGTAGTAGGAGGAGGGGATGGAAGAGAGGAGTGAGGCTAAGTAAGAGGGGAGGGACCCAAACTAGTATTTAGAAATAAGAGAAGCACAGTTGGACTGACACCATGAGGGGAGAGGAAGGATGGAAAAGGAGGAGTAGAGGGAGCAGTGATGAGTATGGGAGGGTGAGTTAGTGGCAGATAAGCAGAAGGCAGTGCAGAGGGTATCCAGTCTGGTGAGGGAAGAAGAGGGAGTGGTGCCATAGACCATATCTGCATAGTCGAATACCAGGAGAACCATTTTGGTGACCAGCTCTTGGTGGACCTGGGGAGAAGGGCAATCCTTATTGCGATACAAGGGCACTGGATTTGGGGTGGAGCTCAGCATGGATGGCATCAATGTGGACAGAGAGGTCCAGTCTATCTAGACACACACTGAGGTATTTGAAGAAAGGGGCTACTTCAAGAAGGGTGCCATTGAGCATGGAGAAAAAGGGTAAGGGATGAGAGCCTGGGAAGGTTTGGCTGGTGCCAAAGGTCATGGACACTGTTTTCTTAGAATTGACCCAGAGCTGGTTGGTGTGGAATCAACACAGTATGTTGTGGAAGTCTTGTTGGAGCAGTCCTTCCACAGCCGTGGGCAAGTGGCCAGAAAGAGTAGATTACTTGGACTGAACCTTCTGCATACAAGTGTATATGAGAGTTGAGACAGGCAGAAGGCAGATTGTTGAGGAAGAGAGTAAAGAGGATGGGACCCAGGATGGTGCCCTGTGGGAAGCTATCCCAGATAGGTAGGGGAGGAGACAGGGGGCCTCCAACCTGTACTGACTGTTGGTGGCCCATAAGGTAAGAATGGAAACAATCAACAACAAAAGCTTGGAGACCAGCAGACCTCAGCTTGTCCCGGAGGAGAGGGTGGGACACCAAATCGAAGGCTTTGTCCAGATCGATGAAGATAGCTGCAGTGATATGTCCCTGATCCATCCCTATAAGGATGGACTCAGTGACACACAGCAAGGAGGAAATGATGGAATGGTGCTTCCAAAAACCAGATTGGATGAGGGACACAAAGTTAAAGGATGAGAGGAAGTCAGCAAGCCTGGAGCAGGCAAGCTTCTCCTGCAGCTTTGCAAAGCAGGAGAGGAGGGAAGTTATCAAGTGAGGTGGGACTTTGTGCAGAGGTAGAACCTTGGGAACATTCCAGGACTGAGGGACAGCACAGAGTGAGAAGAAGAGGTTCTGAAGGTGAGTGAGGGGAGAGACAGTGGCAGGTGCTGAGAGGTGGAGGAATTTAGGGTCCAGCCCATCTGGGCAGGACTTAAAAGGGTTAAGCGAGGAAAGGGCAGCCAAGGTTTCCTGAGGCATGATGGGAGGAAAGTGAAAGCCCTTAGTTAAATGGAGCAGAGGTGTGACAGGGGAGGTTAAAGAGATGAAGCAAGGGGAGAAGAAGGGAGGCCACAGGTGGTAAATAACTTGTTAAAATGAGCAGCTATAGTGGGAAGGTTGGAGACTGGTGTGAATCATTCACCAGGAGGATTAGGGGAGTGGCCTGGGTTGGGAATTCAAAGAGAACATGGATAACCTTCTAGAAATTAGCTGGGGAGTTTTGTAGGTTTGATTTGTAGTAGTGGGACTTAGCGGCACAGACTGCCTTCATATAGGCCAGGTTTAAAAAATGAAATACTAAAATCAGAATTCAAATGTGGCATGAATGAAGGAAGAAGATCTAAAACATGTATTGCTATTCTGTAAGTGGTTTAAAAAAGAAAGAATACATCATTTAGGCAAAATGTCTGGAAGATTACATATGATATCAAGCTGTATCAAAACTGTAACAATCCTTCTTGATAGTTTTTCAGAATAAATAGTAACAACATTAACTAACACTTTGCTTGCTTGTACAACAAAAAGGAAAAAAGACAGCGTATTTAAATGCAAGAGTTAGGATTTGTGACTGGCATTTATCTTAATATTGAGTGCTAAATTCTAAACTGAATAAAGTATTTTATAACTGACTTCTGGGATACTGATGTATTGAACCGTATTTACATTTTTAATTGTGATTTGTCTTTTTTTTAAATCCCAGTAATGACTCATTGAGTCAAACAGTGTAATAAAACTGAACGGAACAGTATGAGCGGATATCCTAGAGTGTGTTATAGTATATGGTTAGGGTTTATTGTGGATGGAAAACGATGGTTTTCCAAATCCTGTTGTAGGACAGTTCAAAGGTCAAAAAAGGTGTACTATCGTTCTGATGTCACAACGATAGTACAACAACTTCTTAACCTTCAACTGTTTCTCGATTGGCTGAAACATTGGCTTTTCAAAAAATACTGTACAGCATGGCGGCACTGGTAAGCGAGCGGTTGAGCACGAGCTTTTCAGATAGTTTGGACACGGACTGCCATAGTCAGCACCCTGTTTCCAAACTATCAGTTTGTCAGCAGTTTTTTTTTTTTTTTTAAATAAATCAGTGGTCCCTACGTACAAAGCTAAGCCGGACGACAGTGAGCAATGCTACCTTCGGGGTCAACAGCAGAGCAGAACTGCAGCGAGGACCGGGAGAAAACGGCAGTGTCTGGACAAGGTACAGAAACTAACAAATCCTTGTGAAATTAATGTGGCACAGTTTGTGGGGAATCATATACTATACAAACAAAATAACAGATAGGGAACTGTGCACGTCAAGGCCGTGTTTCCATCTCAGGTGTTTGATGACATCATAGGGACCTCACGAGTTTCGCTCTCGAGGTCTATGATGTCATCAAAACCCTCGATGGGAACACAGCTTTGTTGTGCACAGTTCCCTATCCATTATTCTATATGTTGTGCATATAAAATGGCTTTTGAAGGAACAATAAATTGCTAAAAAAAAAAAGTCAGTAATGGTCATGGGGAGTCAAGGTGTGTAAATATATTAGGATAATAACACACCTCTGGAATCTCATTGACCACTCAGACTGCTTCAATTTCCCTACTGTGCTTTTAGAAATGCCCTTTTGCTAATACACACTCGATAGTAAATACTGTATGTGACTTTTAGCACTTCCCTGATCCAGTACATTATTACCTGGCAGTACCAGTTGTGGTGTCACAATATTTATGTAAAATCTTTCCCTTGATTTTGTTGCAGTAACAATGTTCATAACGTATATGACCTTCACAGCTAAACAGCTGGTTTGGTATACATACTAATGTACACTGTATTGACTATACAGCAATCATTATACAAATGGGAAGGTTAGTACTGTATACAGAAGTGACTCATAATTGATCAGTTTTCTGATAGAAGGGGTATGCCTCCTCTGACTGCTTGGTATGAGTACTCTTTTGTTTTTTGTAATTCACATTTTAATACATTTTCCATGACCAAAGAAGACATCATTTAGTTTCCAGAGTGCATTTAGGACAGCCACTGACATTACCTTGGTAACAAATCTTCTACCTAATGGCTCAACACATCTGAAGAACTATATACAACGTGTACACTTTGGGTAAAGAACACAATACCTTTTAGTAATTAAGGTGGCCATCAGACTGATCTTCAAGGGGTGCCCAGAAAAGGAGGCCCTACATCACAGAAAGGCAAGGCATTTATTTTTATGTACAGTGGTAGCCATCTGAATCTTCTGCTTTTACCATATTAAGCTACAACAACACAGCATTTCCCCACTGCGTCAGTATTATTCAAGGTGCCACATTATCTGAAGTGCTACCTTATTGTGCTGACCAGGCAAAATAAGGTAACACATCAGCTAATGTGGTACCTTGAATGATATTACATTAAGGGGGACATGCTGTACTGCAGTACCTCTAATGTGGCAAACTGTTCTGTGGTAAAGCAGAAGATTAGGATGGCTAACACTGTAAATCTCCGTCCAACAAAGGCTTGAAGCTAATCACAAAATTACACAAAACATATTTTATTTTTATTTATTGAAATTTTGGATAACACCTTTGAGAACAAGCTCATTTCATAGGTTCCACGTCAGACGACAATACAAACTGGAAAAGTATGAGATGGAGAACAAACAACACAAGGAATTATACAAAACATTACAAAAGTGTATAACTAGAGAAGTTACAATACATGTGGCATTGTACTATGTATGCCAAGGTGCATATTTGATTAAAACCTGGAATTCAAAGGGTCATATTATTTATTTTTTATTCATTTATTTAGTTTTTGTTGACCGGGTAAGTGCACTAGATACATCCTGCCTATTTTCAGGCACGACCCGGGGGAGGGGGATACAGATGAATACCAACTGACCTTGAATCAGATTAAGCTGTTGGTGGCATTTTTAGTGAATGAGGGAAATTTGGCCAGGACACCGGGGAAATTCCCCTACTCTTTTCGATAAGTGCCATGGGATCTTTAACATCCACCCGAGCTACCACCAATCCAGGCAGATGGGACCTCGGTTTAACGTCGCATCCGAAAGACGGCACCTCAGAAGTGCAGCACCCCTCTCATGTTGCACTACAGTGTCAGTACTGAGATATTAACCCAAGTGCCAGATGTGAGAACTGAACCCACAGCCCTCTGCTCTCCCAACCTCAGAGACGAGTGTGCTACCTACTGAGCCAGGGGTGGAGTCTTATGAAATGACCCTTTACAGGAAAATGAGAACAGACTCAGCCTAATATCTAATAATCAATGAGGTAAGGGATGGCATCAGCCCAGGGGCCTTGTCAGAGGTGCGTAGGTATGGGACAAAGCATTTTAGAGTGAGCAAGAAGCTCAGGATATATAACGGGGGAGGAAGGGGAGAGTTGGGGTAAAAGGGGATGGGGGAAAGCCATAGAGGGGTGAGGGGAAAGAGTGGAAGGGATCAACAGAAAGTGTGAAAGGAGAATGATTAGCACCTCAGAACAGTTATTTACATGCTGAGAACATATATATATATATATATATATTATGGTAGCATGGTAGTGCTACCATAGTTAGGGTTGAGGAGCCATTTACATGTTAAACCCAAAATTTTGCACCTTAATAACTTTGCAACCGTTTGACGGATTTGCCTGAAATTTGGAATACACGATCAAGACCCATATGCCTTGGGATCTGCCATGTTTTGTACCAGTCAGATACACAGCTGTGGAGTTATTAAGCGTGATCTGCACGTGCATTTACGCTTTTTCTGAATGCTATGTCCACTTACAGGTCACACGGTTTGTGACCGGGTCTGAAATCTCTTAGGAACGCGGCGCCAGGGTCCCCGATGTGCCTCTTGAAGATTTCATGAAAAATATTAAACGGTTCAAAAGTTATTCAAAAAACAATTTCCCATTATAAGTCAATGGGAAAAGTTAACAAAAAGTTCGACAGTGTCGCAAATGCATTTTTACTTTCGCAAATGGCCCTCTTACTTTCGCAAATCCACCATCTTGTTTTCAGTTAGTGATCAGAAAAATGCTTGCCATTTAAATTTGGGATCATCTAGCAACCTAATTCTTTTTGTATTCACCTAGTCGGAGCCTGAGGATGCTAGCCATGTCTTTATTTTGGGGTAAAACACCCCAGAAATATGTTTTTCAAATTTATGGAAAAAGTACTTTCGTGCTCACGAAAGTGTCGCAAATTTTTGTGAAAGCTTTCGTAAATTGCGACAGTACTTTTCTAGGCTGTGGGGAAATGATAGCAATTCTTTGGCACCCCGCTGCAAAAGAACGGTTTGGAGTTTTGGGCTGAAATTTGGAGGGAAAGCAGCCGACATCTCACAGATGTGCCTTTCAGTATTGTGTTGAAAAAATGTTACATGGCAGCAAACTTACGGCACTCCAAAGTTTACGCTTTTTCCCATAGGATAACATTATGGCAGCCGACGCATTGCAGCAATCGTTTGGCGCCCTGCTGCAACATAACGGTTTGGTCTTTTGGGCTGAAATTTGCAGGGGATACAGCCAACATCCCACAGATGTGCCTTTCAGTGGTTTGGTTAAAAAATATTAGAGGGAGGCAATGCGCACCCCGATTCCAGTTGGGGGGGTGGGCTGAGGTGCAAAGGGGTTTCAACCCCAACATCAATTTCTCACTTTTGTCGCTGTGGAACAACCCTAACTGATGCATTAAACTGAGTTTTTGCCTCTATATATATATATATATATATATATATATATATATATATATATATATATTCTATATATATATATATGAGACATGATGATGATGAGTGTGATATGAATATTCCCACTCCTGCAGAGTGAGGCATAGATATCTCATGAGTGCCTTTGGCACTCGTGAGATGTCTGTGCCTCACGATGCAGGAGTGGGAATATTTTCCATATCACACTCATCATCATCATGTATGCGATTTATACAGTAGTGGTGAGGTGATACACATTGAAAATAAACTGTCAGAAATGGTTTACTTGCGGTGATTTTGTGGTGCAGCTGTTCGTTTGTCTTGCTGGGTGTTGTGTGCTTTGCCCTGCTCATTGGTAGTTCTGATATGGCGGTTGATTGGTTAGTTTGTGTGGTCTGTGCAGTGGTTGGCTGTTGTAAGGAGTCTTGCTCTATTGGTTTACATGTGGGATAGTGAAATGTTATTGGTCAGTCGTTATGGAAGTGCTGTATGAATGGCTTTTTCCCTGCTATGTTATGATTGGCTGTTGGTACGTTGCATGTGCTGTGATTGGTTGTGCTGTATGCGGGGGCGGGAATATGTGGGTTCGTCAGTGCTCAAGGTCGTCTGTGCGTGCAAGTTTGGTGGATGTGGGTTGGCAGGAAAAGTTTTATTATTTTTTTGCCACTGTTGGAGATATATTTTTTTGGGTTTTGGCTGTACAAAGTTTTATTTATTTATTTATTGAAATACTATGTAGTGCTTTTGTTTACTTTTTGTACGCTGTCGTAGTGCGAAAGAGTGATATTAGTAAATGCTGCATTATTTTCACTTTGCTGCACTTCATGGAGGCTTTCAGAAGGTGCGCTCTCTTTAGGTAAGTAAAAAAAGGAAAATGAGATGATCCCAGCAATTGTTGATGAGGTACATCAGTCGGAATCTGTGTCAGACTCGAGTACTCTTACTCTTTTCTGCAGTGGCTTTCATACTTGTGACCTGTGGGAGAAAGCAGAAGTGTTAAAATGGATTGTGTTGTGCAAGAAATGTTTTTAATACTGTGCAATATTTACAGGATAGTCTACCTTGAACAATATTGAAAGTTATATTTGTAGCAGTAATGGTAGGATTGTGAAAGCATGCAGACATTATGTCTGGGCAGGTTATGTGCATTCCTTTGAGGTTCTGCAGCACTACAGGTTTTGATGTTCCAGGATCAGCATCTGTTGAGCTGAGTATGTGGAAATCTGCTGATGTTTCTCCTCATTTAATTTGGAGTAATCATTGAGAGACTGTAATTTCTTGTGGCCAGAGACTTGGATTATATCATTGGGGAGACGCTAATCTATAAGTTTTTGACTAAATGCTTTCGGATTGAATGGTTAGTGAGGCATTTGTCGGTGGAGATGTTGGCTTTGGCAACCATATTTTTCACTATTTTGCTTAGGGAATTAATACCAAGTGGTTGATTTTTGTACCAACCAGTAGGATATTGTGTTGTTGGTGTATAATTTATAGCTAGAAAAAAGGTGCATCTGGGTGGTTTGCTTTTCTGGTCGTTTGAGACGGTACAGTTTGTAGTTCAGCACAGGCATTTGTTGATATCTTTAGTTTCATATGCTCTAGGTTTCACAGCTCTGGTGTCTTTGGATTTATGCCACTTCTTGTTTTGGTTTGTCTCTCCTTTGTATATTCCAAGTATTGAGTGTTATGTTCATCTTTTTAAGTTCAATATCTCCCATTTTAGGTTTCGTGTTTGGTATTTCCTCTAATGCCAAAATACAAGGTGACAGTAAGCCACATAGTGTTTAGAAGGGCTTGAGGGCCATCATGTCCCAGTTGTTTTTCTGCATACAGTTTCTCAATTATGTTGTCTGTTAATTGCCTGCAGCTTGAGGTCGATTCCTTTGCCTATCTCCTTCAGCAGCTTTTGTTTGATAGCAATACTTGTCTGTTTTTAAAAATTTATTAAAGTACTAATAGATTCTGTGTAATTGCAATCCTTGAGATATCTCTACACTCTGGAATCTGATCGCAGTGTTAGAGGCTCGGATTCTGTACCATCTTGTCGTTTGGAAGTCATGAAGTAGTGGCATAGTATTTTGTCTAGGTTTTCAGGAGGTATATGCTGAATAGGTGTCTCAATCTGCAGGGTGTCCTTTAGGAATTTTTGTAAGGCATTGATATCTGCACTCGTTTTGCGGGTGGTGTTTTCGTTTTGTTTTTGCTGAGTACTTTTGATGAAGCGCCCAATTTCTGCGGTGTCCATTGAAGTGGTAGTCATAGTGCAGTCAGCTGGATGTTTGCTATCCATATTGCCACCTGTAGGCTCGTTTGGGTCCAGTAATGGCTCTGCATCTTGTTCGAATTGAGTACAGCTCAGCATCACCTCTTCCGGAATATTAATACTTTTTTTTGGCCATTTTTGACATGATGTATTGTTCTTCGGGTAGTCCGCGGTTTTCTTAAGTGACATTTTAGAGGTTGACGTTGACAGCTTAGACAGCATTTGTATTCCGTTTTCTTTTTTAAAGCACTGCGGTTTAAACGCAAAGATCCTGCTCGGCTGTGCGCGATGCTGAAATGAAACTGATAGGAAAGATTCACTGTGGTGTCTCGTGCTACTTCTCAGGTGAATGTTATTTTTCTGTGATTAATTGGCTACACGTTGTTGTTCTAGCAACGGACCTATACTTGTTGGTGACGTATGCAAAAGTTTAGTATTAGGAGTGTGACGTATTGATTGACTGTATATTTGTAAGGGAATGCCTCTTTGCATACGTCAGGAATCGTTTATTCAATGGGGGTGCGAATACATAGTTTTATTTTTCTGTGTGTCACCTCACCCCTATTGTATAAATATATATACACACACAGAATATAAGATACAGTATATTGATATAAGCATATCAAACAAAAACCATAGACAGATAGATAGATAAACTAAACTAACTAACTAACTAGACAGACATATTAAGATAAAATACTGACAATCATCCTGACTAGGTATGAACCCTACAGTGACAGCCCATATACATTTGGCTCTGCAAATTCCACCCTGCCCTCTAGATCAATATAGCCCCCTCTTGTAAGCAGTTTGTTTATCCATGTCTAACATCCATTCCTGAATATGAGAGACAGTGCAGTTTTGCTAGTTCTTTATATTATCCTTTTTGCAGTGGATATAGCAACCCCCAGGCACTGCATTCGACGAGAGGGAACAGGAACCTAGTTCATGATAAAGGCCAACATTAGACCTCACACATTATATGTAACATGAAATCCAATGGCAGCTAAGTGTGCCCTCAGTACAGTGTCCCTAAATGGCCTCAGTAAGGGGCAGTCTGCTGTCACATGAGTTTTGAAAGCAGCTGGGTTGCCGCACATCCAGTAAGTCAGATGGGGCAGTAGCCCCATTTATAAAGTTATAGCTCGACGCACTGCCACCAGTGAAAAATATTCAACTGGGTGAATGCCTTTCTGGTATTCACAGTCCCCTGCACTGGCAATTTTCAGGCAGTCTCCCAGGAAACCGTTGTGATAGCAACACCCAGCTCCTTCTCCCTCTGATGGATCAGGGTAAGTAGCAATAAAAGTCTGATATAACAATTTAATTTGAACATGAGTGTCTGCTGCCCTAAGCATCTGTTCCTCCAGTTTATCAACCAGTGCCACCCTCAGTCCTGGACCCATTAGAGTTGTTAGGGGATGTTGCAGTTGTACGTTTACCCAGAATAGAGTAACTGAGCAAGTAAAGCCCTCCCTCAAGTGTGTGAAGGAATACAGGTAAGCTAGAAACTGGGATTACCACGTCACCCAACTTACAGATCCCAATATTTTCCCACACCTTCCAGTGCATTGGTTTACTGGCAGTAGTCAAGAGAGAATAAGACCAAATGGGAAAGTACTAAGTAAGTAAAGTATACTTAGAAAGTGGGTGGTTCAGTAGATGATCTTGGAAAAGGGGGGAAAAGATAACAAGTAATATCCTGGGCCTAGGCCTACAATTTGCTGAGAAAAATGATGTCCTAAGAATTCAAAGCACGACAATGCCAACTCTTAGTTCATCTCCTATCGACACCTGTAGAAATGACTTTGTATTGTCAGAGGTTAGTGAACATCCAGTAATGAGAACAATAAGGATCTTAGAAAATTACAGTGACATTACCAAACAAAATTCTGCAAGGAAATCAAACATAATTCAGGATGGTGATCAGGAGAATAAGGGAGAGAAAGAAAGGGAAGGTAAAAATTACCCTCAGAAATAATAATGGGGGAATCCCTGGATATTAATGAAATCTCAGTCATAAATAATAAGAACGATGAGTCCAGAGACTTCCCAAATATCAAAGTGTAATATATCCTTTTTACAGGAATTTGAGGCATTTTTCACCCCTTACACACAAAGATTAAAAACAGACCTCTTACAGCCCTCAGTGGAAAAGTTGGGTTGATTAGAGTTAATACCCTTAAAATCACCAGTGATACAGCTGGTTTGGGGGGGAAGGGGGAAAAAAAGAGAGCAGGAAAAAAATAGGGACCCGGCGACACTGAGGGTTGAGGCGCTGGACGCCACACCTCGCTCCATGCCAGCGACCCGGGTTTGGGAATGGACTCAGGTCAATGGGGGTTGGCAGGGGCAGAGAGGGATTGAGTGTCTGTGAGACTGCTCCCTCTCTCCGGGGAGGGAGGTCTTCATTTGTTGGTGCACTTGTGGCCCCTAGTGGTGGCTGGGGGAAGGTGCACTGGCATTGAGCTTGGAGGGGTGAGCTGGGGCACGATGCTGGGTGGGAGTGCATGCGGATGCATGCACACACCTCCCTTGGTGTCACTGCATGCCCCATTCACACTGCCATAGAAAGAGGGAAACATGGAGGAACGTTCAAGGTGGCTTTGTGGCCGTCTATGGGACACCCGGTCAGGGGGCATCACTGCATTGCTGGATCCTGGTTCAGTTGGAGAGAAAGGGGAAACTCTCCAATGCCCCACCATGGGGGGCAAGCCGCAGAGATAATTGGCATCGGGGGCTCCATTGGGCCAGGAGAGGACCGGATGCCAGCCGGAGGAACAGGATGCCTGGACGTGTGAGGCAGACCGGGAAGTCAAGGTAAAAAAGGACTGACTAAAAAAAAAAAAAGAAGGGAAAAAAATAATTTGAGGAAAGAAGGAATTTAGCAGTAAAGATCCAGTTAACAAAGATGAAAGTACTATTATAGAAACCCTTAGAGAAATTTGTAATGGAATATTGCTTAACAATGACCTCCTGATCAATTTAACGTCATCTCTAAATAAAGTAATTGATGGGAAGGAAATGGGTAATAACTCTAAGACTGTGAAGGAAAAAAAAAACAGCTCCAAATCAAAGTATCAATGATGCAGAGATCCGTACTTTATTAAAAAAGACTACAACAGAAATATGAAACAAGGAAGAGCTGGATATACGGAACATGGTAAATGACTTAAAGAAGAGTAAAAAGAATAGAGGGAACAATAATATTAGACAAAAAGGAACTTAATAAAAAGGAGGAAAGGAATAAGGGAGTCTGAGGGAATACCTACTGACAACCAACGTAGAGATCTAGAGAAGAATGTACTCATATTGGAAGAGGGAGGCAAACCAAAAAAATATTTCATCACTGAAATGGAAGAGGTTACTTCAGTTTTTCAAACCAATAGTGGATGTGAACATGATACCTTTAAAGGGAAACCTATGAATACAGAGGCTGTGATAGTTCCCAACAAAGAAAAAACTGTTAGAAAAAGGACTGATAGTACCCACAATGTTTTTCAAGGGATTACATAAAGCTAGAAATGAAAACCCCATTATACTTAAGCTGACAGTCTATAATGTTTGCAAGGGAGTTTTGGGACAAAAGTTTATGTGGTCAGATATAATTTCTGCCTATACATATAAGGCAGGTAAGGAGAAGGGCTGGATTTGTCTGGTTACAAAAACTGCTGCTATAAGACAAAAAATATTGTCAGCAAAAAAATGACCTGGTTACCTTAAGAATTAAAGCACAGAAAACAATGATTTCAGAAAATGAGCCAAGGGTGGAAAGAGCTAAACCCCAAAATAAAATAAAAAAATAATAGATAAGGACACGGGGAAAGATGGAGTGGGTCGAAAGTTGCAACAAAGAATTACTAATTATATGGTGCCGGCAGAAACAATCCATGAATTGGAAGCAGATGATAACACCTTGAACCAAGAAAGTAGAAGTATAAGGGGCAGGCCAGAAAAGGGCATCAGAATAAATGCAAGTGTGTTACCTGAGAGCTCGGAGGAATGGATCCAGCTCTCAACAAGTAACTCATATCATAACTTGACACAGAATCACAAGACCCCAACTTGGATAGCCAGCTCACTTCTAGTCAATCTGTAGATATAGATGAAGGAAATTTATATGCTGATAAATTTTATAAAAATTGTCCCGCAGATCTGGATATCCTTAGCTGGAATATTGCTGGCATTGCAAGTAAACTTAAGGACATTGGTTGTTCAAGGTTTCTGACTAGTTATTCTATAGTTATGCTCCAAGAAACCTGGGCCACTAACATATAAACCTGCCAGTTAGAGGGCTACTACTCTTGGCATATCTCTGCAAGGAAATTGAGTGCTTATGGTTGTGCATCTGGAGGTGTATGTGCCATGATAAAAGTAGATATACTGTAGAGATCAATGCTAAGTGATTTTGAAAGATAGCAACTGTGATATACTGTGTGTGGAAATATCTATAGAGAACTTATCACCTTGTATAATGGTTAATGTCTATATACCTCCCCATACAAAAAAAACTTTAATAACTCAATTTCTTCAAAAATTGGAAGAAATTATAATCTCTTTGCATGTACAATCTCCTGGGGCTACAATATTAATGGGTGGTGACTTTAACGCTAGAACAGGCACATATCCTGAGTGTAAAAGTCATAACTGGAACTTGAATGAAGTACTTGATATTCCTATAAGATCCTCATTGGATGCCAAAACTAACATGCAAGGAATAAAACTGAGTGCCTGAATACACTTAATTTGAGAACAATAAATGGCAGAAGTCATTGGTCTATTAATGGTTTACATGTAGCAGAGGTTGAAGAATTTCAGTATCTAGGAGTTGTTTTTAATAGGGACCTAAAATGGAAGTCTCATACATCCAAAATTAAGGCTGATGTTAAAAGCATGCATGCTAGGGATTAATCGATTTGCAAAATCTTTTGCAAAAGACTCTTTTGTAGCATCCCACAGGTGATTTGATGCTAAAATTAACTCCAAAGTACCTCGCAAATGTGAAGGGAGGCCACAATAACTTCATCTTGCCCGTCAGTTGCAGACACTAGGTACCTGCATACCATGCACCTCTTGACCGCCAGCTTCTTTTTTTTGTTCTATGGAAAAGATCAATAACAGAGCAGAAGGCAATCGATGGTGAGGATACAGGAATGAAATGATTGCTGAAGAAAAACTTTGTGGGAAATAGCTACATAGCCTGAAAACTAGCAGAATCCTAATTCACTAGCAGGAGTTGTGAAGGAGGAGGCCTGTTCCTTTTTTTTGAACTTTCATAAAGCTTTTATTGATAGCTTAAAAAAACTCCATTTTACATATGGGTATATCCACCATTGAAGCAGATTAATACATTTGTATCCAGAAAGAAAATTATTTTTCAGCAATTACCATATTCTCTTTCCTACTAACTGTATACCCCATATTTATGACAGTACAATAAAGAGTGAGTGATTGCCATTCATTTTAAAAACCACTAAGGCAATCCATTTCTCCCATCCCCTCCGTCCCCCCCAAATAGATTAGAGGGGAAAGGGAAAGAGGAGGATCTAATTGCACTCTATCCTTCATTTACATCGTTTGTTTCATGCCATCTATGCCAAACTGATAAAATGACGTCCATTATTCTTTAAGATTTCATTCATACTATTAATTTAAGATATGCTATGTTATCATCCTTATTAAATAACCAAAGTTTAAACATCTCAACTGAACCAAACGATGTGATTTCATTTCATTTCATTTATCCATTACATTACTTTTTTCTTTCCCCTTTTTTCCTTTTCTTTTCCCCCTTCTCCATTTTCAGTTCTCCACCCCTTCCTTTTGAGTCCCCTTTTCTATTTCCCCCTTTTTTTCCTTTTTTGTAAACCAGTCAGGTTCTAGATATTCCCAAATCCCGTCTCCTTTTAAGTTAGGCCAATGCTTCCTGTATACTGTCTCAGGACAGAAGGTATTGCTCTAACACCAGGGTGCCCTCTAGACTTTCAATATAATTGTAGTAAGGGAGCCATTTTGCATTATGCTGTTCTGTGGCCAGTCTTAGACAGGCAGTTATAGCTTCCATGCCTTTGATTTTTATAATGTTAGCTCTCCACATGGAGAGGGTTAGAGGTTCTGACTGTAACCAATGTTGCGTAATCACTTTTAG
Source organism: Neoceratodus forsteri (assembly GCA_016271365.2). Taxonomy (NCBI): domain Eukaryota; kingdom Metazoa; phylum Chordata; order Ceratodontiformes; family Ceratodontidae; genus Neoceratodus; species Neoceratodus forsteri. The sequence goes on from CM057459.1 coordinate 1,076,433,955, forward strand.
AGCTGCTGCCACTAATATGTAGTACAAATATTTTTGGCCATTGGATCTTAATCCCTCTGGTACCAGACCTAATACCAAATGAGCTCCATTAACCACAAAATCCCCTTGAAAAATAGTCCAGAGAGCCTGTGTTATTAACCTCCAATAGTTACTTATCTGCAGGTAGTCCCAAAACAGATGAGCATGTGTGTCCAAACCCCCACATCCCCTCCAACAATTCTTTGTTGTCAGTTGTGTATAATAGACCGAGATCACTGGAGTGATAAAATATCTTACCACTACCTTCCATCTAAATTCCTTCCAACTCGGAGACGTGGTTGTTTTCGAAATTCCCGACCAGATCTCTGACCATTCCTCCTCTGATAGCTTCAGCTTTAATCCCTCCTCCCATCTCTGTTCAAGCTGTTGGGTTAATAATTTACCTATATTTTCCTGTAGTGTTTTATATACATACGATATAAACCCTTTGGGGTCTGTCATACGACTCCTTTGAAAAACAGTTTGGATGGGGGCAGGTGGGTCTGAAAGAACCGCCTGTTGCCCTGTCCTCATGTTAATATAGTGGCGGCACAGGAGGAACCTAAAAAAGTCCTGTCTGGGAACGCCGAATTCTCTTTGCAACTCTTGAAAAGATTTTAATATATTTTTTTGGAAAAACTGGGTCAAAAAATGTAGTCCTTTGCTCTGCCATTGTTTAAAGCAGCTATCTCTGAGTGCAGCTGGAAACCCAGAAAGGAAGTTAAGCAGAATATATCTCCACACCGGGGTTAAAGACCCTCAGTACTGTCTGACATCCAGCCACACTTTGAGAGTGTGCTTCGTCCACTTATTTGTAACCTGTTTGATGTCTGAAGACATTGCTACCCAGGGTAACATCTGCAGGGGAATAACTAGATGTGCCCTAAGTTCCATAGGACACCACCCTCCTATCTGTCTCGGATTTAACATATCAAGAATAGGTGCTATCTGAGCCGCCTTATAATAGTTGTAAAAATCTGGTACACCTCTGCCCCCTCTACCTCTGCTTTCCGTAAGGAGTTCCCAACGCTTCCTAGGTCGTCTTCCTGCCCAAATGAATTGAGAGAACTTCCATCTCAACTCCTTCCAGTCTTTTTTGGGAAAGGTAGTGGTAAACTAGTGAACAGGAACAAGTATCGGGGAGAATGTTCATTTTCACCGCCTCTATCCTGTTAGTGAAGGAAAAAGGCATCATACGCCATGTATTTATATCAGCAAAGACTGCCTTCTGCAACAGATCATAATTAATCTGGTATAGACGGGTTAATTTTGTTGGAATTTGAATACCTAAGTATCTGACTCTGTCTTTAGTCCAGTTAAATGGGATCGACTCTTATAATTCCCCCGAAATTCTGCCACTTATTGGAAAGACCTCAGATTTGTTCATTTTAATTTTGAATCCTGATATTTTGCCAAATTGATTTAATAAGTCCATCAATGGAGAGATCGAATTGGCCGGGTCCTGCAGGTATATTAAGGTGTCGTCCGCATACAATGAGACCTTGTTTGTCACCCCCTCTACCTGAATCCCCTGAATCTTATCCTCCGCTCTAATCACCTGGGCCAAAGGCTCCATTGCCAGGGCAAAAAGTAGAGGTGATAGGGGGCACCCTTGTCTGGTGCCTCTCTGTATAGTAAGAGTTGTGGAGATAGTGCCATTTACCCATACTCTGGCAACTGGCTGTTGGTAGGCCATCATGATCCATTGCAGGAAGGTGCCTTCAAATCCCATTCTACTAAGCACTGATTTGAGATAAGACCAGTTAAGCCTATCAAAGGCCTTTTCTGCGTCTAGAAAAATAGCTAATTTGGGAGCTCCAGAATGCTCTTTATACCCTAGTATATTTAAGAGGTGTCTAATATTACCTGACAAATGCTTATGGGGTATAAACCCCGTTTGATCTGGATGCACCAATATCTCCACAAATCTTTGTAAATGGTTAGCCAAAATATTTGTAAATATTTTTGAATCCTGATTTAACAAGGATATAGGCCTATATGACTCACAAGATGTTGTTGGTTTACCTGGTTTTGGAATTACAGTTATTAGTGCCTCCCTCCACGAGTTCGGGGTTTTTCCCTCCTCAGGCATGGCATTCAGGACTACTGCTAATTTGGGTACCAACATTTTTTTGAATTTTTTATAAAACTCAGCTGGAAGTCCGTCCGGACCAGACGATTTTCCTGAGGGGGAGGTTATTTATCACTGTTAAAATTTCTTGTTCTCTTATGGGGCTGATAACTCTTGCTGCATTGTGGTGGATAATTTGGGGAGTTTTAATGTTTTAAGAAAACATTCTGTCTGACCTGTCACAGTTTGGGGATCTCTCTTTTCTGCATATAGCATCTGGTTATACTTTTTAAAGGCCTTAGCTATGTCTCCTGGCTTCTCTATCCGATCACTGCTATTACCCCCTTTCTGGAGGAAGGGGATGTGTCGACGTGCTTGTTCCTTCCCCATTCTGAGAGCTAATAATTTCAATGCTCTCCTTCCCCATAATATATTTGGTTGGTGAACCGTAACAGTCCCTCAGCCTTATCTGATTCCAAATCATTAAGTTCCCTTCTTTTTTTAACTAGTTCTTTAAAGATTTTCTCCTTTCCCCTTGGCTCACTTTTATGTTCTCTTTCCAACGCTTTTATTGCGGTTTGCAACTCCAGTAGCTTTTTATTTCTCAGTTTCATTTTGGCTAAGGCTAGGCTGATTATATGACCCCTTAGCACTGCTTTCATAGTGTCCCACCACACCCCTTGGGAACATTCTGTCATAGGGGAATCTGTAGTAAGGTGTTGGAAATTTTGGACAATTTGTTGTACCAGGTTCTCGTCATTAAGCAATGATACATTTAACCTCCAATTAGTGACTCTGGGCTCCCTGCTCCAGGTATACTCTATGGATATTGGGGCGTGATCCGATAAAGTTAACGAGTGGATCTGAGCTTTGGTGAAGAGGTGGAGATCAGTGGAGTAGGTCAAAAAAAATCTATTCGTGAGTACGAGTTTCTAGCTTGAGTAAAATGTATAATCTTTCTCAGTTTTGTGTCTCTCTCTCCAAATGTCTACCATCCCTCCCTCCCTCTTTTACCAGGGTCTTCAGTCTCTTGCTAGCTATCCTAGATGTGTCTGTGTTCCCCGAGGACCTATCCATTGCAGGGCACAAAGTGGCATTAAAGTCTCCCCCAGTATCAAAAGTCCCCTAGGAAGTCCCCCTATTTTCTGAAAAACTTCAAAGTAAAATCTTTCTGCGCCTGTATTAGGGGTATATATGTTTATTAAATGTACTAATTTTTCCTGTATAAGACCAGATACCCTAATACATCTCCCTGGATACATAATTTCTGTCTCCTGCACTATAAAATGGGATTCCTTCTTTATCAGAATTGCTACACCAGCTTTTTTCCCCTCTTTACCTGAGGTGGCTTCAACTCTCCCTACCCATTAACGTCATAGTTTCAGATGCTCTGCTTCTGAAAGGTATGTCTCTTGTAAAAGAGCAATATCTCCCTCCATTCTTCTCAATTCAGTCAGAATCTTAGTTCTTTTAATGGGTGAGTTAATGCCGTTAATGTTGTAGGAAATTACTCTTAAATGTGTCATTGGGTCCTGTTGTTTCTGAACTTCTTGTTCGTCTTCGTGTGTGGCTTACTGTATGTCTATCTACCCCCCCCTCCACCTGGTTGTGTAATGATCCATCCGACTGGTTTACTTTGTATGAAATCACATCGCCATTTTGCAAAAAACCAATAATTTAAGAACATTGTTTTAACCCTATAACTGTTAACTTGTAAAGGTGGAACCCTTTGATTTCAACAATAATGAGTTGATTAATTTAACCAAAGTCCCGATATTTTGACCTCCTAGGAGAATCCAATGGCATACACTACCGCCACCGGAGGTCACACGTGTGACCAGTTTCAGATCCCCGTGATGTATAGGGGAGTTGCGGCTATACCCAAATCCTTAGACGTTCACCTGCAACCTGTGAATCCACCCGACACTGCAGGTGGTAGCCAAACCAGATATCCAATAATCCCCAGAGCCCCCTCCCTCTTCTCATTATGTGCCGTGACTTCCTCTTTTATAATTATAAGAAACAGATCCCCATTTTCATTTCCCCTTTCATGTCCCCTCCCATTACCTCCCTTTTTTACCCAACATCTCCCCTCAACCCCTCGTCTCCTCCCCCTATCTTCATAACCGTTTCCAATATCTTTAACCATCCTTCCCTTTTCCCATGGTAGGTCCCCCCTTTTTATTCCCCCTCCTTTAGCAAATATTTGTTTATTCTTGTATATTTACTACTAGGTTTCCCATCACAGCACTTCAAACCCATTGAAACCTCTTGCTAGTGGCCCCTGTGAAGATGAACCGAGCTGGTATAGATTTAAATGTCATGATGCATAAGTTCCTCTCACAGTCTCCTTAACCACCTTCAGTCCCATTGTATTCGCTCGTATCACTCCATCTTCATAATGTTTCATCAGAATCTCCTTCTCCCACGCTTCTACGAGAACATTTACCAGTTCAATACAGTACCTTTAATTTCGAATTCAAAGTCAGTCCCCATCAGACACCTGTTTGCTGTTACCTCCGCCCTACGCTTTCACTCTTTTTTCTGCTCGCTGCATAAGCTTCACAATGTCCCCTAGTGCAGCCGATGAGATTGCACCTGGAAAACCATGTTTCCTGTTGTTGGTGCGATTGAACACTGCCCAGGCCCCCATCCTGAGCTTTCGTTCCAAAATATCAGTCTCTAGGTCAGGCATCGAGATCTGGAGTTCCTTCAGGGTAGGGGCAGCCTCCACCAGTGTAGAAAAGATTTTTGCCTCCGATTCTGAGTAAATCTTAATCCTTGCAGGAAAAAGCAATTGGGCCTTTATGTCCTTTTTTTCCTTCAATTCTCTGATGATCCCTCGTACTCTCTGTCTCTCAGCTTGCAAAGCAGATGAAAAGTCCTGATCAAAGTAGATTCTCTTCTCCTGTTATATTATTTCCCACAGTCTCCACGCTTTACGAGGATCCTCCCTTGCTCTGATAGTGAAGACTTGTCTGAATTGATAAGGCGAGGTCTTCGTGCTCTCGGTTGGTTTTGGGCCCAGGGACCTTGCGCCTGTCTATCTCCAGATTTAAGTCAGGTGGAGGAGAGAGCGTAGATCTAATCACTTGCTGTACAAAATCAGCTGTTGTGGCAAAGCCCTCCTCAGAGCCTTCGGGGATTCCATGAATCCTAAAGTTATTGCGCCGGGAGCGATTTTCGAGATCTTCCAGCTTGGCCTACATCTCCCGATCCCTCTGAAGTAGGTGTAAAAGCAGACAATCTGTACAGTCCTGTGCCTCTGAAATCTCCATTATTTTAATATCTGAAGCTGATACCTTCTTGTCTAGGATACGGACGTCTTGCCTCAGGTCTGCAAGTGCAGAGTCTATTTTATTTACTGTTGCTAGTATCTGTTTAAGCGTTTGGTTAGTATTTTCAGGTAGATCAGTTTCCTCTTGTTCCCAGTCTGCTGAGGATTCTGATGGCTGCCGTCGGCATGGTGGGAGAACAGTTAGGCCTTCTTGCGGTCTGCTCAGGGTCGTTTGTTTCATTTTGCTTTGCACGGAAGAGAATCTCGAACCTCTGACTTTCTGGGGTTTCCCCGCCATCTAAGCGACCTCAGGCTATATCTTTTTTGTAGTTAGTAGCCACTCTCCAGAGGATTTAGCTCAATGAAAGCGAGGGGGATTGTGGAGCTTTCAGGTTCAGCTGCCCACCATTGCGGTGGCGTCACCGGAAGTCCGAGGCCTGTTCCTTTCAGTGGAAGAAAAAATCTGAGTGCATTGAGGGCAGAGCCAGAGGACCACATGATTGGGTTGTTGGAGAAGTCAAGCTTGAGGACAGTTCGGGTGACTGAGCATGCTCAGCGGAAGACTGCCTAAGTGTGAATAGTGAACCCAACCTCAGTTTTTAGAAGTACAGTATTATACGATTCATATTAATTATCAAATGCTATGAATTTGCTCATCAGTACCATGGTACAGGTTATTTAAAATGCATTAGTAGTTTTTCATTTTTCAACAGCAAAACACTACATACTGTGGATTCAAATGATTCACTGACTCATTGAAAGGCAGTAAACAGACTTGCACTTCAGCCCCCGAGAATCAGTTACTGCCTGCACTGACAAAGGGCTTCCAGAACTAAAAGTGAAAGCAGAAAAGTAGCCTCCGCAGGACTCCTGTGGTATTCCAGTGTCCAAACCAGTAAGAAAACACAAACACAAGGCACAGATGCACTCATTTAGAAGTGTCTGGGAGGAAATCAAATCCAATCAATCCCATAATACTGTGTTTGCAAGATTAATTTTTATTAATTAGCAAAAATATTTTTTCCCAGCATTTGCAAGGGTCTCATTTCCAATGTAGTGAAGAGTGAAATAGAGAAATAGAATTTATCAGCAGAAAAGGTCCACTTGGCCCACCCAGTTTGCCCAGCTGGTATAACTTGTTACAAATAACAGAACCCACCCCTCAGACAAGGGACCTCCTCCTCCAACCAGATGCCCCAGTGCCTCGTGAACGGAAAGTAAAAGCAGAAGTAGCCTCAACAGGACTCTTGCAGTATGCTAGTATAATAACTGGTGACTCTTATCCTGCCTTAATAAAATGCTGTAATACTCCGCTGAATTCCGTAATAACTCAATAGTGGGTTATTATTACATTTTCCTCCTCATGTTGTCACTTCACTGATGTGCAAAACAGAGCAGCACAATGTATTTGTGTGAGCATGCCGCTTAGAGACACGCTCGCATAAATACAGTTTACAGTTTTTCCTCTCTGAAACTTTGCGCAATTACTATAAGAAAATATTTTCTGTGCAAAGTTTGTTTTATGAGTATTTTTCACACACCCTTGGTGTGTGATCATTTCATGAACCTCTCAAGCTTCACTCTCAGGGTTTATGAATTATCACATACCTCAGGTGTGTGAAAAATCCTCATAACACACACCAGCATGGGCATTATTCTCTATGTCTAAATCAGTAAGTATTTCAGCAGCTTACCTACTTTTTCAGAATGCTTACATACATAGAAACATAGAAGTTGACGGCCAATAAGGACCGCAAAGCCCATCCAGTCTGCCCATTTCTTTTTCTGCCTTATGAATGTGCCATCAGCCTTTGCTCTGTCAATGGTCTATCCATTCATACTCATCTGTATTGCTCCCTTATGCCTATCCCATGCCTGTGTGAAGCCCTGCACTGTATTCATATCCACCACTTCCTAAGGTAGGTCACTCCATGCACCCACCACCTTTTCTGTGAAAAAAAAACTTCCTCACATTACCCCTTAATCGGCCTCCCTCTAATCTCATGCTGTGTCCTCTTGTCCTGCTATTTTTCCTCTATTGAAACATGTTAGACTCTTTCACCTTGTTAATGCCCTTAGGTTGTTTGAATATTTTGATCATATCACCTCTCTCCCTCCTTTGCCCGAGGGTATACATACTGAGCTCCATTAATCTGTCCTCATATGTGTTCTGATGCAGTCCCTGCACCATTTTGGTTGCCCTTCTCTGGACTGCCTCAATTTGGTTAATGTCCTTGTGAAGGTGTGGCCTCCAGTACTGCATGCAGTACTCCAGATGGGGCCTAACCAGTGTCTTGTAAAGAGGGATTATTACCTCCCTCTTCCGACTTGTGATACCCCTACAAATACACCCCAACATCCCTCTAGCCTTACCTACTGCTTTTGTGGTCTGCTTGGATGATTTCAGGTCATCGATGATGATGACGCCCAAGTCTCTTTCTTCTCTTGTGACTGCCAGCAACTCCTCTTCCAGCCTGTAGGTGGCTTCAGGGTTTCTCTTCCCTATGTGTATGATCTTGCACGTCTTTGCATTAAACTCCAGTTGCCACTTTTCCAACCATTTTGCTAGCTTATCCAGATCTCTTCTCATTCTGCCCACCCCATCTGGATCATCTACTCTGTTGCAGATCTTGGTGTCATCTGCAAACAGACAAACCTTACCCTCCAGTTCATCTGCAATGTCGCTGATGAAGATATTGAAGAGGACTGGCCCCAGGACTGATCCCTGAGGTACCCCACTTGTGACTTGCATCTCTTCTGACTGTATACTGTTTACCACCACTCTCTGTTTTCTGTCTGTCAACCAGTTTGTCACCCAGTTGACCAACTTCTGACCCACCCTGAGCCTACCCATCTTATTAATCAATCTTCTATGTGGAACAGTAGCGAAAGCTTTGTTGAAGTCAAGGTAGGCGACATCAGCTGCTCCCCCTGGGTCCACCACTCTGGCCCCCCTTGACTGCAAGCTGTCTCTACAATACCAGGTGGCAGCTGTACTTAGGAGTGGCTACTTTTAGTAATGGGGTCAGGTTAAAGCACTTCCTGATAGATGGGGCTCTAGCTATCCCTGTGCCATGCCAGTGTCACCTCCCGACTGTCCAGCTGCAATTCCTTGTATGTCAGCCTTCCTGGCGTGGTGTTGCACTGCCTGCAGATGGTGCAGAATGTTGCCGCCAAGTGGCTCTTATTGACCTGGATGGCTGAACATAGCACACTAGTCTTGCATATTTTGAGATGGCTAACAGCGAGATGGCGCTCTCGTAGATGCGAAATATTGGGCTAATAAACTACCAGCCTATCTCAATAATTTGTTTACCCCAGCCACTAACCCAGCCCACCTGCTAGGACTGGAACTGGATAACAGACTGCATATCCTTCAAAGAGAATAGCAATCTGGGCAGTCTACTATTAGTTTTCTGCTCCCCAGCTCTGGAACAATCTGCCCTAGGACTTAACTTGCTCCCCCCTCGCCTCCATGTATTAAGCAACATTTTATTCCCTCTTGCACGTGCCCAAATTAATTGGTGATGCTTTTGAAACCATAATGTATCTTGTACGTCTTGAACACAATTTTGTTTCTAGCTAATGTCTGAATAATTATTATTGCTGTTATTTTTTTACCTGTCTTTCCTCCCCTTCCCTTCCCTTCCCACAGGACACATCTGTAAATGAGACCGTTCTTGGAATACTCACCTGGGAAAAGAATTTAAAGTAAATAAACCAATAAATGATGGGGCATTGGCTTTCAGGTGTTAGTGCTGTCATACATTGCTTTGAATGGACTGTGACCTAATTACTTCAGTGATGTCCCGATGCCTCATTCACCAGCTTATTATCGCGTCTATAATAGAACCTATGAAGTGGCAGCTTGTGTTGCGGATTTCATTACCAGGGTCTTTAAATCTGCCACTATCCATGAACACTTTAAGTCCCTTCTGAAAATGTACTTCTTCCGGCTAGCCTTTGGTATCATTTAATTATGAGTATTATCTGTTCTCCAGAATTGTATTTCTTATATGTGGATTTACGTTCTTGTAAAGCACCCAGAGTCATCAGGAATGGGTGCTACCTATATCAGATGACCTTGTCTTGCCCATGGCTCTGTGCAGGGTAATATTAGGTATGCAGTGGTTGCTGGTTTGCATACTGTCACTGCAATACAAGTATGTAATGCATTACTTTGTAAAGCTCTTTTGAGATACTTTGTGTATATAAGGTACAATATAAAACCAATTCCTATACTACTGTAAGTCTCAAAAAATGGGTTTTCTATAATATTTATCTGTAGTATAAAATACTGCAGTTTTCTCAAAGCACCCCTCCTCCTTTGAGAGAGAGAGAGAGAGAGAGAGAGAGAGAGAGGGGGGGGGGGGAGGCTGAGCATTTCACTGTCACGGTCCCCTCTGCAGTGCCTGGCTGAGGGACAAGACATACACATCTGTTCCTAAACCAGTCTTTCTGCTCCTTTCTGCTCCATTAATGGTGATGTCTTATCAGGCGTGTTTACACACATGCTTGGTAGCACCTGTGCGTGAAGGGCACTGCTGTAGCAATTTCCAGTACTTCCACACACAGGAGCTGTGGAGCAGTGCAGAAGCCTGTGTTTTATTCAGGTTCCTCTGCTGGCTTTCAACCCTAGAAGGGCATCACCCTAGGTGCTGTGGAACGGTCACACAGGGAGTGAGGGACATAAAACTCCTGCATCATTTCAGCTCTCCACCACTGCACAGTCTCACAGAAGCTGAAATGGATCAGCTGACAGTGCTCCTACACTATTTATTTTATTTTTTATTTATTGAAATGTTTCACCAGGAAGGCACACTGATCAACAAGTTGCTTGTCTCCCGGTATGACCTGGGGTAAGGAACAATGGGATAGAATACAGAGAAATGTTACAATGTTGGAATACAATTTGCTTACTTGCATACAATGAGAGCAAGAGGGATTACAGGTGGATAACATTGGCTAACAATGCAACCGTTAAGCATAGTAGATATGAAGATACATATAGCAAATTGGCAGCAGTTGGTAACACTGGAACACATATAATAACTTGGCAACAGTATGTAGCACTAGATGGTAAGGTGACCCAATAGTAATTGGTAGCCATTAGTGTAACATAAATAAACAAGATTTACAGTGATTGGAGTAAAGAGAGGAAGAATGGAAGGAGGGAGCGTAAAATTGCAGAGGGCAGAATGGAAGAAGGGAAAGGAAACTTACCGAGACACACAGACAGAACATGATTTTCGAGGCAAACAGAGATGACAGGGTGGACTAAAGTGCATATAAGTGGGGTATAGGGGTAGGTTAATTGAGTGTAGGGATAGGCCAGCGTTAGGCTATGTTAACTGGAAGGGGAGTAGGAGGAGAAGAGAGGTAGAGTGTGGCAGTGTGATGAGAGACAGGTATTGTAGGTGGGGGTATCCAAGGGGGGGAATTCAACAGTGTCCTATTATCTCTATCTGGGCAGAGCAGTGGACAGCCCTACTAGTAGGACACAGGTTATAGGCGATGAGAGTTATTTTTATATAGTGATTTGAGGGGGGTGTCGGGGAGGGATGTTGTGGGAGGCAGCAGAGATCAACTATAGTGGGGGGGTAGTACCCCACCAGTGTACTGGGTGACCCTGCCTGAACAAGGCAGTGATCTAGCAGTGACTGCGGGGGTGCAGTGAAAGAAGAAATAGGGGAAAGGGGTAAAATTGTTGCCCACCATGCGTTATGGATCCTGCCTGTACAAGGCAGTGATCGAACTCACAGGAGAGAGATAGCTTAAGGGTAGAGAAAGAAAGGGGAGGAACGCTTTAGGAGGAGGGAGAGTAAGGGACTAGGAGGAGCACGATCAGAGGGAAATAGGAGTGGTGGAGAGTAGGCATATGGTAATATGTTTGTAGCTGTCCTCTGGCAGCTGATCAGCTACTCTGCCTCATTCTCACTGGTGCAGCATGCTCAGTGTAAACAGGCCGTTTAGTGGCATACAACAGTGCATCACACTGTCTCCTGAGAGACTGGGCAGAAGGAGAGAGTGGTCTGCTGGAAAAGGAGAGAAAAACAGAAAGTAAAAAACAAATAGGCCTAAATGTTCAATGATTTGTGGCTGGATTGTGCCATACTTGCTGCAAGACTGTTACACCACAGAAAATGTACGCTAACCTCATGTCTCAAGTGCCCTGACTTGCACAGCAAAAGTAACGTATGCACTACAAACATGATCTGTGCATCATTATTTTGCCATAAAGTGAATCAAGTGTCACAAATACATCCAAATGTTTGAAAACAGCCCTGCAGTTTGTCACATTTGCAGAAATGCAGCTGTGCCAGAACAACTGTAGCAGGTCCTGCATGCAAGCCTTTGTAAATCTAGGCCATAGGATCTTGGCCCAGTGGTGCTGTCACCTGTTAGGCCAGGGTCCACCAGGTAGACTCACATGTCCAACACTAGGAGTGGAAATAGGTGGGAGAGAGGGCATTTATCCATCTGACATTTTACACTGCCTGTGACCTGACTACAAAGTGAGGGAGACAGTTTGGACTAGTGGTCACAGTGCAGAGCTATGATTTCAAGATAGATTTTAACCCTGCAAGTACCACTTACAGTGTCACCTGAAGCAAGTCACTTAACCTCCCAGTGCTCAGCGTCTCTGTAATTTATCTCTAATCCATCTCTGTGCTATCTACAAGTACTTGTCTGCCACCTGATGTAGTTTTTCCCCTTTCTGTCCTGCACTGTAAGGCACTTCAACATGCGGTTTGGTTGGACGGCACTATATGAGCATGTGTCCCATGCACAGTTGCTAAGTGTGGATTCACAAACCAGGAAGTGAAGAGGCACCCTGTTGTGACCACACACCTAGCAGTTACCCACAAAAGGCTGACTTTTCAATTCAGTTCATTTATTTGCTATCTGGGTAAATTCGCTAGACCCAAAGGCCCATTTTCAGAAACAAAGTGTGCATGCCAATCTGGCAACTTTTCTGCCTTACAGTGAATCCCAGTGAGCTAGTTTCTATGACACATAAAACATTAACACTTTCTCCTCAGGCAAGTAAAAGATCTGGGGTAAGATTTTCAAAGCTGCAGGTTTGCTGCATCCCTCTCGAAATGAGGCAAAACTGCAGTACCTAAGAGTGGCAAAAGTTGAGTGGTGTATTTAAGGAGTAATGCATGACAGGTTGTGGGTTGGGCTGGGATTTACCCATGCCTTGCATGGTTCGGTTACAAGGCCACAGGTTGAATGACCAACCACTCCAGGTGTGGGTAAAATCCCAGTCCAACCTGTCATGGATTATTCTTATTATACAATTAAGAAACATGACAATTACACAAAAAAGTGAAGGAAATGTTTTGGGTGTTTTTAATGCTGATTTTAATAAAATATCCTTTCTCCCTACATAAAATAGTCTGTTGCTGCTGGGTAGAAGCCCTTCCGTGCCCCTGAAGACAGCAGACTTCAATGTGAATGAGCTGAGCGATGTAAGAGAACAATTACAACTGAATATGTGAGCAGTTTGTTGTAGCAGTGCCAGCTAGCCCTCAGTTGTCTCTGAGTTCAAAACTGATGTTTTTTTTGGGGGGGTTTTCACTCTTCCTGAGTGACTTCTGATTTTGGAGATCAGCAAGGTTAGCAGGAGAAAAAAATGGCGGCTTTGCGAGACTGCATCGGAATGCTAAGGGTTCTGTATGGAGTGATTTTTATTTTTTTTTAAATGTGCAGTTGGCTGGTACTTTATAAAGTGGTTATGCAAAAATTACCCCATGGCAAAAAGTAGCAGCCAACCAATCAAAATAGTGAATTTTTAGACCCCATTGTACAACTTTGTATAATCAAGCGCTTTTGCCACAGCTACCTCAATTTGTGGAAGCATGTGTCAGATAAATGATGCAAATATTACTTTTGTGATACATATACAGTTCTAAATGCTGCAAATTGTGCAACTCCACCCAACTGTTCGAGCACTTTGTAAGCGGTCTACCTTTTTGTCAAAAATGTTGGATGTGCAGCTAGACAGTACTGTAACTCAAAGGATATGTTTCAAAATCCCACCCTTAAAGTCCAATAAACATTCTTATGTGTTATCTCCACCACATGGACAACCTAACTCATCTTGTGGCTGGTACACCACTTACTCATGAATGGTGGTCCTTACTAGTTATGATTTCATGCCCTGATAGTAATGCAGTAGAAGTCTCTTAATGGGAACATAATGCAGTAGAAGTCTCTTAATGGAGACAGCTGTATGGAAGTCTTTTTATCCCCATCAAGTGGCAGTCCTGATTATCAAAAGACACACTTCCAATGTTTCTCTTAGCATTTACCTACACTTGCATGCCTTGTCCTCCCTCTGGCATGCATAGCATCCATCTTTGCCTCCTCACTGCACTTTTTAGAAGAGGATGCTGCCATGCCTTCCCTGCATGAATACAGCATTATAAGTTTAAGGGAGGCAGTAGAGCACAGTGGTTTAAGGCTCTGAGCTGCAAATCTGGTGACATCCAGCAGACCAGACCTGTGTTTGAATCCCATAGCTTCCACTTGCATACTGTGTGACCCTGAGCAAGTCACTTAACTTCCCTGTGCTCCCAGGTTGCACCTGTAAAAAAGATTTCAGCTTAGTGTGTCTCACCTGGTTAAACAACTAAATAAAAAAAAAGTCTAATTAATCGTTCATGAGCTGAACGAGCTCACTGACTGGCTGCCGCACCGGTCTGAAATCTCTTAGAAATGACCAGTACGGCAGCGACACTCGGCTCATGCACTTATATGGACAGCAGCAGCAGCAGCACCAAAACAAAACTGTTTTTGGCACTAAAAACCTAAAGGAAAAACATTTTCATTATTGTGATTAGACTTATAATCATAATAATGACCTCATAGTTGATCATTTCCTTTGATTAATGACCAACTGGGTTCCCCCCCAGCCAGTCGTTAATCACTAGGAAATGACTGGCTGTTCAGTCCTTATTGCTTAAACAGTTCTCCTGGTCACTGTGCTGCAGCATAGTGTCCATTTGAGCACTAGCATAAACTTCACAGCATGTAAATAGGCAACTGCACCAAATAGAGAGGTGGCTGAAAGACTGGGAAGCTGAAAATATGGGGTGAGTTGGGCAGTGTCTTGAATGGTGGACAGGATGCAGAATAGTACCAGAGAGTTTTACAAAGGGACAAGGTCTTCCTAAAAAATGACAGACCCATCCCTTTTTAAGTGATCAGAGGCTCCACTGGATTAATGCATTATTACTTAATCAGTTCCGGGTGAGAGGTCCCAGTAAAACAAACATCCCTACTAACCATGTCTGATTAAATGATGCTATGCCTGCATTTGTTGCCAGTCAGTCTCTCTGCATCAGTGTCTCCTGTGAAAGTACGTCCCTTGTTTTTTCAGACATTAGTTTGCTTCCATTCCTGAGTGCTTACTGGCCAGACCACTGTTCATGAGTAAGTGGGCACTGAAACTGAGTTAGCTGAGACAGTGACTCTCCCACAAAGACATGTCAGTTACAGTCCTTTGTTAGGATCTGTGGTTATACAGGCATTTTGACTGGAAGTAAAAGATTTAAGATATACTGATGAGGGAGTTAATCAACTGTAAGTTGGCTAGAGTAGACACAGTCAGGAGTGTGGAAGAGAGGTGGAGAGAAATTAAAGCAGCAGTGCAATAAAAAAATGTTTTTCCCTAAAAATTAGTTTCAGCTACAATTAATAAAAATACCAGCATACCTGTCGAATGTACTTGTCTAGGCACCTCCTATGCTGTGCATCATCAGTTTTTTTTTTTTATTTTCTTGATCCTAATCCTTGCCAGGTCTACAATGCTATTTCTATGCAAAATGTGGTGGCCCTCTAGTTTTCTTGAGAAAAAAATTAAAAAATTTATAAAATACTCGGATTTTGGTGGAATTAGAAAATTGTATCATCAAATAAAACTGGAAGATGCCTGCAATGTCTTATAGTGAAAAGAAAGTAGGGTTACATTTTTTTGCCCCGTTTCACTGCACTGCTCCTTTAAAGGGGTCACTCTTGAAGCAACTACATCATGATTGTGAATGGTTACCAAAAGAAAGAGGCACAAGACCAGTCTGGTTCTCTAGGAAGGTCAGGGAGGTAGTGAGGGCTGAATAAAAGGGCCTTAATTAGTTACGTGGAGAAATAAGGATAACAAATGAAGTGAATACCAGGCAAAGACGAAGTAGGCCAGGAAAGCAGTCTAGGATGCAAAAGGATGACACCGAGGGTCAAGAGAGGGGAAAAGCAGTTTTTCAGGTACATCAGGGAAACAAAGTAAGACAAGAGATGGACTGTAAAGCTGAAGGATGGGGCAGTGTAACACAGGAGAACGAGCAGAAGGCAGCTGTTCTAAATGACTACTTCTACTCAGTATTCACAGTGGAGGACAGTGGATCTCCGCCTGAAAGCAGTATAAAGGCTGCTTCAAGGGGAATACCAGAAATGGGGCAGGTGAAAATCCCAGGAGAAAGGGTTAGAATTGGGATTGTAGTCCTGCAAATGGATAAGACACCAGGGCCGGATGGGATACATCCAAGGGTGTTCAGGGAACTGGCATGGAAACTGACTGATGAACCCCTCTCAGGCCTATTCAATAGCTTACTATAGTCAGGGATGGTTCAGAGAGATAGGATGATAGTGGATGTGGTTGCACTCCATAAGGAGGAAACAGGGAAGAACTGGGAAATTACAAGCCCATCTGTCTGGCCTCCATTGTGGGTAAAGTGATGAAAACACTAGACAGAGGACCTAGTGAACTACCAGCGGAGAAATGGGCTCCAGGATAGTGAGCAGCATGGGTTTGTGGCACAGAGGTCTTGTCAGTATTCTTTGGCTGGGTAACAAGGGTGGTGGATAAGGGACAGGGCAGTAGATTAGCTCTGCTTTAACTTCTGCAAGGCATTCGATTTGGAGCCACGCAGAATGTTGCTTGTTTGTTTATTGTTTATTGATCGACCAAAAGGTAATTTCAGTTAAAAGAGCAGCAATATAAATACCACATACTTAAGTCATAAACATACTTCACATAGTGTAAAATATTTCTTCTGAAATTGCACAGTCCCATCCCTTGATTTTCTGTTATCCATTAAGTTCAAATTGTTTCACGGGGTACAAACATATTGCACATTTTGAGCATATTCCGCACTTACCCTGAGCTGGGCTTCCATTATAACTTTGTGGATCTAATTTTATTTATTCTCAAAAAATAATTTGCCAGCCGGCATATTGTCCAGTCATCTTGAGTTTGAATAAGGATTGGATGACAAAGTATCTTGATCCATATCATGAACAGGACCCATGAATGGACCCAACCAAAACTCCCTTTCCTTTCCATACCATTGGCAGTCCCAACACATGTCTCAGGATCCTCTCTTGGAGCAGGAGCATTCACCGTTCCCTCCTGTTTTTTTTTTGTGTCTTGCTAGTAAGACATTGCTTTCATACCTGTCAAATTTATATTTAATAAGTATTTTCCTCAGGGAAGGCTCTTCCAGTGCATCTAAATACTATTTGTACCCAAACTGATGACTGTTATGTGCAAACCACTTCAGAATAATATTTTTCTCAACATATTTTTCTAGGAAAAGCAATTTATATTTGATCAGATACTGTCTTATTCTAGTAAGCCAGCGTGATTGTTTGCATTTTCTCTGCAGCCATTTCTTTTTTTCATTAAGACAGATGAGAGGGAATCTGCCTCTTTCCATTCTTGTGATTTTTATCCAGTAGTTCAGGGCTCTACTTCCAACGAATGCATTAATATTAAGTATTCCTAGTTCAGATCTAATATATGCTGCTGGGCAGGAATAACCTAGCCCCAGCACATTTCGTAACATCTTAAACAGTGAAGTATGTAATGTATCTCTGTTTTTTGTGTCTCATTTTTCTGTGCCATAGAGAAATTGTGAATTAAGTTTTGCTTTTATGGCTTTTAATAATGGCTTAATTGACAGTCCTCCATGATTGTAACTGAATTTTGCTAAACCATTTATTGTTTTTTTAAGTGTGTCTATGGTCTTCTGAGTATGAACCTTCCAAGCACCATTATTTTTAAATAGTATTCCCAGATAAACATAGGAATTCACAATTTCAATATTTTTTTATTTGATTGACCAAACAGTATTGTTTTTTTGTATTATTAAATATCATAATCTTCGTTTTATCGTAATTGATATTTAATTTCAGATGTTTTGTTGTTTCAAACAGACATTCTAGGTTTTTTTGTAAGCCTACCTTAGACAAAGAGAACAAGATTAAGTTGTCCGCATAAGCTAATGCTGGACATAATTCATTCAATATACAGTATTTGGAGAATCTGATACCAAGTTTGCCATTTCCTTCAACAAGTTATCTATATATAGAGAAAAAAGGGTCAGGGCCAGTATGCACCCTTGCCGTACTCCTTTATTTGTGTTAAATGATTGTGTCATTTCCCCTTTACTCCTGTTCCCACCCTTGCCCATGTTTTTATGTATAGATTTTTTATTATGTGTACTAGATGAAGGTCTATACCACAGTTGAGCATTTGAAGCCATAATAAATTCCTTGATATCGAGTCAAAAGCGAGCAAGAAATCAACGAAGACTGCATATAATTTTTGTTTTCTTAACTGAACATATTTTTCAATAAGATGCTTAAGTGTGAAACAGTTATCTATAGTTGAATAACCTGACCAAAAGCCAGCCTGCATTTCATTCAGTCCCACTGTTGCAGGGATTTGTTCTTTCAGCCTCTCTAATATGACTTTTGCAAATATATTCTAATTCACGTCCAACAATGATATTGGTCCATACATTAGAAGATTGCTGAAGAAGTTAGAGGGTCTGGGAGCAGCAAAGGACCTAATTAGATCGGTGGGAAGTTGGCTAGGGGGGAGACAGCAGAGGGTGGTGGTTAATGGGATCAAATCAGGGGGGAAGGAGGTCATGAGTGGGGTGCCACAGGGATTAGTCCCAGGGACAGTCTTTTTCAATATTTAAAGGAATACAGGACAATATGTGTCTCTTCGCAGCTGACACTAAGTTCTGTGGCAGGGTAGAGAGCAAGGAGGGGGTAAGGGAGTTGCAGAGGGACCTGCAAAGATTAGAGAGGTGGTCCAAGGTTTGGCAGTTGAAATTCAGTTACAAAAAGTGCAAGATGGTACTCTTAGAGAACAAGAACCCCAGGACAAAATACTGGATGGGAGGGTTAAGCTGGGCACTACTTCAGAGGAAATGGACCTAGGAGTCATCATACATGACATCCTAAAAATAATTGCCAATGCAACATGGCCTACAGCAAGGCAAACAGAAAGCTCAGGTGTATTGTGAGGGGCTTCAATAGCAGGAGGAAAGAGACAGCTATCGATCACTGGTGAGACCACATCTGAAATACTGTGCCCAGTTCTGGAGTCCCCACCAAAGGAAGGGCAGAGTCATGCTGGAGACAGTGCAGTGCAGGGTAACCAAAAAGATTCAGGGCCAGCAGTGCAAATCCCATGAAGATCAGCTTAGGGCACTGAACATGTACTTGCTGGAGGCCAGAAGGGAGAGGGATAACATAATATAGGCCTTCAAATTCCTGAAATGTAACACGCTAAACTGAGAGAAACTATTCAGCAGGAATAGTGGGTCAAAAACAAGAGGGCATGAGTGGAAGCTGTCTTGGGGGGGTGACTCAGGAGGGATGTGAGAAAAGTTTACTTTATGGAGAGTGTGGTTGAGCCTCAGACTAGCCTACCAGCTAAGGTGGTATATACAAAGACCCTTAATGGATTCAAGCATGATCCAAGCATGGCTGGGCCAGAGTAAGGGGCTTAATAGTTACTCGGGCTGGGGGGACAGTAAGGTAGGCAGCAAGGGAGTAGTAAGGCGATGGTGAAAACTGCATCTAGACAGTAGGTCATGGGGTAGGATAAGGTAAAACAGGGCAGACTACATGAACCTTTGGTGATTTTCTGCCAAAGGAGTCTATGTTTCTATACTGTACAGGCAATGTTTTCTTTTATTCACAGTTTTTACTGCTGTCACAAACCACATGTCTGCACCCTACCCAGCACCCCTCTCACACCAGCTGGGCACAGACCGCTACCCTAGTTCACTCTGTACTGTGTCCTGCTCTCACACTCACCCTTCTGCACAGCTGGCAGGCCCATGTCACCTAGACCCTTTAGCCCAGTCACCAGCCCACCTGATCAAGTCAAGGCTGACTACCCACACCTCAGCTAGAGTGCGGTCTTATTTTCCCATTCTTTATCTTGTCACTTCCCAGTATCAGACAGGATTACTTAGCTCAGACCAGCTATGAATGCATCTCCCTTTCTCAAAATGGCATGACCAGTCACTTATATCTTTCTAAATAGCTACTATTTATTTACAAGATGTAATACAAAGTAAACAAGAATTAAAAGTGCATTCAGGGAACACAGGAAAATAAAAAAGCAGTAACCACAAGAACATACTGTAAATCTAGATATATTTAGGCTCAAACATACAGGTAGAAATGTTACATTACCAAGCTAAATCTGCTGCAGTGTGCTCCTCCCCCACACCTGAAACACAAAACACATTTCGGGAGGTGTTTGGTCCAAGATAGGGTGATTATACTAACCAACAAACATCTTGGCAAATGAACATGCAGCTCACCATTATGGGATGTCAACAAACTGGTAGAACCTGGCTTATGAAATACTTTTATAGAAGGAAAGAAATTTGGTGAGCTGCATTTCATTTACCAAGACATTTGTTGGTTAGAAATGTTACATTAGCTAAATAGGAAATAGATGACCAGCTCCTACCCAGATATCTTTTGTCTCTATGAGCACCCCCTGCAGATAGTCAGACCATGTAAGTACTACCTACCCTCTTGTTCTGTATCCCCTGACAGAATGAGCCATAGTGCCTCGGATCTTCTCCTCTCACCCTCTCTCTGTCCCAGATAAGCCCATTTTATTTTCAGAGGTCAAAAGGCATCCATCTCAAAAGAACTGTGGCTGTGTTTGAAGTTCTCTGATTTGACTCGTGGTGTCATCTCATGTCCTGCCTCTGGCATAGTGCCCTACCTGTAGAGGCCCAGGGCCAGATTCTTAATGGCCCATTTTTGCCGCAAGTCTCGGGCATATATATGAGGGTCAGAGGGCTATTCGAATCAGCTGCCCTCCTCAACCCCCTCGCTGAGCCCAGCATGGCAGGAAACAGATGCTAGTAAGGGTCAGAGGGCTATTCGAATTGGTTGCCCTTCCCAACCCCCTCGTTGAGGCCAGCATGGCAGGAGATGGACACTAGTAAGGGTCAGAGGGCTATTCAAATTGACTGTCCTCCCTAACCCCCTCGCTGAGCCCAGCATGGCAGGAGACAGATGCTAGTAAGGTTCAGAGGGCTATTCAAATTGGCTGCCCTCCCCAACCCCCTTGCTGCGCCCAGCATGGCAGGAGATGGATGCTAGTAAGGATCAGAAGGCTATTCAAATTGGCTGCACTCCCCAACCCCCTCGCTGAGCCCAGCACGGCAGGAAATGGATGCTAGTAAGGTACGGAGTGCCAGCACAGTTTTGAACTTGATGCCATTTTCACAGACGCCAAGTGGACTTCTAGCAGTGCTACGAGCCTGCCCCCCAGCGCTTTCTCAGTGGCAAAGCTCTGCATGAGCTGCTGGATATTTGAGTCTTGCTGTATCATATTAGGGGATAATTTTCCCGCCCACTCACCCCCACCCCCTCACTGTTTAAATATGCAATTAGCCCTGCCCCGTCACCTGATTGGAGGACACTACGGACAAGTGCTGTGTTCCTCTGACTCAATCTGTTTTAACCCACTTGCTGCTGGCACCTCCTGAAGCACTTCCAAATTCTTCACTCTTACACCGTGTCCTATACCAAACACAGTATGTTATACTTCTGCCAAAAATCTAGTGGCAATCTGCTGCCTTCTGCTATGTCAGCTAATCACTGTGCCTGCTCACAATGTGAATGCTTATAAAGGGGAATTCCACTCCCCAAATTTTGTCTGTCTGCCCATGGTTTTCCTCCCACCTGTCTGTTCTGTCTGTCTGCCCATGGTTTTCCTCCCACCCTGTACCCAACTCTCTCATCACTCTCTCCCTGCTATCCTAAACCAGTCACTATGCTGCACAGACAGTCTTTGCCAGATCATGTGCTACAAAACCTTACTACATTCACCCCGGGCTAGGAAATCACGCAAGTTTCAATTCCTCTGACTGCCCTCCATACACACCAACTGTCTACTAATACTATCAGGTGATATAGAGCTGAATCCCAGTCCCTCCAAAAAGGTGCTGCCAACACCTCTAATGACTAGCCCTGCCTGGTCACCAATAAAGGGACTCAAGGTACCCCACATAAACCTACAAAGTGTCAGAAATAAAATGGCTGAACTCGAAGCATGGGTCATGCATTACAAGCCGGACATCCTATGTGTCACCAAATCCTGGCTTAAACCATTGATCCTATCCCATGAAATAGCCTTACCTGGATACTTCTCTTTCAGGAGTGACCAACTGTCTAAAAAGGGAGGGGGGGTGCTCGTCTATACTAAGTCAGAGTTGACAGTCAGTACGCTTCCTGGACTTGAAGTTTGTTCAGCTATTGAACACTTTCTTCTCGTAGTCACCTTTGGGAATGCAAAAAAGATACTCATAGGTTGTGTCTATCTCTCTCCCAATACCACCCAATCCTCTTTTCTGAGTTCCTCTCAAAATTAGATACTTTCCCTCACTGGGACACTCTTATCTGCGGTGACTTCAACCTCAATTGACTCGGACCTAACATGGACAAATATCTAGCTGCGCTCGCTGACGTCAACTTAGAAGAAGTAATCGACCAACCCACCAGTATCAACATGAAGACTGGAAATCACAACCTTCTCTACTGGATGATTACGAACAACAAACTCCACATTAAAGCCTCTGGAATTCTTCCGGATGCCCTAAGTGACCACTTCCCCATCTTTTGTGTCTGGAAGAACAACCTACCATGCCCCCCAAGACAATCAATTCTCATGACTTAACAAACTTTAAACCTGACGCTTTCTTGAGGAGTCTGTACTCCATTGATTGGACCCCTATCACCTCCCTTCACAATATTAATCAAGCCTTGGACTACTTTGTTAAATCCTTCACCACCATCCTAGACCTCCACGCACCTTTAAAGCTAAGAAGAGCCAAAGGTATACATGCTCCCTGGCTAACAAAAGAAATACGGCACATAATGCACTCCTGGGACACAGCCTGGAAAATCTATAAAAACTCAGGCCTTCCTACTGACTGGCAAAACTACCGCCATCTGCGGAACACATGTAAATCCAAAGTCACCAAATCCAAATGGAAGTATTTCCAATCTCTGCAAGTAAATCGTCTCTCCAACCCCAAACACTTCTGGTCCCAAATCAATGCCCTACATAAAGGTGAGGACTGTATTATCCCCCAGGAGATGATTACCAAAGCTACAACTCTAACCACCAACTTAGAGATTGCTACTGGGATTAATCAATTCTGCACCGACCTGGATCCTTACAAAAATGACCTCCCTATCAGACCCCATCACCCATTCTACAATAGCACTGATCCCCCCTCCAAATCCATATCACCTAAAACTCGTCACACACACAGAAGTCCTTAAACTCCTACTTAAACTAGATCTAAATAGTTAGCCAGGCTTTGACACCCTTCCCCCCAAGTTCCTCAGGATTGGTGCAGCCACAATAGCCCATCCTGTTACCCTGCTAATTAATAGATCCTTCCTGTCACAAGTCTTACCAGGTAATTGGAAAACAGCAGTAGTAGTCAACGCACACAAAAATGGCCCTACAAACCACATTGAAAACTACAGGCCTATATCTATACTTTGCCCCATAGAAAAAATTCTGGAAAGAATACTCTACAATCAGCTGTATTTCTTCCTAGAACTGTCCAATGCCCTTACAATCTTTCAGCATGGTTTCCAGAAATCACATGGAACTGATGGTATACCATTGCCATAGTGAATCCCAGATTGCAAAGACCACCACAGCGACAGGAATCAGGCAAAATCCGCCTGTCGCTGTGGTGGTCTGTTTGGCGATCGGGACTGCCTCGCTGGGTGTTTGCCCCCCCCCCGGTCCAACTCCGACTCGGAGTTAGAATCCTAGAGACCAGGAGGTTCAGGGGCGCAGCTTCCCGATGGATGCACGGAGGCATCCCCGACACTGCAATGCTGGCAGTCGGCACTGCAGCTGTCGCTGTCGGGGATGTCTCTATGCCGACTGTCGCTGCAGCATGGGTAAACCAGAACTGATACTGCTCTTCTGAGGGTCACCACTGATATGTTTTGATTCACTGCAACTAAGGTCTGGTGCCCCTGCTGCATAGCAGGAGATTCTTTTGACTTGGAGAGGTAAAGAAAAGGTTCAACGAGGGACAGTGTCTTGAACTGGGGTTCCTGAAGCTGCCTGTGTTCCATCAGGAGATCGTAGCTGCTGGCAGAAAGGAGCAGTGGCTGCTGCTGAGCCTATGGGGTTTAATTCCTGTGAGGCATTGTTGTTTGATGTCTCTGTACTGATGTCCCTGTCCTGAAATTGACTTGGCACCTTTTTTTATTCAAACAAACTGCCATTGCACCTATTGGAGCTTGCCTGCTGTGATGTTGCTCTGCCAGTTAAAAGGCGAGAGAAGTGCCTAGCGGTGGACTTGTTCGCTCTGCGTCTGTGAGTGAGGGGTGGTGAGGGCGGCCTTTGCCTGGTGGGTCCCCCCCCCATCATTGCTGCTGCTTGAGAAGTACTGTAGTTGCCTGAGGGTTGAGGTGCCGACTCAGTAACTGGAGTCGGGCTGTCCTCCCCTGCCTGCTGAAGCTCTCACTGTTTTTCTGGATTCGCTGCAACTAAGGTCTGGTGCCCCTGCTGCATAGCAGAAGATTCTTTGGACTTGGAGGGGTAAAGAAAAGGCTCAATGTGGGACAGTATCTTGAACTGGGGTTCCTGCAGCTGCCTGTGTTCCATCGGGAGATCATAGCTGCTGGCAGAAAGGAGCGGTGGCTGCTGCCGATCCTATGAGGTTTAATTTTATTTCCCACCCACCCACCCACCCGCTCCTCCTCCTTAAATGGGCTTAAGCCACTCCCACCTGTGTGTTGTCCCATGCTTAGTGTGTGTGTGATTGGCTGGTCCTTCTGGTTCTGAAGGGACTGTCTCTTGCAAGGACTGAACTTAGGGGAGATTAGACCTGTCTTCACATCCCTAGGTGGCTGTTTTTTACCCTGTTGGTTTTTTTCATTCCTACTGAGTGGTCTGATCCTTTGGGGGTACAGAACTTTACAGCAGAACTTTCCTTGGCAGTCAGCTGTGGACTAGAAAGTTTGTATCAGTTGTGGGCACTAGCCACTATGGATTGTGAATATCTTAACGTCTGCCCCTGCTTCTTCTGTCTTGCTGCCTTACTAGGGGCTACTGATAGTTTATACTTCAGGATTTGTCCTGCTGTATTTGCTTGAAAATTGCTGTGTTGGGGGGCATCGATTGAGGAAATTGGTAACCCTACGGTACTCTGTTCCTGGTGGGTGTGATGGCAGATGGTCTAGCTGTCCTATTTGCCTACTCCTCTGTGCCCTCCGGGTAGCCTATGGGGGTCTGGACAGCCTTATCTCCTGCTATTCTGCTGGGCCATTGTAGTATATAGGTCTGATTCAGATGAAGGTGTGCATATTATGGGGGCTCCTAAGCATTGCAGGAGGGGGGCTGAGTCCTTCCCCATCTCTAACGTCTTCACCATCTGGCTGCTCATGGTAATGTTCCTCCCTCTTATCATTTTGGACTGTGCTCCCCCATAGGTCAATCTGAGTTCTCACCGGGACTACTTGATGAGAATGACTTTACCTTCTCTAACTTAATAGCCTGTAACAGACAGTCTCCCTGGCCCATCTGCTGCCTTAACCTGCGGAGCTTCCTGTATCCTGTCATAGTGGACAGGCATCCTGGTTGCAGACCGTCCACTAAGGTTGGCCTCCCCCTTTGAGGCATCTCCTCTGGCTCCTTTTGGTGACACTAGTCCTGGCAGGGGACGTGGAGCTGAACCCAGGTCCTCCATGCCAAGCCCTCTCCTCTCCTGTGGGCTATCTGTCTGGCAATGGGCTAAAAATAGCTCATCTTAATGTCTGTAGCCTTCTGCCCAACTTGGCTGAACTCCTTGCCTGGGTCACCCATTACAAGCCTGACATCCTGGGGATAACTGAATCTTGGCTTAAACCCTCGATCCCAGACTCTGCCTGTGCACTTCCTGGCTTTGACCTTGTCAGGCAGGACCGTCCAGGGAAAAAGAGGGGGGGTGGTATTCTGGTCTACTACAGGAGCCACCTTAACCTGTCGGTGCTGGTCTGCCTACAGCCTGAGCAGTCTTCCTGTGAGCTGTTGCATACTGTGCTGCTACTTGGGAACGCAAAGAAGCTACACATTGTGTGTACCTACAATCCCCCCACGGGTGGTGTATTGGGTTTATCCTCCCTTCATGAATCTGTTGGTTCTAGGACTGGGAATAATGAGGTAATAATCCTAGGGGATCTTAACTTAAACTGGCTTGGAGGCAATATCAAGCAATATGAGACTCTGTTAGCAGGCTTCTCAATGTCCCAACTCATTCAGAATCCCACCAGGTGGTCGTCCACTGGTGGTAACAGCTCTCTCCTGGACTGGGTCCTGACCAATAGGCCTGAAAGGATTAGCTCCTCTGGTATCCTCCCTGACTCCATCTCTGACCATGCCCCTGTGTACTGCATATGGAAGATCTTTGCCCCAAAGATCCCTCCTAAAATCATCTAGGTCAGGGACTTCTCCAGGTTTTTCCCAGGGACTTTCCAGGAGGATCTTATGTTCATTGACTGGTCTGCAGTGATGGATGCTGAGAATGCTTCCTCGGCAGTCTGTCATTTCCTTAGTATCTTCGGGGTGGTACAGGACAAGCATGCCCTTCTTGTCACACAGAGGGTAAGGAGGCTGCCACAAAATGGTTGCATGGGAGCCTCCTTGCTCTCATGAGGGCTAGAGACAAATGTTGGGCCAGCTTCAAGGTCTCGATGGACAAGGCCATATTCCAGCAATACAGAAGGCTCAGGAATGAATGCAAAAAGGCTATCAGGGCTGCCAAAAGTGAATTTTGTAAAGCTGCCTTGCGGACTTCAGCCAAGGACCCTAGGAACTTCTGGAGGAATATTAAAAACATAGTGAGTGGCTCCTCCTCCCGTGAGGTTCCTGACATGCTCATTGATGGTGCTAGTTGTAATAATCCACTAACCATCGCCAATGCATTTAACTCACATTTTTTCGGACCCATCCGCCTTCACCTCTCTATTCTCCTCCATTGATCATAAAAAAGTCCTGTCCAGTTCCCTCTGCCTCAACTGGCACCTTCCCTCCATCCTCTGTTCTACTTCAAGGCTGTGACAGCAAAAGAGATGCAGAGATTGCTCTCTGGTCTCTCCCCCTTTTCTAGTGCTGGCCTTGATGGTATGGAACCAAAGCTTCTCCGCCTTGCTGCTGCCTCCATTGCCTCCCCTGTGGCTCATATCGTCAACCTATCCTTAGCCTCTGGGGTTATCCCTGACCTGTGGAAAGTGGTGCGGGTTGTCCCTGTACTCAAACAGGGCAACCCTAGGATCCTTGACAACTATCATCCAATTGCCATCTTGTCTGCTATCAGTAAGCTTCTTGAGAAAGTTGTGGCGGCACAACTCATGGATTATATTCAGGCTCATGAGCTACTGTCTCCTTCACAGCATGACTTTCAAAAAGAGCACAGTACTACCTCTGCCCTGGTCTCTGTCACTTCTGGGATAAGGGCTGCTACGGATCAGGGCAGACTCTCTAGGGCCATCTTTATTGATCTCTCTAAAGCCTTTGACCTTGTTGACCATACCTTACTATGCACTCAACTTAGGTCCTTGGGCCTGTCCCCTCCATCACTCAGTTGGTTCTCCAGTTACCTTCAGGGCAGGCAGCAACTTACCAAATATAGTAAGGTGCTCTCAGATGCCACCCCGTGTCCTCAGGGGTTCCTCAGGGGTCAGTCCTTGGGTCCCTGCTCTTTTCCATATTCATCAACGATCTTCCCTCCTCAGCTGCCTCCTGCAGGGCCATCCTATATGCTGATGACCTAGTTATTCTCACTCATTCCCGGGATATTGGTGTCATTAACCACCAACCGGGTGAGGGGTTCAGGAGTATCCAATCCTGGATATCATCTCACAAGCTGGTCCTAAATCTTAAAAAGACTCAGGCCATGCTGTTCGGATCCCAGGCAAAGTTAAAGGCCTCCCCTGTTCCTCCATGCATCTCGGGTATTGATGGTGCTCCCGTTCTTATCACTGACTCCGTCAAATACTTTGGGGTGACACTTGATCCTCAGCTTGACCATGGTCACCACATCCAAAATGTGTGTCGAGCTGTTAACTGGAAATTGGGTCTGGCTTACAGGGCAAAGAATAACCTTACTCTGGCTGCTCGCCTAGCACTGGCTAGAGGTGTGTTTCTACCACCTCTCTGCTATGGGCTCCTTTTGTTTGCCCATACTTCCAAGGTCCACCTCACTAGGTGGACCATAGCCTACAATAACATCTGCCATTTTGCTCTTGCAGCCCCTCGTCTCACTCACCATTGTGATCTATACAGTAAGCTTAACTGGCTCTCTCTGCCCAACTACATGAATTTTGTTATGGGCAGTTTCACTGGTAAGGTTCTGGGTACAGGCACCCCCCCCCCCCGGAGTGGCGGAGCTCTTTGTGCTGGCTGTCTCCACTACCTACTCCTTAAGGTCACTGGGCACCACTATCCTTAATTCTCCTGCTACGCATACCCAAATGGGGGACAGGGACTTTGCATCATGTGCCCCTAGATTATGGAACTCCTTTCCTGTCCAGATCCAGTTCTCCCAGGGACTGCATCAGAAGACATATGAGGACAGATTAACGGAGCTCAATATGTATACCCTTGAGCAAAGGAGGGAGAGAGGTGATATGATCGAGACATTTAAACACCTTAAGGGCATAAACAAGGTGAAAGAGTCTAACATGTTTAAATATAAGAAAAATAGCAGGACAAGAGGACACAGCATGAGATTAGAGGAGGCCGATTAAGGGGAATGTGAGGAAATTCTTTTCACAGAAAGGGTGGTAGATGCATGGAATAGCTTACCACAAGAAGTGGTGGCTATGAATACAGTGCAGGGCTTCAAACAGGCATGGGATAGGCATAAGGGAGCAATACAAATGACTATGAATAGATAGGTCACTGACAGAGCAAAGGCCGATGGCACATTTATAAGGTAGAAAAAGAAATGGGCAGACTGGATGGGCCTTGAGGTCCTTATCTGCCGTCAACTTCTATGTTTCTATGTTTCCCCTTCCCAGGCATGCCTACGCACCTCCCAGTGAAACCACTTGAAGCTCTCCTCAGTATGTGACTGTCTTAAACCTCCCTGATTACCCTGGTCCCCCACACTGTATGTTGAGCATATCATCTCCTGTACCTTGCTCAGGTCCTGCTGTGGTTTGCCTGCCCTCCTGGGTGTGACCCTGTGTAAAATGTGTAAATTCTGTACATATCTGTATATATTGCTGGGAACATTGCGTTAGTGACTCTGTACTTTATTACATTTGACTGTGTATACTGTTGTAACCTAAGATATCTTACTATGTATGTTATGCTTCTCCTGACTTCAGTGTATCTGCCTTACTTGCTTCAATTTGTACTCTGTATGTTCTTTTGATTTCCTGTACTCTCCCGGGTCGTACCTGAAAATAGGCATATGTTTGTCTAGTGTACTTACTGTACCTGGTTAACAAATGCTAAATAAAGAAATGGATATAGGGCATGCTGCTGGAGCAGTCTTTGTAGATCTCACAAAAGCTTTTGATCTGGTCAATTGCAGACTTCTGTTAGAAAAACTGAGTCACCTAGGCCTCGATACTTGCTCCCTTTTGTGGTTCTCTATCTATCTCACCAAATGCAATGTGTCAGATGGGCCGGTGCCACCTCTCCCATCACTGACAGAGTCCCCAGGGGTCCATCCTGGGTCCACTATAGTTTTCAATTTTTATCAATGAACTTCCCAGTAACTGTGGTGGCGTGTCAGTGCAACTTTATGCCGATGATGCCATCCTCTACAGATGTTGCTGTAATGGCTCCTCCATTAAGTCCAATCTGGAGTCAGACTTCCGATCGCTAGAATCCTGGTTTCACGACAACCTATTGGTGCTCAACACCAATAAAACTAAAACTATGCTGTTCCACCACACTTCTTTTGACTTGGCCATCCATCAACCCCTAGTAGTCTACACCTCTGTCGGGGTGGCACTTGAAGGAGTGAATTCCTTTAAATATTTTGGAGTAACTCTGGATGAACATCTTACATTCGGAACATGTGTTGACAGAGTAATAAAGGCCACCCACCAAACGTTAGGCCTACTTTACTGCATTGCACCTTACATGACCCTCCAAACCCGAAGAACAGTTGCCTCAGCCACTCTACCCCCAGGACTTTTCTTCGCAGCCACCCTACTCCTCTCAGCTAAACAAACTGTCCTGTCCAAAGCAATGCAAGCATACCACAGGATAGCCCATTTTGCGGCAAATGCACCTGCTCGATTGCATCATTGCAATGTGCTCCAAGCCCTAGGCTGGACGTCCTTTGAGGCAAAGCTTGACTTCCCTTTACACTGCACCACGTTTAAACTTATCCACCTCCCCTCACCTCCCCTTCCCTCCCCACCTGTCCTCTCAAACCTTCTCGTAGTAAAATCCCACTCTAGGACCCTGCGCTCCTCTCCTCCCAGCTTCCAATGCTTGTTCTTCCCAAAACGCACCTAGCCATAGGTAGGAAATCCTTCTCCTTCTTAGCATCCCACAGATGGAATAATCTTCCTCAGCAGTTACTTTCCTGTAAATCTCTTCCCCTATTTAAAAAGTACTTCAAAGAAATCTTCTTTCCTCCTCCAACTTGCAATTGTTCTTAGACATGCCATCCATATGGTCCCCCCTTTTCGGTTGAATTACCACCACCTCTATTCCCCCTTCCTAATTCACTCTCCTACTCACTCACTCCTCCCTCCCTCCCTCCTTACTCTCTCACTCTGTCACCCTCTCTCACCCTCTCACTCTCTCACCTTCTCACCTCTCACTCTCTCACCTCTTCTCTCTCTTCACTCTCTCACTCTCTTACTTACTATCCCACCCTCTCTCTCATACACTATCCCACCCTTTCTGTCTTTCACTCACTTTACTCCCTCTCCCTCCACACCCTCACAGCCTATTTGTATACTTGTACATATTGAGTCTATTTATTTCTCTTTTTCCACATCCAGGTAACTATGCTGAACATGTGACAATAGGCTGTTTACCGTGTTAACCTGCAGCTTCTGTATAATGTGATTAGTTACAGTATACCTGCTCTGCTTTATGTCTGTTACTGTAATTAGCTAATGTGTAATCAATGTAGTTACTGTATAGCTGCTCAATGTAATCGTCTGTTTTGCTTGACTTCTCTGCAAACATTGCTCTGTACAGCTCTTACTGGAATGTATTTTCCCCAAGCCGCTCCTGAAAAAGGGACATGTATGTCTCAGTGTGCTTACCCGGTCATCAAAATTCAAATTAAATTAATAAATATCAAATACACAGCACACCGGGACTGCAGCAAAAAAATGTGATTCTCCATCCCATGCATCAAATTGATGCCCACTAGACTACTTTTCTTCGGTCTCACATGCATCAATGCTGGGGTCTCTGACACTCAGCTAGTGGGTGAACTTTGCCACAGGCTGCTGTAAAGGAGGTCCAAATGTCACAACTGCGTCTGAGATGATAAAGTTGGTCGCAGTCATGGCATTTGGCCTTGGCACAACTGCGATGTTGCAAGGGTTGGAAGCAGGGCCTGAGACAAACCTCGTCAACTTTTGAAAATCGGGCCCACTGTTTACAGTGACGATACTGTACTTTTAAAGCATGGCACACTCTGTCACCTCCAAGATACAGTGACTATAGACCATTTAGTCTTCAGCAAAATTAACACTTTGCAACATTCCACTGTTTGTCCAGTACTTGTTTTTTTAGAATAAAATTACACATGTGTATACCACAGTTACCCACATCCAGTCAAATGGTTCTCCACAGACTTGGGGACACTCAGCTAATGCCCCCTTGTCCCATACCAGCCATATTGGCTATTTTCCCACGTGATTTTTAAATGACTATGCTACTTTACTGTATAATATGCAATGGGCAAATCTATTAGCCAGGTGCTAGTAGTGAATGCTAGTCCAGAGCACATCCTGAGGGAACCCAAAGACACAGAGCCAGGAGTGCGTACGTAGACAAATGCCTGAAGCAGGTATTCTGGCTGCAGCATCAGAGAAATCTCACACATACCTCAGGATATGTCTGTCAGCATCAGAACCCTGGGAAACACATATCAGGGCTTCTGGTGTTTTGGATCTGTCTGCGCTTACTGTTGACAATGCAGCCCATATTTTTCCAGATGTGATTCTGATACTTTGTTAGATATGCCTCATAGCTGGTAATATGAAGGCCAGGGGAGGCTGAGGCGAAGGTGCATTTGCCCATAGTATCCCATTTTGTGGATTCTTTACCAGAAGGTCTGGTGCTCATCATTTGAGGGGTCCGACCTGTCCTGGGCAGCCATGATGCCTACAGAGCCAGTGTCAGGCTGAATGAAGTAACATTTCTTATCTCTAGGGGCTAGATATTGTTTATGAGCTTTCAAAGGGACAGTTGGCAAGGACTTCAGCCTGTGCCAAGCATTCAGGTAACGCTCTCCAAAGCAGCATAAATGGGAGGATGGAGGACCACTAATGCGACCCCTTAAACCACCAAAAAATCACAGAGGTTCTTTTTAGTATAATCCTCACTCTCCAGTTAGGAGTTCAAAGTCTCCAGGATTTGCCACATTAAGGCCTGAAAAATAGGACCAATGCAGGAGAAGAACAAGGCCTGTAATGTGCCTCACTCCCAGAGGATATAGTGGATCTTGCTGACTCTTCCTACCCAGAGGGTAGAAGAGTTCAGGAGTCACAGACCTGTGAAGAGAAGTTTGAGAAGGCATTACAGGCCCAGCCTCTAGCACCTTGGGTGGTGGCTAAGGAATGACCTAGCCTACTGACAGCAGAAGCATCAGCGGCAGTCTCCTTATCAAATCAGAGAGCTACGACAGTACAGCAACAAGAATGCCGATGACAGCTATTGATGCCATTGTACTTGATGTCAATGGACCAGTCCCCATTGTGAAGTGCCAGTGGTGCAGTTAAGAAGCTGCAGTACCTTGGATATTGGATCCCGGCCTTTAAAAGGTCAGTGTTCTGGCTGTGCAAGAGCTGAAACAAACAGCAGGGAGAAGGTGATATATGCCTTAGCTGGGCACTTATTTCTTTCTCTTATCTGTTTGTTTGGGTTCCATATATATGCACACAGGTTGTTACCACTGCAACCCACAAGAAAGAACACTCATTGGGCTTGGTATTTTTTTTTTTCAGTTGTTTAACCAGGTATAGCACACTAAGCTGAAAGCTTTTTTACAGGAGCGACCTGGGAGCACAAGGAGGTTAAGTGACTTGCTCAGGGTCACACAGTATACAAGTGGAAGCTGTGGGATTCAAACCCAGGTCTGGTCTGCTGGATGTCACCAGATTTGCAGCTCAGAGCCTTAGACCACTGCGCTATACTGCCTCCTAGCATAGTATATTTCACCTGGGAATGGAGACATCCGATGTGGAAGTGGAGCCTGTCGGATGGTCTGACCATCACGTCCTGAGATTCAGTTTCACAGCCCCCCGAAATAGGCCTGCCCCAAGGGAGTTGGTACAGCTCCGCCCTTTAAGAGGAGTTACCTCAGAAGGCCTAATGGCGGTGCTGGACCTCTCGGGGATTTCCAGGGGATGGCACTGATTTGGGGCCTCTTGTGTCAGCCTATAATAGGGCTGTTACTGAGGCACTGGATATCATTGCTCCTTCTCGTGTTTGCCCTCTTACCTCTCATCCGGGGGCCCCATGGTTTAATGGGGAATCCATGAATTAAAGAGGTAGGAGTGAAGGCTGGAAAGACACTGGCGGAAAACTCACCTAGAGGTGGACAGACTTAGATTGATAGACCATTATAATGTCTATCAATCAGCCATTTCCCATAAGAAGGCAGAGTTCCTGTCCAGGGAAATTGCTACAGCGAAGAACAGACCAGCTCAGCTCTTCTGGACTGTGGACAGACTGTGCAATCCAGCCTGTCTTCACTCTGGTCGAGCATTGTCACAAAAACAGTGTGAAGAGTTTGCGCCAGTTCTCTGATGAAGTGTCCACTATCAGGAATGAGATCAGCCTGTACCTCCCCATTGGTCCTTGCATTAATCAATCAGGTGATCTGGTCCACCTTTAGCCAACCAGTAGTCATGGATATAATGAGGATCATCCAGACTCTGCGGCCAGCCTACTGTAGTTTGGACCCGGGCCCTACATGCCTACTAGTGGGGTGCGTAGAAGTTATTGGCCCAGTCCTTGCTGGGATAGTGGAAGTTTCATGGGAGAGAGGGATCTTTCCAGATCCCTTAAAGGAGGCAGTAGTTCGCCCCCTTTTAAAAAAAAACTCCCTTGACCCCAACTGCCCAGCTAACTACAGGCCAATCTCGAACTTACCCTTTGTTGGGAAAGTTATTGAGAAGGTAATCGCACTGCAGCTGGAGGACCATTTGACCAACCACAATATCTACAACCCTCTCCAGTCTGGCTTTAGGAAAAGGCATAGTACTGAAATGACCCTGGTGAGGGTACTTAATGACCTTCTGATGGTGAGAGGTTAGAGAGCCTGTTCAATTTTGGTTCTCCTTGATCTCTCAGCAGCATTTGACACTGTGGACCATGAGGTACTACTCGAGTGCCTGCAGTTTTTCTGTGAACTGAGAGGGGCAGTCCACAGTTGGTTTAAGTCCTTCCTCGAGGGTAGGTCCCAGAGAGTGGTGTCGGGAATTTATTCCTCGGCCCCTCATGGACTACCTTGCGGGGTTCCACAGGGCTCAGTGCTGTCCCCCATGTTATTCACAGTGTATATGCTTTCATTAGGGGACATTATAAGGTGGTACGGATTGAGTTTTCATTGCTGTGCTGATGATTCTCAACTGTACATGTCCTCTGTACCCGATCAGGAATTAGATTCCGTTACCGTGTTTAATAACTGTCTACTGGAAAATCAGAACTGGATGAGTGGTAGTTGGCTTTGGTTGAACTTGAAAAAAACTGAGGTATTGGTTGTGGACCCTGGTTACAGGATGATAGCGGCATGGGAGGGAAAACCATCAGGATTAAATCTTTGTGGGATCCCCACTTATTGCCTCTGGCCAGGTGCGAAAACTGGTGTTGTTTTTGATGAAGGCCTGACCCTGAGGGCGCAGGTTTTGGTTGTAGTCAAATCTTACTATTACCATCTTAGGAACATAGCTCGGATGAAGCACCTAGTCCCGCCCAAAGATCTTCCGACTTTGGTCCATGTCTTTGTCACCAGCCGTCTTGATTATTGCAACGCCCTTTACCAAGGGCTACCGGGGGTAGATATTCGCCACTTGCTACTAGTGCAGAATGTGATGGCCAGGTTGCTGATTGGAGCTTCTAGATCCAGTCATATTACACCTGTGCTGTGTGAACTACACTGGTTGCCAGCACAGTGGCGGATTACCTTCAAGGTTGCATTGCTGACCTATAAGGCCCTACATGAGCAGGGTTCCCACTACCTGAAAGAGCTCTTTTGCCCTTATTGTCACTCCCACTTGCTCCCGATCCTCTGGCAAGGGATTGCTAGAGATTCCCAGGGCATCCCTTAAAACACCGGGAGGAAGATCTTTCACCTTTATGGCTCCTACCCTGTGGAATTCTCTACCTCGCCAGATATGAGAAAGCCATACCATAGAAGGTTTTAAAAATCTGTTAAAGACATGTTTATTTAACCAGGCATTCTCAAGAATGTATTGAGTTCTGAATATACATGGATGTGTTTTAATATGTTTTATACTTGTTTTATGACATATGGTGAGTTTTTAATGTTATAGTGTAAAGGCACCCTGAGCACTGGAAGGGCGCCTCATACAAATAAAAATTTGATTGATTGATTGAAAATGTGCATGAGCTGAGTCTACCTGTTTCTCTGGTGGACTGGTGATGGCTGACTTAAGATCCCCTCTTAGAGACAGAGAGGGGATCTGGATCATTGATGAGCAGAGGAACATCAAGGATGAGCAGTCCAACTCCTGTTGGCTCCAGTGGCTCTCCGTTGCTGATGCAGGATCTGACCAGGTGACAGATTTAGTTGGCAACCATGTCATCAATTTATATGATGATTTCTATTGGGCCCTCTTTCATCTTTAGCAACTTCAGCATAGAGGGTTAAAATGTCAATGGTTTCAGCGATTTGTCAAGCACTGCAGTATGGGTGTCCATTTTTCCTAAAATATTCTTCAGAATCTTATGCCTGTATCTCCAGGTGGCTTAATAAACCCCTTGATAAATCACAGTTTTCCACATTGTGGGATAGGCCTAGGCAGCAAATGCACAGCTTGTGGGTATCTTCCCTATAAATCGGTTCTCTGCAATGATAGTGGCAAAAAAGCACCTTACTTGGTGACAGCATACACTAGCAACAAACTGAGGAAATTAGTCAAGGGCAGGTTAGTCAGGATAGACAGCAACGGGGGAGGTTGAAGAAAGATGGGTAGTCAATAAAAGGCCCATTCCAGAGGCAATGAAATCATGCATGTAAATAGTTACCAAGAGAAACATGTACAGTATGAGAGATCAGTTTGTTTCTCTGGAATGGTTAGGGAGGCAGTAAGGGCCAAAAAGAAGGCCTTTATTAGGTATAAAGAAAAGCAGGGGGACAAAAAATGGGATGAGTACCAGATAAAAACTACACAGGCCAGGAGGGCAGCCAGGACCACAAAGGTGGAGAAAGAACTGTGTACTGCGGGGCGGGGGTCAAGGGAAGGGAAAACAGTTTTTTAGACATATAAGGGGAAAAATAAAATATGGGAGGAATTGTCAGGCTAGCTGAGGGGGGGCAAGGTAACAGATGAGGACAGGCAGAAAACAGACATGTTGAACAACTACTTCTGCTCAGTACTCACTAGGCAGAGCAGCAGGTCTTTGCCAGAGAGTGACATACAGGCAGCTGATAGAGGGGTCCCAAAAATTAGGCTGTAGAAATGTGCTAGCGATAGAGTCAGAAAAGGGCAAGCAGCCGTGAAGGTTAATGAGGCTTTGGGGCTGGATGGGACGCATCCAAGGGAACTAAGGGAATTGGCATTGGTGTTAGCTAAACTCCTGGTGGGGCTATGTAATAGCTCTGTGCAGTAAGGGGTGGTCCCCAAAGACGGCAGGATGGTGGACATAGCTCTGCTGCGTAAAGGAGGGGACAAAGAGAAGCTGAAAAACAACAAACCCATTAGCCTTACCTCCATGGCAAGGAAACTGGGCTGGCAGTATAGCCTAGAGGTTAAAGGAACGAGGTGTAAGCGAGCGTGATACATCCAGCAGAGCAGACCTGAGGTTGGTTCTCACAGCCTCCACTTGCATAATGTGTGACTCTGAGCAAGTTACTTAACCGCCCAGTGCTCCCAGGTCGCCACTAAAAACACGCACTTGTACCTAGTGGGCCTTACCTGGTTACCAAAAGACTAAAAAAAAAAAAAACTAACGGAGACACTAGTCAAA
This sequence comes from Neoceratodus forsteri, assembly GCA_016271365.2. Lineage (NCBI taxonomy): Eukaryota > Metazoa > Chordata > Ceratodontiformes > Ceratodontidae > Neoceratodus > Neoceratodus forsteri. Next base: position 1,076,471,038 of record CM057459.1, read on the forward strand.
GAGGACCCAGTGGAATAACTGCAGGAAACTGGGCTCCAGGATAGCAAGCAGCATTGATTCATGGCAGGGAGGTCTTGTCAGACATAGAAACATAGAAAAATACAGCGACAGCAGAAAAAGACTGAGGGTTCATTGAGTCTGCCCATAAATTACTCGGACCTAGTTTCAGTCCGGGACCTTCCCCCAAGTAGCTCATCCTTCCCTACCCTTGTGCTCATTATCTGTGCTCTTACTCTGTCCCACCCAGGCTTGAAATCCGCCATGTTCCTAACGACCACCACCTCAGCCAACAGGCTGTTCCATGACTCCATCACCCTTTCCAAAAAATAGTGTTTCCTCCAATCCCTTCTGAAGTTCCCTTCCCGCTGCTTCCACTCACACCTGCGTGTCATTGTGCTGGTGCTCTTATTGAATAGTACTGTGTGGAGCACTCTATTTATGCCTTTCAGGAACTTAAAGGTTTCAATTACTGTATGTACCTCTCTCCCTCCTGGCCTCCAGTGAGTACATGTTTAGCGCATTCAGCCACTCCTCATAGGAGACTCCCTTGAGGCCTGGTATTGTCTTTGTTGCCCTGCTCTGCATGGCCTCTATCCTGCCCTTGTCCTTTCAAAGGTGAGGGCTCCAGAACTGGACACAGTATTCCAGGTATGGTCTCACCAGGGATCGATGAAGGGGGAGGATCACCTCCCTGCTCCTACTATCTACTCCCCTCCCTATACACCCCAACATCCTGCTTGCTTTGCTGTATGCTTTGTTACACTGGCTTGATTGTTTTAGGGTGTCGCAAGTGATAATTCGCAGGTCCCACTCTAATGTAGTGGTACAAAGTTTAACCCCATTTAGTTAGTACTCTGTCCTGGGGTTACCTTTCCCTAGGTGCATTACTTTGCACTTCTTTGCATTAAACTTCAGCTGCCACATATTTGACCATATTTCTAGCCTTTGGAGGTCTTCCTTCAGTTCCCTAACTCCCTCTACATTGTCCACCTTTCCACTAAGCTTAGTGTTATCAGCAAAAAGGGCAAGTTTACCCTGTATTCCCTTGCCAGTGTCACTAATGAACATGTTGAAAAGGACCAGGACCAGGACCGATCCCTGAGGTACCCCACTTGTGACATCCCCCTCTGTTGACCTCACTCCATTTACAACAACCCTCTGTTTCCTGTCCCAAGCCAATTTCCCACCCACCTGACTATGTCCTTTGCCACTCCAAGGTCCTCCAACTTCTCTAACAGGTGCCTATGAGGCACTGAGCCAAAAGTTTTACTGAAATCAAAGTAAAGGAAGTCCACTGTGTGGCCCCTGTCCAGCTCCCTAGTCACCCAATTGAAGAAGACAATAAGGCTGGTCTGGCATGACCTCCCTGCCATGAACCCGTGCTGCTTATTGTCCTGGAGACCATTCATTTCCAGGCATTCCATAAGGCCCTGCTTGATCAGGGTCTACATCAGTTTTCCCACAATAGATGTGAGACTAACTGGCCTGTAATTTCCCACCTCCTCCCTGTCCCCTCACTTGTGGAGTGGCATCACATCGGCTGCTCTCCAGATGCTGGGTACTATCCCTGTCTGTAGTGAGCTATTGAACAGATGTGCCTTGGAGTCAGCTAGTTCTTCCACCAACTCCCTTAGTACTCTTGGATGAATACCGTCTGGGTCTGGAGCTTTATCCAGCTTGAGGGCCAGCAGGCTTGTCCGGACCCTGTCTTTGGTGAATACTGGGGTTTCCATAGTGACTGCAGTGATACTGCTTTCAGGTAGGGGCCCTCACCCTCCCTGGTGAATATAGAACAGAAGTAGTTATTTAGAACTGCGGCCTTTTGTTCCTTGTCCTTGATCACCTTACCATTGTCTGCTAACCTAACGATCCCTCCTCCCTTCTTTCTTTTTTCCCCTGACATAATGGAAGAAGTGTTTTCCCTGGATTTAATCCCCTTTGCAATCCATAGCTGCATGGCTGCCTTTGCCTCCCCTACTGTCCTTTTAGCTTCCCTATTGTTTTGAATGCATTTCTCACTCCTCCTCCTCCCCCTGGTTCCTTTTAAACCTGTGGAATGCTCCCCTTTTGACCCTAACTGCTTCCCTGACCTTAGCTGAGAACCATATGGGTCTCTTGTATTTATTCCTTTTAACAACTGATTTAATACAGAGTTTTGTAGTCTCTAGGATGGTCCCCTTTATAAACCCCCACGTCTTCCACACCTGTTGTATCCCTAACATTGGCCATTTTGTCCCTCATCAACAGTCTCATCTTATCAAAGTCCACCCCTTTAAAGTTCAGGACCTCTATCCATGAGTGTGTTCTTTTGTCCACTAATGACAATTCAAACCAGAGTTATGGTAACAGTTAGCTAGTGGCTCCCACTACCCTTGTTGCCCTAACTGCTTCTGAGTTTGTGAGAATCACATCCAGGATGGATCCTTACCTGGTAGAATTCCTCACCAGCTGGGTCAGCGGGCAGTCTTGGAGGGCTTCCAACATAGCTTGACTTCCAGAACTCTTAGCTACTGAAATACCCCAGTCTACGTCTGATAGGTTAAAATCCCCAACTATGACTGCCTCCCCTCTTCTCGTCACCCTTATTATTTCCTCTGTAAGTTCCTTGTCCTTTACCTCCCCCCATCCAGGTGGTCAATAGATCGCCCCATGTGAATTTTTTTGCCCGATGTCGCTGTGAGTTGTACCCAAAGTGACTTGACTTCCTCCGTGTCACTCTTGGCACTTACATTTTCTACAATGTCAGTACCCTCTCTAATATAGAGCCCCCCCCCACTCTCCTATCTCTTCTGAAAAGTAAGTATCCTGGTATTGTGAGGTACCAGTCGTTGTTGTCCATGACCCAGATTTCGGTGACAGCAATAAGGTCCACCCTAGTGTCTGCCACTAAGACCTGTAAATCGCTAATTTTATTGCTCAGACTCCTGGCGTTGAGGCAGACTCCTTTCCAGGAACCACCTTCATGTTTTTTTGTTGTCAGTTTGGGGTCTCCCCACCTTCCTCCTAGCCCCTCTCTGTCTAACACTAACTGTAACATGCTTCTTGTACCCCCTACCTTTCTTTATCTGCTTAATTTCTGCCTTGGCTCTAACCATATGCTCTGGTTCAATGGCAACCAGACAGAATTCTTTGACTGGATTACCAGGATAGTTGAACAGCGGCATGCAATAGATTTCGTCTACTTCAGCTTCAGCAAGGCTTTCAACTCTGTGCCACACCGAAAGCTGCTGAAAAAAATAAGGGCTCTAGGAATAACTAGAGAAATACTAAGGTGTGTAGGGAGTTGGTTGGAAGGGAGGCAGCAGAGGGTTGTGGCAAATAGTGTCAGATCTGTGGAAAGAGAGGTCACCTACGGAGTACCACTGCAATCTATTCTGGACCCCGTCTGCTTCAATGTGTTCATCAGTGGCACAGGAGAGGGAATCCAGGACAAGTTATATCTCTTTGTAGATTACACTAAACTCTGTGGTAGGGTTGACAACATAGAGGGGATAAGGGAATTGCAGAAAGACTTGAGAAGGGTGAAAAATTGGTCCAAAGTTTGGCAACTGAAATTCAGTCCCAAGAAGTGTAAAGTGACACACTTGGGGAACAAAACTCCTGGAACAAAGAACTGGATGGTAGGAGTTAAGCTGGATACAACATCAGAGGAAATGGAACTGCTAGTCATCATTAGTGACTCCCTTAAAGTAGGGGGGTGAGCTGTTTTGGGCACTGAACTGCACACCTGGAGACCTGAGTTTGAATCTCATCAGTTCCCACTTGCATATTGTGTGACCCTGAGCAAGTCACTTAACTTCCTTGTGCTCCCAGGTCACACCTGGAAACAAGCTCTGGTGCAGTGTGCCGTTCCTGATTAAACAATTTCCCCTTTCCCTTTTCCTACTGTGCCACAGCGATAGTCCATCTGAGTCAAAATTATAAACTGTAATGCTCTCCTGTAAGGGAGTGAAGGGATCATAATTCTGGCTGAACTACTGGCCAGCCAATCCCTTCCACTTCCCAGTCCGCTCACCCCCACACACACTTGGGGCGTTTTGTGACGTTCTGCGAGGGAAGTGCTGGGACATGCCCCATTGAATCCTAGGGAGATTTTCAAAATTATTATGTAGCTTTAAGTTGGTTTTTATGCAATGAAAGACACCACCAATTAATAGGGCCCTATTAGTTGAGCAGTGGCTTTCATCTGCAGGAAAGGTAGCTTAAAGCTGCATAGTAAATAGTTTGAATTCAACCAGGTGCATCCCCGCACTCTCGCCGGTAGGACGTCACAAAACTTCCAAGTGCAGGGGCATGGTGAGTGGACTGGGAAGTGGAAGGGATTGGCTGGCTGTCAGTTTGTCCAGAGTTTTAATCCCTTCCCTCTCTTACAGGACAGCATTACAGTTTATAATTCTGACTCAGATGGACTATTGCCACGGCACAGTAATGAGCTATGAAGCCCAAAACCATATCTCACACATTTACTTTAAACAAACCATCCAATGTAACAAGGTCTTCAGTAAGGCTAACAGGATGCTGGGGTGCTTCAGTAGGAGATTTGACAGTAGAAAGCAGGAGGTTCTATTATGTCTGTAGAAGTCACTAGTGAGGTTGCACCTGTTGTACTGTGCCCAGTTCTGGAATCCCCACTTAAAAAAGGACAAGGAAAGACAAGAGAATGATGCAGCACAGTGTGACTAAGATGATTCAGGGACAGGAGGACAGATTCTATGAGGATCAGCTCAGGGCGCTGAACATGTGCTCATTCAAAACCAGGTGAGAGAGGGTGGATATGACAGAGACCTTCAGGTTTCTGGGAGGAATCAACAAGGTAAACTGTGAGGAGCTATTCACTGGGAACAATGAAACTACAACAAGGGGTAATGAATAGAGGTTGGTGCAGGGAAGGTTTAAGAAGGATGTGAGGAAGTACTATTTTATAGCAAGAGTGTCTGAGCCATGGAATGGTCTATCAGCAGAGGTGTTAGGTGCCAAAATCATAAGCGGCTTCAAACACAGCTGGGATGAAGTCAAGGGTGTATTAGTTACTCAGCGGGAGATGGTAACAAGTGGAATAAAAGGGAAACAGTGAAAGAAAAGTCTCTGTGTATGACAGGGTAATATGGGCAGACCAGAAGGAGCATGTTCTTTTTCTGCCGTTATCATCTATGTTTTTATGGCAATCAGTGATCCAAAAAAAATAGCTAACAGAGTGAAGCAAAGTCTTGTTGGGCTAAAAATGGTGACAACAAACAGCTTCTACTGGTACGACATTCACTTTTTTGACAGCAGAAGAAAAAGAACTGACGTGGATGGGGCCTGTCCACACTATATAGGCGAGGCCATGCACCACTGATGTCCTCGTAGACATGTTGAAGTGGACAGCTCTGTTGTTGCAAACATTTCTTGTGAGGTCCTGATGCTGATAGTTTACAGTACAACAGATTATAGTTCTATGGCAATACTCTTGAAGAAGGTCCTACAGTGCTACAAAATAAAAGAATGATTTGAAAAACAAGTACAACAACATGCTCCATGTCCAAGTATAATACTAGAACCACTCTTCACTGGTACGGGCTAGGATGTCCCACTTCGGGAATCATTGAGACCAGTATGGAGGAGACATTGTGGTCTAGTGATTAGAATGAAGGCCTGGAAAGCAAGGGAGCTAGGTTCAAATCCCACCATAACCCTGATTCACTGCATGATCTTGAGGGTTCTATGTGATAACGGTGACTGCCAAATGGCGAGCCACATTATCGCAACATTAAAGTGTTGAAAACATTTTCGCCACTCTGACATCCTTGGCGCACAGAAGAACGGCGGCGCCGGGGACTTAGTTTTTTTGCTTCCTGTGAGGGGCTTCTCCCTCCTGAACTCCCCTATACTAAAGGATTCTCAACTCAGGGAGACATGGGGGAAAGCAAAAAGCAAGTTTCGGGCTGGGCACAACAAAATTGCACTAGCGTCCAGACCCAGACCCGAACCCAGTACCTCCCGCACCACAACCGGAGGCCAACCCCCGATGCCACAGCGCAGTTCAGCAGCTGACTGCAGCACCACCCCCTACTTCCCCTCCGCCACCTCCCAGTCCATTCTTGGCGTGCTCACCCCCCCATGTGCGTGTGTACATATAGCGACGTCCTGTCGCTGCAGTCGCCCACCTCACCACAACTGGTCACCCTACCCCCCCCATTGCCATTCAGGCTTTTGTCCACAACTCGGTGCCGTTTCAGATTGTGCCTTACTTCAGGCGCCAACCTCACGTGCTACCATCTCGAGCAAGTCACTTGACCTCCCTGTGCTTGGGTAAAAGCAGAACCCCACTATTTTTTTTATTCTAATTTTGCCCCCTTGAGGCCTTCTAGGTAGGGCCCCCTTCCATCTCTGCTAGCACCACCTCCTGTCCACCAAGACCTGTCTTACCTAGACTCTAGAGAACTCCTCAGGCAACCCAAAACACACAGCTACAGTATCCCCATTGATTGACCCCTCCCTCCAAAGTAGGGGCTTCCTTCAGCAGCTCCACACCCCTATCTGGATACCCACAGTGGCAGTGAAGCCCTGGAGCATAAAAAGGAGCCAGGACAGGGATACCAATGCTGGATGTGCAGGCAGGCAGAGCTTCATCTTCCTGGCCAGTGGCTAATTTTACACTCTTTCCTCCCTCCCCTGGGACACGGCCATGGAGGGACACATAGGTCAGGCTCCCACGAAGGGCCAGATCTTCACTAGGTGGCAGTCTGATGGTGGGTCATGTGAGCTCCCCCCCCCAAAGGAGGAGCACAGTCCGTCACATTCTCCAGCCTTCTTGCCTTGTCCAGCCCTCAATGACTCGAGCTTGGGTCACCGGCATCACAAGCAATTAGTACTACTGCTGTGCAGATGGGACAGTGCTAGGACCCCACTAAGAAATGTATTTTGCATTTCAGCTGTGCTGTCCAGAATTAGTATGTATCTTTCTATTCAGGAATGATCAAGGATTAGGAACCTGCTGGTATAATCTGCCCTTGGATTCACCTCAGGTACATTACTCCCAAAGCCAGTCTCTGATCTGGATAATGCCCTTATGTTTCCAGGTTTTACCACTTAAAATAATACGGATTAGCCATATGAATCAAAGTTTGGTGTAATGTTTCAGCATCTTGTCTGCGACACTTCCTACTCCCTGTCACACAGAATAGCTTTATTCTCCCTTCATAAATCCTTCCCCAAACAAAGACTTCAACCCTTTCTCTGCCATGCCTACATTCACAAACAGAGGTGTTCCTCAACCAAAACAAACACCGCCAGTCTTTTGCCTCACTTACACTGCATGCCTGAGTGACTAAGTGAGCAATAACACACAGCAGGGTGTGTGTTAGGCTATATTGTCACATGCCCTTATAACACCTAGGGGGTGTGGTGATTATAGTCTAATGCAAGTCCTAGAATGTGTTATTGTATTTATAAAATAGATTTTTAAAACTAAACTACGTAATAAAGAAAAAAAAACATGCAACAATGCAATAAGTAATACTGATGCACAGTAATGTGATGGATCTCGGCCAGTTGTAGCTCTCTATTTTAGTTACCCATTTTAAGGATCAATAACAATGCCACTTGAGTTTTTCCTGTTGGACTAGTGCTTATCTCACTCCTAAAAGAACATAGTTCATCAGTTGAACTACGCTTTTGTTTGTTTGTTTGTTTGTTTTTTCAGTAAAACATCTAGTGTGCCATCTTTTTCTGTTCCACAGTCTGCAGGGAATACCTCGGTGCTACATTATGGGGTGGACAGCATTCAGCTATATCACACCAGAATGGAAAAATAAATATCCAAACAGCATACAACATATTGACTGTCATTTTTTGAATTTTGTTTCGTTTTAGAGGAAGTAAATTCTTATCTGCTAATCCAGCACAACTGTAACTGTTGTAGATAAAATACTAGTGAACTTAGCACAAACATGCTGCAAAATATGGTAATTTTTTATAACGAGGTGTTTCAGTTGTGATGTTTTAGAATGTAAATTTTCTGTTACCTCTTGTCTGGGCCACTCCAGAAAATGGCATTATCTCCCAGTGAACTTACATGGTTAGAAATAAATAAAATTAAGAGGCACTACACTCACAGAAATGGAAAACATGTATTTTGACAGCTGCAGAAGAAAGTTTGAACCCACTGCTGTGTAAAGTACTGCAGTGTGGGATGGCATCTGAGTTTCAGATCAGTTCATGCAGGTGCTGCAGGGTGCACTTCTGAAGTGTTATTCTCCCAGCTCTCGAGACCTTCCAGTGTTGCAGGGTACATAAGGTAGAGCTCGACAGCCGAGCAGGACAAGCCAGCTCCTCCTCGGAGCTCTTTTCAGTTATTTCAGATAAACTATTTATCGGGAGAACTGCCTTTCACATCTGGTAACAGCTAATTCTGTTTTTGTGTCACCTCTCAGCTCCTCGGCTGAACTTCATTTTCAGCATGGCCACACATTCTGCTTCTGAAAATGTAAGATTATGATCAGGGATGCAAACTAGGGTCTACAGACCCCAATAGGTCAGACACCAAAACAAAAACAAACAGATGTCTTTAAATCACAGCATTTGGTCCCAGAGTTTGAATAACTTTCCAGGCTGTCTCTGCAGCAGGGTCTTCTTCTCAGTTTGAAGAGCAAAACATAACTGTGCGTGTCTTTCTTTTTAATTCCCTCTTTCTAAAGTGCTGATTGTGAGAAAATGCAGTCTATGCAAAACAGTGCCTTCTACTGCCAGTGCCTGTGAATAACAGTTAAAGCAGTGCTGAGTATCTAATTATTTATTTAAAGGTTGGTGACTGGGAAAGGCACACTGAGCTGAGGCTCATTTCCAGATGCAACCCGGGTTAGGGGCTGTAGGGAGAACAACTTACAACACAAAGACATAAGCAGCATTACATACAGGATAACAGGTGCATACAGGGGCATCAGTAAATGTGTTAGAGTAATATATTAACAGCTTTTATACAGCAGTGAACAGTGAACAATCGTGTAAGACAAAGGAAGTTGTAACTGTATTATGCTAGTACATTTACTGATACCTCTGTATGCTCCCATTAACCTGTAATGTAGTGCTGCTTTTGTTTTTGTATTGTAAGTTGTTCTCCCTACAGCCCCTTCCCCGGATTGCACCTGGAAACGAACCACGGCTAATAACAAACAGAGGGCTCTAGTGGTCATCCATGAGATAGCAGGAATGAAAGTGAAAACAGCACTCAGACCTCCTATCTAGTGGGAAAACTTATCGTTAGCTACTGTAAATGGTTAGAGCTCCTGTCTTCAGGACTCAGGGTCCCAGCAAGGACAGAAGATGTGTCTGTCCAAGTAGAGGGGGCAGACATAATAGTAGGTTTCATTTTATAATGCTTTAAAATGCTTTCTTAGTTGCCTTTAACCATGTTGCTGATTGGTTACTATAATGAACAGAATGTTGTTTTTCTTCCCCTTCCACTTGGTGTTGTACAGTTGTTGGGGAGTGAGATACCATGTAATCCACTAGCACAATCGATGGGGAGATCCTATATAATCCTTTGGCACACAGTGGAGAGACAGATATTAGGTAATCCATGGGCACAGTTGGTGTGCAGAGAGATATTGTACCATGTAATACATTGGTACAGTTGGTGGGGAGAGGGCCACCATGTAATCCACATGCAATCCACTGACACACTTGGAGGAGAGAGCTACCATGTAATCTATGGGCACAGTCGGTGGGGAGAGATCTACCATGTAATCCACTGACGCAGTCAGTGGAGAGAGAGAAATAGAGAGAGAGAGAGAAATAGATGCTATGTAATCCATTGGCACACTTGGAGAAAGAAGTACCATGTAATCCATTTGTACAGATGATGAGGAGACACTATGTATTCCATTGGCATACCGGAGAAAGAGATACCATGTAATCAATTAACACAGTTGGTGAGAAGCTGGATGTCATGTAATCCATTGGCACAGTCATTGGGGAGAGAGAGATTCCATGTAATCTGTTTGAACAGATGATGAGGAGACACTATGTATTCCATTGGCATACCGGAGAAAGAGATACCATGTAATCAATTAACACAGTTGGTGAGAAGCTGGATGTCATGTAATCCATTGGCACAGTCATTAGGGAGAGAGATTCCATGTAATCTGTTTGCACAGATGATGAGGAGGAGACACTATGTATTCCATTGGCACACTGGAGAAAGAGATACCATGTAATCCATTAGCACATTCAATGGAGAGAGAGAGAAGCCATTTAATCCATTGGCACAGTCAGTAGGGAGAGAGACACCATGCAACACATTAGCATAGATGATGGGGAGACACTATGTAATACACTGACACACTTGGAGAAAGCGATGCCATGTAATCCATTGGCACAGTCAGTGGGGAGAGAGATACCATGTAATCCATTGGCACAGTCAGTAGGGAGAGAGATACCATGTAATCCATTGGCACAGTCAGTGGGGAGAGAGATAGCATGTAATCCATTGCCACAATCAGTGGGGAGAGAGAGATACCATGTAATCCATTGGCATAGTCAGTAGGGAGAGAAAGATACCATGTAATCCATTGGCACAGTCAGTAGGGAGAGAGATACCATGTAATCCATTGGCATAGTCAGTGGGGAGAGAGATACCATATAATCAATTGCCACGGTCAGTGGAGAGAGAGAGATACCATGTAATCCATTGGCACAGTCAGTGGGGAGAGAGAGATACCATGTAATCCATTGGCATAGTCAGTGGGGAGAGAGATACCATGTAATCCATTGGCATAGTCAGTGGGGAAAGAGGACTACCATGTAATCCATTGGCAGTTTTATTCCTCTTGCTTTGTTATTTTACTGTATGTTTTTTCACATGAGCCAATAAAGAAAATATTTTAGAAAGTATTTCAGGGCTGAATGTCAACCACCATTTCCTTCTAGACATGACACACCTTTTCCAAAAGTAACAGACAGCATAACATAGAAACATAGAAATAGAATCTGTCAGCAGATGAGGACTGCCTTGTCCATCCAGTCCACCCATTTTTCCCTATCTACTGTGTCATTGTAGACCCTTCTTGACCTCTGGCTCATTCTCTCTCCCCCCTAATCTTTTCTATTAAGAAAGATTCCCTTATGCCTATCCCATGCATTCTTGAACCCTACCATGCTTTTCACATCCACCACATCAGCTAGCAGGTTGTTCCACAAATCTGCCACCCTTTCTGTGAGGAAGTACTTCCTCACATCTCTCCTGAACCCCCCCCCCCCACCAGTGTAATTTAGTGTGGGTGAATATAACATGTACAGAAATAGTCCTTCGAGCGTCCTCAGTGTGATGCTTTTTAATAGTGTGTGTGTTTGGTGACAGTGAGTATTTTGTGATTGTGCATGTTTTGTGAGAGTGAGTGGTGTGGTTTCGGACAGTGTGTGTTTTGTAACATTGTATAAGTTTTGTAAGTGTGTGTGTGTTTTGTGACAGTATATGTGTGTTTGTGACAATGTGTTTTATGACAGTGTAAATTCTTTCATTGTGACTATTTTGTGACCGTGTATTTATTTTGTGATGGAGTGTGCATGATTTTCTAATGTTGTGTATCCCTTGCACAACACTGCCAGTGAATAGCAGCTCCTGTGACTGAATGGCCAACAGAAAACTGTACTAGTAATATTAGCTGCAGCATCACTGTTGTTGTTTAATGTCCAATAAGTTCAGGGACACCAAAAGAATACTGTCTGAATTTTCTGGCTGTGGTGATCAAAATTCACCCGTAGGTAGCTTTGAGGATTATTAGTTAATGTAAAAGATACATATGCCAGCCTCCAAAGGAGGTTGTAAAACACGGGCTTCTTTAATTTTGTTTTATATTTTTAAAGTATGAAATATATTTTTTTCTGGCCTACAAAGAAATCCTGATGTGCACTAGCCCAGTTAACAATAATACCTGGGGCTCCACTCTCAGTTGCAAGCAGGGGCACAAAAAGGTGGACAAACTGTTACTATAAGCTAAAGAGCTGCTCCAAACTGGTGGTGCACATAGCAACGAAGGTCAAAAAGTAAAAAGCTGGGCTACAACATCGAACGTATCCAAGTAAAGCAGCAAAGCAGTTAATGGAGGCTAAAAACCAAATGTATTCCAATATAAGAACAGCAAATGGTCTCTATAGCCTGACCCAACCTTTCACCCGAATATGCTGGGCTTTATCAATAGAATACTGACCTCTAGTGGAAGGGCACTTATACAGCACACATTTAAACTGAACCTTATATTGAAGTGACAATAGTGCAAAGTGTGCAGAAACATACAGTGCAACATGAACAAGTGAAATGTGCAAACCCAAAGAATGTAAAACAACAATCTATCTTAAAAGAAATTAGCCAAAGTTAACTATTTCTTAATAAATATGTCCTGATAAATAGTACAGTACTGCAGGTATCCTGTAACTATATTGTACACGTAGTTTGATGTACTAAGTTCCCTGTGTACCTCTCTCTAAGGATTTAAAAACAGATGGTAATAACAGAAGCCAAACACAGACAAGCAACTAACCCAGAAATAATTTAAGTTCAAATCTTTCATTCAGGCCTGGGGGTTTGAGCCCTCCAGTGGTGTAAATCTAAAAGAACTCCCTCTGTGATAACTTCCTTTCCAGATCCCCTCCCCTAAGGCCCAACTGCACTTTTTCCAAGCCAATAAATACAAATGTGTGGGTGGGTCCCACCTCCTTGACATGCAAAGCCAGCACATTACCCAAATTCTTTTTGCAATGTCACGCAGGTGCTCACCAGTCCGCACCTTAAATTTCCTGCAGGTCTTACCAACAGAAAAAAATTTACAACCACAAAGAGCCATGTATACCACTGATGTGGTGTTACAGTTAATACACTTACAGACAATAAATTCCCTTTTGTTAGTGGGGTGAAAAAAATGTAACCGTTATTTTGACCACATCACAAAATTTGCAACTGCTACACCTATGTGACCCCGGAGGAGGGGCTGAGGTAACCAAGTTTAAACAAGTTTGGACACACCGTTGCCCTGTTACAGGCAGTATAGCATAGTGGTTAAGGCCACTGAGCTGCCAACCTGGAGACCTGGGTTTGAATCCCATCAGCCCCCACTTGCATACTGTGTGACCCTGAACAAGTCACTTAGCTTCCTTGTGCTCCCAAGTCGCACTTGGAAACAAGCTCCAGCTTAGTGTGCCTTTCCTGGTTAAACAATTTCCCCTTTCCCTTATAGCAACCCCCCCCCCCATGCTATTCAGAAAGGCTGATAGTCATGGGGGGGGGCCTCCTTTATTTGACTTGTAATGCAAATAATGTTCCAGATGTCAATGGATGTAGACTAGGTTTGCTTGGGCAGGTTTGTGATACTCTGCGAGATGCAGCATGGCACATTGCTTGACATGCCATACTGCAAGTTATTTGGCAATGGGTGTGAACTCTAGAAGTCCCTGCCCCCACTCATCCACTCCCCTAGTACCTGTAGGTTCACTTATGTGCAATGTGACACTCAGATTTTTGTGGGCCAATTGGTCACATCCCTGGCAGTCCACTAGTCCCAACCTCACCTGCTCATGAATGTTCCAACCCTCCCCTAGCACCCAGTGGAAATCCCCAATGAGACATTCAAGGCTTCCAGATCTACAGGGATTCCTTATTTTACATGGAAATTGCCCCAGTGGACTTGTTTTGCTTATATGGGAAAACAGAGTAATTTGGCTTCCATAGGAAATATTGTAATCACAGGGAAACACAGGAATATTGCCCTGGAGTTACTGGGAAAATGTCAAATTAATTTGGGAACACTGGAGGGTCATAGGGGTTGCAAAGCTCTCTTATCCATTAAATGTTATATAAACAAATCCTTGGGAAACCTTGTTTTAGATGTTCCTAGGGGTTGCAAGGGACTTCACAGGGTTGCAAAGAAATCATAGGTGTCTCGACCACAACTTCCAGCTACTCATAAATTATACCCCTGCCCTTCCTTAGCTCTGTTCCCCTACAAATGTTGCAAACTGATTGTGAACCATGCCAGTCTCAGTCAACTGTTAGGATTCCTTTTTCAGGTTGTAAAGTGGCAACACCCCTACCGCCTGCTTGTGATAGTTCTGCTGGCAGAATGCACTGAAAGACTCTGTGAACAAGTTTGTGAGGACCACCATGTTTTGTACACTGCACTGCAGGTCATTTGCAGGGCAACCACTGCCGCTTCCCTGCATAGTACTTGAGTGTCTTGCAGTAGTGCAGAGAAGGCTGTGACCCCCTCCCCCCAGCCGTGCAAGGTACAACAGGGTCACAAAGACAACAGCGTTACCAAGTGATTGTAGTGACCACTTAGCAAAACTCACTTGTGAATGTGTATCAGGTCCTAGGTGACTAACAGCGAATGGTTGGTGTGTAATTGGCAGCTGGCTACATATCCCCCATCTGGCCACTTTATGCATCTTTTAAAATAGACAAAAAAAATCAAACAAGCTTCATTTGACAGCCTCCTTTGGAAATAAGATCATGCACCACCAATTTGTGAACATGGAAACCCAGCAGATCTGGGTTTGAACCCCCCATCATCATTTGCATACTGTGTGACCCTGAGCAAGTCACTTAACCTCCCTGTACTCCTGGGACACACTTGTAAATGGGCTTCAACTCAATGTGCATTTCCTGGCCAAAATTCTAAAAAAATATAAAATAAAAAAATAAAATTGTGGTGAAATAAAATCTTAATTGTCCCCCTATACATATTGGTGGTAGAAGCTTTGGCTACCCACATCCCAGTCAAGATCAACCTTTCAGTTGGTCTGCTACATACTGATTCACTAACAAAATTCAAATCTCATCTCTTTTTTTGGCTTATGGCCTCAGCAGTCTCCCCTCACCCTATCCCCACCTTTTCTTCCTGTAGTTTCTCGGTGTGAAGTATTTGGTAATCCACTTGCATAAAAGTCATGACACAAAACAAAATCAATCTGTCATACTGTATTATAGTGTCATTGTCCAGATTAAAACTCATTTGCACTTTGAAGTGATGTTTAAATGCACCATACGTGCTTTACAAAATGTAGAAGATCACCTCCTGTATTTCCCATGCTACAAGTTAAAAGCTGATCCTAACGTCAAGCTGCCGAGGGGAAACGAAGGCAGTCCAAAAACAACCTTGAGTGACTCAGGCAGTGTGCACTGTATATGTGTCAGAGGGGCTTCTATCTTACTGTTGTAAACCCAGCTGACACTTTTCATGTTTGCGATGAATACTGCTAGAAATATTTTAATATAAACAGACTAGGCACTGTTTAAGCGCCTACACTCGTGCAATCTGGATGGTTCCCGTTTGGCCACTCCCTTAAAGAAACCAGCTGCACCGGAACATGAGATAAGGTTACTAGGTTACTACACATTTATGCTGCCTAAGTGACTGACTATTGTAAACATCTGAATGGATGCTTTTTTTATTAATATTCTTGCATACCCTGTCTTGTCCTCTTTGTTTCTCCTGCCCACTGCAGTGATGATCGGGGCCACTGTGACTGCACTCATCATCTGCCAGTTTCATTCCTTGTTAAGCTGGGGGGATGCACAAACACTACAGCCCATAGCCCAATTCCCTGTAGGAGTCAAGCATCTCACTGCCACAGCATACTTTACTTCCAACTGGCAACAGCATTGGAATGCATGTATAGTCAGTACAGTACGTTTTTTAAACAGACGTGTCAGAATGGCCTGGTGGCGGTGGGAATAGCATAATTGTGCTTCCATTCAAAAGACCTAGATTTGTGTCCAGAGTGAGTCAAGTCTGTCTCCTAACCCCATGATGGTAGAGTCCAGGATGCAACATGGAGACAATGCACTCAGACTCAGGAGGGAGGGCTTTGATCCAAGCTACCACTAGAGTGCATACTTCATTAGAGTGGGGGAGTGGTATTTGGTGTCAAAGGTGCCCACACTATGTCCTGCCCTCCCCACCACCCCCTGAGGGTTTGGCACATTGAGTCTAACCCATGCCCAGGGACACAAGTATTGCCTAAAACTGAGGTAAAAGACCAGCAGAGGCATGGTTGTAGGAAGCTGATTGCACAAGTCCCAGCAGGTTATCTTCATCTCACAAAACCGCTACCTTATTGCTGGTCCCCAATGCAACATTGGGGAGGCCTGCTGCAGAGATGAAACCACAGGCATGCACAAAGAAGGTGGAGGAAAGAAGGGCTATCATTTAGACATCTGCTGGTGTCATAGTTGGAAATCAGTCCAGAGGCAATATGAGGCCAGCAAAATCAGGCTCTGACCAGTTCCAAGGTTTTGTCCTACCGAAGGTACCCCATGTCCTCATGCAGAGCTCACATAACAGGTTCCTGGAACCTATTAGGAAGTATCAGTTCCTCCCAGGGGAAAGGAGTGGGTCTTTTTCTTACACTCGTCATCCCATCTGGGTGCAAAAATTCTCCAAAACATAGACGTTCTCCTCCAACGTGAGGTTTGCAGCAGACCCCTTTCTCCTGGGTGGATCAGTATCAGAATATCTGGTTTCTTAACAGCCTCATCACAAATGAATAGTCCTTAAAAAAGATTTTTGGTAATCAACACAGAACCCAAGGAATGACTGCAGAATCTTTTAAAATGTGTGGTTTGGGCCAGGAGGCAAGGGCTGCAATTTAGTCAAAATCAGTGCTCACTCCATGCTCCAAAACAGTGTCTCTCAAATACATCAGAGAGGCCTGACAGGACTGACCTTTGTCCACAGAGAGTTTTAGGATATACCCCTCCAATTTGTCCATGACATTCAGCAAACAGGCCTCATGTTCTTCAAGAGTTCTCCCAAACACAAGTTCTCCAGGTATATCAGCACTTCCAGGAGATTCCTATTCCTACCACCTTCTTCATAAATCAATGGAATGTTGCTCAGGCCCCAGATATCCCATGAAGCATTCTCTCAAAGTGGTAGAAACCCAATGAGCAGATGAAGGTAAGTCTCTCCTTGTCCTTTCATCCCATGGGGATCTAATTGTAACGACTCATCAGATCAAGAACAAAAAAACACTTCTTGTCAAACAGTTTAATGTGTTTTCAACACTGGAAATGGTATATTGGTTAGGTATAGATCATTTGTTAAGGTTCTGGTAGCTGATTCTTGTCAAACAGTTTAATGTCTCTTCAACATTGGAAATGATATCTTGGTTAGGTATAGTCTATTTGTTATGGTTCTGGTAGCCGATTCTTGTCAAACAGTTTAATGTGTCTTTAACACTGGAAGCAGTATATTGGTTAGGTATATTTGTTACGGTTCTGGTAGCCAGTGCTTATATGGACATGTAAGTTCTTTTTCTAACGCCCACAATAAATATAGGGACTTCTGAATTCCTTGATGATCCCCACAGCAATTAGCTCTTGCAGGTGTCTCTGAACATCCTACACATACACTGGTGCCAACCTCCTTGCTCTCTCCTGGAAGGGTCAGTCATTACTCAGCCGAATGTGAAATCCTCTTCCCTGGGCATAGACAATGTCTCACTCATGGAACCAAAAACTTTGGATCTCCACCATCTAAGACAAGTGAGTCTCCAAAGTTAAACTCTCATCCAGTTAGTCAACCACTGTAGCCAAGGGTAGAGTAGCCATAGTGTCTGTAAGGTGCATTTTGACCACAGTTATGCCTGGGTATAAACCGATGTCATGGTTTCAGTCATTCTTCATATTCACCACCCTTTTCATGGCAACCAAGGACTCAGGCAGCACTCCTGGTGTTATCAGAAGACCTATAGGCAAGCATCACTAGTGGTCTTTTAATTCTGTTTTAAACTTGGTTATTCCAATCATGGAATACTCAGCCCCTGTAGGCTATACCAATGTCTCTGTTCCAGTTTACTGAACCATCTTAAAGAGTCTCTCTGGAGGCATACTAGCCTCATCTTCCTTCTTGAAGTAGGTTGATTTGCAAAGCAAATGAACTGATTGAGTCTGAAGGTACTGGTCCTCTGCAAATCTGGGCCACACTCCCCAAACATGTTAACGCTGATCCCAATGAGAAAGGACATCCCTTTCAATAGGTAAGCATCTGGACAAAACAAAGCCAGCCTCTTGACCATTTGGGGGTATCCTCGTGGCATCCAGAGTAAACCTGAATTGTACCACAATGTATCCTTCATAGTAGTAGCTGGAGTTGCTCAGCCCCCATACCGCTAGTCCCTCCCATGGCTGTACAGGTAAATGCTTCAAATAAGTACTGTAGAATGGCTAGTAAATGATGGCTATCTAGGAGCCACTGTCCAAAAGGGCTCTACTCAAGTAGCTATCAATCATCCTGATAAATAGGCATGCAGTCCAACCAGTCTTTGAGGTATCTTGTTTTTGGAAGACCTCGTAGGGAAGGTCCCCACTTATGGAACTTCTGACTTTCAGACTCCCAGCTTGCTCTTTCACTGGGCTCCTCTGGTGATTCTCTGATTCTTCTGGAACTGAATAAATTTTTCCTTAACTTTGAGGAGACCCACGGGACTGGTGCATCCTGGAGAAATATGGCCATCTTCTCCACACTAATGGCAAAAATGTCCTCCTAGCACCCAGTTGAAGGACTGTCTTTGGGAGGAGGGACATCAAACATTGCATCCAGTCTCCAAAGAGCTCTTCCCCTGTCTGGAGGTAAAGAGGCAAGATTCCTTCCTCACTCACTAACAAGCTGCAATGCCTCAGAAAAATAATTCAGCTCCTTTAATTGCTTTTGCGGATCCATTTGCTCAGCCTAGTCATCCCTAGTGGAGGGATGCAAACCAGGAATTTGTACTTTCCCTTCAGGTACCCAAAAAGTGCCTTTTGGGCCTCTCTACTTCCTCTTCTCTGACTCCTTCAACAGCTGAAGAAAAGTTGGGGGCTGGCCCTGTGCTCCCACAGACAAAGGCTAATCAGTAGCAACTCAGAGCAGAGAGACCCCCTCAGAACACGATCCAGTCTTATTACTCACAGCCTCCCTTAAGAGACACCTTACTTCCCCAGGATATGCTGAAGCAATTCTTCAAGCTTGCTAGGTGTGACAACCCATCCCCTTCGAGTTAATTGTTTTCAGGTGGTAGAGAAGGTCCTCACCATTCTTGGTGTCTCCAAAAGTGCTCTGTAGCACAACCAGATTGACATTCATGGTAGCATCCAGTTGTCTGCTTTACAAAGCCCTGAAAACATCCATTTCTCTTCCATGTAAACTGCCAGCCACTCTCTTTGATTCCTCATCAGTACATTTACACTATTGTGCCATCTGAGTAGCCTTGTTCATCCAACTGTCATACACTTCATCCCAGTTGGGATAAGCTTCATTTCCCCAAAAAATTCTTAATCTTTTGTATGAACTGGTCATGAAATAGGTTTTCCTGCCCTTTTTTAACACTTGCCTCATGGCCAGGATTAGTACCTTGGGGGGAGGATGCTGGAGCTTCACCTTAAGGTATCAACTCCCAGAGGTTCTTCATGGTTTTCCCTTTCTGTTTAAATTGAAGAAGTCAAGAGATGGAATGAGGTCAGTCTCTCTTCCCGTACATAAATGGGTCCAAGTCTCACCATCGTCCCTCTTGTGATCTCAGAGGGTAGCTTTTCTGGATCCAGTTCTTCGGTGCAGGTACAGTAGGCAATCAAGTACTGTATGAAAAGATAGAAAACTGCTTTTTGCTGCCACTTATACTAGTACTTTCACCATTCCTAATACTGCCTCAGAACGTTCTGTGTCACACCCCTTGGGTGTGTATCCCACCTTTAGTAGATTTCATATCTTCTCCACAGTATCAATTTAGCAACTGTATATCTGCTATCTTGAATACAGAAAACTGTGAGTGTCTGAGGTGAGAGGGTAACACTGAGTGAAATCTTTGCATTCTTGCTGTACCTCATTTTTTATATTACCTTTAGCCCTGGGCATGTCCTCCCCACCCTTTGTCAAGACTTGGTGCTGGTGACCTCCCAGCCCTATCAGTCACTCCCTCCAGCTGTTGTACCAGTGAGGATCTCACAGAGTAGAACCCGAGAGTCCCAGAGACCATCTTTCCTATGGTCCACAGCTAGGAATCTTCTCCCAGTTTTTGTCCTGAACTCCCTCCCTCCTCCACCATTCATCCCTTGGCATAAACACTGCCAGTGTTGGCCTTGAGTATGCACAGTGTATCCCTGCAGTGCAGCAGCGGGAGTTGGTGTGGTGCTGGAACCCACAACCAGCCCCCTCCTGGCTGAGGCACACTGCCATGTGGATGCAACCTTATGGCCAGCCTTCCGATGTGATACACCCACTCTGCTACTGAAACCAGGTCATCTGCATGACACAGTTCTAAGCCATCAAGGTGACCAAGAGTACTGCATCTTTTCTATATTGACTAGGTGTACTGCATCTTTTTTATACTGACCAGGTGTACTGCATCTTTTCTATATTGATCAGGTGCACTGCATCTTTTCTATATTGACTAGGTGTACTGCATCTTTTCTGTATTGACTAGGTGTACTGCATATTTTCTGTACTGACTAGGTGTACTCATCTTTTCTGTACTGACTAGGTGTATTGCATCTTTTCTATACTGACCAGGTGTACTGCATCTTTTTTATATTGCCCAGGTGTACTGCATCTTTTCTGTATTGACTAGGTGTACTGCATATTTTCTGTACTGGCTAGGTGTACTGCATCTTTTTTATATTGACCAGGTGTACTGCATCTTTTCTATATTGACCAGGTGAACTGCATCTTTTCTGTATTGACTAGGTGTACTGTATCTTTTCTGTATTGACTAGGTGTACTGCATACGTTCTGTATTGACTAGGTGTACTGCATCTTTTCTGTACTGACTAGGTGTACTGCATCTTTTCTATATTGACCAGGTGTACTGCATCTTTTTTATATTGCCCAGGTGTACTGCATCTTTTCAAAATTGACCAGGTGTACTGCATATTTTTTATATTATTTTTTCTACCTTCTCCCCCTGCCATCACACCAGGGATATTGCCCCAAAATCAGGGATATACCCTGTTCAGGTGTTTCCTCAATCATTCAGATGGCGGTGGTGGTGGTGGTTACTTCTCAGTTTATTTCTCCTGTAGTCCCTCCCTTCTCCCTGTGATTTGGGCAGTGTTTCTATTGGCCTCACACCCACACAGCACCCCTGTGACTAGAGCAAGTTCTCTGGGCCAGTCACAGGGGTTGCTGTGCAATAGAACCCACTGCCAACTCTTCCTGATAGGGCATGCAACCCCAGGCAGCTACTTAGCTCGCCTGTCTCCTGACACAGTGAACTGAGCTTGCTCCCAAACTTGAATCGCCTGTTGTGAGCCATCAGGGTGGCCAGGTTTGCTGCATTTTTAATAAAATTAATTCCAATGGTACCTACAAATTTATAACTCTCCCGCCCCCCCAGAAGGTGTGGCTAGCTGAACTTGGACAAGAATAAAATAAGGTACTACTTAAAAATGTTTGGCTTTAAAACACTGAACTCTTCTTTCCTTCTGTCTCACAACTAAGACTACCACTCTGACAAAGTTTCTACAGAGCATGGCCCTGTAACTAAAGGAATCCCAAACCAATGAAAACTCCATCCCTGAAGGTGCCCGGGGGACTTGGTACTGATTGCTAAAGGAATGCTGAGGAATGAACAACTCCAAGCCTCCAAGGGGGGAGAGACAGAGAGAGAGGGGGAGAGGGAGAGGGAGAGGGAGGGAGAGAGAGAGAGAGAGAGAGAGGCAGAAAGAGAGAGAGAGAGAGAGAGAGAGAGAGAGGACTGTCAGATAAGAGCTGTAGAAAGGCATGGGTGATCCATTTCTCTGACTCGTGACTTGGACTACCACCCTGCATGAGGTGCCATAGGATCCGTTGTATGAGTAAAGGAGCCCCACTGCAGGAGCTACACCCTCAGAGGTGATTAAGGGACTTGGTTCCCAGCTGAAGGTACATTGAGGGCATGCAACAGATGCCTGACATCAAGGGAAAAGATAGAACAGCCCCATGGCAAATTGGTTCAGGCAGTTAATGAAGCTAGATAAAAACAGTAAGTGAAAAGAAACAAAATAACTAAAAACATGCACCTATAAAATTAAATGGGTGCATAGTCCAAATGTTTGTGGGCATGGAGCCTAGAGATCTGGATGGTTGAAAGGTTTTGGGCCCCATGATGTTTAAAGGCATTAGCCTTGACGTTCATAGGGCACTGAGCCTGTGATGCTTGTGAGCAATCAGCCTTTGATGTGGGTGGGACACTGAGCTCTTGATATTCTTGGGGTGCTGGGCCCTTGATTTGCATGGGGCACAGAGCCCTTGACATGTGAGGGGTGCTGAGGTCTGGAGTCCTGGAGTCTGCAGGGGAGAGTGCACATAGTCCCAACTTGAACAATGCCCAGGCCCAGCACAAGCAGGAAAAAGTAGACAGGAAGCAGGTACGAGTGGCAGAAGAGTAGGAAGAAGACAGGACAACCATGGACAAAAGTATCATATGGGAGACCCATAGAAGAAACAGGCAGGAAGGAACAAACAGATGGCAACCAAAGAGGGGCAAAGTTTGGAAGCCAGAGGCAGGTATGGGGATAGCAGGATGAAGTCCAGGCTTAATAAGACAGAAAGAGCAGATTGCAGAGTGGACTGTGGATAGTGTTTGCCATAAGGACAGAGGGTGGGCAGTCAGATACAGGAAATGTTTGCAACACTTGGGGGGTGCTTGTGGCATGCAAGCCTATTCTAAAATATGTCTCCCTTACAGCCCACACTGGGCCATCCTAGTTTTGTGATCAACACACCATTCAATTAGACCAAGTGAACTGGCTCTAGTAAGCCAGAAGCAATGATTGTCCCAAAAGGTGGAGACCACTGCCCTAGGGTCCACGAGTGGGTGGGTGGGCATGATGTAGTAGATGGGCAGAATGCTTGGAGACATGCAGAATAAAGGGCAGAATTTCTCAGTCTGGAAATGCTTGCAAAATTGTATGTACTAATTAAGTATGCATGTACAACTGAGCTTAGCAGTAAGGTTACCATGGATGGTATTATAACTACTTGCAAAGTGATACTGAGATTTTATAAACTATGTTTATACATAGGTGATTTGTTAATACCATCCATGGAGCAGTATTCAAAGGTCAGCATAGGCATGAATGAGGATAGCACCCATGCTAACCTGGATTTGCACCAGCTGCTCCGGGTGTGATCATTTGGAGAGGCCTCCAGAGCAGTGCCCAAAGCTGTCAGCATGATAGCGCTAACAATACCTCTGTGCCTATGCAAATGAGGGGGTCTCTCATGCATAATAGAGCAGCAGTATAGTCAAGGATTTGTGGTGATGCTAAACAGCCCCTAGAGTGATGCTCTTTAACACCACCAAAAAAGACATCTTATTGCAGCACAAAGGCCGTATCCTCACCCCCCACCACTGAAGACACGGTATCTGTACTACAGTCTACTGCCCCTTTGTCTAGCATGACCATCTCCC
This sequence comes from Neoceratodus forsteri, assembly GCA_016271365.2. NCBI lineage: Eukaryota > Metazoa > Chordata > Ceratodontiformes > Ceratodontidae > Neoceratodus > Neoceratodus forsteri. The sequence continues at coordinate 1,076,494,438 of CM057459.1, forward strand.
CACAATTTCTCCCATAGTACAATAACCTACAGCCATAGTAGGAAAGTGGTTCCCCACTCCCCTGATTGCCCCCTGTAGTACAGTAATAAAGAACCCTTATAGTCTAGTGGTCCCTCCATGCCTCAAGCACCCCAGTGTTCCCTATATACTGTAAAACTCCAATACAAAAAATCCCCCCCAAAAAATTTGCCACTGCCCACATGCTGAGGACCCCCACCTGTACCCCCCCTCACCCTGATCACCACTCACAGGTACAAATGGCATAGAGTGGCAGCCAGCACAGCCCTCTACTTACCTCCTCAGCATGTCATCATCTGGCAGTCACAGAGCACGATCACATAGGGTCCACAAAATGCTCAGTGAGCTACTGCTATGAAACAATATATTTCTGTTTATATATATTCATGCTCACTGACTGACACTGGAATAATTTTGCTTCTACATTTCTAATAAACTAGATATACTATTATTTGGTGTGTCCTCCTGTTTTGGTCTTCCATCACAGGATTTGTCAACTTGAAAATCACTCAGAAGAAGTATTATCAATGTGTACCGCATATCAGATTTGATTACAATTGCATGTTAATTTAAATGTATAGATCAAAAACTGTAACAACCTACCTTATCAGATACCAGTCCAGAACCTCCACATAATACAGAGTATACCATTCCCAGAGTTGTGTAACTGTATGACATCTTATTGGCAATGTGTATACCGAGTTTGACTGAAACTGCCAGCCAGGTGTGTCAAATTATTTATTGATTGACTTGCAGTTTGTGACCAGGAAAGGCACACTGGACTGTGACAGCTCCTTTCCAGGTCCCTGCTCATGGGCTGGGTTACATGGACCTGTTTGATTGACCAGGAGGACTGTTGGCCACGACACCGGAAAAATTCCCTACTCATGCCAGCCCACTGCTGCAGCAGAAGCGCCACTGCTTCATGTGCAATGATGACACGAGCTCAAGCCTGCTTTGGAGCTCTAAAGGTCAGCTGGGGGGAGGAGGAGGATTAAGCATCTCAGGGATGGCTCTCCTCCTCCTTCTCTGGGGAGGGGTGGGACCAGTGACTGGTGTTAGCCTAGACCCTAGAGGTGGCTGGGGGTTGGCATGCCAAGACCACACACAAGGCAGGGGTGGGGGTGGGGCAGATGTCTGGCATGCTTTTCACACTCCTGTATGCAGCACAGCTATTGGTGTCATTGCACACCACATCCTCCATGCAGGGGTGGGGGAGAACATGGGAAAATGCCAACTGGTAGGATGGCATGACCTCCAACATGCCCCACACCTGGCTATCTGGGGGATGTCTGAGTGAACCAGGCCCTGTTCTGGTGAGGTTTGAGGGGGCTCTGCCAACCCTGCCAGGGGGCAAGCCCTTGTGGAAGACCCAGACAGGGACGTCCCAGAAGATCCCCGGGTGACGGGGCTGGGGAGACCAGTGGATGGGGGCCGATCAGCATGGGCTGAAAAAAAAAACCCTACTCTTATGACTATTGAAACCAGCAAGGGCGAAGAGTAGAGGTTGCAGCGGTTTGGGTATTTTCCCAAATCCAGAACCCTCGCTTTGCTATTTATGTCATGTATCTGACTTCCTATGATACTGGCATTTGTATATTGGGATTTACTGCATAAATGCTTTACATTTCTGTTAAATAAGTCTATTATTTTGAATTTCTGGATTTTCTTTTTTATTTTCTAATGTGATTACTGTATATTCACTTATACTGTTTTTTCTCTCCATGTTCTTTCATTGTTTCATTTTTTTTATATATGCATCACTACTATGCTCTGTACATGGCATGTTTTCTGTCTTTTATTTTAGTAGATTCCCCTACTCTTACAATAAGTGCCATGTGAGTTTAACTTCCACCTTGCCAGCTACTAGAGATGGGCCAAAAGAACCTTGGCTTAACATCTCATTCGAAGGAAAGCACCTCAACAATGTGCAGCACCACCTTCGTGTTGTATTGCAGTGTCGGAATTTAGTATTAGTTAGCTGGCCTGGGGACACTGAGAGTTGAGGTGCTGGATGCCACACCTCACACTATGTCGGCGACCTGAGTTTAGGAACTAGCCTGGGTCATTGGGGGTCAGCCTGGGGGGCAGGGAGGAAGCAGGATTGAGCAGCTGTCTGGCAGCTGTCTTCTCCCAGGGAGGGAACTCAATGCCCCCGTAATACCATTGCCCTCAGTCGGTGACCTGAGGGTACTGCAGGCAGCAGGGCCGACATGCAAAGGAGGGCATTGCAAAACCGCGGTGTGTGCATGCCTCCACACATGCACACACACAGCTGTGACACGAGGTAGGAGAAAAATTTGGGGGAAAATAATTGAGCTGGCAGGCTTTGTGAAGCCCCGACCATAGTCCCAGTGATGGGGTCATGGGTCAGGATGGATGTGAGCCCTCTCAGGGATGGTTGGAGCTTGCCTGCCAGCTCCTGCGGATATAAAAAAATAATAGAAGAAAAAAAAGAATTTAGTATTAGCCCAAGTTCCTAGTGTGGGAGTAGAACCGACAACCTTCTAATTTACTAACCTCAGAGGTGAGTATGCAACCCACAGAGCCACTGACACTGCTGATAGCTATAGATATACTGCCAACACAGTATACACCATGCCTAGAGGATAGTAAAAATAGACTTGAGATCAAAAAAATGAATGCATATTACTGCATCATATGCTCTACTTGTTGGCAAGATTTGACAAAAATCCAGAAGACATTGACAAAGTTGCAGACCAAAGTGAAATGCACACTGCCGTCATGCCTGCTGCAGGCATGGGTCACACACACAGCACCACCTCACATTATGTGGCCTTACTTGCCGGTACCTCTGTGTAAAGCTTCACAATGATTCGCAATGCAAGTACAAAGTTATGGCCCAAAAGGCACGTTGCCGGAAACAAACAATTAAGCAAAAACAATGGGCCACCCATAATTCTTCTGGGACCATCCTGTCAGAGTTTTAGCTAAGAAAGACTGCAACAGGCCTGCACTGTCCCTTTTAATTATAATCAAACCAAAGTTTTCTTCAGTGCTTGCCTTTCCATTTAAAACAAATTCAGTAGAAAACTTTAATGCAAGTGTCTCCAACACCAATTTCCTTTTCATCAGAGCTGAACAACTGCAGACACAGTTCTGTTTTGTGTGACGACAGGGCTGTTTACAGCCAAGAATAATATTACCATCAGTTGCTTTCTGCTTGCAACTCCCCAGATGGTCACATGCTGTACAACAATTCCATGCAACAGTATATCAAAACCACAAACCCCTTCCTCAACACTAACACGAAAAGTTTTTATTAGAACAAACTCCAAGGGGCACTACAAAAATATACTCCGGAATCCAAGGGCACTAGCATAGTATATTATTTTTAAGTCAGCTAAACAGTAAAAAAAGGCATGCTTCCAGATAATGTTTATTTGTTAAGTAGCCTGAATTTCATACAAATAGTAATTGCGCAGTTCTGAGTAAATGTAGCTATACTCTGAAAAACTGTACATCTTCAGTTACTTGCATTCTTATGATTAATAGATGATAGTACTTTATTTATTGACTCAGTACAGTGTTTTATTTTTCTCCAGCAGCTACAGTAAGTACGGTCAGTCATGTGACTTCACATATTAACAGTGGTACTCTACTCCCCAGTATGTACACATTCAGACACAGTATGCACACGTTCAGATATGCTTTTTCTAAGCAGGTAACACATTTCTGTCTGTAAACCAGAACTGTGAAGCTAAAGACCTGACAGATGAACAAGAAATGTGCTTTACCTTGTGGTCTGTGCCTGTCCTCTTCAATCCTGGTGCCATGCAGCAGCAGCACATAATATCCTGTAGTCTTCAGGCAGTTAAAATGGCTACTGTTGATTGGGGAAGTGGTTGTCTCAGCTTCAGCTTATGAGTCATATGGAAAACAAAAATGTTGCTGTGAGAGGCACGCCCATGCTGCTGTAGGCCAATTACTCGGCTAGGTCAGACATGCAAATCTGCAGGTGAGGAAAAAAAACACAGGAAAGTGACAGGTAGGATGGAGGGCAACAGCCCCTTGCCAGGCAGCTCCACCCGAACCAATAGGGAATGGGGCCATTTACCAAAGCAACTGAGCACTATGGTTTCCAAACCAACAGAGCAGGTGGCAGCGCTTGCTGTAGGTCATGAAGCAACATGCATACTTGGTTCTAAGGGAATTGCATCTACTGCATTGGTAGATGGCTTTCCATGAACATTCAGGAAAAGAACAAACATACTGCTCAACTTATAGTCTAGGCTGCGGTGTAAGCTACACATTTGTCAGCAATACCACAGGAAGACCTGCAAAAGTAACATTCTTTTCATTTCATTTTACAGTCTATTTACACAGGATGGTCATACCCAGTTGTAAAATCTTGTTTTCAGTAGGGTCCAGTTTCTAGCTCATTTTACAGCTGCGAGGACTGAATCATGAAGCTAAGTGACCTGCTCTGGGTTACTCATTGGTTACTTTACTGGAATTTGAACCTGCAGCCTCCATTTTGGCAGTACTTTCCAAACTGGGAGAGCATATGTTCAAATCCCGCCACAGTCATTTGATGTTCTCTAACCACTAAACTGCACCATTATCTCACTCAGTCAGAATACCTCAAGACTACCTATCTAAGCTGGCCCAGTGGTACTGAGTGTTGAGGCACTGGATGCCACACCTTCCGCTGCGCCGGCGACTCAGGTTCAGGGACGGAGCCAGGTCATTGGGTCGGCAGGGGAGAGAGAGGACTGAGTGTCCAGAGGACTGCTCTCCTCTCCCAGGGTGGGTTGCAGGCAGCTCCCAACACAGTAGCAGCCTCTGATGGAGACCAGTGGCGGTGCTAGATGTCGGGATGTAGTAAGAGGGAAGGGTCGACGGCAGGCTCTAGTGGCGCAGGGCGTAAAGAAATTGCCATGCAGGTGCCATTGCATGCCAAGACCCTAGGGGGTGCCAACAAAGAAAAATCCCCTACCATGGCAGTAGGCGATAGTGGGATCAGTGGCTTGGCCTCATGCCCAGTGTGGGGCTCTGCCAGTGTACGCTTCCAGTCTGCCTCCTCCTGTCCGGGCGCTCCATTGAATTCTAGATACAGCACTGGAGGAGTTGGTGGCTGCACCCTGGAGGGCTCAGAGCCAGGGGATCGAGTGGTTGGATTTGGACAGAGAGTGAGCACAGACTAGAAAACATGTCGGAGAACTTCAGGTGGGCAGCAGAGCTCCAGTCGAGCATCCACACCTGACAGAGGCAGTTGGGGAAAAAAAAAAAGACTAGCTATCTATAGTCAATTTTTTGCATGTTGTTGCATCTAGCAACAAAATTATTATTTTTGAGAAAAACACTGTAAAAGCATAAGCATTCTACATACTCCGGACAAAGACAACCTTAAGTTACAAACCATCTCAATCTAATACTTATCTCCAGAACAGGTGCCCATGTTTAAAAGAAACAGATTATTATTATTTTGTTTAGAAAATTCCCTGAGGTAGATGTTGGCATATTTCCTAGAATTCAGCAATTACAAATGACATTTAAAATACCCTGCATCAGCAAATAATCAAGAGTAAATGCTTGTCATTTGGTGTGTTCATAGAACCATTTTGTAAGTTAATTATGTCCCAGTAGGGACAGGTGTTTGGCAAGCAGGCACCATTATAAGCAATTCTGTAAAATCACAAAGTGTCAGACTGAAGAAAATTGATTGCCATACCGAACTTGTAAGCCATATGCAAAAGTGCAGTAGTTGCGTCTGTTGATATAAACAAGTTAGAAAAGTCCAGAAGATGGAGCCAAACTCCCAAACTTTATCATGTGTTACTTTGATAAAGATACAGATACTGACAAAGGCCAGGTGTGTCCCCCAAGAGAGGACGTCCATCATGATTTTTGTAACTTTTGGCAAGAAAGACCATTGCACCAAGAAGGCTTTTATTTTTTTCTCATCAGCACTTATCTGCTGTTAAAAAGAAAAAAAAAACAATTCTTGTGCCAGCCTGCCGACGCAGTCAGTGCAACCGCTTGCAACACTGACGACCCAGGTTCAGGAATAAGCCAGGGCCATCAGACAGCCAGCTGGGAGGAGAAGGATGAAACATCTCAGTGGACACTCTCTTTTCCTTGGGTGGGGGGACTTCATATCCTGCTGCTATACTGCCTTGTGGGTGACCACAGGTGGAGGTGCAGGATTACAGTGAGCATTCAGGGAACTGCAACGTGGCTGTCAGTGGGCATGACTGATGTGCTGCCACCAGCTGACTACACTCTACTTCTGGGAGGGTGTGACTTAAGTGAGAACATGGTACTGCTTTGGAGGATGAAGCCTCCACCTGCCTACCACACCCATCCCGAACCCTTGCTGCCAGTACGCATGGATTCCTCTAGCCACATCTCTGCCATGGGTGGCTGGATACAGAGTTTGGGGCACTGCCAAGGAGCAGAAGGCAACCGCAGTCACTAGGGGTAAGTTGGGAAGGCAGCACAGTGATGTGTTGCAGGTAGGCAGAATGGGACCTGGGACTGCTTGTCTAGCAGGGTCTTGGAGGAGGGGAACAAGGCATTGGTGGATGGAGGAGGGAGGTCTGAAGAAAACAGCCTGGGGCAACAATATTAAAAAAAAAAAAAAACACATCCAAAATTAAAAGAAAAAAGAAATGGCACAATTCAAATTCCTAAGCTGCCAGATTCATTTTGATAAATGAAACTGTTCAGGCTGATACCTTTTTCAGATAACATGAACTACTGCATCATGGGAAACTTACAAGGCTGGTCAAAAAGCAATAACTGAAAATCTCAGTGTCAAAGCCATGTTATTCAACGAACTAGTATTGTATGAAGTTACTGGGCTTATAATGGTGTTTATAGAGGATAATATTTAGGAGTATTACACTATAAGGACTGGAACTGTAAGTAAAATTCTTTCTGTATCAATACATTTTAGATCTCGGTAGTGCTGTGGCTCTACATACTGAGGTAGATACTGGTAGTGTAATGGCTCTATGTTACAATGAGTTAGATACTGGTAGTGCAGTGGCTCTATGTTACAGTAAGTTAGATTCTGGTAGCGCAGTGACTCTGTAACAATGAATTAGATACTGGTAAAGCAGTGTCTCTATATAACAATGAATTAGCTGCTGGTAGTGCAGTGACTCTAAATAACAATGAGTTAGATACTGGTAGTGCAGTGGCTCTATGTTACAGTAAGTTAGATTCTGGTAATGCAGTGACTCTGTAAAACAATGAATTAGATACTGGTAGAGCAGTGTCTCTATATAACAATGAATTAGCTACTGGTAGTGCAGTGGCTCTAAATAACAATGAGTTAGATACTGGTAGTGCAGTGGCTCTATGTTACAATGAGTTTGATACTGGTAGTGCAATTGCTCTATGTTACTAAAGGAATAATGCCTGACAGGGTGGGTGTTATGCTGGGATAACATCCCACCTCGGGTGGTTGGGCCCGAGGCCACAGTCCGAGGGCATCCAACACCCGAGAAGGGATGTTATCCCAGCATAACACCCACCCTGGAGGACATTATTCCTATTATACAATGGCTCATTGTTTTATACAGAAAAAAATGATTTTAAAGAATTTTTTTTAGTGTTTAAAATTTTTTTTTTAAGAGAAGATGCAAACAATCATCAAGTGGAAAAAGGAAAAATGGATGGCAGCATCATTTAGTTGATCAGCATGGATGTTATGCCAGGATAACATCCCTGCTATGATGGCCAACTGACCAATCAGAAGCCAGGATTCTTTCTTGACTTTATATAAAATAAGTTAGATACTGGAAGTGCAGTGACTCTATGTTACAATGAGTTCAATACTGGTAGTGCAGTGGCTCTATGTAAGAGTGAGTTAGATACTGGTAGTGCAGAGGCTGTAGATATCAATGAGTTAGATACAGGTAGTGCAGTGGCTCTGTATAAAAATGAGTTAGACACTGGTAGTGCAGTGACTTTCTGTAACAATGAGTTAGATACTGGTAGTGCAGTGAATATATGTACCAGTGAGTTAGATACTGGCAGTGCAGCCACACTACGTTACACTGAGTTAGCTACTGGCAGTGCAATGGCTGTACATAACAATGACTTAGACACTGGTAGTGCAGTGGCTCTATATAACAATGAGCTAGATACTAGTAATGCAGTGACTCTACAAAACAATTAGATGCTGGTAGTGTAGTGATTCTATATACCAGTAGTGCAGTGGTTCTATATTACAATGAGTTCAGTACTGATAGTGCAGTGGTTCTACATAAAAATTAGATGCTGGTAGTCTAGTGACTCTATATAACAATGAGTTAGATACTGGTAGTACAGTGGTTCTACTTAACAACGAGTTAGATACTGGTAATGCAGCGACTGTGTTACAATGAGTTAGATACTGGTAGTGCAGTGGCTCTACATAACAGTGAGTTAGATACTGGTAGTGCAGGATCTCTATGTAGCAATGAGTTAGATACTGGTAGTGCAGGATCTCTATGTAGCAATGAGTTAGATACTGGTAGTGCAGTGACTCTCTGTAACAATGAGTTAGATACTGGTAGTGCAGTGAATATATGTACCAGTGAGTTAGATACTGGTAGTGCAGCCACTCTGCGTTACACTGAGTTAGCTACTGGCAGTGCAGTGACTCTACATAACAATAAGTTATATATTGATAGTGTAGTGGCTCTTCATAACAATGAGTTAAATACTTGTAGTGCTGTGGCTGTACATAACAATGAGTTTGATACTGGTAGTGCAATGGTGCTATGTAACAATGAGTTAGATACTGGTAGTGCAGTGGCTCTACATAACAATGAGCTAAATACTTGTAGCACTATGGCTCTACATAACAATGAGTTAAATACTTGTAGTGCTGTGGCTCTATGTAACAATGAGTTAGATACTGGTAGTGCAGTGGCTCTACAAAAAATTAGACGCTGGTAGTGTAGTGTACTGATTCTATATACCAGTAGTGCGGTGGTTCTATATAACATGAGTTCAGTACTGGTAGTCAGTGGCTCTACATAAAAATTAGATGTTGGTAGTCTAGTGACTCTACATAACAATGCATTAGATACTGGTAGTGCAGTGGTTCTACGTAACAATGAGTTTGATACTGGTAGTGCAGTGACTCTAAATACCAGTGAGTTAGGTACTGGTAGTGCAGTGTGTCTACATAACAAAGAGTTAGACAGGGCTTAAAGTGGGCCTGGTCTTGCAGGGTCTCAGACCCAATACAATATTTTTGTGAGGGATTTGAGGGGGTGTCACAGGGTCTCAAAGGAAGCTCCTTACTCTATGTTTCCCCTTGCCATCACTTCAAGAGGGCAGTATGACCCTTAGTTCCTTTGCCCCTCAAGTTCATGCAGTATCTTCATAGTTTGTGCCTGCATTTTGACTTATTATTGAAAAATTAGGCAATAATGTAAAGGTAGATTCCACACCATGAAGGAAAAAAGGGCTTCCACGGTAGTAGTCCTACCATCTTTTTATAATTATGATCCTTAGAGAACTAGCATTTATGTCAGCACACCTTATGCACTGGAGTTACATACTGGTACTGCAGGGGATCGATGTATCAATTAGTTAGATACCAGCAGTGCAGGAGCTCTGCAAAGCAGTGAGTCAGATACTGGTAGTGCAGTGGTACTACATATTTATGATGTAGATACTGGTAGTTCAGGGGCTCTGTGTAGTAAAGAGTTAGCCACTGGCAGTGCAGGGACTCTACACACCAGTGAGTGAGATACTGATGGTACAAAGTCTCAGCACACCACTGAGTCAGATGCTGATAGTGACATGGTTCTGTGTACCAATAAGCTACATACCGGTACTGCAGAGGCTCTACATATTAATGAAATGCTGGTAGTTACAATGCTCAATGTGCCAGTGAGTTAGATGCTGGTAGTGCAAAGAATTTACATGCGTTAAGTTAGACACTGGTAGCAAAATGACTCTATTTACTTAGCAAGTTAGGTACTGTTAGTATTGTGGATTTATGTACCAATGAGTTAGATTCTGGTAGTGTGGTGGATTTATGTACCACTCCATTAGATACTAGTAGGTTAGGGCCTCGACATACTCATAAGTTGTATAATGGTAATGCAGTGGCTCTATATACTAATGAGCTACAGAATGTTAGTGCAGTGGCTCCTTATACTAATAAGTTAGATACTAGTAGTGCAGCAGCTTTATATACCAACATGTTATATACCAGTAGTGCAGTGGCTTTAGGTACCAATGAGGTATATACTGGTAGGACATAGGCTCTACATAACAGTCCGTTATGTACTGGTAGTGCATGGACTCTATATACCAATAAGTTAGATACAGATAGTGCAGTGGCTTTATATATCAGTGGGTTATATACTGGTAGTGTAGTGGCTCTGCATACCAATGAGTTATATACTGGTAGTGCAGTGGCTCTACAAACCAAAGGGTTATATACTGGTAGTGCAGTGGCTCTACATACCAATGAGTTATATACTGGTAGTACAGTGGCTCTACATACCAGTGAGTTATATACTGGTAGTGCAGTGGCTCTACATATCAATAAGTTATATAGTGGTAGTGCAGTGGATCTACATAGTAAAACCAGAATACTGTTCATACTTTTTGGAATTTCTTTAAGAATACCTTAGAGAGCCACTGACGCCTTGATAAGTACTTTAAAAAACATAATATTTGAATACAAAACAACTTTTATTTCTTTTTAGCTCTGTATTTCTCGTCCAATTTATTTATTACTGAGGGCATTTTTGCATAAAAACAGGATAGTTTTTCCTTGTGGGTTCATCAGCACCTATTGTTTCTTCCCAACCTGATGTCATAATATTCTGCTTGTGACATCACAGTTATTCCCATAGCAACAGACTGTGATGTCAAAACAAGGCATTGTGACTTAAAGTTGGGAATAAGCTATAGAGGCAGATGACCTCTAAAGGATAAAGATCTTGATTTTATGAGAATTTCTTCAGTAATAAACAATGGACATGACATAGTTATACAGCATATATAAAAACCAAGCTGAATTGGATCTAAATGTTAGGTTTTCCAAAGTTTTCCCAAAGGCGTCAGCTGCTCTTTAATAGACATAAGGGACAAGTTAATTCCTTCCCGGCCAAAATGCCATAATAAAAAACACTCTCCTAAATGGCTGGATAAATCTATTAAAAATCTTACTAAAAAAAGAACAAAAAGTACAGTATTTATATAAAAGATAAAACAAATGCCAATTGGGTTGCTTTTCTCAAAATTCAAAAACAGTATAACATGAAAATACAAAAGGCAAAGTCAAAATGGGAGTTTCAACTTGCAAACTCAGCAAATAAAACAAATGGAAAACATTTTTTCTCATATATTAATTCATTAAAAAAAAAATTAGTAAGGTGGGACCACTCCTCTCTGATACAAAATTGGTGCATGACTCTAAAGACATGGCAAACCTGTTTAATAAAAAGTTTTGTGAAGTATTTACGACAGACACAAACCATGACAATATCACCCCTGATACAATTTAGGTTAATACAAGCAGTATCATCATGCCTGAAGAGACAATTAAGAAAAAATAATCGCACAAAAGGGGAAAACTAGTCCGCGCCCTGACAATATTGCTGGACACCTTTTATTCCTGTTAGTAGACAGCATCGTGCACCCATTAAAACTTCTGTATGAGGGGTGTTTAGCACATAACTTCGTCCCTAAAGATTGGAAAAATGCACATGTAATCCCACTACATAAAAAGGGCCCCAAACTAACATGGGAGAATTACAAACCCATTAGCTTAACATCAGCTAAATTGCAAGATTATGGAAGGGAAAGGGAATGTTTAACCAGGAATAGTACACTAAGCTGAAGCTTGTTTCCAGATGTGACCTGGAAGCACAAGGAAGTTAAGTGACTTGCTCAGGATCACACAGTATGCACCTAGGTGGCTGTGTGATTCAAACCCAGGTCTCCAGATCTGTAGCTCAGAACCTTAACCCACTGCGCTATACTGCCTCCTGCCTGGAAAGTCTAATTAAGGATATTATTTCACCTATTCTTGACTCTCATGATCCCTCTTAACACGGATTCAAACAGGTCAGGGGCTGCTTTAATAACTTAATATGTTTTTATGGACACATTAATTCTGCTTTAGATAATGACACCCTGCGATGTAATCTATATTGATTTTAGTAAAGCGTTCGATGTGATGTTACATTAGGCTTTAAGAGTTAAACTACATAATCTGCATATAAATCCATTAATTATGTACTGGATATGCAATTGACTGTCTGGAAGAACTCAGAAAATTCTAATCAATGGACATTTGTCAGATTCAGGACATGTTACTAGCGGAGTCCTGCAGGACTCTACTGTTCTGGGACCTTGTCTCTTTCAGATATCTATATCAGATTTGACTTCCAATTGTCTATCTGCATCCATCAAATACGCAGATGATGTCAAAATCAGTGGTCCATATGCCTGTTTAGATGATACTTGTACAATACAATGTGATATGGATAAAATTTCATCTTGGGTTACAAAATGGGGCATGAGATTGAACAATGATAAATACAAAGTTATATACCTGGGTACTAAAAATACCAGTACCACATATGTTCTAGGAGGTGCTATTCTAAATTCATCTCATGAAGAAAAGGACTTGGGTATCATAATCTCACATGATTTTAAACACTCCAGGCATATTAACAAGGTAATAAATAAACCAATAGGGTAATCTGGTCAATTAGACGTAACATCAAATCTCGTGACCCAAAACTAATGCTACCGTTATACAGAGCATATGTCTGACCCCACTTGGAATACACCTCCCAGTTATGGTGCCCCTTCAGGAAAACAGATCATAATCTTTTGGAAAGAGCCCAACATAAATACACAAAACTTATGTACGGCATGAAAAATGAACCATACCAGACTAGGTTAACAGATTTAAAACGTATGACTTTTGCGACATGCCGATTAAGAGGTGATCTTCTGTTTCTATTCAACATTGTACAAGATCCTTATTTAATGTCAGAACTGGGGCTGGAGTTTAAAAATGTTGCCTATAATATAAGGGGCCACCCTCTCCAACTCGTTGGCAAACAATTTAGCCTAATTTGCAGAAAATTCTTTTTCACAGTAAAAGTCATTACCCAATGAAACTGTTTACCTTTAGAAGTTGTGATTAGTGAAACCAAAACTATCTTTAAGAATTGACAACACCTTTTTGCTCTCTGGGAACATATTAAAATATTACTCGCAGTACTGAACATGAGCACTTATGGGCTTCACCAGCCTCCCTGCTCCTTACAGTCCTTAGCATGATCCTTAGTATGAATTAGATACTTCTAGTGTAGGGGTTCTACATACCAATGAGTTAGATACTGATCATACAGTAACTCTTTATTTAAAAGTTTTACCAGAAGGGCACGCTGAGCAGAGTACTGCTTGATTCCAGGTGAGTCCTGGGGGAGGGGAACATAGGTAGAACAATCCATCAAATACATAGAGTGCATAATGATAATTGCAAGAACAATACAGAGGTATACAAAGGTATGAGATAACAGCATATAACATACCTATAAAATGTAACAACACGTGAGGAACGATATTGAGGCAAACATCATGTACCAAGATCGGGGTTAAATTCCAGTTGGGGAATAGGACGCTGAACCATTCATTCAAATTCCAATCACATCTAGCCATGTGTACAGGGCATGGAGAAGTGATTACTGATGATGTAGTTGAGGAGCTGGGAAGGGGGGGTGTTTGCCAAATGTTTACGGGGAAGGAGTTCCATAATTTGGGCATACAATGTCTGAAAGCTACTTGGCCAGTTGAAGAGGACATGCACGGTATTGCCAGGAGACGGGAGTCAGAATTCCTAAGGGAGTAGCCAGGAGGGGAGTGGGCAGCTAACACAGCATTGGGGTATGGAGGCAATGCCTGGAACCAGTACTTAGCCATGAGCTTAGCGCAGTGGGACTGTCAGCGGTCATGAAGCGAGGGAAGATTGAGAGTCTGATAGAGTAGGCAGTGGTGGGAGGATGGCAGGCTATCAAGGGCAAAGCAGCAGAAGGAGTGGAAAAGGGGATCCCGTCTGACTAGGGTGGACTTGGGAGCGACACTATGGACTACATCCCCGTAGTCAAAGATGGGGAGAATTATTTTCTGCACAAGTGCACGGCGGGCTGCTAGTGGGATGCACTCATGATTGCGGTAGAGGGCACCTAGTTTAGGGTGGAGCTTTTTGTGGATGGTATTGACATGTACAGAAAAGTCGAGGTGCTGGTCCAGCCAGACCCCACAGTATCTAAAGGAGGGGCAGGCCTCCAGAGTGGTCCCATCCAGGGTGAGGAAGGAGGGGGTTGGGGTGAGCTCAAAGAGTCTATGCCTCATGCCGAAGGTCATGGAGACAGTCTTCTTGGCATTGAGGAATAACTGGTTTGCACGAAACCAGAGCTGGACATCATTGAAATCCTGCTGCAACCTGGTTGCTACATCAGCGGTTGAAGGGCCTGAGGCATACAGGACTATGTCATCCATATACATGTGTATGGGCAGACAGTGGTCAGGTTGTTTAGGAAAATGGAGAAGAGAAGTGGCCTGAGGACCGAGCCTTGGGGAACTCCTGAGGTAACTGGTAGGGGGGAGGAGATGGAAACTCCTATTCTAACAGATTGGGATCGATCTACCAGGTAGGAGTGGAACCAACTATTGACCTTAGTAGAGAGCCCAGTGTTGGAGAGCTTTTCTAGTAGGGAAGCATGGGAGATGGTGTGGAAAGCCTTGGCTAGATCGACAAAAATAGTGGAGGTGATATGGCCCTTATCCATGCCATTAAGGATGGAGTTGTTGAGCCGTAGGAGTGAGGTGACTGTCGAGTGGGACTTCCTGAAGCCAGACTGGTAGGGTAAGAAGAAGGAGGAGAAGTTGAGGAAAGAGGAGAGCTGAGAGAGGACTAGGTGTTCCTGAATCTTTGCCAGAATGGGAAGGAAGGGAAATAGGATGGTAGTTACCAGGAACAGAGGGGTCACCTCCTTTTGGGAGTGGGATTACAATAGCTTGTTTTCATTTTGAGAGGATTGAAGCTAGTGAGAAGTAGAGATTGAATAGCTCGGCCAGGGGTGCAGCGATGGCTGGAGCAGCTAAGTAGAGTAACTTAGAGCCCATCCCTGATGGGCATTTGCCTTTGTTAGGGTTTAGGGAGATCAAGGTTTTAAATACTTCCAAAGGTGTGACTCAACAGAAGGAGAGAGTTGGGGCAGAGGAAGAATAAACAGTCTGAGCTGAGGGGATTACAGTGGACGGTAAGGGCTGAAAAGTGTGGAGAAGGAATAAGAGTGCCATGGTGCAGTTTGTAAAATAGGAGTTAAATTCATATGCTACTGCTAGAGGGTCAGTTACGCGATATCGCTTACATTTAGCACAGGGGTGGGGGGCTAGGAGGGTGGGGAGAAGAGGGATTTGATCACTTTCCAAAATGTAGATGGTTGGTTTAGGTTTGTCTGGAAGGAAGTTTTGAAGTAATTAGCATTAGCCAGCCTGGTTTATCTAGTGCAGGCATTGCATAGGAAGCGGTAATTTGCATGGTCAGCAGGGGGAGCTGGAACATTTGAATGGCTTCCATGTCTGGTCTCTAGCTCTGATGAGGGACATAATGTCAGTTGTGATCCATGGTAAGTGGGTGCCCCTCACATGAGACCATCTGAGTGGAGTGTGGAGATCCCAAACTGCTAAGAAATTTCACTTGAAATATTCCAGAGCGGCGTTGATGGAGGTGGCCTGGTGGATGAGAGGCCAGTCAATGGCTGTCAGGTTGTTTAGGAGCGAGGCAAGGCCCAGGGATTTAAAAGACCTTATGAGAATGGTTCTAGGAGGGGTCTTGGGCCTGAAAGTTTTGCGGATCGAGTAAATCACATGGTGATCACTCAATGAGTCAGGTAATATGCCTGAGTCAATTATACGATGCAGGTGGGTGGTGAGGGACCAGTCCAGTAAAAAGTGTTTTTCCAATTTCTTGTTCAGACGAGTGGGTTCAGCAATCAGTTGTGACAGGTTTAGCGCAACTACCTGGTTGTGGATCTTGGAGGTATTGCTGGAAAGCCAGTTTAGATTGAAATAACCCTGGATATGGAGCTCATCTTCTTTGGCATGGGATTTCAGGGTGTTCCAGGATAATCGGTGTCGTGGATTCGGGGTGGGGGCAGTAAGACCCAGCTATAAATACTGGAGTAGTATGGGGGAGGGAGAGTTTTATCAATAAGGTGTCAATTGGGTGTGGGAGCTTAGGTAAATTGAATGGGGTGTACTAGGGGGAGGATGAGATATACATCACTATTCCGCCACCCCTTTTACTGCCTGGGTGGTCGTGTCTGATAATGGAGTAGTCTGGGATAGTGACTTTGGAGTCCTTACTGTGGGGGTTAAGCCAGGTTTTGGAAATAATCAGGATGTCAGGCCTTAGCAAGGTGCAGCAAGGTGATTTTGCTTAGTAGACTGCAGATATTTAGGTGCTTTAGTTTTAGGCCATGTGGTAGCCTGAGGATGGGAGTTGTTGGCCCTAGGTTAGGTTGAACGTCGCCAGAAAGTAGCAGAGTAGTATCACCAGAAGTTTGCTATAAGGTATTGAGCATTGTGATTTGCGGTAGGTGGCCCCTATATGACAGCTGCCCATGGGGGTCTCTGCGCAGTAGCATTTAGGGCTTTAAGTCCAGCATGAAAGGAGGGTGGTAGGATTGATGGACCGACTAACCCTAATAGAAGCTTTGGTGTATGGTAGTGTTCACTGGAAAGGGTGCTAGAGGCCGTTGGTAATGTTGACAGTGTGCAAGTTGTTAAATTACATTCCTGCACCGAGGGGTAGTTGGAGCGAAGGAGTGCCACTAGTGGAAACAGGGAAGCAAGTAGAGCAAGACAGTGAGGTAGCATGGTAAAAATAGTTAGAGAGATGGTAAGTGAGTTCAGAGTTTAGCAGTAGCGGCCTTTAGTGGTGTAGGAAGATAGGCTACTAATGGGAAAGATGGTTGATTGGTTCTGTTCAGCAGGTGAAAGGCCCTATAGTAACAAGAGTTCACCAAGGCTGGTGGTGGGGGCAGTGGGGCAGCCGATGCCAATTGTCGGCGGGGCAAAATCTGTAGAAGAAAGATGCCGTGGCTCAGAAAGCCGACTCAGAATCCACCGTACCTTTGCTTGCAATTTGTGGAGGCTGCTTCCGCAGGGGGCCCCTCATGACCACCTCTTGGGGAGGGCTATGGAGAAAAAGAAAAAGGAGGAGAGTCAAGATGGATAAAGCCGGGGGGGGGGGGAGGTGACCTGCATATGGAGGAAGTGGCTAAAATAGCTTGGGATGCAGACAGGGGAGGAGCGCACAACTCGGCTACAGCAGGAATTTACATACGATTTAGGTCTGCAATGGGCAGCTCCCAATTGTTAGGCAGCTTGATAATTTATAGTAGAAAGGGTTGTACAGCTGAAGAATTGGTGGGCTGCTTGCTCAACCCAAAACATTAGCTGGGCTCCTAATTTAATATGCTCTGCACAGAACTGACAATTGGTAAAGTAATTAAAAACTTTGGGCAACCTGGCATACAGTTAACTTTAAGTGAGACTCCTGCATGCAACTGGTGCTGAAGATTACTCAACATTCTTTAAGCAAACTGGCTCTCAAATTAAATTAATTAGTATTCCATAAAGTAGCCTAACCAGAGTAGCCAGACAGTCGTTTACATGGCATAGAAAGCAGTTTAAAAATCTCTTTAAGATATTCTACTGTTAAGCCAAAAGCACTAAGATTTAAAAGAATCACTGAAGCAAAATCTATCAGTAGTCCTTTGCTGATAATTAATAAGGGGCAGTCCTATTGCGACATATCTCAGCAGTTCTGAAATCCAAATGTAAAAAATGGCACCAACAGCACAAACTGTAGGAGAAAGACACTGTGGCTCAGAAAGTCGACTTAGAATCCGCCGGACCTTGCTTGTGATTCATGGGTGGGCTGCTTTGGCAGGGGGCCCTCACGACAACCTCTTGGGGAGGGCTTGCTTGCGATTCATGGGAGGGCTGCTTCGGCAGGGGGCCTTCATAACCACCTCTTGGGGAGGGCTTGCTTGCGATTCATGGGAGGGCTGCTTCTGCAGGGGGCCCTCATGACCACCTCTTGGGGAGAGCTTGCTTGCGATTCGTGGGAGGGCTGCTTCGGCAGGGGACCAAACATTAATGAGATACTGGTAGTTATAGGGCTTTATGTGCCAGTGAGTTAGATACTTGTAGTGCAGGGGGCTCTACATGCCAATTAGTTAGATGCTAGTAGTGTTACGTCTTTAGGTACCAATGACTTAGATAGTGTGGAAGATTTATGTACCAATGAGTTACATTCTGGTAGTGTAGGGCCTCTACATACTGTAAGTTATATACTGGTAGTGCAGTGCCTGTACACACTATAAGTTGCATACTGGCAGTGTAGTGGCTCTACATACTATAAGTTATATACTGGTAGTGCAGTGGCTCTACACACTATAAGTTGTATACTGGCAGTGCAGTGGCTCTACATACTAATGAGTTATATACTGATAGTGTAGTGGCTTCCTTATACTAATGAGTTAGATACTGGTAGTGTAATGGCTCTACATACTAATGTATTTTTGATGAGACATTAATCTGAGATCCTGTCAGCCAGTTCCGGTGGTTGTTCAGATGGAAGTTAAAGATCCCTTGGCACTTCTTGAAAAGAGTAGGATAATTCTTTATTAAGGAAGCAAAAACTCGTAACATGTTACATCACAGAAATTAAACTGATAGGAATCAAAGCAGTTGTGTTCAAATCAAATAGGTAACCAGCAGCAAAAAATATGAAAAGAATATAATATGAATACAAGAGTAAATAATATAAAAAAAGGAAAAAGCAAACCAAAGAAGACAACCCTACTAACTTTGCAGACTTGCACACCCCATTTACTAAAGCTACATGTAACCCCCTTACAAATGGGGGTTTCCAAAAAGTCTTTCTTGAGCTTGCCTAAATGCTCACTGCCAGGCTGGTGTCCTGCGCTTTAGCAGTTTAAATGTGATTACCCGAGCTTGTATAGCCTCTGTGTATTGTCTCTTTAAGAGCTGCCTAATTGCAGTTTAAGTAATCTGAGAAGGAGCTCTGTTGAAAGATGTAACTATTTACTGAAAATCATTTAGAGTGATAATGATAATGTAGTTTGTCTAACCTGCTTTCTTTGTAGCAAGGACTGTTTTGTTTGTCTCCACTATCTTGGTCCTGGACTGCAAATTAGACAAAACAGTACTGGTGGGACCTAAAATGTAGCTGGACTACAGGAGCTGTCTGAATTCAAAATCTGTAGGAACTTTAGCTTGGAGCTTTTTTGCACCTTTTTTGCAACTGAAGGGGGAGCTCTTGCTTTGACTGACAGCCAAATCAGCCAACCAAATCTTTTGGATCTTGGGGCAGTCCCGGGCTGCTTGCAGTTTTCAGTTAGTTCTGAGCTGGGAAGTGAAATGAGAGGAACTGAAGTGATTTTGGGCAGCAATCCTGAGTGGATTTGCATGGGAAAACTGTGAAAGTGCTGAGTTTTTGGTTTGCAGGTGTGCCTGCTACTCCTGAGAGGGAGAGAAGAGAATTAATTTGGACTAAATCCAAGTTTGTGTGACCAAAGTAAGCTACTGAAGTGGGCCAGGCCCAACCTGAAGAAAACCAAAGATTTTGCTGAATGCAATCGGCCTGTCAGGAGTTCCAGCTACCTCTAAGCTCCCGGTGTGTGCAGAGACTTTGCGATTGTGACTGGGGAGCGCTTTGCCTGGTACAGTAGAATTCCCATACATGTAAATGTGCTATGAGCTGCTAGTGGGTTGTGAGTTAGTCCCCCAATGTGTGAGCTGTGTTCTGCTTACTGGAAGCTTTATCCAGCCCAAAACGGACTGCATCCGAATTTGTTTCCATGCGGTCTGGGCCTTGCCAGACTGGCCCAGCCAGACTACCCACTGCACAGAGAAGCCATCAATGAGAGACCTGCCTGGGGATCAGCCCCCTGCTCCACGCTTGAACAGAAATGACGCATCTGCAACTTGTGTGGGCCCTGCTTCTCCTGGCATTTCAGATCAACCACCTGCAGTCTCGATTTTCGTCCAGCCTGTGTCCAGTCTTGGGTATCGTGAGTAAATACCAGGGTAGCTCCCTGCAACAACAGCTTAATCTGAATGTGTCATCTGATTGTCTTGTTGTTTTGTTTCCTTTACGAACTGAGCCCTCTGGCTCCGGATTACAAATATTGTGTACTGTGCATGTTGTGTTTTCCATCACAGGGCCCCAACCAGCTGCAACCCCGGGTAACTGTCCTGGCTAGCCCATCTCTTCTCCACCTGGGTACCCAGAGGTGGACTGTGTGGGGAAACTCAAAGTGCATGCAAAATTACTTGATTGCTATAACCTTTAAGCTAATTAACCTGATTTTGCCCCTCCCTTGTTAAGTCCCATGAATAAATCAGATCTAACTTTTTCTGCATGTAATCTGACTATGGTTCTAGTTTGTGCTCAAAGTACTGTAGTATTGCTATTTGCTGTGCATAACCTTGTTTTACAGGGGGTCCCCAGTGTCGAGCCAGAGGAACCAGCCCTGGTGGTAAGTGTAAACAGTGTGGGTACTTGTGTGGTGTACCAGGGGTATTGTGAAAGTGATTATTGTACAGTGTTCAGGCCACTGGAGAGGAAAGAGGGGGGTTACAGTGTGCTGGAGGGCTGTGCCCAGGTTAGCTTGACCACTACTAACCCTGACCTCCAGGTGGAGGCACCCGTTTCAGAACTCAGGCCCCTTAACCTGCTACTAGCCAAGCAGGCAGGGGTAGTAGCCTTTGGGATAGCGCCACCTAGGGGTTACATCTTGGAGGCTCACCGCTGGGATTTTGCATCTTCTAGTGGCCGAAACTACGAATTATTGTCAAACATAAATGGCTACCCCAACATAAGTGGCTGTGCACCAGTTGGTGGGGTGGTGTACAGGGCAGGAGATTGACCCTCACAATGCTTTGCTTGTATTGGATATTCCCCTGAACATTGGTAAAGATGCTGTAGAAAGACTGCTTTCCAAAGCTGAATGTTTAACAAACACTGTGGTGGTGGGGCGACAGGCTGATTTGACCGCCCAAACTTTCATGGCGTTAATAGAGTGTAGTGACCTAGTGGACAGTTCCAAAGTGCCATGGACTATTGCCCCAAGGGACCCCAGCCGCCTGGAGAGTGATAATTAGAGACAGTAAAAACCCCGGGGAGGATGAGCTCCCCCTATTGTCTGAGGCTTTTGAGGAGAAATTTGCTAAGTTGTTGCTAGAGGAAGGGAAAACCATAGAAGACTTTAAGAAATGTTTCCTGCCACCTGGGGGTGTTCCCTCCCCAACACCCCCTCCCACTTCAGCACCTGTTACTGCCCCACCTTCTGTGTCCATGACAATGCTGGCCCCTATATCTGTACCTGCCATTAGTCATGACTCCTACCGAAGGCTGACAATCTTCTCGGGCACCCTCCCCACCCCCCAGTGGGTGGATGACACCGGAGACCTGGATAGACTATGTTGCCCCTCTAGTACTTGAATGGCAATGTTCAGAAGCAGAGAAACGAAAGAGGTTGAGTGAGAGCCTCTGGGGTCCTGCCCTGGCTACCATCCATGCCAAGCGGGCCAATAACCCCGAAGCAACTGCACAGGACTATCTTGATGCATTGGAGAATGTGTATGGGAGCCCGGATTCAGATGCGGACCTGTGGTGGAGAGCAAGAAATGCCCAGCAGTACTCAGGGGAGCCATTGTCTGTGTATGTACCTCGGCTTGAAAAGCTGCTACAAGAGTGCCTCAGAAAGGGTAGCTTGCCGTCAAATGGATTAGATTGAACTAGGCTGGACTGGATCCTTAAGTCTGCTCCATTTTCAGAATTGTTACTGCTTCAGTTGCGCCTCGCCAACCGACTGGAATCGTCCCCCTCTTATGACGAGCTAATGAAAGAAATTCAGGGGCTTGGGCAAAGGCGACCCGGGGGAGGGGAGAATTTCACCAATATCTCCTGCTACTGCGCAAGTGACAGAGAGTGATCATCCCAGTGGGGTTCAGGGGAAAACGTCAGCACCTAACAAGCACTCTGAGAATGCAAAGGATTTCCCACCCTGGGCCCAGTTTTTGAAAGTCGAGCTATTAAAGGAGGTCCAAGAGTTGAAGGCGGGCGCCTCTGCAAGGGTTCCCCCCATGGAACAAAATTCTGGTTCCTCTCAGGATGTGACTGCCATGGAGGTGGGGTGCACCCTCAGGCATCCTCTACCAAGGATAGCTCCCGGGCTGAAATCAAAGAATTGACTGCCACCCTAAAGGAACAATTGAGACACGCTGCACCCCTCTCACCGCTGCAAGCAGATATTGGACCCCAATCCCTTGCTACTACTTCAATTCCTCATGCAATGTTCTCTCCAAGGATGACCCAGGAGTCTATCATTTGTCACCACTGTGGAAAGGATGGACATATGAAGAGGGAATGCCAGTCTCAGAAAGACTTAGAGAAAGTGGTGAACTGGCTTCAAGGAGAGATTCGGAAAATGAATCAGTGGTCAAGGGGTGCACAAAATGACCACAGTGAAGGCTTCAGACATCCTAACTCAAACCCCTTTGTGGCTAAAGCATCCATCCAGGCCCCTGCTGCTGTCCCTCCAGACTGGTCCAAAATAGTGGGCCCTTCATGGAGACTACCATGGCTGTGAATGGTATTCCTACTCGGGCTGTGCTGGACAGTGCATCACAAGTGACCATTGTATTTAAGGACTGGTATGACAAACACTTATCTGCTGTGCCCTTACAATCCCTGGAAGGCCTACATGTGTGGGGGCTGAACGACAAGTCTTATCCCTACCTAAGATAAGTCCGCCTCTGGTTGTCATTTCCTGCAGCTGTAACTGGTGTAGAGGAGCAAGTCGAGACACTGGTCTTAGTGTGTCTCCCTACTGGACTGTATGATGGGGTTCCCCTGTTAATTGGGACTAACGCCCATATGTTTGGGAGACTGGCACAACTCTGTCATGAGAAGCAAGTTCGATGGACTGGGAGGGCCCTAAGAATTCCCGCTCTGATCAAGAGGGCCTATGATTTTCAACAGAACCCCAAGGGAGTGGACCAGGATGAACTGGTAGGGGTCATGTGGAAGAAGGATCCTGATTCAATGGTACTGGCCCCTAACGCCCAGTGTACTGTTCAAGGGGAGGTCCGCCTCCGAAAAGATGTCAAGAACAAAATACTGATGTTGGATGTGCCAGGCGATGGAAAATTGCCAGAAGGATTATTGGTTAACACCCAGCATCTTGCCAGCTCGTGCTCATGCCTATGGACGATGAGTGATGGTCCAGATTCATAATGTGTCAGATCGGGAGATCTGGGTGAACAGAGGATGCACCCTAGCTACGGTACACTGCACAGACACTGCAGTGTTGCCTAGCAACAAGCACCCTGGCAAGACAGATCGAGTGTCTCCTGACTTGTTTGATTTTGGTAACTTCCCATTGCCAGCTGAATGGAAGACTAGAATTAGCCAGAAACTTGCCCAGAGAGATCAAGTGTTTTCGTTAAAGGAATGGGACGTGGAATGTGTCCAGGGTGCAGAACATCACATACGCCTGCACGATGAATGGCCATTTCGAGAGAGAGAGGTCTTGATGCCTAGCCCCTGCAGACATAGACGATGTGAGAAGACACTTGCAGGAAATGCTCGTGGCTGGTGTGATACAAGAATCCAGGAGCGCATATGCTTCTCCAATTGTGGCTGTGCATAAGAAGAATGGATCTGTGAGAATGTGTGTTGATTATCGAACTCTGAATCGGCGGACCATCCCTGATCAATACACCATGCCCCATATACAAGATGCTCTGGACTGTTTGAATGGGAGCAAATGGTTCTCAGTGTTGGATCTTCACAGTGTGTATTACCAGATTCTGATGGCTCTGGAGGACCGTGAGAAGACAGCCTTCATCTGTCCTTTGGGGTTCTACAAATTCCTAAGAATGCCACAGGGGATATCGGGTGCCCCAGCCACCTTCCAGCAACTAATGGAACGAGCAGTGGGAGACATGAATTTGCTAGAATGCCTGGTGTACTTGGATGATGTCATTGTGTTCGGGAGCTCCCTAGAGGAACATGAGAGTCAACTGTTCAAAGTACTAGACCGACTGGAAGTTTTCGGCCTCAAGCTGTCCATCGACAAGTGCCAGTTTTTCCAAACCTCTGTGAAGTATGTGGGGCACATAGTGTCTACAGAGGGGATAGAGATTGACCCTAGTAAAGTTGAAGCCTTGACTACTTGGCCTAGCCCCACAATTTGAAAGAACTACAACGTTTCCTGGGATTCTGTGGCTACTACCGCCGGTTCATAAAGGATTAATCCAAAGTGATTCGGCCATTCTTGAATCTTACCCAGGGTTACCCTCCTACCAATTGGAAATACCAAAAAGGGTGTGTCAAAGAACCAGATAAAGCATATTTCTGCCCAGGTGAACTTTTCGGGGCCCGTTGGATGCCTGACTGTGAAGCAGCTTTCCACTAAATCATATACCAGCTCACCCACGCCCCCATAGAAACATAGAAACAGAATTTGATGGCAGATAAGGGCCGCTTGGCCCACCCAGTCTGCCAATTTCCCTACCTAATGGATAAGCTGCAGATCCTTGTTAACCAGCAGCCTACTTCTTCCTACCCCACCCCTAGAATTGCCTTTTGACTGTCCCATGCATGCTTGAATTCCACCACTGTTTTTGACTCCACAACCTCCTCCGGAAGGCCGTTCCATGCATCCACAACCTCTCTGTGAAAAATACTTCCTTAAATTACCTCTGAGCCGCCTCTCTATCTTCAAATTGCGCCCTTGTTCTTGCACACCCTTTTTGAAAGATGCTACCTCTTGGACTTTGTTGATCCCTTGAGGTACTTGAAAGTTTCTATCATGTCCCCCTTCCCTCCTTTCCTCTAGGCTATACATATTAAGCTCCTTAAGCTTCTCTCTTCACATGTCTTCCGCAGACCCTGCACCATTTTAGTTGCCCTCCTCTGACAGCTTCCATCCTGTCTAATGTCTGCAGAGATTGGGTCTCCAGAACTGCTACGCAGTACTCCAGATGGGGTCTCACCATCTGTCTGCACAGAAGGATAATAACTTCCTGTTTTCTACTGGTGATGCCTCCCATGCATCCCAGTATCCCCCAGCCCTCCTTGCTGCCCTCTCACATTGCTTGCCCACCTTTAGGTCATCTGATATGACTACCCCAGGTCCCTTTCCATTTTGTTGTTGTTAGTATCTCACCCCATTGTGTACTTTTCCCCTGGGTTTTGTTTCCCAGGTGCATTTTGCTCTCTTAGCATTGAACCTAAGCTGCCACATTTGACCATTCCTCTAACCTTGCAAGTCCCTTCTCATCCTTTCCACCCCACTTGTGTATCAACTCTGTTGCAGATCTTTGTGTCATCTGCAAAGAGACATATTTTCTTCCAGTCCCTCTGCAATGTCGCTATAAAGACATTGAAGAGGACCGTCCTAATACTGAACCCTCACGGCACTCACTAGTAACCCCTTCCTTCAGAGTGGACTCCATTTACTATTACTCTCTGTGTCCTATTCTCCAGCCATTCTTTACCCAGGCTGTCATCTTGGGACCACTCCCAGGCTGGCTAACTTATATTAATCTTGTGTGGGACTGTGTCAAATGCCTTGCTAAAGTCTAGGTAGGCCATGTCCACAGCCCTCCCTGATCTACTACTTTGGTCACCCAGTCAAAGAAATCTACCAGATTTGTCTGGCATGACCTTCCTGCTGTGAATCCATGCTGTCTTGCATCCCAGCCCTCTGGCCTCTAGATACTGCAATTCTTTTCCTTCAGAAGTGATTCCATCATTTTCCTACCACTGAGGTTAAACTAACAGGTCTGTAGTTTCCTGCTTCTGCCTTGCTCCCACTTTTGTGAAGGGGAATCACATCTGCCCTCCTCCAGTCCTCGGTACCACCCCATCCTCCCATGATTTGTTAAACAGAGTAGTCAGTGGTGTCACTAGTTCTACCCTTAGTTCTTTTAGAATTCTGGGATGAATCCCATCAGGCCCCATTGCTTTGTCCACCTTCGGTTTTAAGAGTTCTTTCAGAACCCTTTCTTCTGTAAATGGGCTGGTATCAACTTCTGTATCCTGAGTGTTTCTACTGTTTGTTTTAGGTACCTCCCCCTCTTCCTTTGTAAATACTGAGCAAAAATATTTGTTTAGTATCTCTGCCTTTTCACAGTCACCCTCTGCCCACCCTCCCTCCCCTTTATTAAGCCTCACTATCCCTCCCTTGGTCTTCTCCTTCGCCCTGATGTACCTATAAAAGGTTTTTATCCTTCTTAACTGAGTTGGCTATCTTTTCCTTGGTTTGGGCCTTTGCTGTTCTGACTGCCTTCCCAGCTTCCTTTTGCTTTAACTGATACAGTTCTCTGTCCTGCTCCTTCTGTGATTCCTTTGTACTTCCTGAATGCTTTTTTTCTTTGAACCTTCACTGCTACTTCCTTTTGAAAACCATAGTGGTTTTTACACATCATTTCATTTTGTTTATTTGCTTCACACAAAGGCTTGTTACCTCTGTGATGGCAGTTTTTATTATTCCCCATTGTTCTTCCATGCCTCCTTCCTGCCCATTTGCTAGTGCATTCCTTAGGCACTCACCCATTTTGGCAAAGTCAGCCCTCCTAAAGTCCAGTACTTTTGCCTTTGTATGGCTTGACTCTATTGCTGTGTTTATTGTGAACCATACTGTTCGATGGTCGCTAGTTCCCAGATGGCTACCCCCTTCTACATCTGTGATCCTCTCTTCATCTCCATTTGAGAGAACCAGGTCTAAGATTGCTCCCTCTCGAATGGGCTCCAAAACTAGTTGTCTAAGGCATGACCCCTGTAGGGCAGCTAGAATAACCCCACTCTTTGAAGTGGCTGCTGCAACTGCACTCCAGTTAACATCTGGCATATTCAGATCACCCATCAGCAATATCTCCCCTTTTTCTGCCATTCTAAGTATAATTTCTATCATTTCCTTGTCCATTTCCTCCCCCTGAGAAGGGGGTCTGTGTACAACCCCTGTGCGGATTGTGATGTCATTGCCAGTCTCCAAATTTACCCACAGTGCTTCTTTTCCTCCCTGTTTTCCCTTTTGTTCTGTTGCTTTGATTCCTTCCCTTATGTAAAGAGCTACTCCTCCTCCTCTTTTACCTTCCCTGACCCTCCTGTAGATAGTGTATCCTGGTATGTTTACGTCCCAGTCATGGTTTTGTGTGTACCATGTTTCTGTGACTGCCACAATATCCAGATGTTCCTCCTCCATCAAGGCCACTAATTCAGGAAGCTTGTTATTCAGACTACAGGCATTGGTACTCATTGCTCTCCATTTTTGATGGCTTTACCTTCTGTTGCAGCATCCCCACTGACCTTTCTACCTCGGCTCTTTTTCTCATTTAGTGCCCTGTTTTGTAGGAGAGACTGGGATTTTCCTGCTGCTTACAGTGCCTCCCCTTGACTAGTTTAAAAGCTTAACAATGAAGCATTTAAACCCATTGCTCAAAAGACTTGTTCCTTCCAGGACAGATGCAGACCATCCTGCCAGTATAGGCTGGTGTCCCTCCAGTGGAACCCCAGTCCCCAATGAAGCAAACCCCTGTGCTCCACACCATTTTTCAACCATTCATTAAACTTGCATGGTGCAAAGTACCCTCACCACTCATGCCATTGACAGGCAGCACCTCTGAGAAGGATTACTGTGTAAGCTACTTGTCTTAGGCCACCCCAATTCTACAAAGTCCTTCTGCACTGCTCTAATCTCATGTTGAGCCAAGTCATTTGTCCCTAGGTGGACAATGACGCCCAGCTCAGACTCCATGCAGCTGTTCTCATGATCCTGAGGATGTGCCCTGTCCTCCAGCCATGGCACCAGGCAGACACCTTACTCAGTTTTCCTTCCCCCAGTTCTATCCCCTAATAATTGAGTCTCCCACCAGGAGCTGCTTCCTTTCCTTGTGGTGTCCTCTGCCTCCTTCCTGTGGGCCTCCCTTGTGACAGTTGTCCTCAGTCTGCTGAGTCTTCTCTGTGGGTGCATCCATAGGGGAGCTATGCTCCCCCAGAATGGCGTATGGATTGTGGAGTGGAACAACTAACTGGGTGTGCCTCTGTTCCACCATCCTCACCCTCCCTGAGCCCACTGTGGTCCAACTGCTGTGCTTTCTTCACAACCTCTGAGGTAGTGGTGGTGGCTGTGGTGCTCCCTGGATGGGGGAGGTTCCCTTCCTACCTTCCAGTGTGGCCTGGGGGAAGGTTCCCTTACTACTGTCCAGTGTGGCCTGAAGATGGGCAACTTCCTCCCTCAGGGCAGAGAGTTGTCTGCAAATAGGGCAGCATCTCAGCCTCCAGAAAGACTCCCAGAAGACTGCTGCCCCACAGCCATTACATTGCACTACTCCCCACATGTTTATCTACTTTTTTGTGTGTGTTTGTGTGTGTGATTGGTTTGTTATATAGAAATACATTTATTATACAATGTGTATGCTTATATTGTCAGTGCAGTGTGCTAGAGAGGATATGACAGTGATATGTACCTTGCACTCTTGAGGAAATGATGTCAGAACCCCAGGTATAAAGGGAACTATTTCCAGGGGTGGGTGGGGTGAGGGGTGGAAGGGTTGGGCCTAACTGTGCCCTCACAAAACAATCAGCTAAGAGCTCTGACCCACCGCGATGAGTGCCTTCCTGTCAGCAAGATCCCTACACAACAATTTGACAGAGAAAATACCCTGCTAATCAAACAGAGAAAAATCCAGACATCCAAGTCAGACACAGGTAAACCTCCCCAGCCCCAAAACAGCCTGGTGGTTTGTGCTCTGAAAGCAGTCAGTCCCAAAATAAGTCAGCTGTGCTTTAAACTCTTCCTGCACTGAAAATCTTAAGAATTGTAACAAACGTAAAGCTAGATCCACCTCCTTTGTTGCTTGAAAGACTGTCTTTTCCTGATAATTCTAAGTTCCTTATTTCACCTTTCAGTTAGAAGTAGCCTCCACCTGCAGAATATCTGCTACAAAACCAAAGACAATTGTAAGGTTCACTCCCTCTTGTGAGCACAACCGCTTTCTTGCAAATCCTATGTTCAGTATTGCAGCTTCCAGCCAGGGGTAGTTTCAGTTGAAGAATATTAGCTGTTCTGATGAGTTTGCTATAAAAACACTGGCTTATAATACTATTGTTCTCAGGTATGTTACCAAAGCTATTGGCTGATAAGTAGCTATGACATAAGCACTTCCTGACAAAGTCTGGTCTGGCCTTATAAGGCACACACAGATAAACACAAAAAACAGTTTCCACCCCCTAGGGCACTGTTTGGGTCAAATACACAACCTGTACCTGCACTTATTTCAGGATTTATGACAAATTTTAGCCCAGGGTTTAAACTCTTCTGCACTGAAAATCTTAAGAATTGTAACAAATGTAAAGCTAGATCCACCTCCCTCTTTTGCTTGAAAGACTGTCTTTTCCTGATAATTCTAAGTTCCTTATTTCGCCTTTCAGTTAGAAGTAGTCTCCACCTGCAGAATATCTGTTACAAACCAAAGACAATTGTAAGGTTCACCTTCCTCTGTTGTGAGCACAACTCGCTTTCTTGCAAATTCTATGTTCAGTATTGCAGCTTCCAGCCAGGGGTAGTTTCAGTTGAAGAATATTAGCTGTTCTGATGAGTTTGCTATAAAACACTTGCTTATAATACTATTGTTCTCATGTCTGTTACCAAAGCTATTGGCTGATAAGTAGCTATGACGTAAGCACTTCCTGACAAAGTCTGGTCTGGCCTTATAAGGCACACACAGATAAACACAAAAAAACAGTTTCCACCCCCTAGGGCACTGTCTGGGTCAAATACACAACCTGTACCTGCACTTATTTCAGGATTTATGACAAATTCTTAGCCCAGGGTTTAAACTCTTTCTGCACTGAAAATCTTAAGAATTGTAACAAATGTAAAACTAGATCCACCTCCCTCTGTTGCTTGAAAGACTGTCTTTTCCTGATAATTCTAAGTTCCTTATTTTACCTTTCAGTTAGAAGCAGCCTCCACCTGCAGAATATCTGCTACAAAGCAAAGACAATTGTAAGGTTCACCTCCCTCTGTTGTGAGCACAACTCACTTTCTTGCAAATCCTATGTTCAGTATTGCAGCTTCCAGCCATCCTCGCTTATGCTGATCCCACCAAACCCTATGTGCTGCATACTGACGCCAGTCTGCAGGGTCTAGGAGCTGTACTGTATCAAGACCATGAGGATGGTTTGAGACCAGTGGCATTCACCAGTAGGAGCTTGACCCCATCAGAGCAAAACTACCCCATGCACAACTTGGAGTTCCTTGCATTAAAATGGGCAATTGTCAACCGGTTTCATGATTACCTCTAAGGGGTGAAAATATTGGTGAGGACTGACAATAATCCATTAATCTATGTACAGACTTGAGCCAAGTTAGACACTATGGGGCACCGGTGGCTTTCTGCATTGTCAACATATGATGGTAAATGCTTTTAAATAGTTTTTTATTTTAATGGGTTCACCACAACATATCCAAGACACACTGTCTTAAGGGTAGCTAGTCCATTCCACTGGAGTGTCAAACAGATGAGGCATACTGATGAGTCCTGGTAGAACGAAATACGTGTCTATGTCTTTTGTTAGCACCCTTTGCAAACTGTGTGAGAGGCCTTTCGGCACCATGCATTTCTGCTTAAAGTTGGACCAGCATAACATTCTGTGGTGATTTGCATATGCAGTCCATGATGCTTTGCATTGTGTGGGCATGTGTGATTTTGTATTTTCTTGAAATTTGGCTTCCCAGCCAAATGCCCTTTGGGTAACCCTTGCCTCAGTGTTTATGCATAGAGGTTCTTTGTCTTTAAATAGTTTTTATTTTAATGGGTTCACCACAACATATCCAAGACACACTGTCTTAAGGGTAGCTGGTCCATTCCACTGGGGTGTCAAACAGACAAGGCATACTGATGAGTCCTGGTAGGACGAAACATGTGTCTATGTCTTCTGTTAGCACCTTTGCAAACTGTGTGAGAGGCCTTTCAGCACCATGCATTTCTGCTTAAAGTTGGACCAGCATAACATTCTGTGGTGATTTGCATATGCAGCCCATGATGCTTTGCATTGTGTGGGCATGTGTGATTTTGTATTTTCTTGAAATTTGGCTTCCCAGCCAAATGCCCTTTGGGGTAACTCTTGCCTCAATGTTTGCTCACAGAGGTTCTTTGTCTTTTATATGATTATGCTGTTGAATACAGACCAGGCCTGAATTGTATTGATGCTGACGCCCTATCCTGGAGACCCATTTCCAAGAGCGACTGGGTCAGGCTGTCTGAACCTGACATCCAAGCATTGTGCCAAAAGTTTGATAGAAATGAACAGATGTCTACAGACACAGCGGACTGCTTAGTAGATTGCTTGGGCCCCTCTGACACCTGCATACCGGCTGCGTAATGCTACTTCTCTGCTCTAGATATTAGTGTACTACCTCAGTTTGACAATGACAGCATTCAGTGGGCTCAATCCTAGATCTTATAATTCAGCCAGCACTTGACGCCTTCGTGCAGGAAAAGATGTGTCCAAGTTGCATTCCTCTGATCTGCGAACCGCTTTATTGTTTAAAGAAGGCCCCAGGTTGAAGCTGCTTAATCATTTGTTGTATAGAGAGACCGTAGCTCGAGGTGGACAGATAGACAAGCAACAACTGGTCCTGCCCACAGCCTTCAAAGATTGGTACAGAGGTCCCTCCACAATCATATGGGCCACCTCGGTATTGACCGGACCCTTGACCTAGTATGATCTCGATTCTACTGGCCCAAGATGGGGGCCGATGTTGAGCACCATGTAAAGACTTATAGTCGCTGCCTGCCAAGAAAAGCTCTGCCTCAGAGGGCTGCTCCCCCTTGTCAACATTACTACCAGCACCCCAATGGAACTAGTCTGCATAGACTTCTTGAGTTTAGAACCTGATCAATGAAACACTGGCAATGTGTTAGTGGTTACGGACCATTTCACACAGTATGCACAAGCTTTTCCCACCAAAGATCAAAAAGTATTTACCATGGCCAAGGTGCTAGTGGAAAATTTCTTCGTCCACTATGGTGCCCCCCCAGCGAATTCACTCTGATCAGGGCCGGGACTTTGAGAGTCGGCTAATCAAAGAAATACTCTCTCTATGGGGGGTGCGAAAGTCAAGAGCCACCCCTTATCACCCGCAGGGGGATCCTCAACCAGAACGCTTTAACCACACCCTGCTAGACATGCTAGGCACCCTCCAACCAAAAGATAAGCATAAATGGAGCCAGCAGATTAGCACCTTGCTACATGCATACAATTGTATGAAGAATTATGCTACTGGGTTCTCTCCCTACCACCTCATGTTTGGGAGAGAGGCCCGACTGCCTGTTGATGTCTGTTTTGGGGTTTCTCCCAATGGGGTCCGAGCCGAAGATTACCTGCAATATGTACAAAAACTGAAAGTTCAATTGAACCATGCCTATCAACTGACCCAGAAAATGGCTGCCAAAAGAAATCTAGCCAACAAAGAGAGACATGATAGAAAAGTAAAGGCTCAAGAGCTTAGGCCTGGAGACCGTTTGTTATTTGAGAAATTTAGGACTGCATGGTAAACACAAAATTGCTGATCAATGGCACCATCTTTCCCATGTCATGGATGGAAAGTTGGATGATTTCCAGTGTTCAAAGTGCACCCAGAGAATAACTCAAAAGCTGTCAAGACCATGCACCGTAACCACTTGCCACCTATTAGTCAAGTTATAATTGAGGCTGAACCCACCAAGACTGATTCCCCTGGACCAGTGACTCATGCTACTGCAAGAAAGAAACAGTCAGCCTGCCCCCGTGGTGGCCGATTTAAGACTTCCCCCGCAGCAGGCCCAGACATGATAGTGACTGCCAGTCTAACTCGGATGACAGTGAGTGTGATAATGCCTATTACCCCTCATATGAACTGAGTCACTTGTTTTGTGAAAATCCTATGTTGAATTATGGGGATGAAGCTGGGCCTTCTGGACTGCCTAGCACCCCGGCATCATCCTTGGAGCCAATGCTCCCTGAAGGTGAAGTGCAAAGTATCACGCCTGAGGATGCTGAGTCTTTGTATATTGTGGAACTGTATGATTTGCCTGAAGGAGAGGCTGATGGTATGAGTCTTTCTGGTGACATGCCAGAACTTGAGGAATACTATGAGAGTGCTGACAACCCCCCCTTCAGTGCCAGAGTGTCTTCAAAATGAGCCAAGTGTTGTGAAAACAGAGACTACAGAGCAAGGGGCTGACAGTGCTCCCAGCTTGGACATTCCCCCTTCATGCAGAGGCACCCCTCACAAGTGATGAGAGCTCCAAGACCATTGCTGAAAGTACAGAGACTGTGGTTGTTCACCCCAGAAAGACTGGCTGAGCTGTCAAGCCAGCGGTGCGCTTCAGTTACGATTCCCCCAGGAGGCCAGTGGATTTGCCTCTCAATGTAGTCCACAAAGGTGTTTATGTCTCTCAGAGCTCACTGCCCAAATTGAGTTTGACGGCCCTTTCCAGGTTACTTGTTCTGCCCTCTCACCATGGTGCCCCTGCCCCATCCAGCCCCAAGTTAGCGGATAGGGAAGGGCCCCCTCTTGCATTGTTTAGATTACAAGAAGTTATTACATGATTCTGCATAGTAATGTGCAATTTACCTGTGTGAAATATACATAATGTATTGTCAGAATGGAAATGATACAGTGGAGTACATTGAAATGTATAGTAAAGTGACAAGTTATGCCAATTGATGAATCAGATAGTACTTGTATAGCATGCTAATGGTATAAATATATTTTATATGTTGCATTTTCAATGTTATGATGGTACAGACTTGACACGGACACCAAGTTTTCCCAGGCAGGGAACGGTGTAACCCACCTACAAATGGGGGTTCCCAAAAAGCCTTCCTTGAGCTTGCCTAAATGCTCGCTGCCAGGCTGGTGTCCTGCATTTTAGCAGTTTAAATGTGATTATCAGAGCCTGTATAGTCTCTGTGTACTCTCTTTAAGAACTGCCTAATTGCAGCTTAAGTAATCTGAGTAACTATTTACTGAAAATCATTTAGAGTGATAATGATAATGTAGTTTGTCTAACCTGCTTTCTTTGTAGCAAGGACTGTTTTGTTTGTCTCCACTATCTTGGTCCTGGACTGCAAATTGGACCAAACAGTACTGGTGGGACCTAAAATGTAACCAGACTACAGCAGCTGTCTGAATTCAAAATCTGTAGGAATTTTAGTTTGGAGCTTTTTTGCGCCTTTGTTGCAACTGAAGGGGGAGCTCTTGCTTTGACTGACAGCCAAATCAGCCAACCAAATCTTTTGGATCTTGGGGAAGTCCCGGGCTGCTTGCAGTTTTCAGTTAGTTCTGAGCTGGGAAGTGAAATGAGAGGAGCTGAAGTGATTTTGGGCAGCAATCCTGAGTGGATTTGCATGGGAAAACTGTGAAAGTGCTAAGTTTTTGGTTTGCAGGTATGCCTGCTGCTCCTGAGAGGGAGAGAAGAGAATTATTTTGGACTAAATCCAAGTTTGTGTGACCAAGGTAAGCTACTGAAGTGGGCCAGGCCCAACCTGAAGAAGACCGAAGATTTTGCTGAATGCGATCGGCCTGTCAGGAGTTCCAGCTACCCCTAAGCTCCCGGTGTGTGCAGAGACTTTACGATTGTGACCGGGGAGCACTTTGCCCGGTACAGTAGAATTCCCATACATGTAAATGTGCTATGAGCTGCTAGTGGGTTGTGAGTTGGTCCCCCACTGTGTGAACTGTGTTCTGCTTGCTGGAAGCTGTATCCAGGCCAAAATGGACTGCATCCGAATTTGTCTCCATGCGGTCTGGGCCTTGCCAGACTGGCCCAGCCAGACTACCCACTGCACAGAGAAGCCATCAAGCAGAGAGACCTGCCTGGGGATCAGCCCCCTGCTCACGCCTGAACAGGAGCAGCGCCTGCGACTCGTGTGGGCCCTGCTCTCCCTGGCATTCCAGATCAACCACTTGCAGTCTCGATTTTTAGCCAAGCCTGTGTCCAGTCTTGGGTATCGTGAGTAAATACTAGGTAGCTCCTGCAACAACAGCTTAATCTGAGTGTGTCATCTGATTGTCTTGTTGTTTCATTTCCTTTACTAACTGAGCCCTCTGGCTCTGGATTACAAATATTGTGTACTGTGCATGTTGTGTTTTCCATCACAGGGCCCCAACCAGCTGCAACCCCGGGAAACTGTCCTGGCTAGCCCATCTCTTCTCCACCTGGGTACCCGAGGTGGACTGTGTGGGGGAACTCATAGCGCATGCATAACTGCTTGATTGATATAACCTTTAAGCTAATTAACCTGATTTTTCCCCTCCCTTGTTCAAGTCCCATGAATAAATCAGATCTAACTTTTTCTGCATGTAATCTGACTGTGGTTCTAGTTTGTGCTCAAAGTACTGTAGTATTGCTATTTGCTGTGCATAACCTTGTTTTACAGGGGGGTCCCCAGGGTCGAACCAGAGGAACCAGCCCTGGTAGTAAGTGCAAACAGTGTGGGTACTTGTGTGGTGTACCAGGGGTATTGTGAAAGTGATTATTGTACAGTGTTCAGGCCACTAGAGGGGAAAGACGGGGGGTTACAGTATCCCGGAGGGCTGTGCCCAGGTTAGCTTGACCACTACCAACCCTGACCTCCAGGTGGAGGCACCCGTTTCAGAACTCAGGCCCCTTAACCTGCTACTAGCCAAGCAGGCAGGGGTAGTAGCCCTTGGGATATTGCCACCTAGGGGTTACACACATAACATTTTTCCAAAGATCATTACTGGTTAATATGGGCAAAGATTTTTATTCTTTTCCTGTAAAAAACTCAATTAAGTATTGGTCTTTTTGCACACTGCCACCAAAGATTATTATTTTCCTGCAAAACAGTGTACCTGCATTACCGCCCATTTGATGCAGGCTAATAAAACAAACCACATACTTTTGTGGTACCTTAGAGGAGTAACAGGCAGTTTTCCATATATCAATAAGTCATGTGTTAAAGCAGGTATCCTTGGTTCTCTTCATTTAGTACTCAATGAATGCCAGAAAGTTTTAATATACTGACACTCAAAGTATAGATGCGACATTGGTCTCCTCCATCTCTAAACTAGAATGATGTGCACAAACTCTTTCCCGAGTACTTTTGCACTTCAGGTTACTCTTTTCCTGTAGCCTGCCATGTGTGCATAACCACACGGTGCCCCATATTTAGTGGCGGATCCTCCCATCCAGGAGTTGCGAAGTTATGGTCTGAAGGGGTACTGGAAACCTGGGAGTGTAGACTGGATCCATAAAAAGACCTTATCCTGACTAGAATAAAGCAGCTTTCTGGCACCTGTTGAGAGTTACTATGGTGACATTTTCGATTTTACCATTTTCCTAAAAACACCTGATAGGAAGCCTGGAATGGGATTTGGACTTGTCCTAATCACCTTTAAAGTGACCTCTCTCCACAAGAGTAGCAGATGACCACAGAAAGAGGCAAAATGGGATGTCCACAACTTTTGGGTCTGTAACCCACCAAAATTACAGTATGTGAAAATGCTAAAAAAGAAGGCTATGGGATGCAACAGCTGCAGACTGCCCCAAACCAAACGGAAGGTCGAAGGAACCCTAGCATATAAACTGACAGAAATGGAAAATACAAAACTAATGTACAAAAAAGCAGGAGTTAAAAAGGTCTTGACAAGGTAAATTCTCTTTTTTTTTTACATAGGCCATTTATTCCAGCAGGAAGGAGACCTGATGTTCTGCAATATCTATTTTCTCAGACCAAGTTTTGATGGTCAAATCATCATCACCAAAGGATACTCCTAAGATCTAAAGGGGTTCAATGGAAGCTGGGATACACAAAATATCATTAGGCAAAGCTGTCTCAGGTTCTCCAACAATTAAGGCCCAACTTTTTTTGCACATTAAGACTGGACCCTGAAGCAGCTGCGAACTCCTAAAAAACCCTGACAGCAGCTTCCTCAGACTCAGCATCTCGTACTACAATGCAGACATCATCTGTGTATGCCAGGACAGTAATAGGGGCTGGTCTATCCTTTGTCTGAATGGGAAGGACCTTGGGGTCCATATTCAGTTTCCGCAAAACTGGATCCAGAAAGAATATACACAATATCAGGCTCAAAGGACAGCCCTGTCTAACCCCCCTACAGACCTGATACATTGTACCCAACCTTCCATTTACTAACGGCTTCAAAAGAGTGTATTTATACAAACATTTTA
The DNA here is from genome assembly GCA_016271365.2 of Neoceratodus forsteri. Lineage (NCBI taxonomy): Eukaryota > Metazoa > Chordata > Ceratodontiformes > Ceratodontidae > Neoceratodus > Neoceratodus forsteri. Next base: position 1,076,531,782 of record CM057459.1, read on the forward strand.
TCCATGTAACAAAGCAGGTGGATAAACCATATCTGGTCAGAACTGTAAACAGGAACTCATACAATACCTCACTGAATGCCTTCTGTTGATCCAAGAATAAAACTAATTCAGATGAAGAACCAGACTTGTCTTTTTCAATAACTTCCTGTAGCAGGAGAAGGTTATCCTGGATCTGACTACCTTTCATTTATTTATTTGAAAATTGGCAATGGGCAGAGGCACACTGAGCCAAAGCTCATTTCCAGGTGCGACCCGGGGGAAGGGAAGGTGGATCAAACAGCAGGGAAAACAAGTGTCAAAAGCATCTGATCAAAGATAAGTTACATCACAATACAAATATAGAATAAATATAAAGAGGTTGCACGTACAGAAATAAAGTGCAGAAAATGCCAAACAGTGCATGAAAACAAATTTGCTAACAATAAATAGTATCCAGAACAATAACCCAAATGGGTTAAGGTACAACCATGGAGGTATCAGGAGGAAAGGTAACAGGAACTGGTGGGTAGGGGTTAAAGTTTCAACTGGTGACCGAGGGAGCTGGGGGATGGGGAGTAATGGAGGGAGGAGGTGAGCTTGTTCCAGAGTGATGGCGGTGAATAGAAGAAGGAAGACTGCCCAGCAGAGGAGCGGGGGTGAGGAGTGGCAAAACTGCGATGGTCCCTTGAACCAAGGGAGCAGAAAGCTGGGAGAAGTTGGGATAGGAGAGAAGAGAGGTAAGAGGGAAGGGAACCAAGCCAACATTTGGATAGGAAGGATGTGCAGTGAGCCTGGTGAGAGGGCAGAAGGAGATGGATAGAGATGAATACAGCAAACAATGATGTGTGCGGCTGGGGGGGGCGGGGGCAGAGTTTGTTTCAAAATGGCAGAAGAAGTTGCAAAGGGTATACAGTTTGGTGAGGAAGTGGAAGGGGCAGTACCATAGACCACATCTGCATAGCCAAAGACAGGGAGAACCATTTTGGTAACAAGCTCCCTGCAGACATGCTGAGATAAGCAGTCTTTGTTACAGACTTTCTCCAAGGGGATTCCACAACCCTAAAGGGCACAAGATCCTCCTATGAACCACCAATGCAGTTCGAATCACCCACTTCAGATGAACCCCTCCAGAAGCGGCGCAGCCACCCACTGGCTTCCCTCCGAAATTAGGTATGGAGGTTCTGGGGCTCCCATTTTGAATTTGGCGCCTAAACACCAAGGGCTGCTCCTTGCAGCACACGCTCTTGCTGCACTTTAGGGCCCTCTTGCCAATCAGAGCATAAATTAATTATGGACTGAGCTTATCAAGCAGTGCTTAACTGCGTAGCTCAGCCAGGTCTCTGCGCTTGTCTTAAGGCAGATATTTTTAGTGAAGTACTTTATTTCCAACTATTGAATCTGTAGTGAAGTAGGGCCTTGTTTTGTGTTTATGCTCTCTGCCTGTTTTAAGATGTCCTATTTTAAGTTTACATTTTAGCTTACCCCATTAAATTTGTTCAGTATTAAGCTTGTACAGCCTGTTCATTTTACACGTGATTTTTCAGCATAGCCCGAGGACTTTAATTCCGATTTCTCTCTGAGTTACCCTGGTTGTTTTAGTTAACAATAGCTGGTTCCCTGCCCCTGCAAATTTCTCCAACCTTACAATCTTGTTCTCATAGCAGCCTACTGCTCTGTCCCTGCCCTGCTAATCCTCTTAGCTTCCCCCAGACGTCCCTCAGTCCCGCCCCATTCTTTTGTCCCCTTTGTATTCACTGGAACACCACCCCCTTTGCCTCCTATTAACTGGTCTCTTCTCTGCTTTCTCCTAAAGGATTTCACAGCCCTAAGGGGCACAAGATCCTCTGATGAACCACCAATGTGGTTTGAATCACCCGCTTCAGATGAACCCCTCCAGAAGTGGCGCAGCCACCCGCCAGCTCCCCTCCCATATTAGGTATGGAGGTTCTGGGACTGTCATTTGAATTTGGCACCTAAACACCAAGGGCTGCTCCTTGCGGTACACACTCCTGCTGCACTTTAGAGCCATCTTGCCAGCTGGAGCATAAATTAATTGTGTGCTGAGCTTATCAAGCAGTGCCTAACTACGTAGCTCAGCCAGGCCTCTGTGCTTGTCTTAAGCCCCGCTGGTGCTGCATGCCGGCTCCCCACCCTATCTGGACACTCTGATTTATAGTCACAAGCTGCCACATGATGCCCAGATTTGTGAATTACGAAGTACCTAATTTCTCATTAGCAAGCTATACGCTTCGCCCACTAGAGGGCCACCTACCTTCCATGTTCATGCTTCATTGAACTACTCCTGTCCCCTATACTGCAGTTTTTGCTGTAGTTTTTTTTTTTCAAATTGTTTAACCAAGTGAGACACACTAAGCTGAAAGCTTGTTTACAGGTGCAACCTGGGAGCACAGGGAAGTTAAGTGACTTGCTCAGGGTCGCACAGTATGCAAGTAGGGGCTGTGAGATTCAAACCCAGGTCTCCAGATTTGCAGCTCAGAGCCTTAAACTACTGCGCTATACTGCCTCTTTTACATCTTACTGTAAACCTCTTTTTCCTAACGCTCTTTTCAGCTTTCTCACTAATAAGAACCTTTCCCTCGCTCACAATGAAAATCTTCTTCCTACTTCCTCCCCCCACCTGCTTCTTATTCTTACTTTGTCTACCTCTCTTCTACTTCCTTCCACACAATAACACTAAGCTTCTCTCCCCCCTACTTTCATCCTCACCGTAGCTCCTACACCCCCATACGAAAATTGGTTGTATTTTTCTCAACTCCCAATTGCAACTGTTCTATCAGTGCCCAGCCACTTTGCCTTTCTTCGTCTTCTAATCTCCGACACCCCTTTCCTCCTTCTTCCCCTTCCTCCCCAAAACCCTCCTCATCTCTCAAATGCCTTAAGCTTCACTGCCTCATCATAGCCCTCCTCCTTCTCTCATCTGGAGATATTCACCCCAATCATGGGCCAAGTGCCCCAAGCACCACTAATGCCACCTTTTCTACATACGTCCCCCACTCTTGTGCCCCCATAGCCCTCCCAAATTATTTAAAAATCATGCATCTAAACATCTGTAGCCTCCTACCAAAAATTTACCTTTTGCAAACCCTAGTAGTCTCTTTTAAACAAGATGTCCTAATTCTAACTGTAACCTGGCTCAGTGGCAAGATATCAGATCACTCTATCACCCTACCTGGTTATACCATCTCCAGGGAAGACCAAATCGGCAGGGGTGGTGGTGAGACCATGTATATCCTGTCCTCTAAAATTCACCACAATTCTATCATCCTCCCTCACAGCAACTTATGAAGCATCAGCTATCTGTATCGCCCTGCCTTTCACCATCCCTATCTTAATAGCCGGCATCTATTGTCGCCCAGGTACCCAGCCCTCAGCTGCTATAGATCTCATAACCTCCATCACATCTCTCTCTCTCTCACTCAGGTGAAACTTTCATTCTGGGCAACTTCAATCTAAACTGGTTGTCCCCCACTACCACCAAGACACGAAATGAAGTTCCAGCCCAAATTCTCACACAACTCATTCTTGAACCTACCCGTCCTAACCATAAGACTCAAAATCATTCCCTGCTAGACTGGACTCTCACCTCCCACCCTCATAGAGTTATTAAGTCTGGCATCCTACCAGATGCCCTCAGTGACCATCACCCTATCTTCCTGGTTAGGAAGGTCCACAGGCCCAAACCCCCACACAAAATCTTAAAGCTACGTTCCTAAAAATCCCTAGATATTGACCCTCTTCTCCATGAACTTGCCCTCTTAGACTGGACTCCACTCTCCTCCACCCCCTCCACTGACCTCACCCTTGCCTACTTTAAAAAAAATTCTTCGAAATCTGGAACATTTTTGCTCCATCCAAATGCTCCAGTGTATGCGCCAACCACCTCCCCTGGATTACCGCAGAATTGTTGGCCTGCCTTAGGGAAAGGGACCATGCCTGGAAGAAACACAAAGCATCTCAGCTCCCTAGTGATTATACTTTCTACTGCCAGCTTTGAAACTTGTGCACCAAAGCCACTAGATTAACCAAGTCCAAATGTTTTAAATCTGCTTTACTAACTAATATAAACACACTCTCCAAATTCTGGAAAGTGGTCCATGCTCCCTTCACACCCACCTCCCAGCCCCCATCCGCCAGTGCTCAAAATAAAAAAAATTCCCTCAGGACTGACCCTTGCTCCATGGCTGAGCAATTTAATTTCTACTATGTACTCAAAAAAAACAGGCATATCACCCCCACAAAAAAAGCTCCAACATCGCAGTATAAAATAAATGTTTTTTATTTTAAATCATGCCTAACGCATTTCTGGTCTTTCCAGACCCTTTCTCAATGAGCACCCCTCCTGGTGCGAGCTCGTATGTTTGCTGTTTAATTTCTACTATACCCCATGTGCCAAGACCCTTCTAAACTCCCGTCCCACTCCCTTCCACATTCCCTCACCCTCCACCACTGTCAACTTTCCTCCACTAGCTATCCAACCCTTCTCTTTCTCCCATGTTACCCCTGTTGAAACCCTAAACGCCCTCCTCTTTCTCAGCCCTTCAAAAGCTGCCTCTCCTGACAAATTCGACCGTAAGCTCCTCTTTCTCTTGGCCCCGCTATTGCCTATCTCCTATCTACTATTCTAAATCTCTCCTTTTCATCTGCCTCAGTCCCCTCATCATGGAAACATGTTGTAGTTCTCCCACTTCCAAAAAGTGGTGACCCCACATTCCTTTGTAGCTATCATCCCATTTCCCTCCTTCCTACCCTTGCTAAACTCCAAGAACACTTGCTTCTTGCTCAGCTTACTTCCTTTCTTTCTGACTCCTCCTTCTTCACATCATTCCAATCTTGTTTTCAGTAAAAAACACTCCACCACCACCTCCCTACTCAGGCTCACTGACTCCATCCTGACAGGGATGGATAATGGCCTTATCACTACAGCCATCTTTGTCGACCTGGCTAAGGCTTTCAACTTTGTCTCCCACATCCTTCTTCTGAACTCCCTTTCTGCTGCTGGTCTGTTTACTGTGGCCACAAATTGGTTCAGGGCTTACCTAACTGGCTGAATCCAATCAGTCAGGATCATGGACTCCATCTCCCCTCATCTCCCTATCAACACAGGAGTCCACCAGGGCTCAGTGCTAGGTCCCCTGCTTTTCTCCATCTTCCTAAATTACCTTCCCTCAGTCTGCTCTCCTTCCTGCTCCATACATATGTACGCTGATGATACTGTCTTATATGCATCCGGCACATGTGCCGATGATGTTGCATCCAGTCTTCAGCATGATTTTGACCAAGTTCAGCTCTGGTTTGCTTTCCATCAGCTCTTCCTTAACACCAAGAAGACAGTCTCCATGACCTTTGGCCCTAGGCAGAGACTCTCAAGAGTACCTGACTTGCCATCTTTCCACGCCCTGGATGGGACTATACTTGAGGGCACTACCTCATCTAGATACCTTGGGGTTTGGTTGGACCAACACCTCAGCTTCTCTGGACACATAGATGCTATCCTGAAAAAAATGCACCCTAAGCTTGGCACCTTGTTCAGGAACTGTAGCAGCATCCCTCTTGCAGCTAGGCGTGAACTTGTCCAAAAGATGATTCTCCCCATTTTTGACTACTGTGACATAGTCTATAGTGTTGCTCCCAAATTCTCCCTGGCCAGATCAGACACTCTCTTTAACTCCTTCTGCCATTTCGCTCTTGATGCTCCCTCTCGTTCTCACCACTGTGATCTCTATCATGCTCTGTCCTTTCCCACACTGGCAAATAGATGCCTCTCCCATTGCATTAAACTGACCTCTAAATTTTGGCTTGGTGAACTCCCTTCCTACCTCTCCTCATCTCTCTCTCCATCCCTCTCCCACCATCCCACTCCCTCAGATCCTATGACATTCACACTTTGGCTATCCCCGGTCGCTCTACTCTCATTGGAGAGTTTGAATTTGCCCACCAGTTACCTAAAATCTAGAACTCCCTCCCCCCTCAAATACATCACTCTTCCTCCTCATACTCCCTCAGGTCTGCCCTCCATAACTATCTCTCCTCTAGCTGTTCCTGTTATAATCCTCCCTAACTTCTCTCTTTACCCAGTTCCTTTTCCTATATTAATCCCTCCTTCTCAACCCTCCTTTCCTCCACTACCCTCCCCACCTCCCCATGCCCCCAAATATCCAGCCTTCCATCTAAATACTCCTTCTGTCTCTTTCTGCTATCTCTCCCCCTGTTCTCTAACTTGTCTACTCACTTCCTCTTTCTCCTCCAAATTGCCTGTCCCCAGTCCCCTTGCAGGGTCCTAAACATCCCAGAGGGTGAATGGGTTTAACCTCCTCCACAATGCAATCTCATCAAAATAAAGCACTTGCCCATCTTCCCACTCCCTTTGCATTTAATCTGTTTGTCTTTCTGTCTCTGAGTATTAACTCCAAAACTCTGTTGCATTCTGATGTACAGTGCCTCATGATCCTGCCTGCACTACTTGTTTTGAGTCTGGTCTTTCTCAGCTGTTGTACTGTATATATTTCATCAGTCTTAATGCCTGTTATCCTCGCCCCTTCATTCCATCCCCTCTGCACTCCAATTGTATAACAATGCTGTCTGCCTGCTGTTTACCAAACACAATTGGTCAGTCCCTATAAAATTGTATGTATCTCTGTGTACTACTGCTTAATTTTTGTTACCAAATGTAACTATTGTTTTCTGTTAAATTGTTATGACTCTCTGTTTCCATCCTCATTGTACCCCCTTCCCCAGGTCACACTGGGAGATGAGTAACTTGTTCCTCAGTGTGCCTTCCTGGTGAAGCAATTCAATAAATAAATAAATAAAATGAAAAATACCACCACAGGATAAACACAGTGAATAGCAGAGAGCTGTTTATGCTGACCAGAAAGACAAATATTGGGAGAACTCAATGGATATGGCAGGTAGGCAATTTAAGAGGGATTTCAGAAAGCATTTCTTTATGAAGGGGTGGCAGAGGGGTGGAATAGAGTAGCAAGGTAGGTAGTATGTGTGAAATTAGTAAGGGGGTTCAATGGGTGTGACCAACATATGGGGTTGGTAAAGAGGGTGGCAAAAGGGGGGATCATCGAGGTGCAGGTCAGAAAGCATGGGAAAACCAGGAGCAGTTATAAAATCTGCACATTGTGTTTCATTATCATCAATAACAATAAAATAAAACTTAAATTATGCAGAGTAGCTCTTATACAGGCAGTTCAAACAAAACAAAGTCCTTTCTCTGAGGGTATCTCTCTCTCTCTCTCTCTCTCTCTCTAACAAAAGATTTCTCTCTTTTTATAAGCAGTCTTTGTCTGGCAAATAATGTCTGCATCCTGAGCTCCTTAAGAGACATCCTGTTTCTCACAAAATGTAACACAGCTTTGTCAGTTTCTTTCCTTGCAGGTGCAACAAAATAGAACATTGTGTCCTAGAACTAATTTCCTGTTGATAGCTCTGCAAATGAGTTTGTGGAGGTCAAACTGCATCCCAAGGGTACACCCCCAAGTTCCAAATAGCTTTTTTGAAATCATTTCAACTATAAAACTATATGCATTTTCAAACCAGAAAACCCAGCTTGCATAAAAATCCACACAAAGATTTAAGTAATAAACCACGATAGGGTGTTGGTGATGCTGGTTTTACCCACGCCTGGCGTGGTTGGTCCGCAGGGCCGCCGGGCGGTGTAAACTTCGCCAGGCATGGGTAAACCAACCTCAACACCCTGGAGTGGTTTATTGCTATTATACAATGTGTCACTTAATTTTGTTCAAAAAGAATAGAAAAATAATTATTTTTGTATTTTTGTAGCTTTGTAATGAATTTGTTCTTACACTAAAAAATAGTGCAGTGTAAAAAGTGTAGGTTGGTGGAGGCATGGTCCTATTACAAAGGCTGTATTATTAAAACATCCTAGTAGTAAAAGAGAGATTTGTAGTAAAAAAAGAGTGCATAACAAAGACCCTCTGAGAGGAGTACGTTAGTTTTCCTTCTCTGTCTGTCTCTCTCCCCGGAGAAAGAGAAGCCGCGGCCCCTCTCTCCAAAGACTACATATCCCAGGATGCCCCGCTGCACTGACCCTAGGAACAGCTGAGAAGAAAAGGGGGAAGCCGAATGTAAGTACCGAGCGGCGCTGCATTGAAAGTCAGAGTTCGAGATTTTTTGTAAGCCGTGGAGTGTTTAACTTCATTTGAAAACGGCTTGTTTCATTATTGTGCGGGTGCCTTTCGGCTTTTTGCCGTTGCTTCACATCGTAAGTGCCGGTCCGAGCCAAGAACATGCTCGAGAGCGAAGAGGTTGTGGCGGGAATTCAGCCTCTTCATGTCGCTCTTTCCGTGGCCAGTCAGGATCCCTGGTCTGTACTTTTATCTTTTTTATTGTAGGGACAAGTAGAGGCCGAATTGTTGTAAGAATGGTGCCGGTGCCACAGTAATGTTTAGCGACGAAAAGAACATGGCGGCTCGGATTGATTTTTACTTTTTTTTTTTTTGCAGTTACTGAGATGCGGCTGGCTGGCTGGCACCTTTTTGCATTGGTAATGCTAGATTTTACAATGCTTGAAAGGTGCCAGTTAGCCAATCAGAGTGGTGGACTATAAGACCTCATTGTATAATCACATATAACCACAGATAAGTATGGGGGAAGAAAAGATTGACACAGTAAGAAACAGCAAGAGAAGGCAGGGAGATAGCAGGAGGGGGGAATTGCAAGACTGTCAGAGTGAACAGTTCCAAGGTCTCACAAGAAAACTTGATTGCACAATCAGACAGACAAGAGACAGAAAAGGAGAGGATAGAACAGATCCTTGCTGTCAACTCTTTCTGCATAACAAATGGGACAGGGTCTAATTCAACCCTGTCACAGGTAAGAAAGATCACCAAGGCCCTCACAATCAACATTAGGTAGAGTTGGGCAGCTTTAATACACCACAGGGGCATTTTCTGCTGACAACTTCAATGTTTCTGTGTACTTATCCATCGCTTTTTTTGTCCTGTATTTGGAAAATGCGATAAAGAAAATGTTTGTCAAAAGTTCAGTACAAATGCTATAAACCTAATGTTTTAAACATTTTATTGTAGTAGTTATCTGCTGTTTAAAATATCCGAACAACCAGCAGAAATAGGTGCAGATGACCTTAGTTTCATATGTCATGGAAAGGATTTCTCTTCTAACAGGGTATTCCCCCAACACACACACATATAAAAAGTCCCTGTTAGGGATTTCATTTGGATCAGATAGCAAAGTGCTAAAGGTGGAGCCACACCAACACACTATATACAGAAGAATATATATCTTTGAGAAGGCAGTACATTTCTCAGGAATTAATAACTGCCTTAACTGTATCTTTAAAAACCTATATTTTATTATAAAAAAACTGAAATTAACAGACCAAAAAAGGAACAAATTACAATTGTGACCTGAGCCTTCTTTAGTGCTTGCATCATAGATGATACATCAAAACACACACAACAAGAGCACTACTCTCCAAGGAGTATCTCCCGTTTTGTACTGATGGCAAAACCCTTTTGGGACTGGGCCCTGAGGGAGCACTTGTGTATGAGAAGAACAGAAGGGTTCTGTTCCTGCACTGCTGTCATATTGGGAGACGAGCTGAATAAAGTTTTACAAAACTTTCCTTTGCAGGTAAATATTGATCACTGTGTAATAATATTATGGAAGTGTTGTTTTGGTCCTTGAACATTAAATTCTGTAATTTCTGACTTATAATGAAGTTATAGCTGAGATTTTGTTAATCCCATCATAGAGTGTATGGGGGGAGGACAGTGATGCACCATTGTCTCTTCAAGTCCCCTGCCTGGAATGCAACCACACAACCACTTTGCATTAGATAAACTTTCTTTCTTCTTTTTCATATTACTGTAGGTCTGGCACTGACTGAGTATATAACGTATCCCTGACCAGTCCTTGGTGCTGTTCTGAATGAATCTGTTTTTCTGTGCAGATGTGTTCTTTCAATATTTTCCTTATTGAAACTGAGTTTAAGTGTCTTCATCATTGTTTTTATATACAGAACAAATGCTAGAAAAGGGTTGTGTGTAAGGAAATAATACCACTCAAGGGGGCTAATAAAGTCATAAGTCCGAAGGCCACGTTGCCGTTATAAAGCTCATTAGCCCCTGATGGTATTATTTCGAGTACACATGCCATTCTCTAGCTTTTTGTTTTATATAATGCATTAGGTTGGACACTCTTTGTAGTGTCCACCATTTTTCCATACTGTAGTGTAGGTATTTGCTGTAGTGGGGAACTGCCTGTTTTGTCCATTTAGTGTTTCCATAATGTGGGGGCCTCCTATAAAAGAGGTGTGGCTCTGGTGCGCTCCCCCTTAGATGCAGATGGCAGCATATCTGTGGCGATCATGGGTGGCATGTGTGCGGTGGTTTCAGTAGTCTCAGGAGTGCATGTGTTAGACAGTGGACTGCAGCAGTGTTCTGCAGTCAGGAACCAGCTGAAGAAACTGCAAGTACAGGAGCAGCATTCAGAACTGGGGCACAGAACACAATGGCAGCAGAACAATAGCAGCACGCAGGGCTTTGAACTTTAAAATTACTTTGGTGAGTGAGGATGTTTGTGAGTGGATGGGTGGGTGTTTCTATAGTGCAAAGTTTTTTTTTTGCTGGTAGAGTTGGAGAGCTATGGTGGCTGTAACATGTGCTATTAAGGGCCTTGTTATGTTTTATTGGGGTGGTTTGTAGTGACAGCATTAATGTGTTATTAAGGTGTTAATAACACATTAATATAGTATAGTTTGCAACTAGGGTCATAAAGCCTAATTGGCTATCATCAAATATGGGGGAAATATATGATGGATTTTTCAGTGGGGATGAGGGCCCAACCATGCATTATAAATATATACAGTATGTACATATAGCACCAGTGTCATTAGGGTTGAGTAGGTGGTTTAATGATACAGGGGAATCAGGATGCCATACAGTGTTTTTAGTTATACACATACATAGCAATATATACAGTATGTACATATAGCACCAGTGTCATTAGGGTTGAGTAGGTGGTTTAATGAGACAAGGGAATCAGGATGCCATACAGTGTTTCTAGTTATACACCTACATGATGAATTTTCACACAGAAACCCTCAAAGAACTGAATTTTGTGAGTTCATAAGTACATGTTCCTGAAATAGAAGAGTGTGGCAGACACCTGTTTGTCAATCTGACATAAAAAAACACTGTTTTTACATTAGCCTGTTTATGGAGGCTACATCAAAGACAAACTAGTTCTATGAATTTACAGAATTTAGATGTATTTTATATCCATTAAACAACACTGTGTTATATAGCCATAAAACAATGCAGAGTTTTGACGAGAAAGAATTGACAGCTGTGATACAGACAAGGTGATTTCTCACTAACATTCATACCACTTCAGTTCAGCGCTGAAACTCAAATGATTAACTTTTTATGAGAACAGAATGATAGATTTAAGCTAATCTATCTAAACACAAACCAGATGGGTTAGTAAAAATCTTGAAGTGAAAAGAAATAGCTCTACAGACTGCTCTGACTCGGAAGTGCAGCAGCTTCTTCAATCAGGACTTAACTGCTGAAGCAGCAGGCTAGACCAAAATGATGTCATCGGTCTGCAGGCCTCACTGATAAGGACAGAAAAATCTTCTCTGTTTTCAGTTACTGAAGAGCAGATTAACAAATGCCGATTTAAAGAAAACCACAAACTAAAACAGCATGACATTTTCAGGAAACACTAATCATGACACAGGGACTTGAAGTCATGTGAATTCAAGCTTTTATTATAAAAACTGAAAAATCGGTCCATTTGATCTTTAATGAGTATTACCACACTAACACATAATACCCTGCAAAGCAATTCAGGGGCCTTATAAAAACATAAAAATTGCAATTCCCATAGGTAATATTGCAACTTTAACATACTACAATAAGTCTGTCAGTCATTGAAATTAGGGAACAATCTATATGAAAAAAAGGGCCTCAATGAGTACTACAGTAGTAACACATAATACCCCCCAAAAAAAATTAGGGGCCATATAAAGAACCATAAAAATTAAAAAATTAAAATTCCCATAGGATAACATTGCAATTTTAACAAGCCATAACGCCATCACTTTGTGGAGTAAAGGGAGCATCTATGTATCAGTCATTGAAATTAGGGAACAATCTATATGTAAAAAAGGGCCTCAATGAGTACTACAGTAGTAACACATAACACCACCCACCCAAAAAAAATTAGGGGCCATATAAAGAACCATAAAAATTAAAAAATTCAAATTCCCATAGGATAACATTGCAACTTTAACAAGCCATAATGCCATCACTCTGTGGAGTAAAGGGAGCATCTATGTATCAAAAAAAGGTCTCAATGACTATTACAACACTAATACATAATACCACCACAGAAAGGAGCCATATAAGAAAAAGATTATAAATGGAAATTCCCATATGATAACACTGCAACTTTAGAAAGCCAAATTCCATCACTCTGTGGAGCTAAGGGAGAACTGGTATCCCATCAATAGGGCATGGGAATGAGGGCACAGTAATATGGGCACTAGCAACAGTGTGCAACTCATGTGGGCATCTGGGACTCGTGGGCATGGTGCACTGAGGGTGTCACTCTGCCTCCCACTCTCTGATATGCCTGGGGTGGAGGTGATTATATTTTTTACAGGTGGTATGGGGGGCAAAGCCCCCTGCATAAGTGCATGTGGAGGGATTTGGGGAGAAAAGATGGACCAGACACCGAACTTCAGGTTCCACACACAATCTCTGTGTGATGTTTATTCAAAATACAGTAGATAACCTTCAGCAATGGCATACCCCTTCTCCAATACATCAGTTTGCAGCAACATACTGTTCTTCCTCTGTACTTAGTCAGCACCTACTGACCCACTCATCTATTGATCTAACTTTTCAGTTGAGATTCAGCTTTCCCTATGTGGGCCTTGTTTGCTTGGGTGGTGGGGGTCCAAATAAAAAAAACAAAAACAAACTAAAGACAAAGAACCTCAGTGCAGAAGCACTGAAGCAAGGGTCACCCCAAAGGGCATTGGCAATAAGCCAGGTTTCAAAAAAACACAACATCACACATACTCCAATAATGCAAAGCATTGTGGGATGTATATGCAAATCACCATGACATTTCAGACTGGCTCAGTTCACAGCAGGAATGCATGGTACCAAGAGGGCTCTCAAACAATCTGCAATTTACATGCATTTAACAATACAACAGGGTTTTTTCTGATATCTCAATCCCGGTAACTTAATTTCTATAATACAGTCACCTAGTACTTTTTACCTTTATCAAAAACATCTAGTGCCATAGTATTTTCAAAATTTACAGGTTTCATACACATAAGTTATATACATCAAGGTATTTTATAACATAGTGCCATTGCATACTAAATCCATCAATGAGGAACACAGCCTGTTGTTTTACATCAACTCAGAGGTCACAATAATAACCTCCCTGTACGAGGACCTGAGAGGGAAAAGGAAAATTAAAGAGGACACTATAGCATAGTCAAGAAAGGGGAAGGGGTGCCCAGAGGTGGCCAACTTTATGGACTAGAAATTGTAAAGGATAGATTAGGCTAAGAATTAGAAGAACTGTTGCAACAGATTTAAGAAAAGGTCGGTCCTCAAGAGTGGCAGGATCTCCTTGTCATATGTCCCCCAACTTAAGAGGGAAGCAGTTATCTCAGACTGCTTACCCACTTCCTGTTCCAGGGATTGATGGAGCTTCCACCCATCAATCTTCAGAAGCTCTGTCTCAGGGTCCCTATTAACGATAAACATTCCATCATAAACATAGTGGATATCATCATTCTTTACCCTGAGGCATTAACACATTTCTCAGCAGAGACTAACAGTACCTTCCCTGCACTATCTCCTTTTAGGGAAAGTACATCATATTTGATTGACATAAATTCCTGCACCATATCTAGACATGAAATCAGCATTTGCATGTTTTGTCCCTGCCCTGTGGAACATAGTAAATCAATAAGGCTGAAGAGATAAGTACCACTGCATTTCACAGGGATTTTTTTCTCTCATTTGGTGCAACCAGCAGAGGGGGTTGTGATCAATTACAACTTTAAATTCAGCCCCCCACAAGTAATATTTCAGAGACTCAATAGCCCACTTCAGAGCTAAGCATTCTTTCTCTATGGTAGCATATCTTCTCTCCCGCTCATGTAGCTTCCTGCTGATATACATGATCGGATGTTCTTCCCCATCTATTTTCTGAGATAAGACTGCCCCAATACCCTTCTCTGATGCATCAGTTTGAACCTCAAACACTTGGTTGAAGTCAGGGCTTTTCAATACAGGAGCTGTACATAGAACGGCCTTGATATTCCTAAAAGCTTCATCACAAATAGGGGTCCACTGAACCTTATTTGGGCACCTCGTTTTAGTGAGATCAGTCAAAGGACTGGCAATGTCTAAGAAATTAGGAATAAATCTCTGGTAATAACCAGCCAAGCCTAGGAAAGATCTCACATGCTTTTTTGTGGTAGGCATTGGGCTGTTTGCTACTGCTGTAACTTTCTCTACTTTGGGCTTCACTTATCCATTGCCCAAAATGAACCCTAGGTATCTTGCCTCGGTCTTTGCTAGGGCACATTTAGCAGGGTTAATGGTCACTCCTGACTCCTTTATTGCTTGCAATACCTGGGACAAGTGTCTAACATGGGATTTCCAGTCAGGGCTGAATATGAAAACATCCTCCAAATAAGCCACACGGTACTCAGTGTGTGGTCCATAAAATGCTGAAAAGTGGCTGGGGCCCCATGTAGTCCAAATAGCATTGTCACAAACTGGTATAAACTGATTGGGGTGCTAAATGCAGTTTTATCTTGTGAATCAGGTGACAAGGGATTTGCTAATATCCCTTAGTAAGATCAAGGGTGGAGATATACTGTGCATTGCCTAACCTGTCACTGATGTCATCTATTCGTGGCATTGGTTAGCCATTGAATAGTGAGACATTGTTAAGCTTTTTAAAATCTAGGCATAGATGGTACCACCCTCTTTCTTGCCCACTATGACCATAGGTGAAGACCATGCACTCTTTGAGGGCACAGTTATGCTTAACTGCTCCATTTTTATGACTTCCTGAATCACCTCATCCCTCACCTTCTTGGGCAATCTGTAGGGTTTTTGGTGTATGGGCTTGTGTTGTGTGGAAGTTATGGTGTGCACAATTCCTTTGGCCCTCCCCGGGACATTTGTGAATATGAGCTCAAATTCTTGTAATACCCTGTGCTCATCTTTCTGTTGCTGAAGCTCCAATTCAGGGTTTATCTGGATCTCCCCCAACTGTCCTAACTGCTCTAGCCTTTATAAGCAACCTCCAGCTCTGACTCCCTAACTTCAGGATGGCTATAAAGGGAGAGGTTAGGCTTCTCACACCATTTCCTAAGGAGGTTCACATGGTAAATTTTCTGTGGGGGTCTCTTTCCAGGCATGTTAAGCTCATAGTTCACTGCTCCTGTTTGCCTCAAAATAGTGAAGGGGCCCTGCCATTTCATGAGTAGTTTGTTCTCTGTGGAGGGAAGGAGTAACAACACTTTGTCCCCTGACTGAAATGTTTTAGTCTTCAAACCCTGGTCATATCTTTCTTTCTGCAAGTCTTGCTTCTGTTCTAAGCTGTAGTGTACCAAGTTGATATACCTCATAAGGTGTTTGCATAACTGAGTCATGTACTCTATGCCATTAAGATGTCCCACCCCCTTCCCTTCTTCCCAGTGTTCTTTAATCACATCCATTGGCCCCCTCGGGTTCTTCCTATACCATAATGAAAAAGGATGAAGCCAGTGGATGCTTGAGGGAATTCTCTGTAAGTGAGAAGTAAATAGGGGAGGTACCTATCCCAATCTTTACCTTCTTCTTTTACGTACTTCCTCAACATTCTCTTTAATGTCTGATTAAACCTCTCTATGAGTCTGTCAGTCTGTGGGTAGTATGGGGAAGTATACACTGCTACCACGCCCAGCAGATGGTACAATTCTTTTAGCAGGTGTGCATTAAAATTACTCCCCTGATCAGTAAGTATTTTCTGGGGGATTCCCGTGTAGCTTAATACCTTTGCTAGCTCCTCTGCGATTCTTGGGGTGGTGATGGTTCTCATGGGGATAGCTTCTGGGTAGCGGGTAGTGGAATCACATATGACCAGTACAAATCTGTTACTCTTGGAGCTCTTTTCCAGGGGACCCACTAGATCCATGACTATCCTGTCAAAGGGTTTAGTCACAATGGGGATAGGTTGTAGTGGTACTCCATCCCTTTTCCTGCCTGAGCTACCTTCTGACACTCAGCACACGCTTTACAGTACTCAGCTATGTTCTCTTGGATAGAGGGCCAATAAAACCTGTCTAATATCCTATTCAGGGTGCTATCTCTGCCTGCATGTCCTGCTAAAAGGATGTCATGCACCAGAGACATGATTTGGGAGCGGAATTTTTTCTGGAGCCATTAGTTGGTCTATTACCTCTCCAGTTCTGGGGTTAGTGTATTCTCTATATAGTATTCCCTGTTTTACAATAAACTGAGGGGCAACTTTTTCCATTCCCTTCCCCACCTGTGAAAAAAAGGGTTAAGTGAAGGGTCTCCTTTTTGCTCATACTGCATATCTAATTTAAAAGTATGTCCCAAGTCTGGCTATACACCAGCATGAGTATCAACCCAGTCCTTCTTTAGCTTCCTCTTCTCCACCTTAGTTTTATGGTCCTTGCCAGGATCCTCAAAGACATCATCATCAAATGGGAACACAGATGGTTAATGTCCCTTCTTCACTTGAGTTCTGGTGGTTGCAGCAACTACAGCAGAGTCCTGGGCAGCATGACAATGTATAAATGAAGCAAAGTCTGGGTGATCATGCCCCATAACAACTGGAACGGGGTGGCAAGGTACCAACTCCACTTCTACCTCATATGTCTTTTCTTGAACAGTCATTTATATGGTGGCTGTAGGGTAGCAATGGGTATCTCCATGCACACAGATGACTGCTGTATCAGTCCCTTTATTATTCCCAGTCACCAGATCTGTTCGCACAAGAGTCTTGTGGCTCCCTGAGTCAAACAGTCCCATCATCTGCTGTGAGCCAGCCTGCACAGTAGCCATAAAGTGACCCCAGTTCACTAACGCTACATTAGCTGTCTCTTTCTTTGTATTGGGACAGTTTCTTACATAATGTCCCTTCCTTTGGCACCCAAGACATTCAGTCTGTGCTACTGGAATTCACCCCCCCCCACTCTCGTCTTGTTTCACTAGAGCTGGATTTGACAGTTTATAAGTAAAAGGGTTCCTTACCGGCTTGCTGGTGGTTGCAGCTGCTGATGTCCCTTGGAACCCTCTGGTTCTGGATGGTTGGGCTGCCAGGAAGTATTCCACCAAAGTGATGGTTTTATCCATGGAATCAGGCTGAAGCTCCCAAACCCAAAGCTGTACATCTTGGGGTAAAACTTTAATAAACTGTTCAATAATTACCGCCTCCAGAAGTTGGTACTTGTTCTTGTTATCTGGCTGTAATCATTTGTAGCAGAGTTCCATGAGATGGGCATACGTCTCTCGGTGGGGGGGGGGGTATCCAGTGACTGCATTTTAAGAAACCTAAACCTCTGGTGTTAGGTTTCAGTATTTATGTCATAGTGCCTGAGGATCTCCTGCTTCACACGGTCATAGCCCTTTGCCTCTTGGGAGTCCATTTGGCTATAAACCAACTGGGCACTGCCTGTCAGGTGTGGTGCCAGTTGAACAACCCACTGTTCCTTTGGCCATGTGCATGTTCGAGCGAGACTTTCAAATGTTGTGAGGTAGGCTTCAATGATATCACTGTCTGAAAGTTTATACAGTTTAATGTCTTTTGGGCTATTGGCTCTTTCTGTTTGCCCTGCACTGATGGCATGCAAGACCCTTATGGTATCCGCCCATTTGGCGTCTTGCCTTCTCCACTCAATGTCACTTTCTGTCCACTCAATGTTTCTCTCTCTCCATTCAGTGTCTCTATCTCTTTCCATTCTGCACCTGTTTTATACAGAGCCATTTTAATAACTCCTCTATGTTCTCAGTGGAGCATCTTCAAGAGTAGGTAGTTCCCTCGATTCTTCCTCATCCTCTTGCATCTCTTCATCATCTTCAGGCTTGGCCTTCCTCCAAGCTCCCAGGTCCAGTCCAGGCAGCAGCTTATCTCCCAATCTGTCAGGCATGGTTCTGGTCAGAACACTATGGACTTTCTTCTCTGGGTTCTCATCTGGCAACTCCTGGTGCAACCATCCACCTGGGATACCTGGGCAATATACACCAGAAAACGTACTTCTTAGGCCAGTCCAGACATTTCCAGCAAGTTATCCCACTTTTGACACCAAGTCTGTGGAGGGGTTGTGGGATGACAGATGGACCAGACACCGAACTTCAGGTTCAACACACAATCTCTGTGTGATGTTTATTCAAAATACAGTAGATAACCTTCAGCAATGACATATCCCTTCTTCAATACATCAGTTTTCAGCAACAGGCTATGAATGTTCTTCCTCTGCACTTAGTCAACACCTACTGACCCACTGATCTACTGATCTAACTTTTCAGTTGAGATTCAGCTTCCCCTATGTGGGCCTTGTTTGCTTGGGTGGTGGAGGCCCAAATAAAAAAAAATTAAAAAAAGCTAAAAACAAAGAACCTCAGTGCAGAAGCACTGAAACAAGGGTCACCCCAAAGGGCATTAGCAATAAGTCAAGTTTTAAAGAAACACAATATCACATATACTCCAATAATGCAAAGCATCATGGGATGTATATGCAAATCACCACAAAATTTCAGACTGGCTCAGTTTACAGCAGGAATGCATGGTACCAAGAGGGCTCTCAAACAATCTGCAATTTACATGCATTTAACAACACAACAGAGGGTTTTCTGATATCTCTATCACGGTAACTTAATTTCTATAAAAAAAAAAAAATTAGGGGCCATATAAAAAAAACATAAAAATAAAAAAATTAAAATTTCTGTAGGGTAACTTTGCAACTTTAACAAGCCATTACTCCATCACTCTGTGGAGTTAAGGGAGAATTTATATAAAAAAGATCTCAATGAATACTACAGCACTAACACATAATACCAACAAAACAATTTAGGGGCTATATAAAAAAAATTAAAACATGAAAATTCCCATAGCACTGCAACTTTAACAAGCCATATTAGAGTTAAGGGGCAATGTACAGTATATATATAAAAAAAAGAAGTGAGGACTTCCGGTGATGTCACCCTAGCATGAAAGAGTAGGAAAGCGGAGATAAGAGAGACCGAGTGATTAAAACAAAAGTCCCAACCTCCAAACAATTAACTAAAAGCTATAAACAGATTGAAGTTGTTCATTATGGTGAACAGACAAAAATTAAAGGTGTTCACTGCTGAAAAAGAACGCATGAAATAATACTTATATCCTGACCATGTGAGAAGCAGAAGCAGCTCATTGTCAGGTAGGCCTGGATCCCTGGAGAGGTGACCTGATAGCAAAATGGATGACACTGAAGAACAGTATAGCATCACCTCCAAAAGGCTGCACACAGAGTTGCATCATCTAGGTAATACCCTATACAAAATCCAAGGAGATATACAATCAAACAAAAAAAAAGATTTAGCATCACAATCAACAAATAAAAAATATCAACACGCACGTGGCTCAGTTATCAGAAACTACTGACCTACACAACATAGCCATCCTGCAACTTCTGACAGAGAAGTCATCCTCTGTCAAAAGTTTGAAGATCTAGAGAATCGCTCTAGAAGAATAAACATTTGCATTCATGGCATCCCTGAACGAACAGAAACAGGGAACATGACAGAGTTTATTGAAGGCTTCTTGAAAGAAGTCCTGCATCTTGAAATGGACCTCCCATTAAACGTAATACTGGCTCAAAGGGCTCTATGAGCCCCACTAACAGATCCAAAAGCAAGACCAAGGTCAGTGACAGTCACCTTCATGGACTATTGAGTTACAGAGCACGTACTTAAAAAGACTTGGGGTTAAAAAGAAATCCTATTCGGTGACAAAAGACTGTGCATTGAACAAGACTATGCTCCAATGACTATGGACAGGAGAAAGCTACTTTTCCTCAGGGTAAAGGAGTTGAGAGTTTAGGGCCTGAAAGCCCAAATGGAGTACCCAGGTAAACTGCAAATCACTTCTGATGCTGGAACCAAGTTATTTGAGTGTCTGCAAGATGCCCCAAACTACCTGCAATCCCTGGGAATCTCAGACAACAGTGCAGGATCATCTCAGCACCTGAAGGAGTTAGAGAAGAGGAGATGGTGGTCCAAAAGCAATGGAAGAAGAGGAGCATCATCATCCAAAGGCCCAGACCCAGACAACTCCACATGGACAAAAATGATCGTGGCACATGAAAATAGATTTACAATACTGGCTCCTTCGACCATGGAGGCAAATCAACAGCAAGATCCAGAGATGCAAGCTGAGGAAGAAAATCTGGGAGCCTCAAATAGACAGAATCACTGAGAAAACTGACTCGTAAGCTCTATTTTTGCTGTATCTTGACTTTGGGGTGAGCAGGACACTTACTTCTTTGGTTCAACATCTAGGACCGAATGGACAGCGAGAACTGGCCTTTCCAATAAGTTCTGTGGGGGTAACAATGAACCGATGGGATAATGAGTAGGGGGGAGAAGGGTCTAGATGCTGGGGGGAGGTGGAAAGTGAATACAGGAAGGGGGGGATGCTGATTGTTGGTTAAAACACTGTGGTTCACAATATATATAGAAGGGAAAGGGTTAAGGATATGGGTGAAGTGAAAGGTGAGGGTCAACACACCAAGATATAAACCAAATGAGAATAAAGACAAGTCAGGGTGGGGTTACATGCCACAGAGCATTGCATGTTGCGGAGACCCACATTGAATCAGAGGTAAAAACCGTTCCTGCACATGTTGGAAAGTAAGAAATGAAACTGGAGGGGACCACAATTTTATCTCACTACAAAGTTTGGTTTCTTCGGGGATAAGATGTTCACAACCTACTTTCTTTGCAGGGTAGACTCACACTCACTGCTGTAGAGGGACAATTTTGCCCACAGTGGGACAGTATAGCATAAGGGGTTATACAATCTGTTGCCAACAAAAACACTAAGGTGACAGAAGTGGAGTGCCACAGATGGAAGGGGAGGGAGTCAGGAGGCCAGGCTTTGAAAAGCCATGGCATAGCAAATGTTTTGAGTTTAAAATGTTTAATGTTGTAAAATGCTGCATTGTTTGTAAAGTTTTGAAAAGAACAGAAATGAGAGAGAGAGAGAGAGAGAGAGAGAAGCACAAAATGGCTAGGAAGCCAAGCTTTTAAGGGTTCCTCGAGTAAAGACACAAGGGTCACACAGAGGAAGGAAAAGTGTTTGGTGCCCATATAAAAACCTGCGTATCACGTTGGACAATTAAACAGATGGGGTGGGGGGTTCGGAAGGTGCATGAGTCACTATAAGAACAGAGAGATTTTCTTCCAAATGGTGGAATGGTAGATCTTAAAATCATTACATAAAATGTCTGGGGAATTAACAGCCTCATAAAGAGGTCCAGGGTACTCAGGGAACTGGGGAAGACAGGAGCCACCCTAGCATTTTTACAATAAACTAATTTAACACCTCTAGAGTGTGACTAGCTTAAAAAAAGCTGGGTAGGGGAGGTATATTTAACAACCAGGGGAGCCCACCCACATAGGTGAGGCACTGCCATTCTGATCCACAAGGATAGCCCTGTGCACATCAACAAAGTAGATACAGACCCTGAAGGCCAGTATGTTCAACTCCACAGCACTTACAGGGACACTAATTGCACCTTCCTGAATCTTTTTGCTCCTAATGAGGATAATGAATGTAAGATCTTCCTGAAACAAATATTACTGGAAACAGTCACAGACCCAAATAGACTGTATACATAGGAGGGGACTTTAACATGGTCATGTCAGGGACATAGGATAGGCAAGGAGGGGCATCAAAGGCAGAGAGTAGAGCAGGAAAACTGCTTAAGCGCCTCTGTATAGAGCTGGGCCTCACAGATATTTGGAGACACCCCAATGAGGGTACCTGAGACTATCGTCATTATTCAGACTGCTATAATAGTTATTCTTGAATTTATATGTATATTTTGGCTACAGACTGGGTATGGGCGATGGAGGAGTGTACCATTTTAACCCACACAATATCCGATCATGCCCCAGTTCTCCTGACATTGGCAGTGGCCCTTTCCACCTGTAACTCCAATTGGAGGCTGTATATAGGTCTGTAGAATTTACAGTTCACAGGAATTCAAAGAGCTAATAGAGGGAGCTATACAAAAACTATATATTAACCAAAAAGGAGCAATGTCACATGCAACAAGGTGGGACACCTTAAAATCAGTACTGCGTGGGAATCATAATAGAATACGCATCTAGGCAAAGAAGTTGAGGGTGGCACATCAACAAGCCCTAGAGGAAGATATCACAGAGCTTGAGTTCCAGCACAGAATAACACTTAATACTCAGGTCAAGGATCAGTTTCAGTTTATGACTTATACTGGAAAGGCATGTGAGCAAAATTAACCATTTTCACAAGCGTCCAGTTTTGGACTAGCAAAACAAGGAGTTACTGAGTACAAATGGAGTAAATTACAGAGGGACAGTCAGTGTAAAAACAATAGGTTGCACAGTAAATCCACTTACAAAAAAAGATAAATGAAAGAAAATGTAGCTGATCAAAAGACCAGACAAGTGCTGAGGTTAAATCTAATGCTATCAAGTGATGTTTACACCATTTTTTCATTTCCACAGAACCTGATGCACCTACCCACAGGCACATAACTTGGTACAGCTACCCACAGGGGAGTGTGAGCTCAATCTAGTTGTGTTGGCAGGTGAGATGGAAAAAAGCAGAAGGAGTGACAATCAGGGTAGGGAACACCTGCAGGTGGAGGCAAGGGACAGGTGCTTCTTTAGGTTGTACTTGAAGGAAGATGTAGAGGGACACTGGATGACATCAGGGTGGAGATTGTTGAATAGTTTGGTGCCCTTGTGGGAGAGGTTGCTTTGGCCTTGTGTGGTGCAGTAGAAAGGGACAATGAAAAAGAGGGTAGAGGATTGTCTAGTAGTCCTAGAGTGGGCTGACTTCGGGTAGAGGGATCCGATGTTGCCTGGAAGAAGACCCAAGGAAAGTTTATGAAAGAAGGTGACAATTTTGCTATTGAGTCAGTTCTCAAGGGAGAGCCAGTTGGAGAGTCTGTATAGGTCGCAGTGGTGGGTAAGTCATGGGAGACCAAAGGGAAAATGAATAATGTGGTAGATGCTCCGGAGCCTATTAAAATTTTTCTGGGAGAAGGGTGGGAAATAGACTAAAGCTCCATAGTCATATAAAGGGAGCAGGAAATGGCAGGCTAGAAGGGACCTGAAGACTTTGGTTAGGAAAGGCTTCAACCTGTTAAGCATGCCAAGTCTTTGGTGAGCTTTCTTAATAGTCAGACTGATGTGTGAGTCAAAATTAAGGTGGCAGTCTAGGAGTAGGCCAAGATATTTGAATTCATTAACTCTCTCAATCCGGTTGCCATCGTTGTTGTGCAGGGTGAAATCAAAGGCTAGCAGTTTCCAGAAACTGAAGAAAACCATAGCCTTCATTTTCTTTAGCATTGAGTACAAGTCCTTTTGCCGTGAACCAGGACTAGAGTCTATGGAAGTCGTGCTGATGCTTGTTTAGTAGTGAGGAGGGGTCTTTATCTTTGCAAAAAAGGGCAGTATCGTCGGCATATAGAATTAGTTCTGTGTTTGAGCAGATTTCAGGAAGGGAGCTTACCACATGGGAAAAAAGGAGGAGACCAAGGATGTATCCCTGTGGTAAACCATATTTAATGGTGCTGGAGTTGGAAAGGACACCATTAATAATAGTCTGATGCGACCTGAAAGTAAGGTAGTTTTGAAACCAGTTAATGACGTTGGATGAGAATTGAAGACATGCAAGGGTGTTGAGTAAGATATCATGGTCAACAAGGTTGAATGCTTTTGTAAGGTCAACAAAAAACAGAACCAGGAACAACTAGATAACCGACTTAGGGAACCCTCCATCCATTTAACATCTAAAATGGAAGAAAATTACAGGAGAGTGCAACAAAGGCTCTATAAGGGAGGTCATAGGGCAGGGCATGTATTAGCATATACAGTTAGGAAGCAACGAAGTAGTCAAACCATGCTCCATCTGAAAAAAACACTAAAAGGGGAATAGGTAACAGGGAATCCAGGGGAAATGACTAACATATTTGAGCAGTTTTATCAAACGCTATACGCACAAGAGAATAATACAACCTTTAAGGAACAAATAGAGGATTTTTTTAATGAAGTAACTATTCCAGGGCTAAAAGAAATGGAGGTAGAAACCTTAGATCATATTATAGAAATACAAGAGATATTATTAAAAATTAAGCAATGAAAAAATGGCAAATCCCCCAGGACTTCATGGAATCCCTGTGAAATTTTACAAAACATTCATTACCACATTGGCTCCCCTATTGTTAAAAGCATATCAGGAGATACAGAAGGGGGTAGTGTCCCTAGACTCATGGTGGTTTGAACATATATCAGTACTGCCTAAGCCAGGTAAAGACCAGACGGAACCTGGCTCCTGTGGACCAATATCCCTGATGAATGCAGATTTAAAGATGTTCACAGGGATACTGGTGGACTGGGTACAGAAAATAGTGCATAGGGTTATACACCAAGACCAGACAGGCTTCATCCCCAGCTGTTATTTACAAGATAACATAAGACGTCTTCTAAACATACTGGAAGGACAAGAAGGACATGGACCCTTTCAAATATCAATTTCCATGGATGCAGAGAAAGCCTTCAATAGGGTGAATTGGTGCTTTTTAATAAAAACCATGGAAAGAATGAAATCTGGCTCTAAATTAATAGATACAGTATAGGAAAATCCCTATGCGATAGTCCACAGGTCCTGGTCTGAGGAAATGGTATCAACTCAGCCTATTTCCCCATTATCCAGGGGTACAAGGCAGGGGTGCCCATTGTCATCCCTACTATTTGCAATCTGTTTGGAACTGTTAGCAGCCAAGGTATGCCAATAAAACAATATACAGGGCATTATGGTGGGAGGACAGGAACAAAAAATATCGTCATATGCAGATGATTCCATTTTCTTCCTGAGTCACGTGGAGCAGTCAGTCCCACCACTTAGTATCACTTTTACACTGATTTGGGCAAGTCTCAGGATACAAAATCAATTTCACAAAGTCAGAAGCAAGAATAGTCAATGGTCAGAAACTGAGGGGTTTTGACAGTAGCTTTCCCTTCAGCTGGGTGGCGTGTGATGAGATTAAGTATCTTGGTATAAACATCTCCACATATCTGAGTAAGCTATTTAAAATTAACTATGAGAAGCTCTGGGATCTAATGGAAATGGATCTGGCTAGATGGCAGATGCTCCTCTTAACCTAGTAGGTAGAACAGCAGCATTAAAAATGAATGTCCTAACTAGGTTCCTTTTCCTTTTTCAGACTCTGCCAATACCCATCCCAACTGTATACTGGAATAAAATAAACACACGCCTACATACATTTATATAGAATGGGAAATGCCCCAGAGTAACCAGGATTATACCATGGACCTTGGACACTGACCAATGAAAACAGCAGGCTGGCACCTTACCACCATTGTAAATCCTCTGGTAATCATCGCAAAAGGTGCCAGCCAGCCGCATCTGCACACAATTCTGTACCGCTGCACCCACCTCACTTCACTCGACTTCCGCTTCCTCTCCGGCTCCACTCGGTCCCAATCTGACTCATGGCTCCTAGCCCAATCACTGTGTCTCTCTTCCTTAGTAATTGTTAAATAATGAATAAAAAAACGGCACTTCTAAACAAATCGCCCTGAACACCACCGTAATTACATTTGTCCCTCCACAGTTCTACCCGGAAGATGACAAACTTGAGAACTCAGAAACAAACTGACATACGGTCTTCTGTTACGCTTCGTACATACTCTGTTGGCTAACAGTTAATACCAGCTCTCAGAAAACGATGTCTGAGTTAAAAAAAAAACAGTAACTACCTCTGTCTCACATTTCGCTCACTGTCCCTCATAACTATTCAAAGCTGTCACTAAGCACTGCTGCTCACTGAGACCCACACGCTGTGATCGTCCCAGCTTCTCTCGTAACGGAACACCGTAGCTTTGTCTTCTCTCCCTTTCATGCATGCTACCGCAACCACATCAGTCATAAGTAGTTCTAGAATCCCCATATAATTTTTTTTAATACCCTTAGCCTGCTTATAACATGTTTCACAATAAACGATGTATCAGTGGGGCAAGCATCTACTTAATATTCAACCTACCAACAGGGAACTATTTTTTGGGGTGCAACAATAATTTCCATAAAATATCATTTAAACTAGCATAAGACACTATTTTTCTTTACATTTTTTACTCAGTTACTAAAAATACACATTGTATAATCACAATAAGCCACTCGGGGGATGTGGGTTATGTAAGGAATAAGACACAACGAGGTGTGGTTTATGGCCGGATAAGAGCCCGCCCCAGGTGCGTAATGAGGCAACGAGGCGCTTTGCCGAGTGTCTTTAGCACCTGGGAAGTGCTCTTATCAGCCATAAACCACACCTCGGAGTGTCTTATTCCACTTATAAAATGGGTCCCCCAAGCAGAAATAAAAAATTAAAAAAGGAAAAAGCTGTCAAAATGAAAAATATATATTTTTCTAGTTGCAAGGCTAAAAATAGTCCCTCTTATGTACTGTCCTGTGTTGTATTTAGCTCTTCTTGCCAGTAGAGGGAGACACCTACACTGCTCTGATTAGGTCATCACCACCCCCACAGTTTCTGATTGTGCGTTTAAAAAAATGACAAAGCCAATTTTACAGGGAGCACTTGTGCCCGTCAGTAGCCAAGGCAGTACAGAGCATCATCCCTTACAGTGGGTCTCCCGGCTAAATGAGTGTGGCTTTCAAAAGAAAGCCACTATAAAAGATTTCACCAGTTTAAATCAACTGTGGTTTTACGGGGAACGCTCCTGCTGCTCTATAGCCACAGTCAGAGCTTCTTCCCTTACAGTATGTCTCGCTAACTGCAGTGACCATGACTGGAAAAATAACCGCATATACATGCAGGTCGTGTTGCCTGGTAAAGAAAAGTAGCATGTATACACTGTGAAGAAATTATTTAGGGATTGTTGGCTTTTCCTAGTCAGTTTTGACCCACCTCTGTGACTGTGTTTCTGGTGGACCGTTTCTTGCGAGCCGCGCGACTATGCCACTTAGTGACTCCCTGGCCAGCGTTTGTGAAGGGACAACCTTTGGCAGTTCTTTCTACGAGTATTTTTATTTGTTTTAGAATGTGAGAGGGAGTGAAACATTTGTTTTGGAGTGATCATGCGTTTTAGGAATATTTTCTTTTTTTTTTATGATGAGCTATGGGTGCCAAAGTCAGGGGTCTATTTCGCAGTCATTGCGAGGAAAAGCTGCTGCCTAGAGAAATCAGTGTGGCTTCCAAAAAGCTTGTGTGCACTGAAGCCGTTTGTGCAGCGGAGGTTGGTGTTTTTAAATGAATTTTGTATTTTAGTTGAACGGAACATGTAGTCATTTTGGGAAAGAACTTTGGTGTTGTGTCAGGAGGGTGGGGGTAGAACGGGAGTACAGCACTTCAGCAGAAAATGTTTTTTTCTGAAGTGTCACGCATGGATTTCTGGCTGCACTGTGTCTTGCTTGGCACAACAAGTGCCAGTTGCCATGTATATCAGGTGATAAGGACACGGCTACTGGTACCTGTTGGCCAATCAGGACGCAGGTTCTCTCTTACCCATTTTATAACGGGGGATTTACCACAGCTGGTGAGAATTTACCCACTCGGCTGCGCCTCGTGGGCAAACCACTCCAGCTGTGGTAAATCCCCCAATAACCCACACCCCCTCATGGCTTATTGCTTAAATATACTATAGTGTATAATGGAGTGTTGTTATGTATAGAATTCCATCCTTTTCAAAATGCTGTTCTACCACAGTTCCAAGGTCATGGAATGTGATTCTACCCTACTGTGGTAGAATAGCATTCTAGAACCTCTAGACACTGCATGAGTCAGTTTCATTTTTAAAGCAAAAGAACTCACAAAGCACACATTTCACACAGTACTATACACCGTAAAAAATACAGGATGAGCAACTCCATGCACAACCAGTGTGTTTTTCACCTCGGGGTTCCGATTTCCATGGACCTCTCGAGCTTCGCTCTCGAGGTCAGAGGGAATCAGAACCCCTCTGTGGCAGAACACACTGGTTCTGCATAGTTGCCCATGCAGTATTCTCTATACACTTACCTAGAGACCAGGGAGGGCTGGCCCTTCCAGACCTACCAAAAACTTACCTGGCAGCCCAGTTTTCCACTGTGTGTTCCTGGGCAAAGCAGAGAACATCATCAGGATGGTATAATATAGAAAACGCAGCAGTGGAGGGGACAACCAGTGTTCACTCTGGCCCTGACACCACTAACTCCAGATCTGATACACACCATTCAAAATAGATGGATGTTCCAGGGTCTGAGGATGGTACAGAAAGTCCGTTGGGTGACCAGCACTCCCGGAGGGCTGGGCTCCATGTCACTAAGATATAACCCAGAGTTCCTGCCACCTAGATTAGATAGGGGCTGTGAGAGATGGGAACAGGATGGAGCAACTACTGTATGTTTATACAGTAAGAACAGGGTCACTGCATTACCTTTAGCAGGGCAAAAGAAAAATGTGGCTAGGACAACAAGGAATTCACGCAATACCTGCAAGTGAGACATGTAATTAATATGCCTGAAAATCTATTAAAACTAAGCTGAGCCCCCTCAGACTGGGAGGAATACATATATTGGGTAGTTAAGCTATCAATCCCACGCAGGTATATCTCAGGTATTTATACACTATTACTGAAGCAACACAAGGGATCTTTAATGCAAATCAAAGAAACCTGGATAAGAGAAGCAGGAGTAACCACACAAGATAGAGACTAGGAGGCTAGATTAAAAGAAAAACTGGAAGGTAACCTCAGCCCCAGTATGGAGGGAATTCTATTGGAAAGTGCTGACTCGTTTCTTCAGAACCCCAAACATAACCACTCATTACAACATTAATAACACAGATAGTTGCTGGACACAATGTGGTGGGCGGGGGAACCATTGGCACATCTTTTGGCAGGGTCCGGTCGTAGCACCATACTGGAATATGATACAGAGGGAGACACAGACAATTACAGGAGTATACATTCCCCTAGAATTCACAGAATGGATCTTTTGCTTCTCCATCTTGACAAAAGTAACACCAGAAGGAAGACGCATAGTCCTAATATGCATGGTAGCAGCCGTAAAAGGTATCACAACACACTGCCTCATGGTGAACATCTTCACAAAACGGGAATGATTGAGTAGAATAGCAAAAATCTGTGAAATAGAATTACTAACGGCAAAACTCATCCTAGCTGAAGAAAAATTCACGGAAAGGTGGAGGGCCTGGGAGGACTACTCCAATAGAGGGCATCCAGAGGAAGAGGACATGGACTAAACTGTGTTCTTTTTTTTGAAATTGTAATTTTTATTCAGTTTTCATAATTTACAATAATTCAACTATTAAACTAAACAATTAATTGTAACAACTTATATAATACATGATACATATCCTAAACATACTAACCGTTACCCTTCCTCCCTACTCTTGGAGCATTTATATATAGTTCATCTTAAGCTGATACAAAGTAAATTCAAATACAGTTCCAATTTCATATTCTTATTCATGGGTATAATCATAGGTATATTCAGGTTCTTTTTCTCTTTCTAATTCAATTTCTAGTACAATGGCAGTTTTTTTAAGTCAAAGAGTGCAGTTTATAGCTATACCCAATGGTGCAATGCAGTCAACCTGTATGAGCAGGGAATCCTGCCCCCCCCCCATGGAGGCTTAGTAAAGACTGTATTTATATGTATTCCTCCGGTCACCTCATGTCTCAGGGCCTCCAGTGCCAGAATATCCAAAAGTTGTACTATCTCCTAGAGCAGGAGCCAGGTGAATTTATTTATGTGTCTGGGTCCGAAAGGTTTGATGACTCTTTCTCATGTAAAAAAGTGTGTAGAATTCAGATTTACAACTCTTATTCAGCCATAGTTGTACGTTTTCTTAGAAAATGCACTTTCTTAAGAGTAACTAAAAGTTTTACATTTATGTAATAAACTCGGTTTACTTATTTATCTAATTTATTTAATAGACTTGACTTACAAAGTTGTTAATGTAATTTATTTAATGTTTTAGATATGGCTAGCAAGACTTTTCATAAACTGCAGAGGTGATGCATCTCACACACTGATCCATGAGTTAGCACAGACCATGGAGACTCATTACTGTTTGATGATGCTCATTGGGAGAAAGCAGTTGATGCAAAGAAAAGGCATTCTAGTCAAACACTGTCAAAGTACAACATGGTGTGTCTTGAATTGCCTGAACATTACTCCAGCAGCCATGGGTATCATTATTTCTGCTGCAAGAACTTCACTGCATATAAGAGTTCCAGTAAACGTGCAGCTGATGAAACTTTAAAAAAAGACATCATAAAGAGTTATCCAGTAAAATTGCTTTGCTCTCAAGTTCATAGTGCTCTATCTGAATCTGCAGCATCTACATCAGGCATATTCCCAAATGAATGTATATTTTACAAATCATACAGGAAAAGGAATCCTAAGGGGTCAAAGGAGACGTCTGAATATCCTACAACATGTGTAACTTATGAGGCAGCAGACAGCATAAAAAAGGCAACAAAAGAAATGGATGATCGACAAATGGATATGATGGTAGGCAGTACTGATCTCATAGCCAAAGAAGTGAAGTACCACAACAGCTATAAGAACAAGTAAGTAAGAAAGGCAGAACGAATAAAGGGCACAGGTACAAAATGTGAATACACTCAGTTGAGGGACAGTAGCCAGGTTGCCTTTTCCAGACTTGTTAAGTATGTGCAGTGCATCATTGTTAATGGAATGCAAGAAGAATCATTGCTATCTCTACACAAAAGGTACATGGAGGTTCTTATTGAGTGTAGTGGGTGTGAAACAAATTATGACCCACAGAGCTTGCAGTCAAACTGGCAGATCACTTCAAAGATGGTATCATATTTGATACCAAAAGTAGAAAAGCGGGTACAATCATCAGGTCTGCTAAGAAACAGGCTGACTGGAGGGAAGATCAAGCAGCTCAACACATAAGAGAGCAGTTGTTGGAACTCCTAAAGGTACAGCCTCATAATAAAACCAAAGTTAAAGTTGAAGACTTAATAGAAGAAAATGTAAAACTGCCACCCGTTCTTCAGACATTCCTATGTACTGTACTCACGGGTTCATCAGAAGTGGGCAGTGAATGACAGGAGAGGGTAGTTCAATCTATTGCAGATGACATAGTGTTTGCAGTGTCAAGGGGAATAATCAAACAACAAAAACACCTCTTGTTAGGCAAGGGTATTAAATCCATGACAGGCAGTAAGAGCGTTTTAACTATTTTAAACTGGTTTAGTCACTGTGTCAGCTACCATGTTGTGGAGGAACTTGAAACTGCAGTTGCAACCAATATAACATAGAAGAATATGGCTGCACCAGATGGATTGCTCATACAGCCAGATTTAACCACTGCTTTGGCTTTTGACAATTATGATGAGATGACAGAGACACTTGACAGGCATGACACTTTGAGTAAAGCATACCAAAACATACCATCCAGTATTGAGGAGACAGCTGTACCCAAGGAAAGGTCTGAAGAAGCTATGGCAAGCACACACATGGATGACCAATCACCAGCAAGAAATTAAACATACAGAATAGAAACAAACACAGATCAGCAAAGATCAGAAGTTGATGCCCATGACCAGGCAGGGCCATCTTTAACATCAAAGAGCAAATGATGCAGAGCATCAAAGACAAAGGCTGAAGATTTTGATGAAGACTATTTGCCAAGTATAAAGAAGCAGATATTGCAGTCAATGGTACAACAGGAACAAGACACTGTACCCAGGTGCATTCAAACATCCCAGAGAAAAAGAGCTCTAGATATTGGTGAGAAAGGCATTCTACCATATACATCTGGAAAACCAAAAATAAGACAGTATCAGTATAAGGTGACAGGAAGCTCTGAACCAAAAAACCTCATGCAAGCTAAGAGAAGGGATATTGCCTGGATGATATCGTGTGCAAATGTAGATGCTTCTCCAGTGTGGCATGGATGGAATGCCCTTGTTTCTGTAGATGACCTACCACAGCAGAACATATCATACAAGGACCCTATAGGAAAGCCTCCTACAAGACTTGATGTAGTGCAAGACACCATGAATACTGCTATCAAGGTTATGGATGAATGCCAGGAGGACTATACACCTATTACTTATGACTTGGCCATAGCAAAACCTGTGCTACAAATTCAGTCCACAAAGTCCCCAGAATATGATAGACTTTTCATATGTTTTGGACCATTCCATATAAAATTAGCATATTTCAAAGGTCTTGGATACCTCCTGAATGGTTCTGGTGCGGACCACATTCTTGTTGAATGTGGTGTATTGGCATTGGGATCCCTGAATGGACTTCTTCAAGGAACATTTTTCAATCAGGCAAAGAGGCTTCACCCGATGCTATCAGTGGCATTCAGAATTAAATGTTTGCAGTTCTTTATACAATATAAAAGTTTGTCAGACTTTCCAATCTCAAAGCATCTGTAGCAGCTACTTAATGACCTATCACCTTCCTCAGTGGTGGACCTAGAGAATACAGCTGAGTTCAAGACATTCATGGAAGCATATGAAATGTTCTCAGATTCCACACACCATGGTGAGCATGGCACAACTTAGGACAAATGACTTGCCTCTCTTTGTATATAGCTTGGAGAAGATTATACCTCTTTACTTCGCAACTGGGCACCACAACTATGCCAAATGGATGACCCTGTACCTTATGAATTTGCTAAATATGGATGAGATCCACCCTGGACTAAGGAAGAAATTTCAGAATGGAGCATTAACCATTGCAAGATCAAAGCGACGGTTTAGCAGAAATGACATAGACGTGACCTTGGAACAGGCAATTAATGATGCGTCAAGACTAACTGGGATTTCTTCCTTGACACAGAACATCAACACAAGGAGGAGGTGGAACAATCTTGAAATAAAATTGTTGGAAGTCTTATGGAAAAAGCTGGTCTTCTCAGCCATGAAGAAGCCAGCCAAGAGCTGAAGAGTTTACAGTTAAACAAGATTCGGAGGATCTAAACAAGCTGTTGAACACAATAGACTCCTCCATGAATGCATTCTGGGATGTGTTTGAGAACAGCAATCTTTATTCAATAGGTAATAGAAAATCAGTATCACAAGAGGTAGCAAACAAAGTGTTACAGGTTACTGAGAAAGGTACTCGGATGTATCATGTGTTTAGAGACAAATGCATTACCAAAGGCAGTAGGTTCAAGGAACCCATCAAAAGATACACGTTGAAGAGCTTTGCACATGATGCAATGAAGGTGAAGATTAAAAACAAGGACAAGAAAACTGTTGAGTTGAAAGGAACTCGAAGGCTCTTTAGACACTTGCTGTATCTATCTGCGACTTCAACAATTGAACTTATGATGGGGGTTTGAGTACTTACTAACCCCGGTACCCCTTTCCTTAGGAAACGTTGATGGATCAATGAACACAACAATGAAGTCAACACTGCTGAAGAAACTTGAGACAAGAGTCGAAAGTAGCCACCCCGATTCTGTAAATGCCACTGCGGTTGATGCCATGTTCTTAATCAGAAGTCTTACAAACCTGCCACCAACATTCCATGGTGTGTCAAAAACCATCCTGTCTCTTATTTTCTGTACTTCCGCAAATAAAGTCCACCATGTCAGTAACTGTTACAAGTCACCATAAATCAAAGGTCTTGAACAAGAGAAGAGAGAAAAGCATACAATCGCTCCACTCTTCTATCTCATAACTGGAAAAGTCCAGTAAAGGGCTGCAAACTCTTGCACAAGGGAAGGCGCAAGCTAAGGGTAGCCAACCCCAAAATTAACAGGCATCCAGAAAGGCTAAGTGGTGCTATCTAATCTGTCAGCAATAAAGCTTTTTAAATTCTGGGCTTCGTTTTCTGGAGTGCAAGTTTTTTGGATGTCTATCTCATAACTGGTCCTGACCAAAGCCAACCAAGAGACTTTGCTGGGTCCCTGTCTTCATCTTCATTCAAGATGGCACACCTAGGTTTTCTAGCTACAGCATAGAATTCTGATGTGTACTGTGAAGTTCTAGGTGATAAAAAACTCATGTATGCAGTAGGAGAAACTTGTTACTCATACAAAGTGGAAGCTGGAAATATACTCAGACTAGACTGCAAGGCCTTAAAAAGCAAACACATAGAAACAGACACAAGAATCATGCAACACATACATTATGTTTGCAGTCAAAATGAGGGTGAAAATGTGCATGTAGTGGTCAGGGCAGATGATATTGATATTCTGGTCATTCTGCTGTATCATGCAAGTCTAAATGATAATCTCAAACTGCACATGGACGTTGGCCATTCAGGGAATAACACAAGAAGATTCATAGATGTATCCCACTTGTCAGCAGAGTTAGGCAGACCTGTGTGTGCAGCTCTACCAGGTCTCCATGCACTGACAGGGTGTGACTATTCACCAGCGTTCAAAGGCAATGGAAAGGTGTGACCTCTAATAATTATGGAAAAGAATACAGAGTACACACATGCATTTGGAAAACTGGGATGTCCACCCTTGTCTAAAGAAACTGAGGATACAATTGAGAGCTTTGTGTGTACCTTGTATGACAGGAAGTAAAGAGTGTCAACACAGCCCGCTACAGCATGTTCAACATCCCAAGTATTGACCAAATGACAAAGACGCACCCTTAGAAAAGATCAAAGGAGCAGACGCAAGCTCACTGCCTCCATGCAAATCAACTTTGACACAACACATCTGCCATACAAGTTACATTTCATTGTTATGGAAAAATACAGACAAACCAGAAATGACACTACTGAAGCCAGAGGACAATGGCTGGACATGTGATGATGGCAATTACAAGCCAACGTGTATCACATGTGAAGTTGTACCACCCAGCCTTAAGTGAACAATTGAACAAACATGACAACAATCCAAATGAAGACGTTGATGACAGTGACTGTGATGTCGATATTGATGAGACAGATTTGCTTAACATGTCAGATAATGAAGACAGTGAACAAGAATACTGATTGTTGTACTTAGGTTCATAAAACATCATAAAAAGTTGATTGTTTCAAGTTAAATATAGAATAAAATGAATAATAATGTTAATATTAAGCCTTTGATACATATGTTGCTGTTTGTTACAATGTCTGTAGTATTTCAATAAAAGCTTATAGAATTGAAGTTAAAGAAGGAACCATTAATTAAAATATACACAATTTTTACCGACAGTTAATTTTTTTCATTGAAGAAGTGTATTTTCCAAGAAAATATTCAACTTTGAGTGAATAAGAGTAGTAAATCTGGATTCTACACACTTTTTTACACAAGAAACAGTCATCAAACCCTTCGGACCTAGACACATAGATAAATGCCCCTGGCTCCTGGACTATCCTGGCTACTCTGGAATTCAAAGAATGGAAGCCATTTGGCTTTAAATCTGTCCATTTGTAGGCAGAGATATGTCATCAGTTTCTTAATTTCTTTAATCTGTTGACAGCTGGTTAACTACTGTTTTAATCCTGGTGGTTTGTTTGAGAGCCACTGTTTAGTAATGGTCTTCTGGGCTGCTGCTATGAATATAATAAACAGGTATTTTGCACCAGCATTGCTTACTCCGGAAGTCTCTAAATGGAAGACCTGGCACTGCTCTGAGACTGGAATTTTCAGTATAGTGTTCATATGATCATTCACCCCTTTCCAAATTTTTTTAATCTTAGGACAGCTCCAAAAGATATGTTCGTGGGTTGCCCACCTGGCCACATCCTCTACAAGTGTCAGCTTGGAACTTGCCATAATGTTTGGTTATAACTGGAGATCAAAAAATGCGGTAAGGACTTGCCACCGGAATTCTCTCCACATAGGAGAGGCTATAGTCTTATTTGCTTGCTCCCAGATTTGATCCCACTTTCTGGGGGATAGGGACAGCCTGCACTGTTTCCCACTTCTGTTATATGGCCATTCTGTGCTTTGAATGGTCTTGCTTACAAAGCCCATAGAGTTGAAAGATCAAATGCCTTGTCTGCCCTCTGCCTTCAATCCTCCTCACAAAATATTCTATCAATGGTGACTAGTGGGTGTCTCAAAGATTCCCTTCTTATTGCCAGACGTAAGATAGTGTCTGAGCTGCACGTAACAGTAAAAATCTTTATGTGGTAGGCCGAACTCTTCCTGTAATTAACTGTAACTTTTTAGGGTGCCCCCTACGAATAGTTGAGCTATTTTAACCAATCCTAGCCTTTTCCCTTTCTTGTATGTTGGATTTGACAGCCCTGGGGGGAAATCCCTGCAAGCTCCTATAGCCACATGCTGAATTGCCTTGTCCCCCAGTTTCCATTTGTGTATGATCTCATGCCAAACATATATATAACAAAGTTTTGAGCTACGGGGTGGGAAGTGATCTTACTGTTCCTAGGTCCCATTTGTTGAAGAGAAGCCTTGCAATGTTGTTACAACCCAAAATGTCCCTCTCCATTTGCAACCAGCTCAAGTGTCCGTCCCTGTGGCCCTGCACTGCCAGGTATTGCAGCTGGACAGCTCTGTAATATGCTTGCATGTCTTGGACTCTCAATTCTCCCTTCAATTTGTCCAGGCAGAGGGTTTCCCATTTCAATCCAGGTTTCTTCCCTCCCCAAATAAATTTTGTCAGCTTTTTTTGGAGGGTAGTCCAGAGTGCCTTAGGAGGACATATGGGGACAGTATCAAATATAAATAGCATGCATGGGAGAATGTTCATATGCACTGATTCAGAAAGTCCCATGATGGACAGCAACAGACCTGTCCACCTGGTACAGTCCCAACATATGCTATCAATTCGTTTTGAGTAACTGGCCTGATATAGTTTACTTATGTCCACCGTAATATGCATGCCTAGATATTTAATGCCTTGAGTGGACCATTTTAGTTAGTTTCTTAGTTTCAGAGGGGATCAGAGCTCCTCGATAACATTTCTGATTTCGTTTCATTAATTTTAAAACCTGATATATTCCCATACTCTGCTAACAGTGACAACATTTTAGGTAAGGTTTTAGCCAGATTTTGTAAGTATAACAGTATATCATCTGTGTAAAGAGAAATGTGGTTCTCTACCCTGCCTATTTTAATCCCACTAATGTCAGGGCTGGCCCTGAAGGCTTCTGCCAATAGTTCACTGCTGAGTGCAAATAAATGTGGTGAAAGTGGACACCCCTGCCGGGTTCCCCTTTTTATTGAAAAACTGGAGGACAAAACTTCATTGAGTCTGACTTGAGTTGTTGAATTAGAAAAAAGGGCTAAGGTCCATGCCCGAAATTTATTCCTGAATTTGAACTTGTGCAAAACTACCTCCAAGTATCTCCATTTGAGGCGATCAAATGCCTCCTCAGCATCCAACACTACCACCAGTCCCTGCCTGTCCCCAGAGCCACTGTGTATGCCTGTCATTGTGGTGAGCAATCTGTGCATGTTATCATACAGATACCTGCCCAGCATGAATCCAGCCTGGTCTGGGTGTATTAGTCCCATTATGATTGTCTGTAAGTGGTTGGCTATCAATTTTGCAAAACTTTTAACATCTATATTTAATAAGGATATTGGTCTATAGCCTCCATCCTTTCCTGGTTTTGGAAGTATGGTAATCAAGGCACATGCCAAAGAGTCCGGACTTGCTTCAGTAACATGTGAAGCATTGCAGACCTGTAGGAGTAGTGGTGTCAGTTCCGCATGGAATTTTTGGTAGAACTTGACTACAAAACTGTCTGGGCCTGGGGACTTGTGTTTTAAGAATTGTGATTACTGTTGTCACCTCCCCCTGCATGAAGGAACTTTCTAACTGTCTGGCCTGCTCATGAGATAGTTAAGGCACCTGCAGCTTACTAAGAAATTCTTCTATTGTCTATGGTTGATCAGCCCAAGATTCTGAAGTGTATAACTCCAAGCAATACTGGCAAAATATTTCTGCAATCTTACATGGAGAGGTTTCTGTCTTTGGACATCCTTGGGTTTTCTTTACTCCGGGAATAAATCAGTCTGCCACCTGCTTTCATAACCTATAGGCAAGGAGGTGTCCCACCCTGCTCCCACCCTTGTAGAATTTCTGAGCTACAAATCTGAGAGTGTTCTCTGTTTGGATATGAGAATATCCTGAAGCTGTGTTCTCAGCTGTTTGAGTTCCAGTTGTAGGTCAGAAGTAGCAGATGCCCCCCCCCCCCCAAGCTGTGTACTATCTCCAGTTCCTTACTTTTTTGCTCTGTGTCTTTTGTTTTGTACATTTCTTTTTTCTTATGGAATACATGGGAAATTGCCTCACCCCAGACTACAGCTTTCAATACATCCCACAAGAATTTAACTTAGGATACTGTGCCTGTATTTTCCTTTAAATTTATTTATTTTATTTAGTTTTTGTTTACTGGGTAGGTGCCCTAGCCATAGAGATGACTATTTTCAGGCATGACCCGGGAGGTTACAGGGTGGCAAATCAAAGACAACAACAGAAGGTTATGCAGCAAAGTACAAACAAGGTGTTACACAGCAGGTATACAACATAAACAAAATGCAAGGTGATGAGAGTGGGGTACAGAACATATAGTTTCAGTTATAGCATTGGAATAAGGCATTTAGGCTAGTGGAACAAAAACAGTAAATTCACAACATGCAAGGAATAAACCAGCGATATCGAGCAAAGATATAAAAAATAAAACACACAGCAGGTATATCCCTACAGGAAAAACATTTCATACAGATATAAAAGCTATGAAACAATAACAAATAAGCGAAAAAGCGGGTTAGATGTAAGGGATGGGAAAGTTGAGATTGGTTGTGGTTTGGAAAGGCAGGTCACAGAGATATTGGTCATGCAAGTAGGGGGTGAGGTTGAGGCATGGCAGAAGGCTGGTTTAGAACTTCCGAAAGGAAGGAGGGCAAAGTACTAAGGAGGTTTAAAGCAGGAGCATTACAGTTAGTAATGGTTTCTTTTATTTTCATATTGAATGTCTCATCTTTAAGAAGCCCCACATTTAGCCTCCACACTGATGGCCTATCAAAAGGCCCAAGGTCTACCGTTATGCTAATCTTGGCATGGTCTGTCAAATAAATGGGATGGATTGCCATATCTTTAATCATATGGCCCCAGGATTTTTGCAAGTAAAATCAATTGAGGTGCGAGTAGAAATTTTGAGCATGAGAGTATTAGGTAAAATCTGTGCTAGAAGGGTATGCATCCCTCCAAATGTCTACCAGGCCGGCCTCTTCTCTCAGGGTCTTAAGAAACTTTGAGCGCATCCCTCCCTCCTGTCTCAGACCTGGAGACCTGTCAAAGGCAGAGTTCAGTCTCCTCCTAATATGATCTGACCTTCAGGGAGTGAGGCTATGTAGCCAAAAAAGGTATCTAAAAAATTGTGGTCTCTGTGGTGTAGGGCAATACACACTGACCACGTGTATAATGTGATTGGCTAATTTACCCAGAAGGCTAACCAGACGTCCTTCCTGATCTGTGAATGCCCCTGTTTTCTCAAATCTCAGATCTTTCCGGACTAAGATGGCCACCCCCGCCTTCTTAGCATTCGGATGTGAGGATGACACTACCTTGCCCACCCAGGATTTCTGTAGTTTTTCATGCTCTGTTGGGGAGAGGTATGTTTCCTGAAGTAGCCCTATGTCACAATTAGTCCAGGCCAAGTCATGAAGCACATTATATCTTTTAACTACAGAACTGATCCCTTTTACATTAAGGGATATCACTTTAAGGGACCCCATATTGAACTTTGTGTGGAAATATCCATGATTTCCTTAGCCTGAAAAGCATATTGTTTGGCTGGCCACCCCCCACCTCCTTTTTCCATACCCATACTTTAATTTATCAGCTTGTATGAACGTTGCTTTCACTCCCCGCATAAAGTTTCATTGTTGCTCCTTCCCTTCCCCAAAAATCATCTTAACAAACTTGACGAATCCTCCCCCCATCCCCACTTCCCGAACTTCCCACAACCACATTTGAACAGAGCAGTACAACAGAATCAAAATTAAACAATTCATCAAAATAGAACAGAACAAGAGCAAACATGTAGATCTCAGAAGGAAGCTCCTTCTGGCCTGGAGCTTAGGCCCTTATTTGAGGGCCTCACACCCATTCTCCCTTCCCCTTGCAACAGGTTACTGGTGAACAGGTGAACTCCAGGTTTCAGGTGAGACAAGGGGAGACATGATCCCAGTGAACCGAGTGGTTCCTATATGAACCGACCTACAGAACTGTGGTGGTGTCTTTCCCTGTCCCAACCTCCAGTGGAGTTTACCGTAATTACAACCATTTTAAATTGAATCGTCTGGCATTATAACTGAAAACGAGCTGTTGGGCTGCAGTCTTTATATCCAACCTTATAGTTCTTTATTGGTCCCACAATATAAGTCAGAATTTATTGAGGCTAGTCCCCTCTAGTGGCCTATAGATTACTCCTCCTAAGCACCCCCCACACACACACACACACACTTCTGTCGTCTGGGCCAGAAGCCCAGCCCCTGGTAAAATATACAACTGTGTGGACAATTAAAGAAACAAAGAACAGAGTCCTTTGGAGCATTATGTACTGCCAGAGAGAGGACTAAACATTGTCTATATGGGGGTTTATACTCATTGCTCCTTGCCTGAGTTCAAATTCCTTTGCACACCTGCCAGTGTCCATTCAGCTATCTGACTGCGGCTGGGTGGAACAATAAAGAAACACGGTTTTGAATATGACCCCTATCAGATTTAAACTTGTCCAGCACAATGCCATGAAGTTGATAATCACCATTACTGAGAGTCATGTTGAATGTTAGGAGGAGGGCAGAGCAGAAAGTCTAACCCTAGACCAATGGAGATGTACTTAACTAGAATTCCCAAAGGCCACTAATGTTCAAGGTAGAGTTAAAGAGTGAGTCTTACCCGTAAATAGGTATAGTTCATGTTCATGTAGGAGGCTTACTTTTGAAAGCCTTGCAGAAATACACCAAGTCCTTGTACAGCTGCTCATCTGGGCCAGCTCCTCTCCTTTTAGCTGCGGACACTGCATTCCCTGCTGACTCCCAGCACAACTGAAGAAGTGCTTACTCTAACGTGTCCTGCTGTGTGTCTGGCAGGGAGATCCAAAACTTCTGGAGCAATTTTGCTGCTTGAAGCAAACTGCCATAGAGCTTTTGGCCACTCTCCCAGAATACCAATATTTTGTCCGGGTACCTCAATTGAACTTTCACATTTTTTCTTTCAGTTGCCTAATCACTGTCAGGACCTGCTTCCATTTTTACATAGTTGCTGGGGGAAAATCATGGTCCATGTACACTCTGTTCCTATACAGGTTTAAGTCCTGCTTCTCCCAGGCCTTCTGGAGAACCATCTCTTTCACCAGAAATCTGTTCCATTTTACCAGGATCGACCTTGGTGGGGCTCCCAGTTTCGGCTTTGGGCCAAAGGCCCTGTAAACCCATTCCAGCTCAAGGAGCTCAGTGTCTGGTATATCTAGTTCTGTATGGAGCGACATTTTAATGAATTCAGCAGGGTTATCCTGCTCACTACCTTTGGGGAATCCAAATACTTGGATTGTTTTTCTTCTTCCCCTGGATTCAGCATCTTCCGCTCTCATAGTAAGCTCTCTTTCTCTTTTGCTATGTATAAAATGACCCGGCCCATTCACAAGGCATCTTCAATAACTTCATTCAGGCCTGTCTCCACCTCCATTGTCCGGTGCTCCATTATTTTAAAATCTTGCTTGATATCTTTTACATTTGCATCTATGTGCTACAGCATTTTCATGATGTGGATAGTCACTCTACTATCAATAGAGCTGCTATGGGAGGCTGTTGTGCCTTCATCTTCTCCCCCTGAGCCTGCCACCCATTCAAAGGCATTGATGGCGAGGCACTTGGGCTATGTTCAATCTATGAACTATGATGATTAAAGTCTTTAGTGCCACCTATACCCCTTGTTTTGGCCGCTTGACTCAAGGTAGATCACAATATGTCCTTTAATTTCAATAGATGTAGCCTTTTGGTGGCAGATATTTATGGATTTAACCACCACAGACTAGGAGCTCTGTGGTTAAGCTTCCATTACCGATGGTGACATCACCAGAAGTTCCTAAACTGTGTTCTTGTTTTCATGTATCATAGGACCCCCGTATGAGTGACCAGAAGAAACGTCATCCTGGAGGGATGCCTTGGAAGCCCAGAGGTGTGGCACTTGGATTCACTCACCTCATCTCTTCTGTTTCTTCCCTTTCTCCAAAGTCTGCATCCGGGTTTAACCAGGTAACCCCTCTTTTCATTAATAAAATACAGACATTCTACTTGAATAGAAGAGCAGTACCTTACTCTATCCTCTGCCTGACAATAGGAAGGACAGGAGCCCTTAACAGATATTTCACAGTATAAATGGTTTGAAAAGTTAAAATTCCTTAGTCTACACACCGTACCAGTTTAAACTTTTTATTGGTACTGAAAGTTATTTGTTAATTAAAGTTTTGTTTCCAGTTAACACTTAAGAAATTAGCCACTAATGAAACACACAGGGAAAATGTTGCAATTACGGTCTTTATTGAGAATGGAGGATTACAGGATATGACATATCTAAGACAAAATCATTAAGGTCACAGTGCACAGCTGGCTTAAGGTAAACTACTGGAGAACTAGATAATTTTTCAGAAAGTTACAGGTGAAAGATCCAGACAAATGTAAACCCATGTCATATATAATCTGATTATACATTCTTTGCATGTAAAATACAGAAAACCAGTAGATTACTGTATTTATGCCTATTGTAAGCACTAAACAATGTATAAACTGTACCTCTTGCTATTATTTTGAATACAAAGGTGTCAATGAGTAGTAGAAAACTAACACATAATCCCCCACTAAACATTTGTGGGGTATACACTGAATTGCCAAATTATCTCCTATTTTCACCGTGGTGCCAAATTCACAATGAAAGTGTGATCATCACCACGAATATACCAAAAGTGTAGCTTGTCTTCCACTACAACCACAGTAAATTTCAGAGCAAACTGACAAACATTTACTGACTTATGGGTAACAAAGCAAAAACTAGATTTACCAAGTTAATTCCAAAGCTTAGGTCCAAATCACACGAAGAAAGGCTTGCAGATTTGGGGCGACAGTCCTTAAGACAAAGGAGATTAAGAGGGGATCTCTTATTTTTGTATAAGTTACTGGAAGATACAGAGCTATTTAATAAGTCGGGTCTAATGTTTAAGGACCACAACCATTACTTGAGGAGCCACAAACACCAACTAATAAACTACACATCTAGAACTGATCTTAGGAAATACGCCTTCTTGCCCAAAGTGATCAGAATGTGGAACAAGTTAGCAGGGGATATTATTGCAGCACCTAACCTCGCCAGTTTCAAAGTTAGACTGGATAAATTCCTCCAGGATGGTAACTCTTGTAGTTACTACCACTGAGTAGTGGGGACAGTTAACATGGGCTCATGCCTTCTACTGTCCTAAATCCACAGTATTAACTACATTTGTGCCCATATACAATAAACCACTGACAGTTAAGATGGATGCTTAATATATTTTTTCCTTTAAAGTGAGCCACACAAAAAAACAATTACAATCAAGCACATACATTGCTTTTCTGGAAGCATGGAAGCATAGAGCCCAGAGGGCCCTGCATGTCCACAGCCAGATGGATGTGTGTATCTATGGGCTGTGCTCTTTCCTGACCTGATGGATGTGTTCACATATGTCCTGAAAGGACCTGCATGAATGAGGATATGATTCTACTATCTCAAATAGTAAGGACATTCTTTGCAAAAAAACTATGTTATTGCATCAGTTGGGGTTCAGAGTAAACCAACAAAAGTAGGGAAATGTGGCATTAGGGTTTCTAACTCTAACTCCGCACCCCCCAAGCAAGAAAAGGAAAAAAAAATTACGGTTTCCACTGCCTGAC
This sequence comes from Neoceratodus forsteri, assembly GCA_016271365.2. NCBI lineage: Eukaryota > Metazoa > Chordata > Ceratodontiformes > Ceratodontidae > Neoceratodus > Neoceratodus forsteri. Next base: position 1,076,575,973 of record CM057459.1, read on the forward strand.
TCTTGGTGAATCAGGAGTGGGGTCTTCCTGGGGGTTCTTAACCCTAATACTCACCCCATTTTATGACCAAATAAAGTGACATGTGATATGTTTTCTTCAGGCAGGGCCTATAGGTTTTTGGCAATGTGTGGGGAAACAGTTCTGTAGGTTTGAAGGCTATACCACAATAGGAAGTGTTAGGGTTTAGAACCCCAAGGAAGACCCCACCCCTGATTCACCAAGAGTCAGGGCAGCAAAAACTGTAATATAGTGTATGGTGGAACGTTGTTCTCATTAAAAATCCCACCATACCGAAAAGCTGTTCATCCACAGAGTCAAAAATGAATGGAACGCTGTACTGACTGTACGTGCAGAACAGCGTTCCATTCATTTGGAATGAAAGACTCTGTCTTGAAATGTAAGCCACGTGGCACAAGGAACCACCACGAATCATACGTGGTTCTTGTTAAAAATCTTATCATACACTATAAAAAATACTGGCTTCTCAATCTTGCTAAACCAGTGTGTTTTCAGCCACCTCAAGGTTTATGATTCCATCGGACCTCTCGAGCTTTGCTCAAAGTGCGCATGGAATCATAAACCCCCCTGTGGCTGAACACACTGGTTCAGCAGGATTGCTCAGCCAGTATTCTCTATGTTTTTTCCTTTTCCTGCTTGGGGGGTTGGGGAATATGGGTTGGAAACCCTAACGTCACAGTTCCCTGCTTTTATCGGTTTAATCTGAACCCTAACTGATGCATTAATATAATTTTTTTTTGCAAAGAATACATACACACACACACATCTTTATACAAATATATTTATGGGAAAAAAAATGACGTTAATGCTTATTAGGGTTGCTAACATACAAAATGTAAGCTGCTCAAAGGTTGGAAATAAATTATTAGGGTTGTCAGCCCAATGCCCACAAAGTTTAGACATGTGGTATTAGGGTTCTTAAGTCTAACTCTCACCTACACTACCATGTTCCCTATCCTCATGACCCAAGGACAGTTTTCAGGTACAGGGACATGCATCAACTGTATGGTACCTCATACAGGGCCAACATATTAAAAATTGGTATATAACAACCCCTTCATGAATAATAGGTAAAGTACATGTCCTGAGTCATGTCACACAGGTCTGGTGTTTCATATATGTGGTAGATCTGTAATTACAATACTTTGGGGTGCATACCTGTGAAGGTTTACAACCCTTATAACTTTTGACTAACTTGACACACAGTAGTGTAGACCCTCCACAAAGCAGTGGAAGTGTTACAAATTTGAAACTACTATACACACTGCATAGTTGTGAGTTGCTTTCTTTAAGAAACATACTGTACTTAGAAATTGCCAAAGCAAATCATATATCTGAGACATGCACACTATTTTATGTAGAGTCTTATTGTGGCTGAATAAACAAACCCCCAGCACAGCCTTGTAGGACAGTGCTAGACCTGTAGCTTGATCTTTTGTCACTGCCATGGTGGGAGAAATCAGTTTGTCAGCAGGTGGCCAGTTCAGTTAGTAGGTTTCAAAATGTTTTATACAATTCAATATTTTTAGTGACCATCATTTTGCAGGGCTCAAAAATCACTTCTCTGGCAGATATCCAGTTAGCTAGTAAGTGCCAAAGTGTGGTAGCAAAAGCAACTCTTTTACTAGCCATTGGCCATCTGGCTAACTGATTTGTCCACCCTAGTTATGATGGGAGGGGTGGAGGTTAGGGTTTCTACATACCAATTTGTAATGAGGTACCATACCGTTGATGCATGGCTCTGTACCACTAGACTGTCCGTGGGTCAGGAGGGTAGGGGACATGGTAGGGTGGTTGGGAGTAAGACATAAGAACCCTAATACCACATTTCCAAACTTGTGGGAAATGGGTTGACAATGCTAATAGTTTATTTCCAGCCTTTGTGCGATTCACTCTTTGTGTGTTAGCATCCCTCATGAGCATTAACGTAGTTTTTGCCACACCTTTCCCTGCTTTTTAAGAAACTACAGTGATAACTTGCTTTGTACATGGCATTTGAGACCCTGCAGAAAGCAGTAGGTGACTCAAAACAAACTTAGCACAGGGTGTGAAAAGCTGGATATGCACGGCCGCTGGGGCCCAGCACATAACTCACAACAATGTGTGTACCGAGTCATGCATGACCTGCACACAGCAACATGAGACATGGCAGTAAGTACTATCTTATTCATGTATGACTTCAACTGCAACACAAAATGCACACAGTATGTTATTTTTTTGAGGTGGTCAACTGTTTCCTTATTTTTTAGCCTTAAACATTTTGTTTGTGTAGTACTGAGACAATGTTTAATACCTGTTATTTTCAAAATCTTCATTCAGTGTGTATATTTAATCTTCTGACTTTGATTAAAAATATACAATCACTGATGCCTGCCCAGTAATGCAAAGCTGGGAGAGAAAAGGAAACCTTCAGCAATCTTCAGGTTGGTGGCTCAGTAATCGGAAGGCCTGTTGACGCTACCTAGTATGTTGCATTATGGTCTGTTCCATATTGCTGCCACTCCACCCACATGTTCCTGATGGCCATTTACACAGATGACGCTGTGCAACATGGCAGTGTCTGTCTGCAGTTTATACTGTCTTCCTGCATTGTGTCTGCATAATCCCACCAGGTCTGGGGGTCAGGGTAATGCTGCCTCACTCACTCTCCACATCTTCCATAACCGTCACTCCTCCAAGGCACCAACAAATAAAAGGTATCATGCTTCCTTCTCTCCATGTGAAATAGTTTCCTTCAATGTATGAGTCAAGGGAGGAAGGCAGAGAAAACATGGCTGCATAACTTGGGGGTGCCGCAGGGCTGTATGTTTACCAGTTAACATAAAACGCCTGCACCAGTATGCATCCCCACCAAAACACCAATTGTGCTATGCCCAAATAGACTGACCTACAGTCCTCTTCAGGCTGTTTACACAGCCAGATCTACACCAGTGCAACTTATCTGCACTGCTCACTGCAGCGCAGGTCAGTCCATGTAAACATACTTTGAGGTTACAAAAGGATGCCCAAAAAAATCCTTTATCAACTTTCTCCAAGAAGGCCTCCAAGTAATACACATAAAGATGAAAAGATATTTAAAGTCTTCGGATATCTTTGAGTAGCCTGCCTATTACCTCTACCTCTGGCTTAAAAGAATGAAGCCAAAGCAATGATCTGAAGAATACTGGTGAGCTCCAGCTCTATGGTGCTACAGGCCACACAAATACTACTCAAAGCTGACTGCCATTCTTCATTCCCTGGACAGTGAAAATTCTGCTGCTGCTGCTGCTGCTGCTGCAGCCAATCTCAATCTGTGCAGTTGCTTTGCTTTCCTACAAAAAGAGACTTGCTGCATTGGCTGTTTGCTCCCATGAGGTTGGGTGTCACGTGATTCTTGATGGGACTTGGAAACCAGGAGAACATGCAATTGAAAGTTACCTCCCTACGTGTCATTCTCTGACAGTCACCTGACTCTCATCTGCAGGCAAGAGAGATTAGAAAGAGTGTGTGTGCGTGTGACTAGAGAGGAGTACTCACTTGTCCAACTGTAATATGCTCTCAACTGAGCTCTCTGCTGCTCGACTGCTCCCCGACCAAAAAAAGAAACAAAAAAAACAAAGGAAAATAAGGTATGGCCCCAACAAAGCTGGCCTTCTACTTTTAGGGCTGTGGGCGGAGCCTACAGCCATTTTGGGATCGATCGTAGCTCTAAAAATGGCCGATTTTGGAACCTTCCATTGGACTTTTGGAAGTATCCTTCTGAAAGTCCAACGGAGCTTGAACCCTCTGTCATGATTGGCCTCTACGGAATAACAACTGCACTATTTTGGCTGTTTCTTCCGCATTCTGGGGCATGAACTGCGCATGCGCAGTTCTGCTGGTGCCATCATGTTGTGAATGGCAAAATGCCATTTACCGCAATTACACATGTGTGAGTACCGCATATGTGCAGCTGCATTGCCGATGCCAATACCAGCAACAGAGAAAACTATCTCGCACCCTCCCACTGCTGCTGTCCTCCCCACTCCCTCCATTCCTGTCTCCGCACCAACATCGGGGTCCTCAATCCCTGTGTCAGCATTATGTAGCCCCCCCACTCATGTGGCACACTGGGAGCCCACCCAAGTGTGCCCAAATGTATTTTTATTTCTTTCCCCCGCCCCTGCCAACATCAGGATGCCCAATCCCTGTGCTGGCATCATGTACCCACCCCCTCTCATGTGGCATACTGGGAGCCCACCCCAGTGTGCTCAAAAGGAAGCAGTACAGTGCAGTGGTTTAAGGCTCTGAGCTGCAAACCTGGAGACCTGGGTTTGAATCCCACAGCCCCCACTTGCATACTGTGTGACCCTGAGTAAGTCACTTAACTTCCTTGTGCTCCTAGATTGCACCTGTAAACAAGCTTTCAGCTTAGTGTGTCTCTCCTGGTTAAAAAACAAACAAAAAAAAACAACCCATCCCAGATGTGTTTTTTTTTATCTGTAAAAAAGAAAACAATCCCTCACTGCCACCCCAGTCCCCCTCTCCCATCCCCATCCTCCCACTGAGCACCCTTCTCCCTGCACCCCCCCAACCCCATACTTACCTCTGGAGGTTGGCACTGTCATCTTATCTGGACCGGGACACGTCTGCACTCTTCAAAGCCGAACCACAAAATGAAGAATCATAGTTAAGCATGCTATAATGGCATTCAATGGGGTTTTCAACTTATGTTGATAAATCAGCCATTTTTTGGAATTTTCGCCCCACAGTTTCAACATGGGGTTCTTGGGACCCCACCTCATGAAAACTTTCACTGTCATTTTGTTACTCGGTTCCAAAAGGTGAATTCATGGTCGCTGTGTGGAATCACCTTTTGGGACCGATTCATGAAATGACAGTACCACTGTTCATGAGGTGGGTCCCAAAAAGCCCATGTTGCAAATTTGGTGAAAAATTCCATAAAATGACTGCGTTACAAGTGTCCCTTGCATAGTTTCTACACACACTCCCTAATTTTGGCAATTTTTAATACTTTTACTCCACATTTTCAACATTGCCATTTTTTCACACCTCGGGCTGGATATTCAGACTGCGCTGGGCTGTGGTGCAAGCCTGTGCGCAACGCAACTGGGCTGTGCCAGGGCATGGACCGGGCGATATTCAATGGTGCTGCGCCATGGCTCAGCACTGTTGAATATGGCATAGAGGGCGCATACATTGCACCAGGGCAAGACAAGGAACAGGAGCAGGGGGATGTACCAGCGCAAGTGCAGTTGCGCTAGGCATATCACCCGCAATATTCAGCATGGGGCATGCAAATGAGTCCATTATGCATGCAAGGCATAAATGGGGCCATTTGCATGTCATTATGGTCCCATTTGCATGCATTGTGCCGATCCATGGTGACCTGCGCCTGGTGCCCTGCCAGGCTGCAGCCATCGGGGATTGACATCGTGAAGTGCCAGTGCAGTATCCCACTCCCGTACGCCCGACTGCAGACAGGTATAAATCAAAACCCTGGTGGTCCAATGGTGATCCCCCATTGCCTGATCATGGACACAAGTACTGTTCAGATCCCTGGTGATCCAGTGGTCACCCTCCCCATCGCCTGATCATGGACAAAGGTATATTGAAGTTCCCTGTTGGCCCAGTGGTCACCCCCCCATCATCTGATCATGGGCATAAGTAGCGTGTAGAATCCTGGTGGTCCAGCAGTACCCCCACTCCCCACCCACCCACTGGGGTCCCCGCCATCCAGCACCCCCCTCATCGGTGGCAGCACCCTGCCCGCATGCCACCTGGATGCCCTCCGAGATGACAGCATATATGCAGATCTGCATGCCCTGTGGTCCTCGTGGACCAGTAGGCGTGCGAACCATACTATACTACACAGGCCTGATAGCAGATGTGGTGTTCATTCACATATTAAGGCCTAATAGCTCAATATCACCTGAACAAATCAATCGTATGATTGTACTGTACACTGTCATTCAGCGGGCAGCCAGGCGGCATGCGCGGCAGGGTGCTGCCGCCCGCCAATTACGGGGGGGTGCTGGGTTGCAGGGAACCTCAGTAGGTGGGTGGGGAGGGGGATACCACTGGACCACCAGGGTTCTACATGCTACTTATGTCCGTGATCGGGTGACGGGGCGGTGACCACTGGGCCACCAGGGAACTTCAGTATACTTATGCCCGCGATCGGATGATGGGGAGAACACTACTGGACCACCAGGGTTTTGATTCATACCTGCCCATGATCTGGCAATGGGGGGATCACCACTGGACCACCAGGGAACTTAATTATACTCATGCCCGGGAACAGGCGATGGGGGGATTACCACTGGACCACCAGGGGGGAATGTGTGCGGCACCGGTGTTCCGGGCAGGCGGGTGGCCACCCATGGCAGGCGGCTGCTGTGTTGCACCCTGCAATACAGTGGCCTGCCTGTGGGTGTCCCTGACTTATTCCCTGAGTTCACGGGCACAGCTGTGCACCCCCCCCCGTGCGGGGCAATGCAGGGGTGCGCCAGCATATGTGCCACACATCCCAGGCTGAATATCGGGATGTGCCGCATATGCATGGGCACACCCCCTACATTTGCACTACATACATTACCTATGCACCCCGGCTCATCTGGGGTTGTGCATCGCAACTTGCCCCTTTGAATAGCGCGCTGGGGCGCATTGGTGAGTTGCGCATGGCACAACCCTGTTGCGCTATGCCCAACCCTTTTGAATATCCAGGCCCTCCTTTTTAACAGTACAGCTGTCATTTTTCACATCCTGCCCAAAATGTGTTTTCGCACCTGTGACACAGAATGGTGCAGTCACTCTGCAAAATCACCTTTCCGGAGAAGTGAACAAAATTACACTGGCACTTTTCATGAGGAGGGGTCCCAAAAAGGCCATGTTGAAAATTTGGTGCAACACCTCCAAAAAAATGGCCAAGTTACACCCGGGTGTTCAATAATTTCTATGCACACATGTAACTTTGGTCACTTGGCAGCTCGTCACAGCCCTATCGGCTCTGGCCAGAACTTGTTTTAAGTTATCTTTATTTTTTAACACATGAATACAGAAACATACTGTGCGAAGAAGCCACTGCATCAATGTTAAAAATCATTTGGCCCCATAGGATTCAAAAGAATGTCAAGCCTGTTTCTGAAAATGTCAAGTGATTTACCATGAACCCCATCCTTGGGAATCTTGTTCCATAATGATAACTTTCCTGCTATTTGTCCTGTTTTGACTATTTCACCTAGCAACTGCAGCATGACTCCTTCTGTCAGAAATCCTTCCCTCCTTAATTTCTAATCTTAGGTTATGATTAACAGTACCACTAAACACTAATCTGTATATCAGTATAATTTCCCCTCTGACACTTCTATATGCTGATGAAAAATGTTTAGGATGACTCATTCTTTCATCGCAACTCAGATCTTTCAACCCCATTATCATTTTGGTATACCTATTTTAAACTCTCTCAAGTCTGTGGCACTGTTCTGTGTTGTAATTTTAAAAAAGTTTTGGAATTTCTGTAGCAGGCCTTAGTGTCTCATTAGTCCCAGTGTTATAATTCTATTTATGAACTGGCTACTATAAATCTTGCAAGCTGATTGGCTGAGCCCTCTTTTTACCCATGATTACAGTGAGCAACATAATCACGGCCAAGAAAAGATGCCAGCCAACAGCTCATTTCACCTGCCCCAAATCCAGCCACCCATACATTTAGGCAGACAGCCACGCTGAACTTGCAGTCCAAAGCAGCAGCTGCTCAGTCCCATTTAAAAAAAACATTACCAGCCAGCAAGTACTGCCACAATGAGAAATCCTTCAAGGACACCAAAATAACAAACGCTCTCCCCTCCTACCACAGTAACCAATCCACCAGATTACAAAAATGAAGAAACCGCTACACCGTCACTACAGTAAAACATTGAAGTGGCTGAGCAGCAACCCTTATGACACTCCTCAGCTTATGCCTGACCCACCTACATTTAAACTTTAATTTTTTTCTGTAACTTCAGGAAACCTGCAGCCCTCTTACTGCTCACAACTTCCTCTGCATGCCTACTATGTGATTCCCCACAAAAAGCTGTCCACAGCAGGAGGCAGTGACAGGACCCCACAGTATCTGTGTAGCGGGAGGGATGGCACGTGATGCGGCTTGAGCGAATCCTCAAAACAGTAAAAGGAATGAAAGACTCCTAAAACCAGACACATGATGTGCATGGGGTGCTTCTTAAAACAGTTTAATCGGCTGGCCGCATGTTTCACCATCCCACAGCTACTCCAGGCAACTTACCATTTAGACTGGAAAAGTAGAAGTCTCCACCTTATTCATACCGCGGTTGTCAGCACATCGGGTTTTGCCCTAAAATAACAAATAAAAAAAAATCCACACACAGTCTTCATCCAGTCCCAGAGCAGGCAAAGGGACCAGGTCAAAGGTAGGAAAATGCACTTCACAACCAGGAGTAGTAACGGAGTTCACAGCTATGAACTTCACTTGTACAGCGCCACCTGCTGCCCATAGCACTCCAGGAACTATTTTATGAAAAAATACCTCTCCAACACCGCCAAAATAGGCATTTTCAAAATGCTTAAATTTTTGTTTTATTATTTTTTTACTGATGAGACTCTGAAGCCAGTTTGTAATAGCAATAATGCACTCCAGAGTGTGGTATATCATGGGCTATCGTCACTTCTTGGATGCACAAGGCACTCGTGTGATGATAGCCCATGATATACCACACCCTGTCACGCATGATTGCTTATTTAGATGAGGACCACATCCAATGTCAGTTTTGCAGGGGGTTTTTTTTGTATACAGTACTCACAGGGAGAGCTTTGAAACAGTGGCACTGTTTTTTACTTACCCTCCCTATGCTGAACACAATGGTTCAAGTCCACCCAACACTACCTGGTCTGAAGGGGGTGATACCGGGGATGGGACTCAGCACCCACCATGGGAAAAGTAATTGATTAGCTACAGTTGGTGGGAAGGGGCTCACAGAGGGAGGGTCTCATATGCAGGTGGGGTCAAGCTTGAAGCCTGATCATGCAGTCTGTCAGATGTTTCACAGAGTATAAGGGAAATCTTGGCAGAACCTCAGCTGTGTGTTTACAAAACATTGCCTCTCACTCATCCAGTTCCTGTGCACACATACGGTGTCAATAGTACCCAGCAGAAGCTTTATAAAGTATAATGGGAAGCAGCATCAACAAGCAACAGCAAGCACCACGGCTCACTCATTCACAATCGTAAACTGATCATGCACCACCACAAAATGTATTGCTATGGGAAAGTGCTGCTGGATCAGTTCAAGTACAAGGAGGTGGTGTGGTTTAGTGGTTACAGCACCAATTTGGAAACCAGAAGACTGCAGGTTCAAGACTGACCAGAGTTAAATACTCTGTGACGATAAGCAAGTTACTTAACCTCCCAGTGCTCTAGTCCACCCAGCTGCAGAATGATTAGAAGCAGGACCCTATTGGAAAGAAAATGTTACATCTAAGGCTATCCAGAATAAAATAAATAGAAAAATAAATAACTGCACAGCTAACAGCACTGGACAAGCATAATTGCTGTCAGGATGAGCAGGAATCAACATAAATATTTTCAACTCATCTTGCAGGTTGCAGGATTAGTTAAATCTAGAATAATGCATGGAGAAGTGTGGTTTATGGGGATTTTATGCACCCCTGAAGTGTGTGATGTCCCATAAACCCTGAGGGTGAAGCAAGGGGTTTATATGGGCATCACACTTCGAGGTGCATAAAATCTAATACACTTCTCCATGTTTAACCTATATTGACTGGTTTTGGTGTTTTTGGTTTAAATTCTTTTTGTCACTTTGCGAGGGCAACTGTTACTGCCAACAAGCTTGTCTCGCGCTGAGTGACCGATTGTGTAGTGCTTGTGAACGTCCAGTGTGAAGACAGCTTGTTCAGCATTTTTTCTGGTAATGCTGAGGTACCGTTCTGCCTGTGGGTTATGAAACTCCATAAACCACATGTGTGGTTTATGGAGCCGTTGGGCACTTGCTGGCAGTGATTTATAACCACTAACCAGTACATACAAATGTATCACTTATGCAAAGATCTCTTTACTGCACTTAATAATTTATCCCAACATTGTTTTGGTTTGACAGACTAGAAGCTCTAGTTAACAAGTTGCATCATAAGCATGATTTCCAGGGGATATTTTTATTCATTTGTTTATTTTTTTTATAACTGAAGCACATTTTTTTCTCTGTGGAGATTAAAATGAATTAGTAATTATGAGTTTTTTCCAATCAAATATTTTGCTTCTTTTTAAAAGTACTTTATAAATCATCTTTTTGGTATTATTAACAAATCACAATTTCAAAGGTGAAGATCCCATTCAAGCTGGTGTTCCTATGTATAAGACAAGAAACATTAGGCCAAATACTGTTATTAACTCGTACAGGAGATGGTGCTGGAGCTGCTAATGAGATCATAAATAAAATGGATGTTCCCTGCATGATACTGTTCCTCCTCAGCGCTGTGATCATCCACAGCAAAGGGAGGAGTGGTGGGAAGTGGCAGCAGCCCAACAATGCAGAGAAACAGTTTTGTTGTTCATCAGCCAGCCACACTTGTTTTGTATAACATCTGTTTCCTTTCATTTGTTGCTTTACTATGAGCACAGCGATCCCCTGTGGCCCAACGTTTCACCTAAACTTGGACTTCATCAGGGGCAAGGATCTGCTGTTCAATCTCACACATAAATCCTCTTTATGGTATTTGGTAACTGTTTTTTATTTTTAGTTTTTCTTGTTTCTTATTGATTCATATGTAGGGCCTCTAAATAGCCTGCCAGTATCTTTTTGCTTTGCAGCTCGGGCCTTTAAAATTTAGGCCTTGTCTGGTGCCATTTCAAAAAGTTCTAATGGCACCAGACAAGGCCCAGGACATAGGAGCAAGCTCCTACATAAAAACGGTCAATTGAAAAGCGTAACAAAGAGGATAATGTATGGCGTTTGATTAGTAACCACGAGCCTGTAATCGCTTCAAGAGGTTACCAAGACAACTGTAAACACTCGAGAGGTTTACATATTTGTCATGGTAACCTTGAGAGTGATTTCAGTGAGGCTGCTAATCAAAACCCCATACATTAGTTTTTATAGTGTATGGGATCAAGAGAAATAGGTCCAGGCCATGTCACTATTTCTTAACAACAAAAGCAACTCAAAACAATCTTCGCAAAAACAGCCGTTCTGTATGTAAATAATCTGGAAAGATTCGGTTGGTCTGTGGACACCACGTGGTGTCTGGTTGCAAGGAGTGCTGGGAGACTTCGGCACTCGTCTTCATGATCATCGAGAAGGCCTAGGGATGCAGTGGTGAACAGCCATGTAACTAAATTTTGGGGCAGAAAAACAAAAAAAAAAAGCTAAATAAAAAAGGTAAAAACGTTTGGGTATTTCTGGGTTTATAAATGCTGCAGCTGATATCGTGGTCACTAGTTTATGCAAGCGCTAACTGACACTGTGGAATTAACATTTTAAACACTTGCAGAGGCTAGCGATCAGCACTCTGAGAAAGGAATCTTGATTTAACTTGGCATTCCATCTTGTAAACTCATCACTATGACGTACTTAAGAGAGGTTTATCACTGACATCATAGCGATGAGATTACAAGGAAATTATCTGTTTGTTTTTCATCCATAACAAGCATTTCCCATACATTGTAAAAACATTAAAGGCCCTAGCAGCAAAGTAAAAAGATACTGGCAGGCTTTTTAGAGGCCCTACACATGAATCAATAAGAAACAAGAAAACCTAAAAATGAAAAACAGTTACAAAATAACATAAAGAGGATTTATGTGTGAGATTTTATTTATTTATTTAGCTTTTGTTAACCAGGTAAGTACACTAGACAAGCAATTTGTGTTTTTTCAGGTACGACCCGGGAGAGTACAGGAAATTACATACTTACACACTTGGGACAACACGGTACATAATTAAGAACAGGTCACACATCATGAGACTACAAGGTAAGATTACACATCACATAATTAGGAACAGATTACACATCATGAGACTACAAGGTAAGATTACACATCCCATGATTAGGAGCAGGTTACACGTCAAGAGACTACAGGTAAGATTGCACATCTTGCATCAAGTCTGGGGCAGTACAGAAATACTACATTTTAAGGGACGGCAGTATTGTATGGGTGCAAGTGCTAAACATATGTCATGGGGAGTTTTGACATCCGCAGGCTGATGCACATTTAAGATGGCTCCATAGGGAAGAGTGCAGGCTGCCCTGCAAGGGGGCAGCACGGACCTGGGTTGGGAAGGTACTCCAAAATTTAGGGGCACATGCTGCGAAGTCCTTTTCACCCATCTTGGTCCTAGTCACAGGTACCTTGAGTGTGGAGATTGAACAGCAGATCCCTGCCCCGATGAAGCCAAGAGTTGGGTGAAACATTGGGCCACATGGGATTGCTGTGTTCATAGTAAAGCAACAAATAAAAGGAAATAGATTTTATACAAAACAAGTGTGGCTGGTTGATGAACAACAAAACCTTTTCTCTGCATCTTGGAATCCATGCTACCAGCCCTCCACATAAACTTTTAGGACTTATCCATAACCAAAAGGTACCCACCCAACGAACCTTCTCTCTCTACAAGTAACCCAACAATGCCATTGAGTTCATATATATATTGGGTGACACGGCATATCATCACAGGTAAGGACTGGTCACTTTGGGAGGACAGGAGATCAAGTTTTTCCAGTGCAGATTGGAGGGACAGTGTGTGCGGAGGGGATCTGGGTTCATAGAGAAGACAAATCCTTAAGGGGCATGTAATCAGGTTCTTGTTTAAAGAGGGAGCCACAATGATGGGGGAGGAAAGTGAGATGTTTTGGAAAACCAAGGATGTAGTGTATCAGGTCATCATGGCAAAAAATGACTTTTACAGGGGTGTTCTTAGTCCAGTAAGGGTTAACCCACCAACATGAATGTGTTGTACACCAGATGATCACTTCATGTTAGAGATGCCATTGCCAGAAAACATGAACTATGTCTTTCTTTTACAGTTGCTCCTGTCAAATGTTACAGAAATAACATTGTTACAAAGGGCCTATTCTATTACGCATTTAGCTGTAAGTAAATTCCACTACATTTTCATCGGTATTCATTACCATATGTTGTCAAAAGCCCCCAAATGTACAATATATAGCCATTCCTTTTAGATCAGCTTCTGCATAATGTATTGTATGATGAGCAATCATCCACCAAACTAGCGATAATTTTCTATTAATAATCCTAGAATTATTCTCTACTGTACTGTATTTTTTTCTTTTTTTTACATCCTCTGAAAGGAAGGATTTCCCAGTGGTGAACTCTTGGAATGCAAGCCAGGAGGGGAGCTCCATAGATCATAGAATTGCAAGTGATGTCAGACAGGTGATCTGGGTTGCTGCAGCCATATCCCAAGGTTTACACTGGTTTTGTATAAGAATATTTTATTAAGTTTCAACAAAAAACAATCAAAGGCAAAGACAAATATGTGCTGTAAAGGAACACTAGACCAAGACAACAAAGAGAAAGGCGTGATAATACTATAGTTAGCATAAGAACATCCGAAAAGCACAGAAAAATGGCAACAAGGCTACACCCGTCTGAGTCAAATACTAACAGAAACTAACCATTTAAAAATAAAGGACTGTCCATTTAGATAACAGCTGTACAATTAACCACCCCAGCTTTGCTTAGCATAGGCACCCAAATCATTTGAAATTTGGACAAGGCTGCTTTCCTCTAGTACAAAACTCTTAAATAAGAAGCAATCTTGACCTCCCTCTGATGATGTGCTAGTGCACGAAACTGGTCAGGGATTTTGTTTGTCAGCAGAGTGTCGTATGTTGGTGGCATTTTTAAAAGTGGATTCTGAATAAACTAAGGTTTTTTTATCCGGCAGTGGTGAGTGCGGTTTGTTGTGGATATTGTGGGTTTTTATTTACTGCACCACTTGACCCAGTGGAACTGTTTTTGCTGGGCAATCTTGAGAACAGCCTGCACCCATTTGTTCATTGTAGGAATGGTGAGGGATGCCCACAATAAAAGAATCAACCACTTTGATTCTAAGGCTACAGTATATAGTAACGTTTTGTATTTCAGAGCCTCCTGTGATAATGAGGAGGGATCTCCAATGAAGCCAAAATTTAGAAGAGTAGGATATAAAGAAGCCAAAAGCCTGTTCGAGCCTACTAAAAATAGTTTACCACCTATCTGCTAGTAATGGGTAAGTCCAAAGAAAAGGTTTACACCGGCTTCTTTTAAAAATTGGTGATTCTCAGTTAAGGTGGAGAATGAGATGATTCCAAAAAACATTGTTACATCAAATTGTATCATGCAAATATCTTTCAAATGCCCTCATTCCAGCTCTAAAGTCAAAACCTTTTGTTCTAATGAGCAAAAGCCCACCTTTCAGCCCTGGTTTGTTTCAAGGCTGTCTGTACAAGACGACTGAGTTTTCTTGTTCATAAACAGCTGATGCATTTATATCTTAGGCGCATGCTCTATGAAGTGCTGCTCCTACCACTTTATGTACAGAGGAGGTGAGTAATAATATTCCATGTGTGTGTGGCATTCTGAGGCAGTATGAACAGTTGCGGCTCTAGCCACAAATGGTTACCAGGGCACAGCTGGGGCACAATAGATGGCAGCCAGGGCACTGATATATTGTTACTAATGGAAGCTCTGCACTATATGGGGCACCAATATGGAGGAAGCTCTGCACCATATGGGGCATCAGCTGGGGCACAGCATTTTTTTACCTGGGTACGTGCCCTGGTGGGCCCTGGTGTAGAGCCACCACTGAGTATGAAGCTTTATAACATGGATTCAGAGCACCCAGCAATGTCACTGGCTAAACACCATAACCTGATCATGAATTAAATTCCCTATTTTTTTGTATAATCTTTTTATTAAGAAATTTGCATGTAATCAACAACAATCAGCACAAAACAACAGTATCAGCAGAACAGTTTCTCATACAATTCATCCATAGGTGGACAATTTCTCCCTCCAAAAAATCACATGAACAGTTGATTTTATTCTAGTTGGGTGTGACTAGGCACATGGGAATTCCCTTTGAATAGGGGTGGGGAATGGGGTGCCCCCTCTAAAGAGCGAACCACCTTCACCCCAGGAGATCCTCCATCCATACTGGGCGCCTAAGCCTCCAGTCCTTCCTGCATAGTCTGGGCTTCTGCTAGTGTCAAGGAAGTCAGATAAGGTTCCCATGTTCAGAAAAAATGTTCCCCTCTGTACCTTACCATAAGCTTGAGCTTTTCCGGTGCCAGGGTTTGTATAGAGAGGGTGTGTCACTGATTCAACATGGGGGATGCATTCGAAACCCATGTGTTTTGGATACAATGTCAGGTCAAAATTAATAGAATCCTGGACCATCTAGGGAGCGGCACCCACTCTTCCCCATCTAGATTCTCCAACCCAAACAGACATAGGAGGGGATCTAACTGGAATGGTCTCCCTGCCACCTTTTCCAAGTCCATCAAGACAGCCTTCCAGAACACTTGCAGACTGAGCAGGTCCCAAAACAATGATAAAATTACCCCCACTTCCCTCCCGCATCTACCACAATTAGGGGATACCGTTGGGTGGAATTTATGCACTATCAGGGGTAGGCAGTAAAGGCGGTGAATTAATTTATAGTAGGACTCTTTGAACCTATTACATACTACTATCCCCATATGCAGGGTTAGCATCATCTTCCAGTTGTCCTCTCCTATCTGCAAACCCAAATCCCTTTCCCACAACATCCTGGCATATTTTGTGTAAGGTCAGGAAAATATTGCTTCCCTGTCCATGCCACCTTCTGGATGATGCTCCTAGGATCCCTTTTGATCTGGTAGATCAATTGCTCCATATGCTCCAGCGTAGGAGTTCCATTCTTCACCCTACCCAGTCCCCCAATATAGGCCCAAACCTGGAGGTACCTGAAAAAATGGTGTTTACCTAATCCCAGACAATGTTCTATGTCCACAAAGGGGCATAAGCTCTTTCTGGAATAAAGGTTCCCCACACTCCGGATTCCCTTAGATTCCCACTCCCTAAACCCAGGGTCTTCTAGACCCGGCAAGAAGAAGGGATTCTTGGCCACGGGTAACAGCAATGTTTCAGTATCCATTGCCTTACTAGCTTGCAAAAGCTGTCCCCATCCATCTAGCATAGCCAGAACCAATGGGTTCCTCTCCCCCAGGTCCATATATGCTTTGCGTCCTTGTTTGGCCAAACAGGCCAACACTGTTCCGGGGCAGTCCACCTGCTCCAATTCAACCCAACTTGCTACCTTTGGTTGGCTTACCCAGTCCTGAATATACCAGTGTTGGATGGAAAGAAAGTAGTTACGAAGGTCCTGGAAATTCAGGCCCCGTCGGTGTCTGCCTTGAGTCTCTGCAAGCAGGCTCTGTGTCTCTTCCCTGCCACATAAAAGAGGAGAATGCAGCCTCCAGTCTCTTAATATCCTCCCTTTTAAGACTGATATGCACCATCTGCATGATGTAGAGAATCCTGGGGAGGATATTCATTTTAATTAAATTAATCCTACTCAACCAAGAGATGGGCAAGGGACCCCTTCGGCACAGGTCAACTTCTATTGTTTTGATCATGGGCATGTAATTTAACTCATTTATAGACCCCAGGGTCCTACCCACCTGGATACCCATGTACGTAAAGCACGTAAAGCAGGTAAAGCATGTAAAGCACCTGGTCACCACCTTCAACCCCCATGTCCCATCTCCCCCCCAACCTGGAAGGCAGAGCAGCTTCAACTTACCCAGGTTAATTTTGTACCCTGAAAACTGAGCAAATGTGTAAATTCCCTATTTAATCCACAGTTCAGTGGAGGAAGTCAGGGAAAGTGACGTCTGGACTCGTTCTGTCCTGCAGATCCCAAAAGAAAAAGGCAGCCATTGAAACTCCTGCCTGACCATACATCATCGCTGAGCACCCACACTGATATCGAGAGAGAGAGACCAGGACATTAAATGCAGAATTCCTGCAGTGCCGTCTTTCTCTCACTCACTCACTCACTCACTCACTCACTCTCTCTCTCTCTCTCTCTCTCTCTCTCTCACTGTCACTGTCTCTGATTCTCTCACTGTCTCTGATTGTCACACATCAGATTGTACAGACTGTGTTGAGGACATTGGTGTCGGCTCCCTGGCCACCCGCTCATCCAGCATCGCTCACCACTTGCACTCGGACTATGACCAGAAGGCAGTCCTGGGAGTGGAGAGAGAATGGGAGCCCAGCAGAGTTCGCTCACCTCCCCCCGCCTGCCCAGCATCGCTTACCACCCACACTGACAGGGAGAGAGAGACCACAATAGTTAATGTCAGTGCCCCCAACTTCTGAAAGTGACCAGGTTCTGAAAGAGGCACTGTGTTGCTCTGTGAGTGACAACTAAGTGCAGTGTCTTGTACTGCTTGAGAGAGAGAGAGAGAGAGAGAGAGAGACACACACAAACTTAGCAGGAAACTGCTGATCAGCTACAGCAGTGCTTTTCACGCACTCTCTCTCTCTCTCTGTCCACAGAAGTTCAGAGAAGTGTTGCAGCAGCACGTCAGCCACTCGCTCTCTTTAGGAGTTTGTGAGTGTGGGTGGAAAGATGCTGTGAGAGAGAGAGAGACTACCCTCAGGGTAGATGAAGAGAGTGAGTGAGCAAGCAGCCAGCCCCCAGGAAAGTCGAAAGTTAGAGAGGTAGCTTAGTATTTGTCTGTGCAGTTCAGATCTACAGTGAGCCAAGGTCCACCTTTGAACACAGTTTGCCCTGGTACAGTCAGCAGTAGTGCAGTATGCTGAGAGGAGTGTCTGTTGGGGGGGGGGGCAACATAAAGCATGATTGTAAATGTTTGACAAAGTGATATGAGTGTTGGTGTTTCCACTCCTGAAGCATTTGTCGGCCGCTGTGGTACTGCTGCACTCTCAGTTGCTCTGCCTGTCTCACGCGATGCTGTCCCTCACTGCAGGGCAGTTATGAGAACTGTCACATTGTCTCTGAGCTCATTGTAGTCGATAAAAGCTGGCAGTGAAGCAGCTTTGCTGCATGAGAGAGAGAGAGAGAGACAGAAAGACAGTGAGCAGCTCATCAGGTGTGCAGTCAGTTACAGTGATCTTTCCTGGTCTGTAAGCAATGACAGTGTTAAGATGTCCTCTGAGGAGCATCTGTGTGAGTGTGTGTGGGTGGACTAAAAGAAAAAGCATGTTTCAACATGTTACAATGTATGTTATGGACAAGGAATGTCAGAAATCATCCTAATACAATATTTCTAGCATTTTCGTGTTCATAACATAACTGACATACGCATTAAATTGTTGGGACTACTTGTCAAGGTGGCTGGATACACTCAGATTTCTTGTCTTTAAAGTGCAACAAAAGCCTTTCTCTTATTTTTGTTTTTTAATTTTCAAAGAACCATGTTATAAGCACAATAACCCACTCCAGGTTACAGGGTTATAGGCATTTAATCCACAGCTCGAGAGCTGTGAGGACACTCAGCCTGTGTCCTCATGTCTCACAACGCACCCTAGATGTGGATTAAATGCCTATAATCCCATACCATATTGTGGGCTATTGATAACTAATACAATGGCCAGCTGTGAGTACTCTACAGTGATCTGCTACAGTATATGGTAGCAAAATCTTAATTCAGTTAAACTGTATTAGCCAACTATGGTTGTAATATGGATGTGTGTTGTAGTTTTTTTTTTAACCAGGAAAGACACACACTAAGCTGAAAGCTTGTTTACAGGTGCCACCTGGGAGCACAAGGAAGTTAAGTGACTTGCTCAGGGTCATACGGTATGCAAGTGGGAGCTGTGGGATTCAAACCCAGGCCTCCAGGTTTGCAGCTCAGAGCCTTAAACCATGGCGCTATACTGCCTCCATCTTATTGATATGTTTATAAGAGCATAAAAAGAAAAACAGGCAAGGTTTTTGGGAAAAGGATTAGAAAAGACTGGTTGCCTTTTTCATTCATATTGCCTGATTTTGCTGGTGATGTACAGTAGCTGGCTTGTTATTTATTTATTTAAGAGTTTTACCAGGAAGGCATATTGAGCGGATTACCACTCAATTCCAGATGCATCCTGGGGACAATACAAAATAACACTGTGAAGCATATAATATAACAAGGGGAGATAATAGGTACAGGCAAGATAACAGCAAGGTTACAGCATGATACAGGGTATAACTTGATATAGGATACAAGTGCATTTACCATGTGAGTTACGACAGCTGAAGGGCAGAGACAAGAAAAATAATGATACAGGGCACGGTAGTGCAACCAGTACAGCTATGACTGTGGATCCAGACAGGGAAAGGAGGCACAGGGGTCACATAACTGAGTAAGGAAGGTTCAGAAGTGGTTCAGAGAAAACACGGGGGAGGTAGTTGTCATAGTGCTGAGAATGTGTTAGGCACATGAGCAGGTGGTGGCGAAATGTGCAGATAAGAGACCATTTAGGTGCTGGGAGGGTGAGGAGTGTTGAATGTGTAGAGGAAGGGAGTTCCAAAGCTTGGGCATGCGGTAGCTGAAAGCTGCCTGCCCCGATGAGGAGGACCTATGAGGAATATAAAGGAGTCTAAAGTCAATTGTCCTGAGCTTGTAAACTCAGGATGGGTGATTGGACAGGGCCAAGCAGAGGTAGGGAGGCAAAGCATGGGTCCAGTACTTGGCAGTGAAGCAGGCACAGTGTGAAGATCTATGGTCCTGAAGGAAGGGTAGACCTAGTGTTTGGTAGAGTACAGTGATGGGTGGAGTAGGGACAATCAAACGTGAAGCGATAAAAGGAGTGGAAAAGGGGGTCCAGTCTGGACAGGGAGGACTTGGGGATGGCACTGTAGACTACATCACCATAGTCAAAAATTGGCAGTATCATTTTCTGTACTGTGGCTCTACGAGCTGGCAACGGGATGCAGCCACGATTGCAGAAGAGGGCACCCAGCCTAGGGTGGAGTTTTTTATGGCTGTCATCGATGTGTACAGAAAAACCAAGGTGCTGGTCTAGCTAGACCCCAAGGTATCTGGAGGAAGGGCAGGCCTCCAGTAAAGTCTCATCCAGGGTGTGGAAAGATGGGGAGGTGAGCCGCAAGAGTCTCTGCCTTGCGCCGAAGATCATGGAGACAGTCTTCTTGGCACTGAGGTGAAGCTGGTTTGAGCGAAACCAGAGCTGGACACTGTTGAAGTCCTGCTGAAGTCTGGTCACCACATCCCCAGCAGATGTGCCGGATGTGTACAGCACATTTTTTCATTCGTATCGCCTG
The DNA here is from genome assembly GCA_016271365.2 of Neoceratodus forsteri. Classification (NCBI taxonomy): domain Eukaryota; kingdom Metazoa; phylum Chordata; order Ceratodontiformes; family Ceratodontidae; genus Neoceratodus; species Neoceratodus forsteri. Next base: position 1,076,596,283 of record CM057459.1, read on the forward strand.
ATTTTGCTGGTGATGTAGTTGGCTTATTGCCTTTTTCATTCATATCGCCTGAGTTTGCTAGTGATGTAGTTGGCTATCGGACCAATTATCTGTATGTAATACAGTTCATGGATCTTCATAAAAAATACTGTCAAAAACTAGATTACAAATTTCCCATAATACCACTGTCGGAATCTATCAATAGTATTATGAGATCTCGTAATATTATCAGTGCAGCTCCAGCAATAGTATTACAGGAAAGAACACTGAGCTTGCACTGCATGTACTTCTCTCAGTTGACCACAAGCTGGCTTTTACTGTAATTGTCATGTATAGTAAAAGCCGTCTGACTCATCAGCTGACAAGACAGTAAAATGGAAAAAATGTCAGAAAACGACCAAGAACATCTAAATGAGGAAGTTTTGCTGTTCCTGTCTTCAAGTTTACAGTTGCTTAGTTTGAGTTTACAACCCAGTATCATTGGCTTCATTCACTATGGTGAGGAAAACTTTAAAATGAAAAATGTAAAACTTGCATCCATATATTACAAAAAAAAATGAATAGACTTGATTTCTCAACTATAATACTATCTTGAGGTTCTGGGGACATATTGGAACCTCTCAAGCTTCGCTCTCGAGGTTAGCATGTCCCCAGATCCTCTTGATGGTATTAGAACCTCGTATTACACAGTCCCCTATCTATTATTTTATTTATAAACCATGGATCTAAGGGAAACGTGATCCTTGTTCTTGGGAGAACATTTACACTGTGCCATAACGAGGACACAAACTAAGTTCTGATAAATGGCTACAAATGAAACTGCACTCAGCAATCCTAGGGCCGTCATGCCTATAGTATGTGTATGGGGTCGCAACAAAACACTGCATTTTGGCCTAAAGAAGCTGCAAAAGGCGTAATTTTGTTTTCCCTTTATATTAATTGTGTGTCTGAGTTTGGATGGCAGATTTCTGAGAGAAAGATGAGCTGAAGAGAAAATAGAAGAATGTTTCTCTTATAAGGCAATATCTTTTCCACTAGTAGGTTAGATATAATTATTAAGATTTTTGGGGTCATGTTTTTGATTTGTTTTGTATTTTGGATATCATACGAATGCACAAAATTTGCCAGCAGAAAAAGGCCATTTGGTCTATCAAGTCTGCTTGATTTTGCAGCTAGCAGCCCTATTCTGCAGCTGCCCTTCCCTCCTCACCCCCCTCCCTTTATCCTCCCTCTTGCCCTGTCCCAGCCTTTTCGAAGCAGCCCACTGTTTCACGGGCTACCACCTCTGCTGGTAATGTGTGCCACCCTGCTACTACCCTCTCTGTAAAAAAGTGTCTCCTCATTTCCCTCTTGAATCTTCCTCCCTCCAGTCTCATGTCATGGCCTTGAGTGTCCCTCCCCACCCTTACCCTGAATAACCCCTTTGTACCAGTCTTGTTTATCCCTCTCATGTACTTGAATGTCTCAATCATATCCCCTCTGTCCCTCCTCTCCTCCAGCAGGTACATCTTCAACTCATTTGGCTTACTCTCATATGGTAAGTCCCCCAGTCCCTGGATCATCTTAGTTGCTCTGCTCTGTACCCCTTCCAGTAATTTAATGTCCCTTTTCAGGTACGGGCACCAGTGCTGCACGCAGTATTCAAGATGAGGTCTAACTAATGATCTATACAGTGGCAGAATCACACACCCCCCAAGACGTTATTCCCTTTGCAATGCAGCCCAGCATTTTGTTGGCCCTTGCTGCCGCCTTTCTACACTGTGCCGAGTTGTTCATTGATCCCGTGATGACCTCCCCCAGATCCTTCTCTTTCTCAGTCTCCACCAGCTGCACTCCCCCAGTTGGTAGTTTCTCCTTGGATTTTTTGCCCCAAAATGCAGTACCTTACACTTTTTTGCATTAAACCCCAGCTACCAAGTGTCTGACCAGGTCTCCAGCTTTTTCAGATCTTCCTGCAAACTCTGCCACCCCTCTATGTCATCCACTACTGCCCCTATCTTGGTGTCATCGGCAAACAGGCTGATCCTGCTCTTGATGACCATGGAAATGTCTGCAATAAATATCCCAAATAACACTGGTCCCAGAACCGAGCCCTGTGGAACCCCACTTGTTACTGCCCTTGGGGATGAGAGTTCCCCTTCAACCACCACCCTCTGCTGCCTTCCCTGTAGCCAGTTTGTCACCTATCCCACAATTTTTGCTCCCGCCCCTGTGCCTTCAAGTTTTATTCCAAGTCTCCCATGCGACACTTAATCAAATGCCTTGCTGAAGTTCAGGTACAGGACGTCCACTGCATGGCCCTTGTCTATCTGCCTAGTTATCTAGTCTTAGTAATCTACCAGGTTAGTTTGGCAGCATCTGCCTGCGACAAAGCCATGCTGCCTACTGCCCTGCAGCCCTTTGAACTCCAACATGAACACCAGCCTCTCCTTCAGGATTGCTTCCATTAGCTTCCCCACGATGGACGTGAGGCTCACTGGTCTATAATTCCCTGGTTCAACTTTGGGGCCGCTCTTATGCAGGGGAACCACATGAGCCAACCTCCAATCCTTGGGTACGCATACCGAATTCAGTGAGGCACTGAATAGACCTGCCAAGGGCCCTGCCAGGATCTCTGCTAACTCCTTCAGTACCCTGGAGTGAATGCCATCTGGCCCTGGTGTCTTCTCCATCCTCAACATTCTCAAGCCCTCTAGCACTCTACCTTCTGTGATCACCACATCTGTTACTCAGTCCCCAGCCTTTATTGCCCCCAACCGTCTTGGGTAGCACTCCCCCTCTCTCTTTCGTAAATACTGAGCAGAAGTAGTCATTGAGTGCTTCTACCTTTTCTCCCTCCTTCTCTACCCATTGCCTGTCCTTCTTAATCCTTACTATCTGTTCTTTACAGCTCCTTTTCTCCCTGACGTACCTGAAAAAGCTCTTCTCCCCTCCCCCTCCTCTATGCCTTGCACCAGCCTGAGCTCTTTGGTGGCTTTTGCTGTTCTTACTGCCCTTGTACCTCGCTTGCCTCCTGCAGGTACTCCTCCCAATCTTACCCCCTCCCTGATTTCCTGTATCTCTTCTAAAGGACACCCTTTTTCTCCTCACCTTTTCCACAACCCCCCTGCTCATCCAGCTTGGCCTTTTTACTCTGAGTCCTGCTGCGGGAACTGGTAGCCTCTAGTATCCCCTTCTTAATGAGCTCCCATCTCTGGTCTGTATCCATACTAGGCTGGATCCTGGCCAGGCACCCACTCACTACCTCCCCCATCTTTGCAAAACCCGCCTGCATGAAATCCAGCACCTTTTCATTGGATGCCACCCCCCCTCTTTGCCCATAATCAACCTGAACCATACTGAGTGATGGTCACTCCCTACTAGTGGTTCATCCACCTTGATATCCCTCACAAACTCTCCATTTGTGAGCACTAGGTCGAAGGTGCCCCCCCCCCCAGTTGGTTCGCTGACCACCTGTGTCAGGAAGCTTTCCTGAAATAAAGCTACCAACTTTCCGAGGGCTAAAACTGGGACGGTCCATCCTGACCATGACACCCCTCCCCCACGGTGTCACTTCCATGGGCACCGCTGCAGACAACGCTGCACACAATCAATTACATTTTGCTGCTTGCTCTGGCCATGCTGCCCCACAGTAACACCAGTAGCAAACATCCAGATTAAAACAATACATAATTCTGCGGCAGCAAGTTCCAAATCGTAATGTACAGAAAGTTCATTAGAAGCAAACCTGCGTTAAATTGTGATCAGACATTCAAGCTACATGAATTGCTCCTCCTGATAGTCTCATCCAACCCGTGATACCATTTGCCTAACCATTCATTAAATCCCTTGATCCTTTGTTTTCTAGCTGTGCTCACCTTAGGCACTGGTAATACCTCAGAAAAAGTTATTGATCTACCCTCCCCCTCGCATAAAGTTCCCAACTCCTCAAACCTCTTTTGGACTACCTCTAATGTACTATCAGCCAGGTTGTTTGTCCCCAGATGTAGAATTAAATGAGGTCTCTCCCTTCCTCATCTAGCATATTTCAGAACCGATTGTCCCACTCTTTCAGCTGTCATCCCTGGCATGGCTTCCACCCATATATGACTATGCCTTTCCCCCTTGCTATCCCACCTTATCCCCCTTAGTATTGAATCCCCCAGTACTAGTATTCCCCTCATATTTCCATCCACCTGCTTCCCCTCGTCTGTTTCTCTCCTGTCGGACTCCTCCTCCTCCTCCTGCACAGAATTCCCTCCATCTGTCCCTGTCACCATTTGCCTCCTGCCTGACTCCTCCTCCGGCACATAATTCCCTTGTCTATCCTGGTCACTGTTCCTCTCCTGCCCGACTCCGACTCCTGCACAAAATTCCCCTCATCTGTCCCTGTTGCCTTTCCCCAGCAGTATTCTCCACTGCCACAGCTGCTATGCCCCTGACATCTTCTCTATCCACCCTGCTCCACTCCCCCAGATCCCTGCTCCCTTTGACCGTCCCTCCAGCTGTGTCCCTCACCCCTTCACCCCTGTCACCACCTTAGATTGGCTACCGACCCTTGAGCATTCCCCTCGCTTTCCCTCTCTTGCCCTCTCCTGGGTATCCCACACCCCGTCCTCCTCCACTAATGTCGCCAACACCGCAAATCTATTACCTGCCCCCTTTGTATTGCTGTGCCTTTGTTCCTCCCTCCTGACTTGAGCCTTCCCTCCAGTGCTAGGCTCCTTGTTTGTTTTGCTCCCTCACCCTGTCTCCACCCCCTCCCATAATCCAATGTACCTACCATGCTGTATCCTCATGATACTCCCTGGGGGATGTCCTCCTGCCCTAGATTCTTTCCCCTTCCCCCATCCTCTCCAACTCCCTCCCGAGCCACAGCACTTCTTCCTCAAGACTCAGCCTGTGACAGATTGGACACCCTCCTAGCTTCCATAATATGTTCATCCAAACTGCTGCCCCACATCCGTTGCAGCCCACTATTCTACCCATGTTAAACAGTACTATATGGAAAATACAGTTCTAACTAGAAAATACAGTCCTATCTTATGTTACCTACCAGCCCAGACTCAAACTAAAAATGCAATACCAACTGTACTTGCAACGAAGCATAAGACAGTACCACTACAGTACTAACTGGAAACTACAGTACTATCCATAATTTTTTTTCTCTTGTTTTCCTCTTTTTTGTAACAGTTTAGTCCCTACCTAAAAATACCCAGTATTGGGTAAGTTACTTTTTCTATTACTTTCTGTTACGTTTGGAAACTTGTTCGAGGAAGCTCTATGCAGTCACTAGCAAGGATGGAGAGGTACTAGAAAAAGTAATAAACCTTACAATTATAGTTACTTATTTCTTTTTATAAAAAAAAATACAAAAACAATAAATAACTATAACAGATTACATTTTTTGAAAGTAATAGGTTAGTTACTAGTTACTTTTAAATAAATGTAATCAGTTACAGTTACTTATTTCTTTTGTATAAAAAGACATAAGTAATTGTAACTGTAAGATGTATTACTTTTTCCAGTACTTCTCCATCCTTGCTAGTGACTGCACAGAGGTTTCTGGAACAAGTTTCCAAAAGTAATAGAAAAAGTAATTTACCCAGCACTGAAAATATCTTACCAACTGTTACACTGCAAAGAAGCATAAAACAATACTATCTATAAGTTTTTTACCCACTACAGATTGAGATGCTACACCTTTGTTCTCACTCCCACAGACAATAATGCCCAAGAACAGTCTTACATCAGCTTGTAGTCCAAGTAGTGATCAGCTTCTTCCTAGCATCGTTGCAGCTGAAACAGTTTGTCCCCCAACTACACCAAAACAAAACAAAACAAAAAGGAAAAAAAAAGGCACTTTCCTCACTTTGAGCTGCGAACTTCCTGGTGTCTTCTCTCGTCTGCAAGGGGTTCTGTCCTGCCCCCTTCCCCGGTAGTAGTGTTATGTAGAGGAGAAGGCTGTTACCTCTTAAGGAAATGTAGGAAGTTGTATGACTCAGGTATCTATAAAGATAGGGTGTGCTCAGGTGGGTGGGGTGGGGGTGGGGGGGTGACAGCTACGTTGCTACCTCCTGCTCCCACAAAAAACAATCAGGCAACCAAATTAAAATTCCCTGTTTCTACACACACACCCCTAGAACAAACATCAGTGTAAACAGGTAAAATGAAAGCACTTTATGTTGCAGTTACATTCTTCAGCAATGTAAACAGGTAAGAATGAAAGCATGTTGTGTTGCAGTTACTTCCCTTCCCTTCCTTGGAGATAGCAGCCACCTCTTCACTCCCTGCTGTTCCTTTCCTGGAATGTCTGCTTCATGTTAGCCCAGATCAGGGTCTTGAGCCAGTTTGATACAGAGTTTTAAATGGGAATGTCCTTCCCTGTTGCTGGATGTTGGATGATTTAAGTTGATCTTTTATTCAGCTGGGTCAGGCGGGGGCTGACAGAGAGATTTTGTTAATAACTGGTTGGGCAGGAGAAGCAAAACCAGTGGCAGAATTGGGCACCCCCCACCACACCGGTAAAGTAATTTTTATTCAGCTGCGTCAGATGGGGGCTCATAAGTTTATTTATTTTTTTTAGTAGTTAGCTGTAAAGACAGGACCTTTTGTCAGGTGAATGAAAGTCTACATTTCAGCGTAGTTTATGTACAAACATATGACATACATAAACCTGGGCTGAAAGGAACACTTGTATCCATTAAAACAAAAAGGTTTTGACTTTAGATCCAGCTATTAAAAAAAATAACTGTTTTAAGGCTGTCTACATAGACAATGTTTTCTTGTCATCAAACAGCTGATGAGTTTAGAGTTCAGGTACATACTCTATGCAGTGTTGCTCCTACCCGTTTATGTATGGAGATGTTGTGTCTAGTTGTATATCCTGAAATGCTGGTAAATAAATTAAATAAATCAAAACTATTAACCGTTTCATTGACTTATTAGTACCATTCATTGATTCCCCAGCTGTATGCTATTTCTTAGGACAGCGTTTGTCTTTTGCACAGGTTGAGGATCCTGTTTCCAGTGATATGTATGTTCAATTGTGTATTATGCTATGGGGTCCAAAAATGGAGTACTTTGATTGGATGACTGGAACTTTTTAGCCATGGTAAATCCTAGCATAACCACCGAAAAAGGTGGCAATCACCCACTTTACCCACACAAAAGTACAACTTCTCCACCATCCAAAATCAAAATGCCACCATGTTTGCTTCTCATTAAAACCAGTGGAAAAATGGCAATGGTCTTTCTGTGTTCTCAGGCACCCTGATACCAGGATCTTCTATAGTCCACTAATGAATTCCTCCCCCTCTTCACTGGATTCTTATTTCTGGTCCCATCTATCTTTACTATCAGACTGTCTTTTTCTCTGTTTGAAATGGCAATGACTTGTGTTGGAATTTCAGTAAACCTGCAACTTTCTAGTCTCCCCAGCTATGGGTTTACTGAGATTTTTTTTTATTAACAGTTTTGCGATTGGCAACATGGGAGCTGTAGAATAGTGTGGGTAGAGGTTCCTCAGGTCGGTGCTGGAGTTTCAAAAATTAAAGTGCGAGCGGGGCTGCTTGTAGCCAGGAGGGAGCTACAGTTTCATTTTGGCCCACATTCCAAATTGCTGTATCTTGTTGCTAATGCACTGCCTACATCTCACTCTCACTGCTATGGTGTCTCTGTCTCTCTTCCCCGAACCTTTCAGTCGTGTCTCTCTCACTCTCGCATCACAAGTTTACAGCAAATGACACCCTTCTGCTCCTCAGCATCAGCTGTTGTTTCAGATCACTTGTTTTGCTCCCGGACTGCATGCCTTACTTGCAGTGGTCTCTCTCTCTCTCTCTCTCACTCTCTCCACAGCACTGGCAGTTACAACAGCTCTCTTACCAGCTCTGATTCAGAGATGGCTCACAGTACAAATGGGAGGGACTTTTTTTTATTACTAGTTGAAGGATATTACCTCTGTAATACTAAAAAACCTCCAATAAATTATTTAACTTACTATATTAAAACTATTTTTGTTATTTAAGCCCATCATATAATCTCAATAATCCACTCCAGAAAGTAGGTTATGCTGTGGCCTTGTGACCAACCCACACCAGATATGGGGTAAATTCCAGCATAACCCACACCCTGTTGTGGATTATTGCTTAATTACAACATGGATCACAAAAATTCTGTAACTTTATTGGTCAAAACATGTCATATGACTGTGAGTATATCCTGCAACAGACAACCAGTAAAGATCTTGATGATCAAATGTTCATTTTGTTAGAACTGAATGATCAAATGTTTACTTTCTTGGAGCCTAATTTTTTTTCAGTTTGCATACAGATTTATTTTATAATCGCAATAATGCACTTCAGGGTGTGAGTAGTAGTGGGATTTACCCACTCCTTCTGTGGTTAAAGTCAATTGGTTGTGCCTTGTGACACACCACACAAGGCGGGGGGTATATCTCACAGCAACACACACCCTTTTGTGCATTTTTCTTAATTGTTATCCAAAGTGCCAACAGAGAGGCAGCAGAGCAATCAGGCATGTAATCACAGCAATCTGGTCCTGCAAAAGGCAGCATGGTCTAGTGTTTCTTAGAAAATGGGGAGTCTGAATAGGGCATTATTGATTGTCCAAAAGTATCTGTCAGCCGGTCCGGCATGAGGCAACAGAGACCAGAAATTAATGAGTCCACATTTCTGCTTGCCTCATATAATTATAAGATTAATGAGCTCTTACAATTCTTAAAAAAAGGAAATCCACCATGTTGTTTTTATTCTCAATAGAGAGATTTACCTCCTCCCACCAGACTCGGACACAAGCACATTCTGAGCAGGCGTCAAATGGCAAAGAGACAATGTACACATTTTAAAAGTATAAAAACAGTTGTCTTTTACTGTTTGTTTCAGAGCTAAGCATCACTATACTGTTTATCATTGAGTGGTCTACAACACAAAACACAGTGTCAGGTGTCCAGTCACTGTACCCCTTCCTCCAGACAAACTCTCTGATGGACCCAACAGCCCACCACTCACCCTCCATCTCCCACCAATGCGTCCCGGTGTGCATTCCCTTGTAGCTCTGCATGGCTTCCCAGTTAGCAAACCTCTTGGGATTGTCGGGGACATCATGTGTGGTCTCTCTGTAGCCTAATAGCATTGCATTCTGCAGTCATTGTTGGATACTACTGTGCTTTGTTGTCGGCTCCAAGTTCAGAAGGGACAGAGCACTAAAACAGGAAAGAAATACTCCGTTTGACTAGTGCCACTGTAATGGCACTGTCGGTGGAGATTTACATCAACTACATTCCAAATGTGCAGTCTTAGTGAACTCCCCATCCTGACCATGATATAGCTATCAATTATCATCAGAATGTGCCTTGTGCGGGTTTCATTTTATTTTTTTTAAGGAAGAGGGACTTTTTTTTCTCTCTAACATAAAAAGTTCAATAAATTGGCATTAATTTTATTCAGCTTCAATACCTGTGTGTTGAATGTTTCTTTTAACCTCATTTCATTTTCTAAGCACAATAATACCCTCCAAGCATCGGGCCTCATTGCACCCCCCTGGGGTGGTCCGGTGTAGTCCAGTACCACCCATCCTGTTAGATATTATTGCTTACATATGCAGAGGCTTGGGAAACAGCAAACATGTAGGTTGAAATCCCACTAGAGCCACTTCCTGTGTGATCACGAGCAAGTCAGTTAAGGACGTACCCTTCTGTTTCAGCAACCCCATGATTGTTATGTAAAAATTTTAAATTCACAAAAAAATAAAAAAACATAGATTGCCTTGTTTTTAAGTAACATGGAGATGATTTGGTGAGACTGTATAGGAATGACACTTGTTTATGCCTGCTTATACTGCTACTAGATTAAATACATACTGCTAGCCTGTGCTATTTGTTTGCCTGATGTATGCCTTCTATTTTTCTCTGTTCTTGCTGTTCTGATTTTTTGCTTTCTTCCCTTGCCACATGCCTCTCAGGTACAATTCCCCGTCCCCCACCTTGGAGACCACTCAGTGCTCGGCCTGCCCCACCCTGCCCCTGGCTTCTTCTCCCTCTCTCCTATCCTCTTAATTTATGGTTACTGCCCCCCCCCCCGAATAACTTAATTTCCCTCCATGTAGTCTCTGACCCCTGCTGTTTAGCTGTCTGCTGCAATCCACCCCACTACCTCTGTTATACTAATTCTTTGTCCCCTGCTGCCTCTTGCAAGCTGCCCCCCAACCCATCCTTAATTTAACCATACTCTTGCCCAGTAGCGGCTTTAGCCACAAATGGTTACCAGGGCACAGCTGGGGCACAACAGATGGCAGCCAGGGCACTGATATATTGTTACTATGGGGGAAGCTCTGCACCATATGGGGCACCAACTGGGGCATAGCATTTTTTTACCGCGGCACATGCCCTGGCAGGCCCTGGTGTAGAGCTGCCACTGCTCTTGCCATTTTCTCCTACAGCTAAGCACTTCCTGACTGGGTGCTCATCTCCCTTTAGTGGCATGGCCGTTCTCCGTCTGCTCCTGCATGCAAGATGACCTCTGGGACACAAGTTGCCAGCCAGGTATGGTCCCTGTGGGAACTGCTACTTTTTCAATTTCTCAGCACCTTCTCCTGGCAGCAGCCCAATTGGCTGCTCTCCCTCACTGGTGCTCAGAGACTGGCTCCCTGCTAGCAGGCTGCTCTAAGCCTCCAACTAAAGCTGCTTCTTGGCTTTTTTCTCTGATTACTGCTTGCTTCTGTAGATTTTGTACATAAACATACATTTTCTTTTTTTTCCCCTCTTATTACTGCTGTATTTTAGAGCAAATCTGCACAGTGCATAAGAATGACACTTGTTTATGCCTGTTTATCTGCTTATACTGCTACTAGATTAAGTACATACTGCTAGGCTGTGCTATTTGTTTGCCTGATGTATACCATCTATTTTTCTCCATTCTTGTTGTCCTAATTTTTTACTTTCTTCCCTTGCCACTTGCCTCTCAATTAATCCCCGGAGACCCTTGGTGCTCAGCCTGCCCTGCCCTGCCCTGCCCTGCCTTGCCCCTGGCTCCTCCCCCCCTCTCTCCTATCCTCCTAATTCATGTTATTGTCCCTCAATTAACTTAATTTCCTCCCTTGCAGTCTCCGACCCCTGCTGTTTGACTGTCTGCTGCAATCCACCCCACCCCACCACCACCCCACCCCCGCTGCCTCTGTGTCATACTAATTCTTTGTCCCCTGCTGCCTCTTGCAACCACCCCCCACCCCATCCTTAAATTAACCATACTATTTCCATTTTCTCCTACTATTGGCCCAGTCTTGGCACAGATAGCCCACTGCTCCTTGGAAACCGGTGAGTTTCCAAGCTCTCTGAAGGAGGTGGTGGTGGTGGTGACACCCCTCCTAAAGAAAGTGTCTCTGGACCCAGATTCCCTGGCTAACTATAGACTAATCTCTAACCTTCCGTTTATAGGGAAGGTGATTGAGAAAGTAGTGACAGTACAGCTGGAGGACCACCTGACCATCCATTACATCTACGAACCTCTCCAGTCCGGTTTTTGAAAGAGGCACAGTACCAAGACCATGCCGGTTTGGGTGCTCAATGATCTCCTGATGGTGAAAGATCGGAGATGCCGTTCTATCTTGTGCTCCTTGATCTCTCTTCAGCTTTTCACACTGTGGACCATGGGGTACTACTTGATCACCTGGGGTCCATCTGCAGCCTATCAGGTGTGGTCCTCAGATGGTTTACATCTTTCCTCTCTGGCAGAAGTCAGAGAGTGGTTTCAGGGATTTTTTCCTCTGACTCATTCTCTCTGCCATGTGGGGTACCCGAGGACTCAGTGCTGTCTCCCATGTTGTTCGCTGTGTATATGCTGCCCCTTGGAGACATTGTAAGACGGTATGGGCTGAGGTTTCACTGCTATGCTGATGGTACCCTGCTCTACCTGTCTTTTGCACCTGACCAGGATAGAGCCGTCTTGGTCTTTAATAACTGAATAACTAAATCAGCCAAACTGCAATCACAGCCTCTCCAGCAGAAACCATAGGAGGCAGAAAGGTATTTTATAAGTATTGCCGGGGAGCGGAAATACCGAGAACGGGACTTCCACACAAATTCCCTCCATGTATTTGAGGCAGTCATTTTAATAGCTTTTAAAGTTGCCTCTGTCCATGTTTCAAAGGGAACTTCTAATTGTAGGCCCCTATGCCAGGCTTCCAGTATTAATAGGGAAGAGTCCCCCAATGCATCCCTTATTATCCTGTACAGGTGGCTAATTAATTTACCCCATAGATTGCCTCTTAGAGTGTCCCCAGTAGTTTCTATAAAACAGGAAGAGGGGAAGGTAAGCAGGTGGAGGTCTCTCTCTGCCTGAGTATGAAGTTTCTTACCTGAGTAGAGTAGAATAAATCCCTCTCAGGGAGGAAATAGTGACTTTATAAGTCAGAAAATGGGATTACCCCTGTGGTGTTAAGAAATTGCCAGTAGAAGTTAAGGCCCAACCTCCTTCATGCCTTAAATGTAGAATCAAGGCTAGCTGGTAAAAATGATTCATCAGCTGAAATTAAGGTGAATGGGCAAAATATTTGTTTTAGGTCTTTTTTTTTGTTTATTTTTGCCAAATCCTTAGAACCTGGGCTGTAAATTGGCAGAAGTCCGGGCACGCTCACAAGATGCAAAGGCTATTTTTCCATATCATATAAATCATTGAGTAGAAATTCAATATCCTTCCATATCAACTGAGATGTCGGAGAGAGCCAAATTATAAATATTTTATGTTGGGGAGGTTGGTTCCACCCTGCTCTGTAGCAAGTGTTAGTACAGAAAAATGAATCCTGGGCCTCTGATCCTCCCAAATGAAAGAGGCTATAATTTTGTTCCAAGATCTAAAATAAAAGTCAGACAGAAAGATTAGAATATTCTGGAATAAATACAATAATCTTATAAGAGTGTTCATATATAAAGCCTCTATGCGTTGAAAAAAGGTAAGTTTTAGGAGTCCCCATCTGTTCAAATCATCTTGAACCTGAACAGAGATTGGGTCATAATTTACTAATTTGAGATACATCAAATTGAGAGGGATGTAAATTCCAAGGTATTTCAGTTTGGTGCATTGCCACTGCAGTGGGAGGGAGCCCCTAAGGGTATTAGATGGGGAATAGCAGAGCATTAATGCCACTGTGTTTGATACATTTAATTTAAAGTTTGCCAAATGTTCATACTGACAGAAAATCTCCTAGGATGCCGGGATAGAAAGTTCCGGTTCATACTAAATTTCTTGAGGTCCAGAACAAACATGCCTCACTATGATGCAAGGATGAGAGGAAACCACCTCCCCTGGATTACCCCTGAACTCCTCTCATATCAAAAAGCCAGGGATCAAGCATGTAAAATGTATACTGTAAAACTATGATACTCCCCCACGACCATGACTACTACTGGTCTCTGCTAAACAAGTGCATGAAAGCCACTCATCTTGCTAAATAGGACTATTTTTGCATGACTTTCCAGACCAATATAAATAAACTATCCAATTTTTGGAAGGTAATTCACTCCTTTTCTCCCCCCCCCACACCCTTCTTGAGAATAAACAACATTCAAATTACTGATCCTCTTAGTGTTGCCACAGAATTTAACTCATACTTCACCTCCTGCGCTTCTGCTCTCCTATCCTCCTTGCCTCCTCTCCCTCATACAAACTACCCACCATCTCCACCAGCTTCTCCTAGACCCCCCTGTTGCCCCCACTCCTTCTCCTTCTCTAACATTACACCTGCTGCCACCCTGAAGGTGCTGTATGCCCTCAACCCCTCCAAAGGCAGTTATCCTGATGGCTTGGAACCCAAACTGCTGTTTCTATCCGAGCCTGCTATTTCAGTTCCACTATCTGACCTACTGAACCGCTCTTTTGCCACTGCTTCTATTCCTTCTGTCTGGAAGCATGCTACTGTCCTTCCTCTGCCCAAGGGTGGCAACCTTTCTACTTCTGCTAACTATCACCCCGTATCTCTTTTTCCCACCCTTGCTAAGTTCCAAGAGCATCTAGTTCTCTCTCAACTAACTTCCTATCTCTTGGACTCTAAGTTTTTCACTCCCTTCCAATCTGGTTTCCGGAAGAATCACTCCACCACTACCTCCCTGATTAGGCTTGCTGATTCCATCCTCTCAGGGCTGAACAGTGGGCAAATCACATCTGCCATATTCTTTGACCTTGCTAAGACTTTCGACACCGTCTCCCACTCCCTTCTTCTAGACTCCCTCTCCGCTGCTGGCCTAACTGACTCTGCCACTAACTGGTTCAAAGCCTGCCTAGTAGGTAGGATGCAGTCAGTTAGAGTAATGGAAATCATATCTCCTCCTCCCTATCAATACTGGAATACTCTAGTGTGGCGGGGTTGTGGAATAACAGATGAACCAGACACCAAACTTCAAGTTCAACACACAATCTCTGTGTGATGTTTATAAAAAATGCAAGAGATAACCTTAAGCAGTGGCATATCCCCTCTTCATTACATCAGTTTGCAACAACAGGCTATGTATGGCCTTTCTCTGCACTCTTAGCCAGACCTACTAACTCAATGATCTGTGATCTATCTTAGTTGAGATTCAGCCTCCACCCCTACACGGGCCCTGTTTGCTTAGTTAGTGGGGGCTCAAATAAAAAGACAAAACAGGCTAAAAACAAAGAACTTCAGTGCAGAAGTACTGAAACAAGGGTTACCCCAAAGGGCATTCACAATAAGGCAAGTTTCAAAGAAACACAGCATCACACATATTTCCATAATGCAAAGCATCATGGGATATATGCAAATCAACATGACATTTCAGATTGTCTCAGTTTACAGCAATTTACATGCATTTTTAATAGCACAACTAACTTAATTTTTATAATACAGTCAACTAATATTTTTTACCTTTAACAAAAATACCTAGTGCCATGATATTTTCAACATTTACAGGTTTCATACACATAAGGTATATACATTAAAGTATTTTATGACATAGTAGTACCATTACATATTAAATCCAACAATGATAAACATAAACTGTTGTTTTACGTATGCTCAGAGGTCATAATAACCTCCCTGTACGAGGACCTGAGTGGGAAAAGGAAAATTAAAGAGGACACTATAGCATAGTCAAGAAAGGGAAGGGGTGCCCATAGGTGGCCAACCTTATGGACTAGACATTGTAAAGAATAGAGTAGGCCAAGAAACAAAAGAACTGTTGCAATAGATTTAAGAAAAGGTCAGTTCTCAAGAGTAGCAGGAGCTCCCTGTCACACCCAAGGTTCTGTACTGGGCCCTATCCTCTTCTCCATCTGTCTAAACAACCTCCCCTTAGTCTGCACATCCACCTCAATCCACATGTATGCAGATGATACAGTTCTCTTCACCTCTGGTAAATCCCCCTTGGATGTAGAAACCTGACTCCAGCTTGACTTCAACAAAGTTCAGCTCTGGTTCAACTCCCTCCGACTCTCACTCAATGCCAAGGAGACAGTCTCAATGTCCTTTGGCACTAAGCAGAGACTTTCTCGGCTCCCCTGCCTCCCCTCCTTCCACACCCTACATGGGACTGCCCTAGAGGATACTCCATCCTTCAGGTATTTGGCTAGACCAACACCTAAACTTCTGTGGACATGTTGATGCCATTCTGAAGAAACTGCTCCCCAGGCTTGGCACAGGAACTGTAGCTGTCTCCCACTACTGGCCAGGCATGAACTAGTCCAGAAGATGATACTACCTGTCTTCGACTACTGTGATGTAATCTGCAGAGCCGCTCCCAAGTCCTCCCTAACCAGATTGGATTCCCTTTTTAACTCCTTCTGTCACTTTGCCTTAGATGCCTCCCCTCTCACTCACCACTGCTCTCTCTACCACTCTCTGGCTCTCCCCTTCCTAGAGAATCACTGCCACCTCCACTGTGCCAAATTCATGGCTAAATTCTGGTTTGGATTGCTCCCCACTTATCTTACCTTCTCCCTATCTATTCTCCCCCCACCAGACCATGCTCTCAGATCTTATGACTCTCGGTTACTCGCTGCTTCTAGTCGGTCAACTTCAGTGGGACAGATGGCTTTCTCGCACCTCTTCCCTAAGCTATGGAATGCCTTCCCTGCTCAGATTTGCCTTTTGTGATCCCTGCTGTCTATCTCCTCTGCCCAGCAAAACTTTTTTGCAGTAAATTATTCCTGCGGCTAATTCATTAATTCCCTCCCATATCAGCCCGTACACTGCATTCTATCTAATGCTCTACTAGCTGCTCACTTGAAGACAGCACTTCTAATTTCTTAATTGCATATACTTGGAATTGTTTTTAATGCACTTATTTGCACAGTCCTGTAATTAATGTGCATTGTTATCTGCATATTGCAATGTAAAACTGTAACAAACTGTTTTAATACTGCTCGATGTATGTATAATAGGTTATATTGTTCTGAATTGCTTATCTTGTCCTGCCTACCTCACTTGTTATTTGTAAAGTACAGTTACGTAAGAACTTACCGTAACAGTAGATCTTCGAGAGAGGCTCTTGCAGTAGGTAATTACATATAGGACTGACGTCGGCAGGCAGCAGGACCCCACAGAAAAATTTCTAGCTAGCAGTCCCTGGCGAGGGACCGCCCCCATGTCAGGTGACCGGCATCAGATGACGTCGGTATAAAGGGGCGGTCCCGGACACCCGCCTTTCAGTTCTTTCCCGCCACAGGCCCGGAAGGCCCGGACAAGAGAGAAGCAGATATTTCCTTCAATGGAAAAGGAGCTGAAAAAGCCTAGGGGGATGGAGGGTGGGAAGGTATTACCTACTGCAAGAGCCTCTCTCAAAGATCTACTGTTATGGTAAGTTCTTACGTAACTGTACTATCTTACTTCGAGAGGGCTGTTGCAGTAGGTAATTACATATAGGACAGAATCCCAAGCAGTCTGGAACAAATGAAAGGCACCAGGAGGAGGAACTACTCCAAGAAGTAGCAAAAAGCTTGCAAGCCTCAAGACAGGAGGCCTTGCAAGACCGCTAACCCGAAGCCTGCTCTACGGCAAGAGGCAATGTCCAAACTGTAACATTTCGTAAAAGTTGGACAGAAGTCCAGGTGGCAGCAGCACAGATGTCTGCCGCAGACACATTCTTGAAACAAGCCGCAGAGGCTGCTACTCCACGAGTGGAGTGACCTCTGACTTGACCTGGTAGGGTCTTGTTGTACTTGTCGGAACAGAAAGTGATGCAATGAGCCAACCACTTTGATAGGCATTGCTTGGAGACAGCATTGCTTTCCCTTTTGTGAGCAAAAGAGACAAACAACTGATCAGCCTTTCTGAGATCCTTCGTCCTATTGGTGTAGTATCTAAGAATCCTGTGGACATCCGTTGTATGGAGCAAGTATTCTCCCTGGTTGGAGTACTGCATGAAAAAGGCAGGTAACTCAATAGACTGATTTAAGGTAGACTCCACTACCACTTTCGGAAGAAACTTAGGGTTTGTGCGAAGAGCTACTCGTTCTTTGTGAAAAATCAGATAGGGGACTTTACACATAAGGGCCTGAAGCTCAGAAATTCTGTGAGCAGAAGTAATGGCCACTAGGAAGAGCATCTTCCATGATAAAAACTTCAAGTCTGCAGAAGCCGCAGGCTCAAAAGGAGGAAGGGTAAGTTTCTTGAGAACAAAGTTCAAATCCCCAAGGGGGAGCGGGAGTCCGAACAGGGGGCCTGAGATGAAGGACCCCTCGGAGAAAGATCTTGGATACCTCTAATTGGGCAAAGGCTTTATCAGCAAAAGGAACATGGTAGGCTGAAATAGCAGCCATGTGAACCTTCAAAGAGGAGTGACTGAGACCCAGGTCGAAAAGATGACGCAAATAATCCAGCAGAACAGCCACAGGACAGGAGAAAGGCTCCACGTTCCTTGAGGCAGCCCAAATGGAAAATCGCTTCCATTTCATAGTGTAGGTGGACCTAGTGAAGGGTTTTCTAGCCTCCACCAGAATTTCGGCCACCTTAGGAGAGAAGCCAAAACTAGATTGGGCTAGGTCTGCAGGAGCCATGCATGAAGTTGTAGAGACTTGAGTCCTGGATGGACCGGGGTCCCCTGATCCTGGGTCAGCAATCCTCGAGATAAAGGAAGAGGAAGAGGAGGAACCTCTGAGTATTGTTGTAGAAGAGAGAACCAGATTTGCCTGGGCCAGAAAGGAGCGATCAGAATCATTCTCGCTCCTGCCAATGCAAGTTTCTGCAACACACGAGGGACCAGAGGAATTGAGGGAAAAGCATAGACGAATCTGTCCTTCCAGCTTAGAGACAGAGCGTCGCTCCAGAAAGCGCCTCGCTCTGGAGCGAGTGAGCAAAAGGTGGGAAGTTTTGCGTTTTGGGAAGAGGCGAACAGGTCTACCTGTGGAGTCCCCCAAAGTTGGAAAATGCCATTTAGATCCTTTTGGTCCAGTTTCCACTCATGTGGCAGAGCTGAGAAACGACTTAACTTGTCTGCCAGGACATTGTTGACTCCTGGAACATGAATCGCCGTGAGGTGAAGGTTGTGAAGCGTGGCCCATTCCCAAGCCCTCTTTGCTTCCCTGCACAGTGGGTAGGAACGAGTCCCTCCCTGCTTGTTGATGTACCACACCACGCACATGTTGTCCGTTTGGACGGCCAGGTGGCCGGGAAGGATGTATTGGTGAAGGGCTTGGAGGGCATACAGAACTGCTCGTAGCTCGAGCACATTGATGTGGAGAGCTCATTCCAGTGTGGACCATAAACCCTGGGTTCAGTGAGGACCCAGATGGGCTCCCCAACCTTCGCTTGATGCATCCGTGGTCAGAGTCTGGGGGGGAGGATGAAAGAAGGGGACCCCCGGAACAGGTTCTCTTGAACCATCCACCATTGCAAGTCTCTTATCATCGGCGAGGAGATCAGTACCAGATGATCCAGGTCATCTAAGTTGATCCACTGAGGCGAGAGTCCACTGAGAAATTCTCATGTGGAGTGGGTGCTTCAGGAGAACAGTGGGATGGCGGCTGCCATCAGCCCCAGAAGCAGACACCGACCTTGCGGAACCTTCCTGCATTCCGAAAGTAGGAAATCTGTGACTGGAGGGACCCCCGTCCGAAGGCAGGAAGGCCTTGCAGACTGTCGTATAGGATTGCCCCGATGAACTGGAGTCTCTAGGAAGTTCCAGATGAGACTTGGAATGGTTGATGGTGATACCCAGGCCAGAAAAAACCCACTGGGTGAGGGAGAGAAAATGCAGGAGTTCCTCCCTGGATGAGGCCACCAGGAGCCAGTCGTCCAGGCAGGGAAAAACCTGAACTCCCAAAGTATGCAGGTGGGCCGCTACCACCACCAGGCATTTGGTAAAGACTCGGAGAGCCGAGGAAAGACCAAATGGGAGCACCTGGAATTGGTAATGGTCCCCCTGGAATGCAAACCTGAGATACTTTCGGTGCAAGGGGCGAATGGGGACGTGCAGGTATGCATCCTGCATATCCAGTGCACAAAACCATTGGCCCAGCCAGAGAAGGGGCAAGAGGGTTTGAAGGGAGAGCATCCTGAACTTTTTGTATTCCACATAGAGGTTCAGGGAGCTGAGATCGAGAATGGGTCTGAGATCTCCCGTCTTCTTTGGTACAAGGAAGAAATGGGAATAGTAACTCATCCCGTGAAGGTGAGGGGGGACGGGTTCTATGGCCTGCTTCGCGAGGAGAGCAGATATTTCTTCCTTGACCAAAGGAAGATGGTCCCTTGCGT
The DNA here is from genome assembly GCA_016271365.2 of Neoceratodus forsteri. Taxonomy (NCBI): domain Eukaryota; kingdom Metazoa; phylum Chordata; order Ceratodontiformes; family Ceratodontidae; genus Neoceratodus; species Neoceratodus forsteri. The sequence goes on from CM057459.1 coordinate 1,076,615,960, forward strand.
AAGAGGAGTTCAGAGGAGGGGTGACGTGGAGGTTTCTGCAGAAACTCTATGGAGTGCCCCTCTGCTACGATCTGAAGCACCCATGAATCCCGATGTTATCCTCTCCCAACCCAGAAGGTGGAGGTAGAACCTCTCTCTTACCGGTTCCTCCGGAGAGTCTGGAGGCAGTGGGAGAGGGAAGGAGTCAGGTGGTGTGAGGCAGTGCCGCAGCTGGGGCACCCGCTGCTTTTTTGGGCGGTGGGGGCCTGGCAGCTGTGGGGGCCCGACGTTTAGTGGCCCACCTTCCCTGGGGTTTCGCTTGAGGCTGGCTGTGTCTGCGAAAAGGACGGTGCCGCGGGGGATGGGGACGGTACATGGAATCCACAGATTTAAGGGTCGTCCCCTTCTCCTGCAAGTCGGTGATGATGTCCTTGACATCACCACCGAAAAGCACCGAACCCCTGAAAGGTGCTTCTTGGATTGCTGACTGCACCTCCAGGACCAAACCTGACACTCCGGAGCCAGGCGTGACGCCGAAGACTTACGGCGAACGTGGAGCTCCACCCTGCCGTGTCCACTGCATCGTAGGTTGTCCTCAGAATGTGATGACTGGCTGAACGAGCAGACCGGACAAGGTCAGCTAACTTCTGCTTGACTTGGGAGTCAGGCAAGGAGTCAATCTTAGATTCCGCCTGGGTAAGGACAGCCTTCTGGTAATCCCCCATATGTGCTACATAATTTAGGGCCCTGATCCCCAGTGTGGAAGAAGCATAGATCTTCCTTCCATACTGATCCAGAAGGCGAGATTCCTTATCCAGGGGAGATGAGCTCAAATGTTTTGGGTGTGCTGACCGGCCGTGAGCGACGCTAATCACAACCGAGTCTGCACGGGGGTGAGAGTCTAGAAAGTCTACACCCTCCAGAGCCTGGTATAGCTTGTTGGACTTCTGAGGAAGTGGGGCTAAAGACAATGGTTGTTTCCAAATAGTGGAAACAAGGTGGGCATGAGGCTCAATCCAGGGTGGCACTAGAGTACAGGGCATAAGAGGCAAGTCCAGATGTTCGGCGAGTTTAACCCGCTGAGGATCTGGCTTTAAGGAATGCCACTGATGGACTTCCTGGATCTTCCTGAGCAACTCCGTGAAGGAAGGATCCTCCAGAGGGGACTTCGGAGGAGTCCTTGGCCGGGGCTTGGACGGAGAGCAAGGCTCATCGTCTTTCTCGGAGCATCAGTCGGAGGAATCCGAGGAGTCCAAGGGAGAAGAAGAAGAAGAATTTGAAGCAGAGTAAGACTCCCTAACTCATCTAGGGGGAGGAACAGGTTCCTTGGGGGGGACATGTGTCCTGCCCCTCTCTGGATCCCGAGGGGAGAGCTCGGGAACTGAGGCAGAGAGGTGTGCCGTCTAGGGCGTACGGGAGCCGGAGGTGGCACCGTTGCCATGAGGTGGCTCTCGACTTCCTTGTTGAGCTGAGCCTTGGCCTCAGCCCACCAGGAGGCCAGAGTCTCCTGAAGATCCACCGGTGACCTGGGGGGCAGTGGAGGAGGAGAAGGGGGATAGTTGTACGGATTATATCCATAAGGGGAGTATCCATAACCCAGCTGTGGGAATACCGGAGCTGGGTAATGCAGTGTCGGGTACTGCGGTGTCGGTGGAGTCAGCGGCGGGTACTGCGGCGCAGGATACTGCGGATCCGGGTAAACTGGCGTCGGATAGGACGGCGGATACCCAGATACCGGGGGAGCTGCCGGAGCAGATGGCTCAGTAGGGAACTCCACGGGCAGATCAACCGTGATAGGCCCGTGGGGTGGAGGGCCCAATGGGAGAGGAATATCCCCTGCCAGCATTGGAGGGGCCGGCATCAGAACCGGCATCGGTGGGGCCAGTGTCAGGGCCGGCGTCAGTGGGGCCAGCATCCAGGGGGCCAGCGTCAGATCCGGTTCCGTAGGAGGAGGGTCTGACAGCAGAAAAACCTCCCGAGCCTTGCCTGGGGACGGAGGAGAGAAGTCCCCAGGGTCCGGCAGGGGGGACTTGGGCTCCCCGGATGGCAGCAAAGGCTGCAGGGAACCTGGGACGACAGACAATGGAGGGTCTGTCGTAGGCTCTGATGCCCGGCACACGTCAGAGGAGCTGACGTGCGACTTAGGTGCTGAATCCCAGCGGACGCCAAAGGAGCCGGCTTCTGACGTAGGGGGGTCCCTTGTCGGAGGTGGGTCGAAGGTGGGAAGTGGCCCAGTCTGAGGGGGATGCTGCCATGCACCGCATGAAGGGTAGGGTGTCTTAGCGGCCTTCTCCCGGCAGACGTCGGAGGAGCCGACGTCCGGCTTATGGGAGACGCCCACACCAGTAGGCCGCAAGCCTGCGGCAGTACTTGGGGCAGAAGCCTCCTTTTGCCCGGAGGCACCAAGGGCTCGAAAGTGAACCCGACGGGGGCTGATGCCTCCTCCAAAGCCTTGAGGCTGCGTTGCAGCGATCCCCGAGAGGACGTTACCTAGCAGCGGCTCAGCCCAGCGGAGTTGCGGAAGAGGAAGCCTTCTCCCGGTGCCTTTCTTTGTCCCACTTCTTGTGTCCTTCTGGGCAGGTCGACGACTGCCTAAGCTTCTTCAACTCCTTCTCCATTGCAGACATCTTCTTTTTAAGGAGATGGGCTTCCAAAGACTGCTGGCGTTGTCTGCGGGTGGCCGCATTGAAATGCAGGCAATGCAGGCACTTGTCAACCGCGTGGTCGGGGCCTAAACAAAAAAGGCAGAGGGAGTGACCGTCTTTGTGAGGCAGTTGGGCGCCACACGAGTCGCACTTATTTTTTGAAGGGGACGACATAAACCGACGTTCACCTGACGAATAAATTGTAAAATACTGATACTTTGGGTAAAAAGCGATGAAGCAACAGGGCTGAGCATGAACTTCACCAGCGAGAACTTTCTGCGAGCAATGACGAGGAAAGAACTGGAAAGGCGTCTGGGACTGCCCCTTTATACCGACTTCATCTGACGCCGGTCACCTGACGTGGGGGCGGTCCCTTGCCAGGGACTGCTAGCTAGAAATTTTTCCGTAGGGTCCTGCCGCCTGCCGACATCAGTCCAATATGTAATTACCTACTGCAAGAGCCCTCTCGAAGTAAGATCAAATGTTACCGCTGCTTGTTGTAAGTATGTAAACTGTATGTCTTCTCTCCCTTTGTCCCCCCCAGATGCACCATGAGACAAGCAACTTGTTGTTCAGTGTGCCTTTCCTGGTGAAACATTTCAATAAATAAATAAAAATTTAATCCCTCATTTTTTTCCAATTTGTTTTATTCTCCCGTCACAGGTGGAACCTCCTTCCATCTACTGACAATGTGCACAGTTCTTGTCTGGCTGAGATCCTGCCACCAGTCCTCCTTGGGCCCACCGGCCCACCTATGGCACACCACTGTACTGCTCCTCTAGCTTACCCCCCCTCCCAGAGCTTGGTACACCTTCAGCTCCACAGCATTTCTTCCCTGCATTCATCTGGACAGCATGGTGGAGGCTCATGACATCCTTGGGGGATGGCAGCTCAGACCCAGTGTAGGATGTGATGGGCCAACAGAAGTTTCATCCTTACAGCCCTGCACCTGACATTCCAGTTTTCTCCTCCCCCCACCTCCACCAGGAGCACGCATTGGGATTGACTGCTAGTTAGGACTGATGTATGCAGCCCATGGGCAAATGCAATGGTCCCATCCCACTATCACATATCCCCTGCACCACCTCCTGTGGACACCTAGGTGGTGGTATTGCAGGAGGACATGGCACCCTCTCTCCCCAGAGGAGGAGAGTGTCCTAAGGGATGCTTGTTCCTCCTCCCCCAGGCCAGCTCTCTGGTGACCCAGGCACATTCTCAAACCAGGGTCATCAGCATCACAAGCAGTAGTGCTAGCGCTGCTGAGGCAGACCAACCAACTTAATCCATAAGAGGTCAGATTGTTTTATGTAGTTATGACATCAGTGTTTTGGTTGCGATCACTGCCCCAGCAGGCTGAGCAGTAGTTTCTGTAGTACAGACACTACTGCCCCAGCAGATTGAGCAGTAGTTTCTGTAGTACAGACACTACTGCCCCAGCAGGCTGAGCTGTAGTTTCTGTAGTACAGACACTACTGCCCCAGCAGACTGAGTTGTAGTTTCTGTAGTACAGACACTACTGCCCAAGCAGATTGAGTTGTAGTTTCTGTAGTACAGACACTACTGCCCCAGCAGACTGAGTTGTAGTTTCTGTAGAACAGACACTACTGTCCCAGCAGTGTGACAGGGTTGAATAGGACCCTGTCCCAGTTGTTATGGAGAAAATGTTTAAATGCAAGGATCTTCTCTTTTCTTTCCTATCTCTTGTCTGTCTGTTTGCACAACCAAATTTTCCTGTAGACCTAGGATTTGATCACCCCAACAGTCTTGCAAATATTTGGCTCTCGCTATCTCTCTGTCTTCCCTTGCTGTTGGTCTTTTCCTCCCTTGCATATCTGCTGGCATAAAAACATATGCAAATCATTATGTAGAAATGTAACTGATATTGGAATCCCTTTGTTTAGAAATTATATAGTGTTGCTGTTGAAATGTATAATTACAGTTTTAAATATTACAGAAAGCCATTGCAAACTCAGGGTTAACTTGATGCTGCAGCACTGCTGAAGCTGTAAAAAGGCAGTTGGGGACATGTGTCTTTGCTATGCCTTCAAGAACATTTAAAAAACAGGATGCATTTAGAGAGAAAGCCACAGACTTATAAAAACAAAGTTGCACTGTTTGCAAGACACAGAGATTGAAGAGAAAACTCTGATGGATCTTCTCTATTTATTCTACCTTGTAAATAGTTATACGGAACAAGTTCATGTTTTTATGTTACTGCTAGTACAAATAAATACTTTTTGTGAATTTTACAACTGCTCCTGGTTTTTCCTATACTTCCTGACCTCTGCTTCAACAACAGATGGTGTCAGTCTAAGTGGGATTTACACCATGCATACCCTAAGCCAGGAGTTTTGTGCGTGGGCACTGGACCTAGTACCAGGGAAGCATAGAGAAAGGTATTGATTCTGCAGCAGCAAATCCAGGAGTGGTTACCAGGAGAATGGCAGCCAAACTATCAGAGACAGAAGTCCAAGCTGTGATTGTACAGCCAGGACAAGTTATGGAAAATAACAGGCAGTGACAGAACCTGAAAGCCTGATGGACTTTTTCAAATGGTGGGCTATATGACAAAAAGAGATGGAGAAACAGAGTAGAGAAAAGATGCAGCGACAGGAGCAGCGATGTCTGGATGCCTTGCAAGCTATCAAAGGCAGAGGATGTGGCACAGATACAGATGAGCAACAAAACACAAGCAATTTAAAAGCCATTAAACTTACAAAGTTGTGTCCCTCGGATGATATCGAGGCATATCTGACAACTTTCAAAAGAGTTGCCACAGCCTGCCAATGGCCAAAGCAGCAATGGACAATCAGACTGGAACCCTACCTGATAGGGAGAGCCCAACTTGCCTACAGTATGGCAGCTTAGATTCAATGCAAAGAAGTGCAAAGTATTGCACCTGGGAAACAAAAACTGAGGGGAAGAGTACACAATGGGGGTGAGATAATGACAACAACAAAAATGGAAAGGGACCTGGAGGTAATTATATCAGATGACCTAAAGGTGGGTCAGCAATGTGAGAAGGCAGTACGGAGGGCTGGGGGATACTGGGATGCATAAGGAGAGGCATCACCAGTAGAAAACAGGAAGTTGTTGGCCCTCTGTACAGACAGTTGGTAAGACCACATCTGGAGTACTGAGTATGGTTCTGGAGACCCCATCTCTGCAAAGACATAGACAGGGTGGAGGCTGTCCAGAGGAGGGCAACCAAAATGATGCAGGGTCTACATCAGAAGACATATGAAGAAAGACTAAAGGAACTAAAGATGTTAAGCCTCAAGGAAAGGAGGGAGAGGGGGGACATGATAGAAACTTTCAAATACCTCAAGGGAATCAACAAAGTCCAAGAGGGTAGCATCTTTCAGAAAAACAGATGTACAAAAATAAGGGGGAACAATTTGAAGATAGAGGGGGGATGGCTCAGAGGTAACATGAGGAAGTATTTCTTCACAGAGAGGGTTGTGGATACATGGAACAGCCTTCCTGAGGAGGTCATAGAGTCAAAAACAGTGGGGAAATTCAAGACTGCATGGAACAGACATAAGGCAGTTCTAGTGGGGGTAGGAGGAAGTAGGCTGTTGGTTAACTAGGATCTGCAGCTTATCCATTAGGTAGGAAAATGGGTAGACTAGATGGGCCAAGTGGTCCTTATCTGCCATCAAATTCTATGTTTCTATGTTACAGCAGTATGGACACTGCACAGTCAGAAAACTATGACCTGGTGAAAAGCAAAATCCTGAAAAGGTGTGACATCTCAGGAGAGCTCTACAGGCAGAGATTTTGATCTCTGAAGTACAACTCAGTCAACAATCCTCGAGAAGCCTTCACCTGACTCAGAGAACTCCTGATAAAATGGCTCCAACCAGAGGGCAAAACAGTCCCACAGATCATCAACACATTTGCAATGGAGCAATTCATCAACATTCTGCCTACAGATATGCAACTTTGGATAAAGGAACACCGACCAAAAAGTGAGGAAAAGGCTGTTTCTTTGGCCAAAGACTACCAAATGGCCAGACAAATGCCACAGCAGTGAGGTAACAGCCAAGCACTGGTAAGACACTCTTTTTCCCATTTAAACTCCAAGTCTGATAAGAACTTTGGTGGGGGTAACAAATCTGTGCCCAAAGATGTTATTTGCTATAACTGTAATAAGCCAGGCCATATTGCAAGAAACTGCTTTAGTAAGGAGAGTGGCACTAGAGCAGATTTGTCCTGGGCAAATTGGGGCAAGTACTTAACAGATGTGAAGGTGGGGGATAAGACTGTAAAATTACTCACTAATTTGGGAAGCAGACAGACCCTAGTGCATGTTGAAGTGCTGGGAAAACACTGTGCAAAAGAACCAGGTACTGGTGTCATCTGCATCCATGGGGACACTCAATACTATCCCACCACTCAAGTGACTCTGACCATTAAGGGTGTGTCGCATCAAACTAAAGTGGGAGTAGTACCTAACTTACCTAAATTTGTGATTATTGGAAATGACTTTCCAGGATTTACTGAGTTAACACATTTGTTCCCATAGATGCCTTAAGGTGTCGGAACCATCCATTGCTAGATCCGACTAAAAATGGCCACTGGGAGCAAATGAGTTAATCAAAGAAGGAGTAAATCTTGATGTTTCAGCAGGTGTGGTGACAACAGCTCAGGCAAAGAAAATTTCAGATGGTGGGAACTCTTTTCCTTTCAGTGATTTTGATTTGTTTGAGCACAGCTCCAAGAATCAGAAATCCAGGAAAGAAAGACGATACCTGAAGAAACTGTGGCAAAAAAATGACTGATGGACATAAAGGGTTAAAATATGAATGATGAAGCTAAACTAATAACTGATTATGATTTTGTTTCAGAGCAAGTTAACAATGTTTCTCTCCAGGGTTATTTGAAGCAACTGGGGGTGAAACCCAAACAGGGTGGACCAATGTTTAAAAAATGTAATGGGTTACTATGCAGAGTTTGGGTTAAACCTCAGACAGAGGAACAGACAGAACAACTGGTTATACCACAGAAGTATGGAACAGAGTCGTTACAGCTAGCACATGATAGTCCCATGGCTGGTCGCTCAGGGAGGGATTGCACCCATGCCAGATTGCTGTACAGGTTTTACTGGCCTGGAATTCATGAAGATGTTGCTACCTATTGTAATTCTTGTGCTGAGTGTCAGAAGGTAGCCCAAATCACTAGAAAAGACAAGGTACCCCTGGTGCCCCTACCCTTGATAGATGTGCCTTTTGAGAGAATTGTAATGGATGTGGTTCAACTTTAACTTCCTGTGAGACCTAGGAATTGATCATCCCAACAGTCTTGCAATTATTTGGCTCTCGCTATCTCTCAGTCTTCTTTTGCTGTTTGTCTTTTCCTCCTTTGCATATCTGCTGGTATAAAAATAAATGCAAATCATTATGTGGAAATGTAACTGAAATTGGAATCTCTTTGTTTAGAAATTACAGCATATAGTGTTGCTGTTGAAATGTATATAATTATAGTTTAAGATGATTGCAGAAAGCTATTGGAAACTCAAGGGGTTAACTTAAAATGCATTTGTTAAGCCTTTTGCAGAAGCTGTGAAAAAAGGGGCCTCAGTTCTGGGACATTGTGTTCTTGCCTGCACCTGCCTGAAATATACAAGAACATTTTAGAAAAAAACAGGATGCTTGTTAAGAAGGGGGGGTTGCAAGGATTTATAAAAGCAAAGCTGCAATTTCTTGCAAGACACAGAGGTTGAAGGAAAACTCAGATGGATCTTTTCTATTTATTCTGCCTTTGTAAATAGTTATATGGAACAAGTTTATTTTTTTATGTTACTGCTAGTACAAATAAATACTTTTTGTGAATTCTACAACTGTGCCTGGTTTTTCCTATGCTTTCTGACCTGTGCCTCGATGACAAGCTGATTGAGTTGTAGTTTCTGTAGTACAGACACTACTGCCCAAACAGATTGAGCTGTAGTTTCTGTAGTACAGACACTACTGTCCCAGCAGATTGAGCTGTAGTTTCTGTAGTACAGACACTACTGCCCCAGCAGACTGAGCTGTAGTTTCTGTAGTACAGACACTACTGCCCCAGCAGGCTGAGCAGTAGTTTCTGTAGTACAGACACTACTGCCCCAGCAGATTGAGCTGTAGTTTCTGTAGTACAGACACTACTTCCCCAGCAGCTAGCAGATACTAGGACACTTCCATTTACCATGCACGGTGTCCCAGCAGATGATGGCAAAGTTCTGTTACCACAGACACCACTGTTCCAGCAGATTTATATCTGTGGAGATACTTTATTTATTTTATTTATTTATTTATCGGATTACAAGTACCGTTGAGCCAGAGACTCTTTTACAAAGGTTCCATGACAGGAAGGAACAGCAAATAACACAAAAGGACAATTGATAACACAGCGACAATTTGACATGAAGCATTACACACAGTAGAGATAGGTGTGGTAGGCAGTAAATAGGACACAAAATGAATTAGCAGAAGGGGTGTAGAGTTGATTATAGAAGGAGTGGTAGGTTGGAGGTTAATGGGGTGGTGTGGGGGGAGTTAGAATGCTTTGGGAGGCCAGGGATTAGGCTTACTGGGGGGGGGGGCTAGGTGGGGCAATCACAGTTACTAAGTGTTGCTAGGTGCTGGTGGAGTTTGCACTTGAATGGACCAAATTTGGATTTATCAAGCATGTCTGAGGGGAGGCCAATTACCCCAACTGGGAGTTCTGAACATAAAAGACCATTGTGCTTGTGTTGTATGACAGAACAGAGCTAAGTAAGTGTGCTTGGATGCATTTCTTGTACTGCAAGGGTTGGGTGCTCATGCAAGAAGATGTTGGGTGGATGGTGGGGTTAGTCCGATGCTGATTTTGTTTTTGCCAGCAGGCAGGTGTGATATGTGATCCTACCCTTGAGGTGTAGCCAGTTGGTTTCGGTGTACAAGTCACACATATGGGTACGTCTATGAGCGCCAGAGACCAAACAACAGGATTTAAGTGTAATAGAAATTCTAAGTGTTGTGTCAGTTGCAGAGCGATAAGTGACAAGCCCATAGTCAATTACGGAGAGGATCGAGCTGGTAATGGCTAACCGGATTGCTTCAGGGGTCATGCTGTGCCTGTATCTATAAAGGAGCCCTAATCTTGTGTTTACTATCTTAGAGATAAGGTTGACATGCTCAGTATAAGAGAAAGTGCTGTCAAGAGTTATCCCTAAGTATTTAAAGTTATAGACCTGCTCTAGGGGTGAGATGTAGTTTAAAATGGTTAGTTGGGCTGATTCATTCTTATTGTGTGGGCTGGCAAAGAGCATAACCTCGGTTTTCTTGTAATTCATTATTTTATTTATTGAAAAGTTTCACCAGGTAAGGTACACTGAACAAGTTGCTCATCTCATGGAATGACCTGGGGGAGTGGGTAAAGGGGAGTTACGTCATAGTATCTTGTACAAGCAAATCACACATAATGTATAAAACATAGTTTACAAGGTAGGTAGTTTCATCATATACTTCAACTCAACTTCAACTTCAACTTTATTGGATAACAAATTGAGATAACAATATCTCATTTTCAATTGCATCCAACACTTAAAATTTTACATACCACAAACAGACAACAAGCAGTTATACATAATAACAAACTGTTTCATGAATCATCATTACAATGAAAAACTTAAATCAGGTTTTTAAATTATACGGTGACCTTATGGATGACCTAAAGTGAATAACAGTACAAATGCTTGTTAACATTATTAGTTTATGATAATCAAACCAGTTCTCCACTGTGAAGCTGTGCTGTAGGCTGCTAATGAGAGGAAATGGGTTAGGCTGACTAGTGTATATAACACGGCATCTTCTGCATAGAGCAGAATATTGCTGGTACAGACTGGGGGGTATTAAGAAAGAGGCTAAAAAGTAGGGGACCAAGGATGGAGCCTTGAGGGACCCCAGAGCACACTGGATGGCTGATAGATAAGGTATCACAGATTTTGACTTGCTGTGATCTGCCTTCAAGGTAGTTTTTGAACCAGATCATTCTCCATTTGAGAGACTAAGGGCAGGGAGTGACTCGAGCAGGAGAGTATGGTTGACTGTGTCAAATGCCTTGGTGAGATCAATATAAACTGATCCCACTAGGTGACCCCAGTCCAGTGTCTTTTGAAGGAAGTCTGTAAACTCTAGGATTGCAGAGGTGGTACTGTGACCCTTTCTAAATCTGTGTTGTGGGCATTGGATGTCGTACTTGACTAAGTAATCAGATAACTGGTCAGATACGATATGTTCCAGTGCTTTGGAGAAGGGTGGGAGGATGGAAATCAGGTGGTAATTTGAGTGCAGGGACTTGTCTCCATTCTTAGGAATGGGTGTCACCACTGCCGCCTACCACTGTTGGGGGAACTGTCCAAGGCAGAGAGACAGGTTCAGTAGTTTAATGAGTGGTGACAGGACCACATCAAGGGTAAGGCATAGAATTTTAAGGTTGAGGGAGACACTGCTGCATCTAGACTTTTCAAGCACCCTCAGCAGGTATTTTTTAGCTTCTTTCAGAGTGACTCTCTTAGAGTAGGAGGGTGCTTGGGGTCGAGTCAGCTTTCTTAGTGTCAGCCCTAATGGCATGGGCATTAAAAAGTCTTGGGGGGAGAACGCTGCTGAGGTCAGTGAAGGCAGCATTAAATGTATCTGCTATTTCCTTAGAGTCCTGAATGGTTTCCCCATTTACATCGAGCATGGAAGGTGGGGATTTGTTAGATTTGCCAGTGAGGTCTTTGAGATGATCCCAAAATTTCCTGCCATCACCCCAGGAATTTGACAACACTTCTTTAAAATAAGTGGCTTTGGCATGGCGGGTCTCATGGGTACAGGCATTCCTCTCAGTTTTGTAGTGCTGCCAGTCTGCTTGTTGACCTGTTGCATAGACACTGTCATCGAGGCACAGGTCAGAAAGCATAGGAAAACCAGAAGCAGTTTCAAAATTCACAAATAATTTTTTATTTTCTCAATAACAGCAAAATAAAAATAAAAATTATTCAGTGTAACTATTTACAAAGGCAGTACAGAGAAAACAGTCTTTCTGAGTGTTTCTTCTCAGTTTCAAATCTCAGCCTCCCGCTTACAAAACATTGCTGCTCTTTTTATAACAAGTCTTTCAGGGAGCTCGTTAAGAAGACAGTGTTTTTTCATAGAATGTTTTTGTCAGTTTCCAATGTTCTTGCAGGTACAACAAAAAGAACATTAATGGCCCAGAACTGACTTCTTGTTGACAGCTTTGTAAAAGGCTTAAAAACTGCATTTCAGGTTAACCGCTTGAGTTCCAAATAGCTTTGCAATAATTTCAACAGTATAACTATATACAGTTCCAAACAAAGGGATCGCAGTATCAGTGACACTTCCACATAAAGATTCACATACATTTTTATACCTGCAGAAATGCAAGAGGGAAGAAAAGACAGAAAAGCAAGAGAAGAAAGAGAAACAGTGAGAGGCGAAGAACTGAGAAGCCGTCGGAGTGATCAGTTCCTAGGTCTCACAAGAAAATGTGGTTGCGCAACCAGACAGCAAGAGACAGAAAATGAGAGGATAGAACAGACCCTTGCATTTAAACTCTTTCTGCATAACAAATGAGGCAGGGCCTTATTTAACCCTGTCACAGACACTACTGTTCCAGCAGATGCTGGAACACTGCCCTACACCATAGGCACTACTGTCTTAGCAGATGCTGGCAGAGTTCTGTTACTGCAGGCACAATCTCAGATTTTAATATGAAATTAAACTACAAATCTGTGTACAGTGCTATAATATGTTTATGTGCCTCTACCAAAGAAAACCTTAAAATGGTCCAATAAAGTTATTTATTACAGGTAACTCAATGAAAATACAATACCAGGATACTAAATTTGTGTTGTAAAATATATTGTTCCTGACAGCAACAGTTTAGTTTAAAAAGCAGCACCCATAGGCAGTAAAACAAAACAAAAGCATGCTGTGTCTGTGCGTTGGCTGCAAAAAAAAAAAAAAATTAAATGAACATTGGAAATCAAATTAAAATACATGTTTTTATCAGTCTGCCTTCTTTTAAAAATGATTTATGACTAAAACAGCAATTAGCATAATCATGTATAGTAGGGGTACTTAGATTCTCTGGAATCCGTTCTGCATCCCATAAGTCAGAATTTTGGTAATTCTGATTCCATTACACTATTAAATGCAGAAACGGAATCAGATGTTCTGAATCCATTTCCACCTCCGACTGTACTGTATACACAACTGAGCACCCACTCACCCAACCTGATTCCCCTCCCCCCTCCCTTTATGCATGCCACTGCCATGCATTGCTATGTGTGGAGTCTGGTCTCTGGGCTGCTGCTGAGATAGGTCTCCTCTCCAAATGGCATGCTGCTGCTCACTGATCATATCCCTCCAGTCTCCATCATCTTATTCTGATAGCAGGCAGGCTCATCCTGTTGTGGTAAAATTGTAATCCAAATGGCCTCCCCCGCTCCACCGGCCCATGGCGTCCCCCAGCCTGACCCCCCCACCTCCAGCCACTCCTTGCTCAACTCCCCCCTACAGCAACTTAGACGACCGCCTCCCCATACTTCATAGACTGAGTCAGACAGACTGAGTCATGTACTTGCTCACTTTTCCCCAGTTCTCTTGAAAAAGAAATGTCCAGTACATTCAGTCCATTACATGCCACTATAATTGATCAACTGACTCCATCCAATATCTCTCCAGCCCCCTGGGCTCTGCCACTTTCCCTGCTCCACCATGAGACTGACCTGCCACCATTGTTATCCCCTTGGTTCTTTATTTCTCCAAGAGTTCCTCGGGAGCTGGCTGACCCAAGCAAAGCCCTGGGAGCAGGCTCTGCCAGATGCATAGTAAAAGACATCTGGCAGAGCCTACTTCTAGGGCTTTGCTGAGGTTGACCACTTCCCAGGTAACTCTAGGAGAAAGGATGATGTTATTGTATTGGTGACTTGTGGTAGAGCACAGTTGGGCCAGGGGGAGGAGAATTTTATTTTTTAGTGTATGTGTGCACTGCTACTCTATGGGTTAGCAGGCAGCTCTTAGGAAAAGGGGGACAAACCGCAGTGTGTCTGACATGATCACTGAAGATCAGATGGAAGTGGAATTATTGAATGGACTTTGCTGGACCTACAAAAGCAACATACAGTATAATGGGTACTGAAAGGGGGAAGGGTTTATGGGCCAGTGGTAAGTTGGACTACGAGCAGCTAAGGGAGGCTAAGCATGTGCAGTTCTGTTGGCACGGCTATCTTGGGAATGACAGAATGCCATTCACCACAACTATGCATGTGCGAATGCCATGCATGCGCAGTTATGTTGCCACTGCCATGTTGTGGATGGCACTCCTCCTACTCCCTTCCACTGCTGCTGTCCTCTCCGCTCCATCCGTTCCCCGTCCCCACACCAACATCAGGGTGCCCAATCCCTGTGTTGGCATCATGTACCCCCCAACTCATGTGGCACACTGGGAGCCCACCCCTAGTGTGCCCCAAATTTATGTTTTTTTTGTTCCCTGTAAATAAAGAAAACTGTTTCCCGACTTATTTTCTTTTTTACCTGTAAAAAAGAACACAGTGCCTCATCATCGCCCTAGTCCCCCTCCCCCATCCCCGCCCTCCCACTGAGCACCTAATTCCCTGCACCCCTCTTATGCCATACTTACCTCCAGTGGTTGGCGCTGTCATCTTCTCTGGACCAAGACAAGTCTGCACTCTTCAAAGCCGAACTGCAAACTGAAGAATCAAAGGTAAGCGTGGTATAATGGCAGTCAATGGGGTTTTCAACTTATGTTGATATATCAGCCATTTTTAGTAATTTTGGCCCCAAATTTTCAACATGAGGTTCTTGGGACCCCACCTCTTGAACGCTGTCACTGTCATTTTGTTACTCAGTCCCAAAGGTGATTTCGCAGTTGCTGTCGGAATCACCTTCGGACTCAGTTATGAACAAACAGCAGTGCCACTGTTCATAAGATGGGGTCCCAAAAGCCCCTTGTTGCAAAATCTGGTGAACATTTTCAAAAAAATTACTGTGTTACAAGTGTGTGTTGTACAGTTTCTACGCATGCTCCTAACTTCGCCAATTTTTAATATTTTCCCTCTAGATTTTCAACATTGCCATTTTTGCACACCTCCTTATTAACAGTATCATAAGCAATACAAAACTTATGTAGACTTTCATCCATTATGCTTGCTTATTTAGAAAAAATCACCCTTTGATTTGAAATGTATATCCAATTCTTTTTTTTTTAAATTGTCATGGTACTACTACCTACCACGATTGGTGATAGTGAGTTCCACACAGGGATCACTCTTTGTGTGTACCAGTTTTTCCATTTTAATACATTCCACCTGCCTGCCTTTAATTGTAAACTGTGTGCTCTGGTGTCATAAGTCTGATCTTTTAATTCTAGTCTGAGGTCCTCCCACAACCTATCATCTGTGAAGGCTCGATAAAGCAAACACATGACTCCTCTGATTCTCCTATATTTAAGAGACTATAGATCAAGGGCCGTCAATCTGTTCTCATATTTCAAGTGTTTCAATCCTTCAATGGATCTTGCTTCCCGTCTCTGGATTCCCTCCAGTCTATCTATATCCTTTTTTCCGATAGGGGGCCCACACCTGGGAACAATATTACTGGGACCTCACCAGTGAACTACACAGTGGCATCAGTACCTTGCGTTTCCTACTACAGGGTTTTATTTAACTCTAAAAATTGATCAGCGTTTTGCTCATAAAAGTTCCAAAACATTGTGAAAATGCATAGCACTTGCCTCACTGTGTTTAACAAACATAACACTTCTAGAAAACCTATACAAATGCTTTCTGTACAGTTAGTATTGTCCCAAGAAAAAAAACTGCTAATCAATTATTTAAAACCTTGTTCTACCTATATGTCTCAATATACAATTAAGTGTGTTATTTGCCCTTTTTATGTCCTTATCACAATGTGTGTTAAATCATTTTTATCACCCCCAAATTACTCTCCTCAGTTGTAGTTTCCAGGATGTTCTTCTCTAATGCATAAGCCCAGACTAGATTCCCCATGTGCATTACTTTACATTTACTTGTATTTAGTTGCAATTTGTTGTTGTGTGTCCATGTCTAGTCCAGATCTCTACACTCATCAACAGTATCTACCACTGCCCCAACCCTACAGTCATCAGCAAACTTAATGGTCCATATGTTCTTACTATCATATTTTAGTGATGTCACATATATATTAAAAAGGCAGGGACCCAAAACAGACCCCTGTGGCACACCGCTGGTCTCTGAAGTCCAATCAGAGAGTATCCCATTAACTGAAACCCTCTGTTTCCTATTGCTCAGCCATGCCGCTATCCAGTTGATTATGTTAATTTGTAATCCTGTATTGGATAATGAACAGACACGTTCTTTATGGGGAAGTTTGTTGAATGCTTTGGAGAAGTCCAAAAAGACCACATCCACCACTTGTCCTCTGTCCAGTGCTTTACTAACGTGTTCATAGAATTTTAGTAGGTTAGTCTGACATGATCTAGTTTTTGTAAAACCATGTTGAGATGGAGCGAGCATATTATTTATTTCCAGGTGTACTAGAATTACATCCTTCAGTATTCCTTCCAATAGTTTTCCCAGGATTGAGGTCAGACTAACTGGTCTATAATTTGCTGGGTCAGTTCTCACCCCTTTTTTGTAAATCGGGAAGTCTATTGCCTCTCTCCAAGTCTCTACCACTTCCCCTCTGTCTAAAGAAGTCTGAAAAATGTATGTTAGGTGGGGGGAGCCATTTGGTCTGTTAATTTTATTATAATTCTGAGGTGTACACCATCTGGTCCTGGTGATTTGTTTTTACTGAATTTTTTTAATCTAGCCACGACATCCTGAAGTTCAGTATGTATTTGGCTTTGTATAGACTTGGTCTTCTCTGATTCATGTATATTTACCAGATTAGGGTTAAAGACCGAACTAAAGAAAACATTTTATATATCTGCTGCACCTTTTGAGTCAGCTATCCTTCCTTCCTTATCTTTAAATGGTCCCACTGACTTTGGCTTTCCTCTTTTGCTATTTATGTATGAGTAGAAGGCTTTGCAGTTATTACTAGTGTCTTTTGCCAGTTGCATCTCATATTTAATTTTGGCCTGTCATATCTTTTTTTACTAGTTTTACTGTCTCTTTATAATATTTTAGTTTGTCAGAGTCTGATTCCCTCTTAAGTTGTTTATACAATTTGCTCTTATAAATAATATGCTTTTTAAGTTCTGTCGTCATCCATTTTGGAGTAGTATCTTTTTTTAGTGTTTTTTGCCTTATATGGGATATGCTTGCTGGTTTCCAAGTATATTTTATTTTCTATCATACAATGGCAAGAAAGAATCTTGGACTGTGATTGGTCAGTTTGGGGCTGGACCCATAGCGTTATCCCAACATAATGCCACAGGTCTAGTCTCATTACTGTGAACCAATATGGATGAGCATTTGGATACTCTCTTTTTTTGAATCTCCTCTTAAGAAACAAAAATGTTTTTTCACACTAATAAAAACATTCTTTAAAATTATTTTTATTTTATTTTATATATAACAACAAGCCATTGTATAATAGGAATAATGCACTGCAGGGTGTGTGTCATGCTGGGATAATGCCATGCCTGGGGCATTGGATGCACTCGGCCTATGGCCTCGTGCCCAACCCCCCAGGTGTGGCATTATCCCAGCACAACACACACCCTGTCATGCATTACTCCTTTAATAACCTCCACATCTCTTCTAATGAACAATTCTGAAACTCTGAGGTCCAGTCCCATTTTGATATATTTGTTCTCATGTTTGCAAAATCTGCCCTTTTAAAGATCGGGATCACAGTGGTACCTGTCTGTTTTATGGTAGTTTCTTCAATACTGAAATAGATGATCTGATGATCACTATTGCTTAGTGGTGCATCTACTGTAACATTGTTGATTAATTCCCCCATATTTATTGCAATAATATCAAGGGAGTTTTCACATATTGTACTGTCATTCACCCTTTGGTTTAAAACAATCTGGTCAAATACATCTAAATATCCCCTATCTTTATTTGTTTCTCCAGTGTGTGTTTTCCAATTAATCCTTGGCAGATTAAAATCCCCTGTAAGTAAAATATTTTCTGCTGGGTTTAACTGGGTTATTATTTTCTGGATTTCTGCATCTTTATCCTGACTAACAGATGGGGGTCGGTATACTAGTCCAAGAATGATTTTTGGTAAGTTTGAGGGTATTATTTTTAACCATACTTGCTCGATGTCTCCTGGGCTTATAGTGATATCTTCATACTGTATTGATTCATGTATATGTATTGCAACTCCACCTCCCCTTCTGCATTTCCTTTTTTCTTTAACCTTATGTTTATCCTCCTACCTGCACCATCCCTCCACTCTTTCAGACCACTCAAGTAGCCTTCCACAACGTCCCATGGTTCCTCCAGGAGTCTGCTCCTAGAGTGTCCGTCCACTTATAGAGCCCACAGATAACCTGGTATAAACCCCAGGTAGGGCGGGGGAAGGTCTTCCCAAGCCTTCCCCCACACAATGGTAGAGCGAGCGGGACACATTGGAGTCTTCCCTGGTGAACGCCGGTGACATGGTCCGGCTTCAGAGGAGTCATCACCTAGGAGTGATGAGCTCCATTTTCCTCCCTTTTTCTGGTGAGCCTCCTATCCCCGCAGTTGCTGGCACACTAGGAAAGCCAATGAGGAGGCATGCATCTAGACGCAACTGCTCTTGGCTGGCACTGCCCCACCCACTGTGTGTTCCAATCTGCATTGCCAATCCCAGGTTCACCCAGGAGGTGGCGATATGGCAGCAGAACAGACCTGCAACCCTCCCCAGAGAGGAAGAGCTGCCATTGGGTGCTCAATTCCCCTATTCCCGTGCTGACCCTCCGGTGGCCCGAGTCAGTCACCGAACCCGGGTCGCCGGCATAAAGCGAGGTGTGGCATCCAGCATCTCAACCCTCAACACAACCAGGCCAGCTCTCCTTCTGTATTTCCTTGATTTGCTAAATAAATTATATCCTGTGATGTTTTTGTCCCATGCGTTTCCTTCTTCCCACCATGTTTCAGTTAGTAATGCTATCTGAATATTTTTGGATTCAAGTAAGTACCTAAATTCATCAAATTTGTTGTCCAGGCTCCTAACATTAGCCAGAAGGACAGTGCAGCTGTCATTTTTCACATCCTGTCCGAAATGTGTTTTCACATCTGTGGCACAGAATGGCACAGTTGCTCTGCAAAATTACCTTTCAGGACAAGTGAATGAAATGACAGTGGCACCCTTCATGAGGTGGGGTAAGGCCATGTTGAAACATTGGTGAAACAACTCCAAAAAATGGCAGAGTTACACCTGGTCATTCAACATTTTCTATGCACGCATGTAACTTTGGTCATTTGGCAGCTCGCCACAGCCATATTAGCTCTGGCTAGAGTTTGTTATATTTTTTCAAACTGATACCAGTATTAAGCATGAGAAGAAAACCAGACTCTTTTCTTCACTGCTACCATATTCTCTCTGTACTTTTCCCTCCCAGAAAGGCTAGCAAAAAAGTATTCTTTGCTTGTCTGCTACTGTAAAGTTATTGCATATAGTTTCTTTTGTTTGGTTATTTGGCTACTAGGGAACTACAGTCACAAGTCCAGAAATGTTCCAGCATTGGCATGGCATACTAGAACTGTGGATGTAATGTGTATATGCTGGAACAGAAGTGCCTGTGGTAAAAGAACTGTGCCAGTCACTAGGATTTTGGTAAAGGGAAGTGTCCCAGCATGTGCTGGGACAGCAGTGACTGAGGTATGGTGTCTCAGCACATACAGAGCTGCTGGAATAATAGATCTTGTGGTAACAGAACTCTCAACACTTGCTGGACATCAGTGCCTGTGGTGAATGCAAGTGTCCCAGCATCTTTTGAGAGTTGTGTCTGTGGTAGGTAAAGTATCCCAGCAGATTCTGATCTTCTGAGCTAGTACTGCCTGCAGCAATATAACTCTGCCTGCATCTGCTGGGGCACTAGTGCCCATGGTGAAGGCAAGTGTCCCAGCATCTGCTGAGAGAGTTGCATCTGTGCAAGGTAAAGTGTCAGAGCAGATGTGGATCTGCTGGAACAGTAGTGCCTGAACTCTGTCAGCATCTGCTGAGACACTACTGTCTGTGCTAGGTAAAATATCCCAGCAGATGTGTATCTGCTGGAACAGTAGTGCCTACAGAAATGGAATTCTGCCAGCATCTGCAGGGACAATATATGCTAGGTAAAGTATCCCAGGAGATGTGGATCTGCTGGGACAGTAGTGCCTGAACTCTCCCAGCCTCTGCTGAGACACTATCGTCTGTGCTAGGTAAAGTATTCTGGCAGATGTGGATCTGCTGGGACAGTAGTGCCTGCAGGAATGGAACTCTGTCAGCATCTGCTGGGACTCTAGTGTCTGTGGTGAAGGCAAGTGACCCAGCTTCTGCGGGGACTGTAGTGTCTATGCTAGGTAAAGTATCCCAGTAGATGTAATTCTGCTGGAATGGTAGAGCGTGTGGTAATGGAACACTGACAGCATCTGTGTGGATACTAGTGTGTGTGTGTGTATGTGTGTGTTGGGGGGGTAAATGGAAGTGTCCTGTCATCTGTTGGGACAGTAGTGTTTGTGATGCAGAAACTACAACCAAATCTGCTGGGACAGTAGACATTCCCCAATATTTTAGGTGTCAACATGAGTCTGAAAGAAGAGGTTAAAACAAGGAGACATCATTTGTCATAATGTTTGATTCATTTTTTTCTACAAATGCAAAAATAAAGAGTAAATTACCAATACTATGACATCCACTGGAACTATCACTCCCAAAAATGGGGAAAATATTTGTATGTTTGAATACATAAAACCATTTCAGTCCCATGTAATTTTCATAAAATGTTTTAACTAGATGTAGAATATGGTTATGAATATAGTAAAAAAAAGAAATACAGGAATTACTGTGCTTCTTTTGGTTATACTTGCTTTCACAGCTGCAGTTTCAGAAATGTGTGGCTCAGGAAAAAAATTATTGAAAAATCCCAATAAAAAATAAAACTTGGCAGAAAACTATTCAACAGTATGTACAGAAGGACAAGAACTTTAATATAAAAGCAACAGAGTAAGTAAATATAGACAGACATGTACCTACAGTGCCTTGAATGATGACAATGGCTGCAAATGTGGGAGCTAGTTTCCTCGCTGTCATCTGGTACGTATTCTTAGTTAGACATGACATAATAGGATATACCAATATTTTAATAATGCTTTCATATGTACTTGTGCCAGTAAACAGCCTTGAAAATGTTTTTGAATGCATCAGAAAAATGGGAATTTGTAACAGCAGGGAATGCCTTTAAACCTCTCAGTGTTCATGGAACCCGCAGCAGTAAAAATGGGTATGTAGCTGGACACCACCAAGAACATGATACTGCATCTCAGCTATACTATCCTAGGAAAATAAAGTGTAAAAAGTGTAGTGGTGGTGGTGGTGGTGGTGGTGGCAAGGGGTAGTAATAAATTTTGTTTTCATGTCAACAGACAACTAATTTCGTGTAGCTGTCAGGGATGTTTGTGATTGCTTTAGTTTATTTTCATCATAGAAACATAGAATTTGATGGCAGATAAGGACCGCCTGGCCCACCTAGTCTGCCCATTTCCCTACCTAACGGATAAGCTGCAGATCCTAGTTAACCAACAGCCTACTTTCTCCTACCCCCCACTAGAATTGCCTTATGTCTGTCCTATGCATTCTTGAATTCCCCCACTGTTTTTGACTCTACGACCCCCTCAGGAAGGCTGTTCCATGTATCCACAACCCTCTCTGTGAAGAAACACTTCCACACATTAGCTCTGAGCCATCCCCCCTCTATTTTCAAATTGTGTCCCCTTGTTTTTGCACATCTCTTTTTCTGAAAGATGCTACCCTCTTGGACTTTGTTGATTCCCTTGGGGTATTTGAAAGTTTCTATCATGTCCCCCCTCTCCCTCCTTTCCTCGAGGCTATACATCTTTAGTTCCTTTAGTCTTTCTTCATATGTCTTCTGATCGAGACCCTGCATCATTTTGGTTGCCGTCCTCTGGACAGCCTCCACCCTGTCTATGTCTTTGCGGAGATGGGGTCTCCAGAACTGTACACAGTACTTTAGATGTGGTTTTACCAACTGTCTGTACAGAGAGCCAACAACTTTCTCTTTTCTACTGGTGATGCCTCTCCCTATGCATCCCAGTATCCCCCAGCCCTCCTTACTGCCTTCTCATACTGCTGGTCCACCTTTAGGTCATCTGATATGATTACCACCAGGTCCCTTTCCATTTTTGTTATTGTCAGTATCTCACCCCCCATTGTGTACTCTTCCCATCATTCATACTAGTCCCTGTAACTATCCTGGGGGTCTCCATTTTCTGGTTGTTGAAATCTCATCATCCCCGAAAGCTGCACCAGCATCTGATAACAATATGTGGCAGCATCCTTTAGACTCTACAGTATGCTCATCTGCTTAATTAGAGTTAAACAAAACAAGTTGCAGTAAGGTGTGAAATACCACATTTACCTTCACTTAGCTTTGCAAACTGTCTGAGTTTTAATGCAGGGGGTTTCCCTTTAAACAGCATTCAGTTTGTGTGTTTCCAGAGTTTTTTTCAGGTGATATGTATTTTCATCATAGAGACACATACAACAGTATAAATGGACGCTGTGACACTATGTTCTCATATGCTAATGCAGTTCCCATGGACAATGAGATTTCAACAACCAGAAAATGGAGCCCCCCACCAGGATAGTTACAGGGGACTAGCATGAACAGTGAAAACAAACTAAAGCAAACATGTATATCCCCGACAGCTACAGAAAAATAGTTGTCTGTTGACATTGAAACAAATAAAATTTACAACATATGTGGCTTACAGACTCTGTGAGTTTGTGTGGGGATCTGTTTCATAATGGAACAAAGCTGAAATGGAACAGCTTGGTCAATTGTGAACAACTGCATTAGCCAATGATTAGACAGAGTGCTTTTGTGGCATTAAGAAACAAAAAGTATTCTACTACCTAGGAAATGTCAAAATAATGGAAAAAAGGTGAAAACAGCACATTTGAGTTGTTCCTCACGTTCAGCAATGAATACTCTGAAGCTGTGTGTGCGCATGTGTGTGTGTGTGTTTAAATGCTGTCTTATTTAATGAATAGTCTTTCACCTTGTAATTCATTTTACTTTGGGGGGAGGGATTGGCTAGTGATTCTGGAAACGGAGATACTGAATAGCAAATATTTTACAAGTATTATCAGTCCTCATACTTTCTTTTTTTAGTTCTTATTGCCATCTCAAACAAAAAATATGATGGATTGCAGCAAACCAAATACTTGGCTGTACAAAATATTTGCCATGAGCATAAACACAGAGTAATGTAAGAATAATGTATGAGAGGGTGTGTGATTATGGGTCAATAATCATACATCTCTCAAGGGTGTTATTAGGCACAAGGCAATTGTGCTGAGTGAATTTAAACACATAAAAGAGGTGTATGGTTATTGACCATACCATGATCACATATTCCTTGAGTATTTTACTGCACTTATAACAACATGTGTAGAACAATTCATTAAGAAAAAATGAGACACTGTTTTTATTTAGTTAGGAAGTGACCCTCTACTGTTTGAACAGTTCAGGACATTAAGTAGTTCCCTGTGAAAATTCACTAAAAAAGCTTAGGCAGTAATTAGTTACCGCCTCATAATTCTCACTGCCTCCTCTCTCCATAGAGTGAGTGATGATTGTTTTTCTGAACTCTAGATGGCCTCAGTGGGTCCAACATCAAGTATCACTTTCCTGGCCTCAGCCCATCTCGAGCGCTCACCTTCCTGGCTGTAAATCTAAAAGGAGCTTCCAAGCTCCACATTCTCTTGCTCTCTCTCGCTTCCCTATGTCACACTTCCTTACGTCCTAGTGTGTACACTGGCAGCATCAGAGTTTCCTTTCTTTCATGTCACACACTAGCACTGCGTATGGCCTCTCAGCTTGATTTTGTATTATTTGAAGGGTTGCATGAAACAGCTCTAATTGCGGGGACAAGTAAGTAGTAGAAAAGCGGTGCTACCCGCTCATCCAGCGTGACCACACTGCATCTGCTCTTTGGGGGGTTGGTTGCAGGCAGAGTGGCAGGAAGACAGACAGCAAGATTCAGGCTCCTACACATGTTAAAAAGCAATTTAAAACTGCTCCTACTAAGGCATGTCCTTTTCTTGGTTGCAGGCAGCATCATGGGAGTGCGAGTAGATAGGCAACAAGATTCAGGCGGCAGGAGTTTGGGAGTGTAGTAATACTTCCATGGCTATGTTATGTGGTTTGAAATACCATAAGCAGTTCTGGTATGTAATCATGGGTCAATAATGACATGGCTCAAAGGTACTTTAAACCAATCAAATCACCTACATTTTTTCTACACCCATTATAGTGAGACATACTATTGACAATAATATAAATTACAAGAGAGGAGCAACACAAATTTGTTCATTTTTGAAACAAGAAGAGAAAATATTCAATAAGGATTGCCATTTTCCCAAGGAGTATGTAAATGGAAACATTTTCTTAACTGAGCATCTACTATTTTGGAATTAGGAAGTATTTGCCTGAATATTCCCAATCCACATACGAGATGACAGCATACAAATCTCCTCTGTGGTGAACTTGAATAGCAGGGAGAGTTCTCACACCTTCATAATTACTGGCTACATGGGGTGGGTGGTCTAGCGCTTTCATAAATACTGCCCACACAAACAAAATAAAAAAAAATGCAAAGAACAAGATCATGTATAACAATAAAGATAATAGCACCCCCGTCACAGCAACATGATGAGATATGAAAAAGACAGGTGAATCACAGGCACTGTGAAAACTGACAGTTTAGCTACCTATAAATGTGGGGGTCACACACCATCCGTCTAACAGTACGGACATGTGAGTGTAATCAGGAATGAACCACAGCTTTAAAATCTGGACAAAAATACTTTAAAAACCTTTGACAGTTAACACCAAAACAATCGGATAGTAGCGGAGAGTTTTGTCAGCATTCCTGGAAGATTTCAGCATGAAAGTCAATTCCTGCCAGTTATTACAGTCGAGTAAACTTCTCCTCAATTTCATATAGTGACCAGAATGGCCACCGAGATGTTGGGTTCACACTCGGCTGGGCCGGCACTGGCGGGGTGCAGACTGCTGTCATGGATACAAAAAATATGGATTTATCATCTATTTGTCTTACGTTACAACAAGAGTGTAGACAGGCATACTCACTGAATACATTTGTGTACAGTTTTATTGAGTGCCTGTCACAAACCATAAGCCACTCTGTTAATATTATTATTCTAATCTGTAGTATTTGAGTTAATGTAGGCCACTGAGGAGTGTCCGATACACGTATAACCTCTTTAGAGAGTACAGGAATCATCTGACAACAATCTGACTTGTTTGGAAGGGGTGCCATTTGGAAAGGATGTGTACATTTTTTAATGGGGGGTGTAACTGTTGGAGACTGTGTACAAAATGGAAATTTCTGGCTACACCCCTGCATTACAAAACATTACAGTGGATCAGGAGGAAATAAAACAGGACATAGCCGGGTTGAAAAATGTTGTAGACTTTATTAAAACCAGCTCTGAAAAAATTACTGAAAGAATAGTGGTGACTGAAGGACGGGTAGCAGCTATGGAGGAATCAGTTTCACAGTTAGAGGAGGATTCTGTTTATATGCATCAGCAAGTCCAGTTACCTTGGCAGAAAATTGATGACTTCGAGAACAGAGGTCGGAGAAATAATTTAAGGATTGTAGGGGTACTAGAAGGGTCGAGGGACCAAATATGTCTGCTTTTTTACAAGAAACGATTCCTGCAGTGTTTTCTCATAATTGGGATTGGGCACTAGAAATCGAATGTTCTAACAGGTCTTTGTCCCCCAAACCTAAACCAGGCTCCCCCCCAAACAATTTTTGCCTATTTCCTGCAGTACTCTGTCAAGAAGGATATTTTGAGATTGGCTAGGGAGAGAAAGTCATTGTTTTGGAATGGGAATCAAATATACATTTTTAAGGACTACTCCTCTGAGGTTGTTTCGCAATGGAAGGCTTATACAGAGATCAAGGAGGTTCTGAGACAATTTGGTATCCCTTACAGAATAAATTATCCTGCACTGATGTTTCAACCTTTAATGGGGCTTCTTACACCTTTAAAGCACCTGACCAAGCTTGGAAATTCATTGATACCAGGGTCAGAATGAAACACAATGGCTCACGGCAGTTTGAATCAGCCCAGCATTCTAAGATACTTCAGCCTTGAGCTACAGTGCAGGAGACATCTTTGGAACCTAGTTCTTGGCAAAGTTCTAAGATGGTGTAAAGTCCCAAGACAAAATCAAATTTCCTGGAGATTTCCCAAAGGAAAGAATGGCAGACAATTAATAGGAAATGCAAAGGACTTACAAGAGGTCACCACAAATCTACAATATTTTCTCCAAAAGGCCATTGGTCTCTGTGATACTTGGCCAGCTGGTTATGATTTTTCTATGATATTTGTAATATAGAATGTGGTATGTGAGTGTCTCACATGAGACATCCTGTGCTATAGGTGCCCCCCCCCCAGGTTTTAGTGGAAATAACAGGATATAGTAACCTGAAACCAGGAGGTAATTAAAAGACTAGAGGGACTTAATTAAGGGTCTCCTGTTTTCCAGTCTTAATTAGACCTGACCCAGCTGCCAGGATATAGGGCTCCTAAGCTTTTATGACATCTTAGAGGAAAAACATGTTATCTCACCTTGGTTCTAAAAGTCATAAAATCCTTTAATCCTTGGGGAAAACATGAACTGCTCAAGATCAGAGAAAATGTTAACTAAGGAGTCATATTTGGGAAATGAGTTTTTGCTGATGTCACCTTATTTAATAGACCTCCTGATAGGACATCCAGTTTGTATATTTTTTATATTCTAAAAGGAGGAGCTGCTATAGATGACATCATGGAAGGTGTGTGTGTGAGAGAGAGACAGTTTAACCTAGGACTTGTGTCTGATCTTAGTGACATATCTTTTTGGGCTCTTAAGAAACAAGTTCTAACTATAAGCACTATAGAGGTAATACATTAGATAGAAAAAGTCTAACTGTATGTTGGTAGGAGTTTGCAGTTTTCCTTGCTTTTCTTTCAAGTGATTGTATGCTTTGTGATATAGTGTTCTGTGTTCACATTTTACATATTTTTATCCATTTTAGTAAAAATATTATTTTGAAAGACTGCCTGGGTGTGTCTTCAAAGTTCTTTTTGCATGTGATGTGTAGAGGGTTTAGACTGACAAAAACTGTTCATAAGCTTGATGGTGTTACTAAACTGGGAAAAGGTAAGAATATACCTAAGATCTTTTATAGAGTTTTGACGGTTCATTTTGGATACCTGGTTAGGTGCCCTTAGGCGAAAGATATCTGGCATCCCCCCGAAGAGCAGATTATCTAAGCCTTTACATTTGGGTATGCTAGCAAAAGGTTCACAGTTTAAATCTCCCCATAACGTGAGACCAAAGGTGATTCAGACCCACAAGCAGACAGGAGAGTTACCCTTTCTGTTACCTGTTCACAATACTGCGCTCAGAGGTTGGCACTGTGGGAGCAGAGGGCCTGACCTACTGAGTGCGTTTGTGACAGTCTCTTCTTAAACAGTCGTTATGCTAACCTGGGCAAATGGAGCTTTCTCAGGAAGAGGAACTTCTGCTGCTGATCAATTGGGGATCTCCTCTCTGTAGGCCAATCAGAGACTTCCTCTCCGGACAGTGTCTCTAAGATCCCAGAAGGCTTTACTACTTCCTTAATAACTTTGGCTGATGGCGCTGAAAGTTTTACCAGTCGCCCTGTTTAAATTTCTGTGGAGTATATAACCAATGTTTTTTGCAAGCTGTAGTTTAAATCACCACACATGGTTGTGAGGAGGCTGATTGAGCATGAAGATTGTTAAGAGGGATCTAACTTCACTGTAAGTTGCCTGCATGAGTTTGGGATAACTTTATATCTGACAGACTTCTATGGATGTTTAATTGCATATGCAAGATCAAGCCACAGAGGTTTCCTCATAGTGACTTCCTACTAATTTTGCTTTTAAATGTGGGATGAAATGGAAGAGTAGATTTATAGAGGGTAGGGAGGGGATTGCATAGAAAGTGCTTGTTGTATCAATAATATGTACATGTTATATGTTACTAAGGGAGTTTGTCAATACCCCCTTCCCCTTTTAGGTCTTAATACCTGAAGATGTACACTATAGTCTTCTCTGTGGGATCACTATGTGTACTGCAACTATTTTAAATGCATGCATATGCCACAATAGGGTCTGATTTATGTTATTTATCCTAGTGTTTCACTCTTCCCCATTTAAGCCCATTCCCTCCTTGATACTTACACTCTTTTCATAGAAATATAGACTTTGAGAGCAGATAAGGACAACTTGGCCCACCCAGTCTGCCCATTTCCCTTCCTATTGGATAAGCTGCAGATTCTAGTTAACCAACAGCCTATTTCCTGCAACCCCCCACTACAATTGCCTTATGTCTGTCCCATGCATGTTTGAATTCCCCCACTGTTTTAGACCGAACAACCTCCCCAGGAAGGCAGTTCCATGCATCCACCACTCTCTCTGTGAAAAAAAAAAATTCCTCACATTACCCCTGAGCCACCCCCATTTTTAAATTGTGCCCCTTGTTCTTACACATCTCTTTTCTAAAGATGCTATCCTCCTGGACTTTGTTGATTCCCTTGAGGTACTTAAATTTATATTATGTCCCTCTTTTCATCAAGGGTATACATATTAAGCTCTCTCAGTCTCTCTTCATATGGTTTCCGATGCAGACCGTGCACCATTTTAGTTGCCCTCTTCTGGACTGCTTCCATCCTGTCTATGTCCTTGCGTAGATGGGGTCTCCAAAACTGCACACAATATTTCAGATGGGGTCTCACCAACTGTCTGTACAGAGGGATAACCACTTCCCTTTTTCTACTTGTGATGTCCCTACCTATGCATCCCAGTATCCCTCTGGCTCTCCTTACTGACTTCTCACATTGCTTACCCACCTTTAGGTCATCTGATATGACTACCCCAATTCCCTTTCCATTTTTGTTGTTGTTAGTACCTTCCCTGCTATTGTGTACACTTCTCCTGGGTTTTTGTTTCTCAGGTGCATTACTTTGCACTTCTTTGCACTGAATCTAAGTTGCCATATGTCTGACCATTCCTCCAACCTTGCCAAGTCCCTTCTCATCCTTTCTACCCCCCCTTGTGTATCAACTCTGTTACAGATCTTTGTGTCATCTGCAAAGAGGCATACCTTTCCCTCCAGACCCTCTGCAATGTCACCTATAAAGATGTTAAAGAGGACTGGACCCAGTACTGAGCCTTGAGGTACTCCATTAGTAACCCCCCTTTCTTCAGAATGTGTTCCATTCACTCATCTACTCTATAACTGTCTTATTATAACTCTTCTTATTTCCTCCTCTTCTCATTTTTCATTTTTGCCTTTTATATCTCACTGTGCTACTGTTCCAACCCACGATCAAGCCTGGATACTGCACGCTGGACACTGAAGGTGTTGGAAAGATGGAAGTCAGGAGGTCATAAGTATTTAAACAGATCACATATCCTTATAATGCTGAATGTCATGGTTCTGTTTACTGCAGTACTGTGGGTGTTCAGAGCTTAGGGTAGTGTGGCAGCCTATGTATACATACTCATGTGGTCTTATTTTTCTGAATCCTTCCTAATAGATCTAAGCAATGTATGGCAACTTCATGAAGTTCTAGGAATATAGCAACATGCAAAGCAATACTTTTCAACAGTTACAGGCCTTAATTATTATGATACTTTTTTCTAACACTCCCCATATTGCTATTCACTTTCTGCTTATTCTCTCTCTTTTTTTCTGAACCCTTCCTTATGTTTTTACCTTATGATTGCTGAACTGTGAGAGTTTGTCAGGTTTGTGATTTGTCTGTTGAAAGAATATTTGTGGCTGAGTTGTCAAAGGTTATGACTCCTGGGGAGCCAGGCTCCTACACGTTAGGATCCATACTCAACTAAGTCATGTGACTGATATCTGGGAGCCATTACCATTAGGGGGTTCCTGGGCTATGTGGATCTCAGATTGTGGTGACCATTTATTTAGTTATTCACATATATTCATATATATGTTTAATTTCTTATTCATTTTATTTTATGATACACAACAAGTAATGCTGAGTGTTACTAATAAGATTAGAAAGATACTATGGTATTGTATATTAAGTTTAGTAATGTTAGACATTTATAAAGGTTCTAAGGTGTTTCATTATAGAGAGTATAGTTTGTTATGTTTGAGGGTACTGAGGTCATTTGTTAGGATGTTCAGCTTTCGACTTAGGCAAGCTATAAGACATTCTAGTTGGCTAGTTAATTTAGACATAATTCTGAGCCTAATTTTAGTAATCACATTCATGCTTTTATGTCATTATCTCTGGGTAATAATAAAGCGCAACTACAGATCAAAGCAACAAATTATACTACTGATGGGTTTATTACATTCTCTTACTTCTGATTTATTACAATCTGGTTACGGTAAACGAAAGGGCTTTACCACTAAGTTAGTCTGGATATGTGGCTGGTTGGGACAATATTATATCATAAATATGGCCATTTACCTAGCAAGTTACAATGGGGAATGACACAGTCACTGTAAATGTATCTCTTGAAATGTAAAGGGTCTGGGGATGTCGATTAAATGGAAAAAAGTCCTAACTCATCTGCAAAAACTGAAGGCTGATATAGCTTTATTGCAAGAGACCCACTTATTGAGTGATGAAGCTTCAAAATTACAGAGAGCTTGGGTGGGGGAGATTTTCCATAATTCAGTTAGCGAAAAAAAAAAAAGGGCCTAGCCATACTCATAAAAAAAAAGTAACTTCTCAATTATTTCTCATCGGGGGGATGCAAATGGCAGATGGCAAATACTGCAAGGTCTGATAGATTCAGTGGAAAAGAAATCCTCAGCCCCACACACACGTGCCAAATAGTGTCCAATAATCAAAATAAGCAAAAACAATGGCACCGCAGGTAATTGTAAATCCAAATGTATTACAAGCAGTAAAAATGCAAGGCCACCCTGCAGTACAGAATCCCAAACCTCAACTAGTTTCGCACTACTCGTGCATCATCAGGAGGATATTGCTTGTAAAAAATTTGGATTTACGTTTACCTGTGGTGCCATTGTTTTTGCTTATTTTAAGGTGTGATAGATGATGTGAAAATTGCCATATGTAATATTTATGCACTAAACAGAGACCCTAGTACCTTTTTTACTGAATTCTTTACTGAGGTTAGTGGAATTGCAAGTCAAGACCTTATAGTGGGGGGGGGGGGACTTTAATGCTGTTTTGGATCAGTGGATAGACAGAAGTAATCCAAAAGACATCAAATCATATAATATGGCTAGTAAGGTAATTAGCAACAGAATGAAAGATCTCGGCCTTTCAGATGCCTGCCGTATGATGTACCCTACTAAGAAAGACTATTCATTTTTTTCTTCGAGACTTGTAATAGAATTGATGTGATACTGTTATCTAGTGGCTTACTTAACAACATGATTAAAGCTGATATTGGGTCAATTGTGATTTCAGATCATGCCCCTGTCTCAGTTATTTTAAATTTAGGTCCTAAGACCAAAAGACCTTTCCACTGGAAGTTCAACTATAACCTTTTAAATCATGTAGATTTTAAGTCCTGGATCACTAAAGAAACAGAACAATTTTTTATAATAAACGATAATGGGGAAACTTCTCAAGCTATGATATGGGAAGCTTATAAGGCCTTTATTAGAGGTAGAATTTTGAGTTACACGTCATTTAGAAAAAAAGAGAGGGAGAAGTCATTGGTTTGCCAGGAAAACGAATTACAAGAGCTGGAAAAAGTGCATAAGACATATAAGGGGAATGATAACAACCTTTTGAAGGAAGTAATACTCCTAAGATATGAGATTAATAAGATGCTTGCAGGGAAGGCTGAATTTGCTTTATTTAGGACTCAACTGAACTATTGGGAATCTGGGGAAGAGGCTGGCAGATTATTGGTTTACAGGCTAAAACATTAAAAACAGGAATAATATATCCAGTATTATGGATGATTCTAGAAATGTCTTTAACAAGACTAAGGATATTAATGATATATTTTTTAAATGTTATGAAGAGTTATATAGAAGCAATTCTAATAACAAAGTAGAGTTAATTGTAAAGTTTTTGTCTAAAGCTAAATTACCAAACATCTCAGAGGAAGAACAGTTACAATTAAATAAAGATATCTCCCTGCAAGAGATCAGAGACGCAATATGTAGTATGCCTAGTGCTAATGCCCCAGGGTCTGATGGTTTGCCAGCCGAATTATATGCTATGTTGGTTGCTGAGGTTACACCTATACTCCAAAAGGTCTATGCAGAATCCAACAGTAGTAAATGCCTCCCCCAAACAATGCTGGAGGCAATTATTACACTCTCGTTAAAAAAGGGTAAAGACCTCCTGGACCCAACCAGTTATAGGCCGATATCCCTTTTAAATATTGATTACAAGATTTGGGCTAAGATTCAAGCCAATAAACTGCAGAAAGTTCTAAATTACCTTATTCATAGAGACCAGGTGGGCTTTATCAAAGGGAGGGTGGGCTTTGAGAACATCAAGAGAATTTTGTCCACAATATGGTTGGCATCCAAAAGACAGGATGCATCACTTCTATTGTCTTTGGACACACACAATGCATTTGATTCTATAGAATTGGATTATCTGTATGAAGTGCTAAAAGGATTTGGAATGGGAGACAACTTTATTTCAAGAATGACAATAATGTATAAAGCACCTACGGCAAGAATATGTACAAATGGAATACTATCTGGAAAGTTTTCCCTAGACAGAGGGACAAGACAGGGATGCCCACTTTCCTCTCTATTATTTATACTAGCTGTAGAGCCCTTATTGTGCCTAATCAGGTATGATAAGAACATTACAGGCATAACATTTGGTAAGATGGAACACAAGGTCATGGCTTATCCGATGATCTCCTCTTATCCTTATCTGATCCTCGTAGGTCAATAAGAATACTATGGTACTTCTGGAAAAATTTAGATTATTGTCTGTTTTATCTATTAACTGGTCAAAGTCTGAAATACTTCCCCTGAAAGGTAATATGGACTTCCTTAATGCTGTATATCGGCCGGTCCAGTGGCGCTGAGGGTTGAGGTGCTGGACACCACACCTCGCTCCATGCCAGTGACCCAGGTTCGGGAATGAGCCCAGGCCATCAGGGGTCAGCAGGGGAGGGAGAAGATTGAGCATCTGGAGGACAGCTCTCTTCTCCTGGGAGGGAGGGGGGTCCTGCTCGGTGCTTGACCGGCCTCTAGCGGAGCCTTGAGGCTCGGCAAGTGTAGAGCTGATGCTAAGGAGGGAGGGAGTAGTGACGTTAGGCAGTGATGCCTTGACATTGGGCATGCATCACTACCCACACCAAGAACAGGAAAAACAACTCTCCAAGCTCCGGGTAAATGGAGCTCCAAGGCAGACCACTGATAGCTCCTGCCTGCCGGGTCCTGAGGTCTCCTGATGAAAAGTAGATTTTCAGGATGTTCCACCCCACCTCATCCCCGCCTGGGGGGATTATCCACAGCTCCATGGGGGATGGACCACAGGATCAGGCAGGTGGAGGAGCACGTCCTTCATTGGAGCTCCTGAAGAAGTGGACTTCGGAGAGCGTAGGAGGGCTAAAAAGTAATTTCAGAAAACAAAAGCTGCATGTCAGGCACATAATTTGAAATGAAAAGGTGAATATATAATTTACTTGGGAATATTAATCCCAGGTAATTTAAATAACTTGGTGGCTATGAATGTTATGCCTATATTAGAAGATATGAAATTATGCCTAGAAAAATGTATCTCTATGGGGCAGAGTTAATGCATTAAAGATGATGCTGGCACCCAAATAATATACTTATTGAATATGGTACCTATGAATATTAGTCCCATATGGTTCAAGAAAATTGATTGATAAGGGCATTCCTGTGGGGAAAAAAAGAGCAAGACTCAGTTTAGATAAGCTCAAGAAGCACTGGCAACAAGGGGCATGGGCCTTTCAGATTTTAAAAAATACCAACAAGCCTTCTTATTCAGACAGACTTGTCAATGGTTCCTACCTAAAAATAACATCCCCATATGGGTTAAATATGAACAAGCTAGTGTTCTTCCTCACCTACTCCATCATTTACTTCTGGGTATCTACCCAAGATCGGCTAGTACACATCCCTTTTTAAAGAATTCTGCTAAGTCTGTAACATATTTCACTAAACAATTACTCTCTCATTTAATACATTACAATATATTTCACTATGGAGAATCCCAAATATTAAATGTGATGGTAGGATGATACTTAACCTGACTTGGGAAAAGAAAGGAATAAACTTGTTAGGTGATATTATTGATCCAGACAGTAGGATTCTTAGGTCTTGTTCTGAATTAAAAATATATATGGATTACCATATACTCAGTTTCATTCTTTCTTATAAATAAGTGAGGCTTTGCATAACACCTTTGACAGTAATTTAGCTATTCCAATGTCTCAGGAATTCAGGAATTCGAGAGGTAAATTTTAGTAGCTAATCTTAAGGGAGGGGATGGGAAACTATACCAATTGGCTAACAAAACAGACACTGATTTAACAAATAAATCCAAAGAAACATGGGAAAAAAGTCTTGGTTATTCTATCACGGATACAAAATAGGAGCTCCTATGGAGAATTTCATATAAATCAAGTATGGATTTGCAAGGCCATTTGACTTAGTTTAAGCTCCTGCATAATTGGTACTATATGTCACAAACCCACTCAGCAGGTCAACCCTCTACTCCCAAAGTGCCAACCTCCGAGCGCAGTCTTGTGAACAGTTTAACAGAACAAGGTAACCCTCTTGTCTGTTTTGTGAGTTTGGATCAACCTTTGGTCTCAGGACTTGGAGGGATTCAAACTGTGAACCTCTTGATAGCGTACCCAATGCACAGGCTCAGATATTTCTGTCTTCGGGGGGCCAGATATCTTTGCTTACAGGCACCTAACCAGGTGTACAGAAATGAACCCTTAAAAACTTTAATAAAGACCTCAAATTTAAAATGCTTCTCTTTCCAGTTTGGTATCACCATTCAAGCTTATGCCTAGTGTCAGCTATAACCATATATACTTTTCTTGCAAATGAAAGAAATTCAAAGACAGACCAAGTATGCTCTAAAAAGAGTTTTGCTAAAATAGATAAAAATATGTAACATATAAAATACAGAACTCTTATATCACAAGACATACAAATCTTTTAAAAGAACAAGGTTTTAAACAGTGCAACTCCTACCACAGTATTTAGCTTTCTCTCTTTCTCTAAATACCTGCTTAAAGTGCTCCAAAGATGTTTCTTTGTCAGAGTCTTGACAGAAGTGTCTGTGAAGTAAAACAGAATATTCTTTAAAGCAAACTGTATTTGCCAACCCCTTTGTGTGAGGTCACCTAGCTCCTCCTCTGTCAGACTATATAAAAACAGGATGCCTTTTTCAAGTATTAAATTCTGCAACCTCAGCATAACTCATGCTCTTCAAATGACTATCTTTGATCTTTTGATCAGTTTCCTCTCTCACACAGACATCAGCATTTATGATTTCGCACCAGCTTACTAAACCTGGTTTCCTCCTCTTGAAATGTCATAAAAGGGATACTGAACTCCCTCTAAGCAGCTAAAGCTATAATTAACTTAGAAAAGTCTGTAATTAGCTTCAGGCCTTCCAGGTAACACCTTGTATCTAAAACCTGTCTGTGATCTCACAGCTGTTTCAGCATTTCTCATGGGAGACAATCCATACACATTTTTATTTACAAAAAATGATCATGCAGCACTCAGAACTGGCTGTCCATGTCACACTATATACCTGATAAAATGCATAACATGGGACTATCTAATGACAGCAATTGTTGGAGATGTGGGGGCATAAATGCTAATCTTTTGCATATGTTATGGAATTGTTCTGTATTAGTACAGGTGTGGTTAGTGATATGGGAGGTGTGTAAGTGTGTCCTATGTGTTAACTTCCCCTTCAACCCTGGAATTTTTATTCTAGGAGATTCTGAATTATTAATCTCATTGTCCATCCCTGAAAAGAGATGGCTTATAGTGGCTTCCCTATGCTTTAAATGATTAATCTTATATCACTGGAAAAACACATGCCCACCTGAGATAGATGAGTGGATTAGGTCCTTATCTAAAGTAGCAATAAATGAATACATTAGTCACCTTAATGCTAAGACATTACATAAATATGATGCAGCCTGGGCACCCTTTTTCTTATAGCTTAAGCATACTTAGGATATGTTTGTGTTTTTTCCTACCTCACGTATAAAATGGTATGTATATGCTTTTTCATGATTATTTGTTATCTGCATGAGTATTAATGATTTAGTTATGGTTTCTTCTCACTTGCCTGGAGTATATGTTATCTTGAACATGTTAATAATTTATTTTTAATCTGTATACAATTGCCAGTCTATGTTCATAGTGTTTCTTTGTATGCCCTACAAGATGTAATGCAGAATGTTTGTATTGGTACAATATAACATAATAAAAATTGTTTGAAAAAAAAAGCTACCTATAAATGTATTCTCAACTAAGATCTCTGTTTTAAATTAAGGAAAAGAAAGGGGAAGTTATTTAACCAGGAAAGGCACACTAAGCCAGATCTTGTTTCCAGGTGTGACCTGGGAGCACAAGGAAGTTTAATGACTTACTCAGGGTCACACAGTCTGCAAGTGGGGGCTGATGGGATTCAAATCCAGGTCTCCAGGTTTGCAGCTCAGTGCCCTTGATCACTACGCTACACAAACCAAAAGGATGTGAAAGGAACTGTGTATGTGCCATTGTAACTCTATTTCAGTGCACACAGTTGCTATTTATACAGTTAGAAGAGCAA
This sequence comes from Neoceratodus forsteri, assembly GCA_016271365.2. Taxonomy (NCBI): domain Eukaryota; kingdom Metazoa; phylum Chordata; order Ceratodontiformes; family Ceratodontidae; genus Neoceratodus; species Neoceratodus forsteri. The sequence goes on from CM057459.1 coordinate 1,076,652,626, forward strand.
ACTTTGTACACAGTGAGAAATCTAGAACAGCCACAAGAAGTGGGACCCAATTCACAAAGCCAAATCTTTGCAAGGTGCTTGCATCAATTGGATTTGATGCAAGGAGCACCTTGCATCAAGAATTGTGATCTTCCTGATTCATGAATGGCAGCTGTGGCAACAGCGGTGGTCTGGTGTGCTGAACAGGTCCTGTGCCAGCATTGCAGCTGAAGGGTGGGTGCGCCACAGTATAAGTGGGCTTGCACCAGCACCCAGTTGCAACATCCCCTAAGGTGAAATTCAAGAAGCCCTGCAGCTAGTGACACTGGTGCCAATGCTTAGACCAGCAATAGGTTGATCTAATGACCCATGCATCACACCAGCCACCCACGGCATCCATGTAACCAAGGCACTGGGACTGTGGCACCCCACAAGGCATGGTGCCAAATGTAGATATGGTCACCGCTGACCTCCACCATGATAAATTCTGTATGTGGGCAGCCCAAGACATGTGATGCCACACAGCAGTGGCACTTCCCTCCTATACACCCCACTAGGTTAATCCACCCTATTGCAGACCTTTGTATCGTCTGCGAACAGGCACACTATTGTTAGATATATATGTATGTGTGTGTGTGTGTATATATATTATATATATTATGCAGTGGGGGCCAGTGGAATAAATTATTTATCTGCACAAGAGCAGTTAGACCTTGGGTAACCTCATGAGTGGCATAAGCCATGAGTGAGGTATCTGAGCTCAAATTGTGCCCAAGGTCAAACTGCTGGGAGGTTTGATTCACAGGTTGTGTTTATCGCACGGTGATAAATTTTATTTGTCATACATATGTGAAGATAGACAGACAGATGTAAAATATTTATGCAGTAGGTGTGGACATAAATGGAGTGTAATAAATCTGTTTATCTGAGTAACTGTGTAGGTAAATGTAGAATGTTACATTTATGTACACAGTTTCTGTGTCATGAACCAGCCGCTTCCCCCTTCCTCACTGGTACTACTCTCACGTTACTGCTCAACTTTCACTTTCCCCCTGTATCTGGGCTTAACTGATGACTGCAGAAATGGAAAAGAACATTTTGTTTTAAACTAACTGCCAAACTGAGTATTGCTAGTCCCTGACCCGGTACTAGCTGAAATTTAGAAAAAAGTTGACTACAAAAAGCAGGATCAACTAGATAAACTACATGTAATTACAAATAACACAACCAGCCATGCTGTTGATAGCAGCAAACTATTAACTCTGGCTACACAAGCTACAAAGCCACCATGTTTTTCAAACTCTCTGGTCCTCCTGTACAGAATTCACAGCCAATAAAAAGGCACACTGTGAATGTATGAATGTGGAGTCCCTAGCAACCTGCTATGAAATGCACAGTAACGCACAGCAGAGCACAAAATAATCCTCCTGTTTTCATTAAAAAAACTGAAAGCCAAACGAAAGAAAAAATACACCAAAAAATTACTTCTCTAATGCATAAATGGAATATACAATGGGGACCATGAGGAATAAATGATTTATCTTCACTTGAGCAGTTTGGCCTTGGGCACAATTTGAGCTCAGACACCTCACTCATGGCTTACGCCACTCGAGAGGTTACCCAAGGTCTAACTGCTCTTGTGCAGATAAACCATTTATTCCACTGGTCCCCACTGCATATATATATAACAATAGTGTGCCTGTTCGCAGATGATACAAAGATCTGCTATAGGGTGGATTAACCTAGTGGGTGCAAGCCATGAGGCGGGACCTGGAGAGGCTGGAGAGGTGGTCTGACACTTGGAAATTGAAGTTTAATACACAAAAGTGCTCGCTGATGCACCCAGGGAGGAAGAATAGGAGGGAAACTTACTCCCTTGGTGGGTTGGTGATTAAGGAGAAGGAAACAGAAAGGGACCTGAGGATTATGGTATCGCATGACCTCAAGGTGGGCAGCCAGTGTAGCAGGGCAGTGGGAAAGGCAGATGGAATGTTGGCCTGCATTGCGAGGGGGTTTTAATAGCTGGAAGAGGGAGATGCTAATGCCATTATACAGAACCATGGTTACGCCACATCTGGAGTATGGGGTGCAGTTCTGGAGGCCTCACCTATGAAGAGATGTTGAGCTGATGGAGAGGATGCAGAGAAGGGCAACCAAAATGGTACGAGGGATGCAGGATGTACCCTATGAGAGAAGATTGAGAGAGCTGAATTTATACCCTCTGGAGACTAGGAGGGAGAGAGGGGACATGATTGAGACCTTTAAGTATCTGAAGGGAATAAATAAGGTAGAGGGTAACAGCTTGTTCAAACTGAAGAAGGGAGTGAACACAAGGGGATATAGCCTCAAACTGGAAGGTGGGCAATACAGAGGTAATGTCAGGGGGTAGTTTTTCATGGAGAAGGTGGTGGAGGCCTGCAACAAGCTGTCAGAGGAGGTAGTGGCAGCTGAAATGGTGGAGGGGTTCAAGAGGGCTTGGGATAGATTTAAGGGGTTGGGAAAAGAGGGTGGAAGAATAACAGAAGGGGGAGGTAGGGTGTTGGGCAGACTAGATGGGCCATGGTGCCTTTCTCTGCCATCACATTTCTGTGTATCTGTGTAATATATATTTATATCTATGGGCGATGTTGCACCCCTAAAGTTAGGGTTCAACAGTCATTTCTATGTTAAACACAAATTGTGCACGTTAATAACTTTGCATCCATTTAACCAATTTGCATGAAATTTGCACGCATCATCGGGGGCCAAAGATCTCTGGATTTGGCAAGTTTTGCTCCAGTCGGATGTGCAGGTAAGGAGATACAGAATGTCAAAAAACTGTGAAAATTACCATTTTTGTGTAAATTCATTGTCACACTGTTTCTCAGAAATGGTTTGGGTTTTTGATTTGAACTTTTTAGGGTATATCAGGCTTGGGCTGCAGATGTGCCTTTTGAAGGTTTGGTGAAAAAATAAGAATCTGTTCAAACATTATTAAAATTTTAATTTTCCCATTATTTCCTATGGGAAAAATTAGATGTGCTGTGTGAAACAACGGTTTTGTTGCCATGAAAACAGTATTTATTGTCGCAAATGAGAAATGTAGTGTTGAGATTCTGCCATCTTATTTTCTGTTACTGAGACAAACAAATTTAAATATTTCAAAGAATACTTGAAGTTGGTAAACACCAAGTGTTGTGTTTACCTAATCAGGGAATGAGGAATCAGATGTTGGGGTCAGTTTGCCCCCCAAATGCCCAGAAATATGTAAATTTTGTCCATGCATGCATTTGTGCTAAGTTAACGGTGTTTTTTTAGAAACAAGGAGTTTGTGCCACAAATTGTGGCAAAATCCCACTGTTTCACAAAACAAGAAAGGGTGTGTTGCGAAAGAGCTGTTGCAATTTGCAGCCAAATACGTCCATGGACAAAATTAACATATTTTGGGGCATTTTGGGGGAAAACTGACCCCAGAATCTGATTCCTCGCCCCCTGATTAGGTTTATTTTAGGTTTTATGAACCTTCAACGGGAAGGGGGCTGAGGCATGAGAAGGGCGTAAATATTAAATAACTGATCACATTCAGCTGATTAAAAAATAAGCTTACTCCCTCCCTGATCCCCGATGTAACCCCCTTTATCCTTCCCTGATGTCTAGTGACACCCCTCCACCCTCTGATTCTCATTGATATTATTTTTTAATTTATGTATTAATATAATCCGACACCGGGATGTCCATCCCTGGTGTCAGATGTCCCTCCCCCTCACAGTCCCTTGTCTTAGCATTTTCCAACACCGGGGGGCCCAATCCCTGTGTTGGCACTGGAAGACCCCACCCAGCAGTGTGGGACACTGGGGAACCCACTCCCAGTGTCCTGAAATATTTATTTAAATTTTTACTTGTAAAGAAGAAAACTGTCCCCCATCTCCCCTGACATCTTTTTTTCCTGAAAAAAAAGGTCCCTCCTCATCTCCGCCATTCCCCTCCCCTATGCCGACTCTCCCACTAAGCACCCACCACCTCACACACTCCCTTACCAAATACTGCCTCCAGAGGCCATAGTCTATCATCTTCTGTGGACTGGGACACGTTTGCACTCTTCAAAGCTGAACCGCAAATTGAGGAATCAAGGTAAGTGCCGTATAATGTATTTCAATGGCGTTGTGAACTTATGTTCATAACTTTGCCATTTTAGGTATTCTTCACCAAATTGTCAACATGAGCATTTGGGACCCTCCCCACCCCATGAACACTGCCACTGTTGTTTCATTAATCGGGCCTGGAAGGTGATTTCGCTGCCACTGCACAAAATCACCTTTCGAGACTGAGTAACAAAATTTCACCACCATTGATCATGAATGAGGTGGGGTCCCAAAAAGGCCATGTTGAAAATTTGGTGAAATAATTCCTAAAAATGGCCGAGTTATGAGCATTTGTTGAAATATTTTTACACACATGCATAACTTTGATAATTCTTTATATTTTTAGTCAAAATTTTCAACATAGCCATTTTTTTACAACACCTCATGAACAGTACAGCTGTCATTTTTCACATCCTGCCCGAAATGTGTTTTCACACCTGTGGTGCAGAATGGGATTCTGGTACAGATTTTAACATTTTCACCTATGGGGTTTGTGAAGTAGGGTCATAAGAAGACTATGTTCAAAATTTGAGGTCAAAATATGAAAAAATGGTAATGTTATGACCATTCATTGCAATTTTGCTACACCCGCTCATAACTTTGAAAATTGTAATTATTTTGACCCAGATTTATAACATAGCCATCTTATTACTCAACCTGATATATGACACAGCTGTAATTTTTCAAATCCTGTCCAAGATGTGTTTTCACACTTGTGGTGCACAATGGCATTGCAGTTTCTCAGAATTATACTTTGGCGTGGATTTGAAAATTTTCTGTAGCAAGGTACATGAGGTGGGGTAATAAGATGGCTATGCTGACAACTGACACACATCTGCACTCTTCAAAGATGAACTGTGAACTGAGGAATCAAGGTAAGTGCAATATAATGTATTTCAATGGTGTTTTGAACTTATGTTCATAACTTTGTCATTCTTAGGAATTTTTTCACCAGAGTTTCAATATGGGCTTTTTGGGACCCCACCTCATGAAAGATGCAACTGTCATTTCATTCATCAGGCCCAGAAGGTGATTTCACAGTCGCTGTGCGAAGTCACCTTTCGGGAAAGAATAATAAAATTTCACCACCAGTGTTTATGAGGTGGGGTCCCAAAATGACCATGTTGAAAATTCATTGATAAAATTCCAAAAAAATGGCTGTGTTATGAGCATTTGTTGAACTTTCTCTATGCACATGCATAACTTTGGTAATTTTCAAAATGTTTTGAGTCAGAATTTTTGACTTATCCATTTTTTCACACCACCTCATGAACAGTATGGCTGTCATTTTTCACATCCTGCCCGAAACATGTTTTCGCACCTGTGGCATGGAATGACATTTTGACATGGATTTGGAAATGTTCACTTATGTGGTTTATGAGGTGGGGTCATAAGAAGACTATGGCCCGGATATTCAAACTGCGCCATTCTGAGGCACAAGCCCTTGCGCTGCTCAAAATAGTTGCGCGGGGGTGTGGCCGGGGCGATATTCAAAGGAGTTGCGCTATTGAGCAACTCCTTTGAATATCACCCCCCAGCCACAGCCACTGTGCATGGCGCAGTGGAACTTGCACCACTGCAAGTTGTCAGAGTTGAGCATTAAACTTGCAGTGGCGCAAGTACCATTGCGCCATGTGCAAATTTCCGATATTCAAAAGGTGACATGCAAATGGGGCCATAATTCATGCAAGGCACAGGGGGGCCATTTGCATCTGATTATGGCCCCATTTGCATGCCATTAGCATGTAGGTGCGCCGATCCCTGAGGACTTGCGCCTGGCCGCCCTGCCAGGCAGCAACCGTCGAGGGACAGCGCACCCTGCAGCCCGATCACCGGGCGGTATGTGTCTGAACAACACCGCCCCCAAACATCTCCCGATGCCGATTGTGGGCAGTATGTATAGCAGACAACACCGCCCCAAACATCTCCGATGCCCGATCGCGGGCAGTATGTATACAGACAACACCCCCAAACATCTCCGATGCCCGATCGTGGGCAGTATGTATCAAGACACCTCCCCACAAACAGCTCCCAATGCCCGATCACGGGCAGTATGTATCAGACAACCCCCAGTGCCTGATCATGGGCAGAATGTGAAACAACCCCCAGTGCCCGATCGCGGGCAGAATGTAAAAAGCCCCCAACCCGAATATCTCCCTGGTGGTCCAGTGGACCATAATGCCCCAATCAGCGGGCAGAATGTCCAGTGACAATCCCCAAACATCTCCCTGGTGTCTAGTGTCCCCCACACCCACCCACAAGCCCTCCACCGCTCCCCGGCGGCGGCGGGTGGCAGCATCCCATCCGCCTGCCACCCGCTGCCCGCCGACTGACTGTCGGTAGGGCTGCATGCCCATTGGTGCAGAGCTAGAGCCAATGGGCGTACGGCCATACCATTCATGACGAGTCAGATTTGTGAATGAACATCATTCGATCTGGACTGTCATGTCTCTGATATGGGCTGCACGCCCATTGGCTCTAACTCTACGCAATAATGCAACACCAGGCTGATCGGTCGGCGAACGCTGGCGAGTGGGATGCTGCCGTCCGCCCGGCTGCCGGGGGTCGCGGGGTGGAGGGGCAAGTGGATGGGTGGGTGAGGCACTGAACGCAGAGAAAGTTTGGGGGTGTCACTGGACATTCTGCCCGCGATCGCATTACAGTCCACTGGACCACCGAAGATGTCCGGGCCGAGCTTCATTCTGCCAGCGATAGACTGAGGGTGTTCACGTTCTGCCATGCGATCACGGGCGCGGTGTATCTGCCCGCGGTGATCGAGCATTGGGGAACTGTTGAGGCTGCTGCCAGCGATTGAGCATCGGCGACTGTTAGGGGGGTGTCTGACACATACTGCCCATCGAGCTGGTGAGGGGCACAGGGACTGAGTTGGGGGCCAGCCACGGGTGGCAGCTGCTGTGTTGCGCCCTGCAGTACAGAAGCTCACCTGTGGGTGGCCCTCAACAATCCTTTTTGGCTCAAAGTTGTGCAGGCGCGGGTTGGGGTTGCTGCCACAACTGCACAACCCGACTGAATATCGGGTTGTGCAGTTTGTCATGGTTCCTCCCCCTCATGTTGAGCATGCATTCATTTGCATTGCGCTGTTGCTCAGCCTGTTTTCAGTGGCTCAACTGCCTCCTGCTGAATATCGCAGAATGGCGCAATGTAGGACTTGTGCATGCGCAACCCTGTTGTGCATGGAGCAACCCTTTTGAATATCTGGGCCAATGTTCAAAAGTTGGAGTCAAAATATGAAAAAATGCCATGACCATTCATTTCAACTTCAGTACGCCCACTCGTAACTTTGGAAATTTTAAATATTTTGACTCCAGATTTTATTTATTTATTTATTGAAATATTTCACTAGAAGGCACAATGAACAACAAGATACTCATCTCCCGGTTTTCGGCATTGCCTTCTTATTACCTGACCTCTTGTATGTCACAGCTGTCATTTTTCAAATCCTGCCCAAAATGTGTTTTTGCACTTGTGGTGCAGAATGGCATTGCAGTTGCACAGAATTACGTTTTGGTGTGGATTTGAAAATTTTCTGTACCAGGGTACATGAGGTGGGGTAATAAGATGGCTATGCTGACAATTTGGTCACTGTAGTCCTATAAATGGAAGTGCAGGGACTGGAGGGCCCTGTGCTTTCATGGCTACATACATATACGGATCTATGGAGGGATGGGAGCATAGGCCACAGACAAGTAAGGATATGATTATACTATTTGAAAAAGTAAGAAAATTTATTGCAAAAAAAGCTTCGTTAATGCATCAGTTAGGGTTTTTACTAAAGTGACAAAAGCAGGGAAATGTGGTGTTAGGGTTTCCAACCCTAATACCCCACCCCCACCCTGCAGACACTGACAGGCATCAGGGTGTGCCTTGGGGTCATCAGCCCTAACGCTCACCCCATTTTCTTATACTGTACCCATCTCAGCTTATTTACTTATGGAATGCATGAGCTTAAGGTTGATGACCCCAAGGCACACCCCCGATGCCTGTCAGTGTCTGCAGGGTGGGGGTGGGGTGTTAGGGTTGGCAACCCTAACGCCACATTTCCCTGCTTTTGTTGCTTTAGTAACAACCCTAACTGATGCAATGAATTTTTTTGCAATGAATATATGTATATGTGTTTTTCCTTAGTATCTACTTTCCCCTATTTAATATAATTACTAACTAGTAAGTTAGCCACTTAGTTTAACCAGATAGGCTAGAATTTCTGTGACCCCCTCACAGACACTACAAAAGTTCAACTCACTTCAACAACTTTCTTTCTAGCTTTTACAATTACATTAAAGAATCTGTTTCCTGGGTCTAACAAATGACTGCTAGCAAAACTATAAATAAATGACTAGTGTTATCTTTCTATGTCTCAAGTCATCGCCCTCACAACCATTTACTGCCTGCCTGCCTGCCTTGAGGTCATCAAGAAAAGGCAGAATGTTTCTTGAATTTAGCTTTTAGCCAGCTGGAAAATACCACTGTCCACATGCATAGAGGAGTAGCCATTTACCACAGCCATACACACTACACAGTAACACAGAACACTTTCTTTGCATAATATGGCAACCATTTCTGCTGAAATCTGCTGCTACTGTTAACAAGCACCCTATGGCTGATACCCATTAAACACTCTTGTGCTGCGATCACTGTTCATGTGGCCCCCCCCCCGAACGTACCTTATGGTGCAGGCTGACATTTGGCAAGATTTTCCATAACTGCAAGTATGCCTAGCAACAGTGCCAGCCAACTGTCTTTCAGCTCTCAGCACTGAAGAGGACCCCTCACATGCTTCTGCACTGCAAATACATCTCAGAGCTCATGCTGGCATCAGGACTCAAGACCACATGGTAAAGCACTACAATGAATCACATGTGTGCGGTCTTCACTTACTTTGCGCAAATGTGCATGTGCTACTTCCGGAGCAACACGGTCATGATGAGACTGCCCAGAACTGTGCACAGGGGCCCGGATATTCAGACTGTGCCAGGCTGTGGCGCAAGTCTGGGTGCAGCGCAACTTGGCTGCGCAGGGGCCTTGACAGGGTGATATTCAACAGAGCTATGCCATGGCACAGCATGGTTGAATATCGCACCCTGGCCACCCACAGTGCGCATAGTGCAGTGGCACTGCGACAACGCAAGTAGCCAGAGTGGAGCAGGGGGATGCGCTAGCGCAAGTTCCGTTGCGCTAGGTGCATCAACCACGATATTCAAAAGTGCACATGCAAATGGGGCCATAAAGTATGCAAGGAGCAAATGGGGCCATTTGTATGCCATTATGGCCCCATTTGTATGCAGGTGCGCTGATCCCCGGAGACTTGCATCTGGCACCTGCCAGGCTGCAGCCGTCAGGGACCGACACCCCCTGCACAGGCGGAAAGGCACCCCACTGCCCGATTGCGGGCATATGTTGCATTATAAATGTCCTATATCCCTGGTGGTCCAGTGGACCGTTCCACACCCGATCGCGGGCTTAAGTATAAAACATATTCGTCCATTATCCCTGGTGGTCCAGTGGACCGCTTGCAGCCCGATCACAGGCAGAAGTTGAATAATAAAAGTGTCCTATATCCCTGGTGGTCCAGTGAATCACTCACAGCCTGATTGCTGGCATCTGTAATAAGAAATAACACCCCAAACCAACCCTGGTGGTCAGCGGTACCCCCTCCCCACCCACCCACTGGGCCCACCACCCGCTCCCCGGTCCAGCAGTGGCGGCAGCCCCTCCACCTGCCGCCCGCCGCCTGCCAACTGACACCGTCACGGTAGGCCTGTGCCCATTGTTCCACAGCGTGAGCCAATGGCGTGCAGCCCGTACCGTACACACAGTCAGATATGTGACACATATCTGGACTGTATGTCTGATACGAGCTACGCCATTAGCTCATGCTGTCAGACCAATGAGTCTGGCCCACTGTATGGTGTCAGTTAGCGAGTGAGCAGCAGGTAGGTGGGGCTCGGCATGGCCAGGTGGGGGAGTGAGGCTACGCTGGACCACCAAGGTAGACTAGGTGTTATTCTTATTACAAACGCCCGTGATTGGCTGTGAGTGGTCCACTGGACCACCGAAGATATGAGCACTGTTATTCAACTTCTGCCCATGATCGGGCTGCAAGCGGTCCACTGTACCACCAGGGATAATGGACACTTTTATTGTTCAACTTCTGCCCACGATCGGGCTGCAAGCGGTCCACTGGACCACCAGGGATAATGGCCAAATATGTTTTATACTTAAGCCCATGATCGGGTGTTACATGGTCCACTGGACCACCAGGGATTTAGGTATATTATTTGTATACGTATGCCTCCGATCAGGCATGGGGGGGCACCACCAAAAGGTGCAGCCGGAGCTCGGGTGGCCACCCACAGGTGGCAGCTGCCATATTGCACCCTGCAATACGGCAGCTCACCTGTGGGTGGCCAGCTGTTATTTTTTTGGCTCACCTGTAGTGCAGCGCAGAGTAGGGGTTGCATATGCATGGGCTCAGCACATCCCGGGCTGAATATCGGGATGTGAGGAGTATGCATGGGCACGCCCCCCCCACGTGTGCCGCATACAGTACTGATGCATTCCAGCACATCGGGATTTGTGCCAGGCTAAATCCCCATTTGAATATTGCGCCGGGGTGCATCAATGGGTTGTGCATGGTGCAACAGTGTTGAGCCATGCACAACCCTTCTGAATATCCGGGCCGGGTGTACATTAAGCAAAAACAGATGTAAAATACAATAATATGCTCCTGAACTAGTCCCCTGGTTACAGCTGTTGTTTTTCAAATTTTGGCCATCATATGATTTTGCACTTCTGCTATGAAATTATGTTGTGTCCAGTAATTTATTAAATGACACCTGTTACATTCAGGAGGAGGGGTCATAAAAAGACTGTTGAAATTTTTGGGTCAAAATGTCACAAAAGAAAAAATTATGAATTAACATTGTTTGCAGGAATGTCTGTTGGCCCAGTGGGGACCACGCTGCCTTCCCTTGCCAGTGACCTGAGTGCAGGTGTAAGCTCAGTGAGCCAGCTTAATGGGCCAAGACTGAGGGGAAGGTGCTGCAATGTGCAGTACTGGCCCTAGCCTGGGAGGGATGGAGTAGTGTTCTTTTTTTTTTCATATAACTTTTTCTCCAGTCGGGGCTCTGGGCAGGCACGGCTGTGATCCTCTCTCAGAGGATCTCATCTGGTACACTCACACACATGACACCTTGTGGTGGGTCAGACAGCGTTCCTTTACAAGGTATTGACATGCATGTCAAGGCCTGATGGGCCCATGCACTTGGTAAGGATTATCTCCAGTATTCAATTTATTTCACTTGTGCAGGTCCCAAAGAGACCTGCGTGAATCAGTATACAATTCCACTATCAGAAAAAAGAAGGAAAATGTACTGCAATAAACTACATTGATGTAAACATTAGAGTTTAAGAATGCAAAGAGCACAAAGTAGGGAAATTAAAAACATTAGGGTTTTGGGTCTCTGGAGTATTGGAGAATCAGTGGTGCAATCTTCTTTGGGATTGTCAAACCTAATGCCCAACCCCTCATCCCCCTGCCAATAGTTTTCTGTCCAAAGCACAAGGTACAGCTCCAAGCCTGTGCCTCAGAGCGATACACTCTTCAAAGGTAGAGAAGTATGGCTCGTGACATGTTGCCAATACAGAATATGTCATTGCTTTCTTCATGCAGGGCCCTGCAAGAAGAAAAGGGATCACATCTGACCTTGTTTGCTCAGGGGAGGAGGTTGGCATTAGGGTTGACAACCCTAAATAATACCTCACCACTGACTCACTAATATTCCAGAGACCTACAAGTAATGTTTTTCTTTTCCCTACTTTGTGCGCTTTGCATTCTTCAACCCTAATGTTTGCTTTAACATAGTTTTTTTCAATTAATATACAAAAAAACATAATTAATGCACCACTTAGGGTTCAAGTCAACGCCAGATAAGTGTGTGCGTGTGTGTGTATATATATATATATATATATATATATATACTGTATATATATATATTAATTATACAAGAACGGTAGTGCCTGTATATTAGGGTTGATTGTTTAATGTTAAAGGGCCATCTTTGGACCTTGATAACTTTGCAATGGTTGAACTGATTTCTATTAAATTTGGCATTCATAATTACCCTGGGTAGGTGTTTGTATGTGGGAAATTTTGTCTCAATAGCTTTAGCCATTTCCGAGACAGAGTGTTAAAAATAAAGAAGGTTTGGGTTTTTTGGCACTTTTTTTTTCCACCTGTATCTTGGAAATGACTTTAGCTTCTGGGCTGAAATTTTCAGAGTATAAAGCCTTGGCCTCAGATATGTGCTTTTTTCTATTATTATTATTTGTGCTTCTTGCCCACAGCCCTCACAATCTGGGGGAGCCCCAGCCCCATCACTCCAGCATCCACCAACCAGCACAGTAGTAGCCCCTGGGCTTACCCCCATAGTGGGGTCAGGGGAGGGACCACCTGTGTGAGACCGCATCTAGTGTTCCTGTACCATGGCTGGCTGGGTGTGGGGCCTGTGAGCCCCCCTTCATCCTCTGTGAGGTGCTGCTTTTTCCATTGTTGGGGCGGCGCATGCAGTGATGCCTGTGACCATGCCGTGCACGCTCCTGCGTGCCCCCATCAAGCATCTGCACCACTCCTGTCCCCATCTTGCTGTGTTCCTAGCACTGACTGCTGAGTTCCCCCTCCTTGGAGAAGGAGAGCAGTCTTCTGGACACTCAATCCTTCTCCTCCCTACCCACCCACAGTGGCCCGCACTCGTTCCCAAACGCGGGTTGCCAGCGTGACACGAGGTGTGGCGTCCAGCGCCTCAACCCCCGGCGCCACTGGGCCAGCTCAGAGATGTGCCTTTTCAAGGTTTGGTGAAAAAATATTAATCCATTCCAAAGTTATTAAATTTTGAATTCCCCTATTATTTCCTATGGGAAAAAAACAGATGTAAAAGTGAAAGTGATTTTTGCACACTATCATCCAGTTTTGCATACTTTGCACCTTAATAACTTTGCAACCTTTCAATGGATTTGCAGGAAATTTGGCATGCATCAACCTAGAGCATGGGTCTCTTGACAAATTTAGTTTGAATCACTTATGTGGTTTCTGAGATAAACAGTGTTGAAAAAACAGTTTTTTGCTGGGTTTTTTTTGTGTCCACCTGTATCTCAGAAACAGCTTTATCTTCTTAGCTGAAAATTTCAGGGTAGAAAGCCTTGGCCTCACAGATGTGCTCTTTTAAGGTTTGGTGAAAAATATTAATCTGTTCCAAAGTTATTCAGTTTTGCATTTCCTATTATTTCCTATGGGGAAAAAATAGATGTTTAGCACTACGAAGGATCCCATGTTGCAGGAGCAGCTGCGATGTGGGATTCTAGGTCAAACATAATATGCTGCCAATCATGTTGTTTCTCCACTTAGCTAGAGAAATGAAGGAAGTATACTTTTTACAAGGGGTATAATTATTGACCTTCCACTACTGTGGCACACTGGGGAGTCCACCCCCAGTGCACTGAAAGCATTAACTTTTTAAAATGTTTCTGACACTGGGATGCCCATCCCTAGTGTTGCATGCCCCCCCAGCCCATTCTAATATTAATTGTGATTGCCGGCATTGGGGTGCCCAATCCCTGTGTCAGTATTTCAAGCTCCCCCCCTAAGCACCGTGGGACACTGGGGAGCCCACTTTCCGTGTCCCCATACATATGTTTTATATAATTGCTGACAGGGTAGGTGCCCTATCCCCCTGTTGGCACTAGAAACCCGCACACGCCACCCCCAGCCAGTGTAGGTATAGTGGGGGGCCCACTCCCAGTGCCCCAATATGTCTCCCTCCCAAAGGCCGTGCCCCCCCCACCAGTTCCAGTGCCAGTTTAGGGACACTAGGGAGCCCACCCAAAGTGTACCAATATGTCTCTACCCCTGAAAGCCATGCCCTCCCTGCTAGTGCCAGTGTAGGGACACTGGGGATCCCACTCCCACTGTCCACAAAACTCATTTAATAATGCCCTGTAAGAAAAAATTACTCACCTTAGCAATTATGTTTCTTCTAGTGGAGTCTTGCTGTATTCTGACAATTGCAGTTAGGTCCAGCCTTTCAACTTCCCTGGAGAACATAGGGTTAACTTTTCTATGCATGGCATAGAATGTTAATCTCAAGCTTGGTTGAAGCCTCTGCCTGTTGTTATTCGAACTGCAACCGTCAGATCTTTACAAGCAAAAACTCACTAGTTCAGGATCACAGCATCCAGGGGGACTGAGCCCAAGACTGGGGGTCTGCAACAAAAAAGAGGAAGTTGGTGATTGTCTGGGGCTGCAAAAAGATCTATCTCTGGAGTGCCCCATCTTGAGAAAATCACTTTCAACACCAGAGGGTCTAGGGCCCATTCGTGATGGACCAGGGATATTCTGCTCAGTGCATCTGCTAGGACATTGTCCTTCCCTGGGAGGTGAACTGCTATCAGAGAGGTTTGCAGGGAATAGGCCAGGGACCACAACTTCATTGCTTCTATGCACAAGGCCGTAGACCGAGCGCCTCCTTGCTTGTTGATGTACCACATGGTGGTGGTGTTGTCTGTTCTGACCTGAACCACCTCGTTCTGTACAGATTTGGAAAAAGCCTGCAGTACCAGAAACACTGCTCTGAGTTCCAAGAGATTGATGTGAAGCAGAGATTCCTGAGGCGACCACAGTCCCTGGGTGGTAAATTCCCCCAAATGGGCTCCCCAGCCCAGCAGGGAAGCATCTGTGGTAAGGACCACTGAATGAGACTGAGTGACAAATGGAACCCCTTGCCTCAAATTGTCCTGATCCTGCCACCATTGCAGGGCTTGGATCAGAGTTCGAGTCACTGGAATTAGTTTGGTAAGGGAATCCTTTCTTTGGGACCAAAAAGTTCTTAAGTGGAACTGAATGTCCCTCATTTGGAATCTTGCACCCTGGACCACTGCTGTAGAAGCTGCCATGTGGCCCAGTAGCTGAAGGAAATGCCTTGCTGGTCGAGACACCTGAAGGCTGAATGAAGAGGCCAGTTCCATGAGGGTCCTTGCCCTTTCCAGGGGAAGGAAGGCTCTTGCTTTTACCGTATCCAGCTCTGCCCCTATGAAGGTGAGGAGCTGCACTGGTTTCGAGAACTGACTTTGGTAGGTTGAGAAGAAATCCTAAAGAAGTGAGCACTTGCTGGGTCACTTGCAGGTGTGACTTGACTTGGTCTGGAGACTGGCCTACTATGAGCCAGTCATCCATGTATGGAAAAATGGAAATTTTTTGTCTTCTTAGGAAGGCAACAACTACTGCCAGGCACTTTGTGAAGACCCTTGGGGCTGATGTTAGGCCAAAGGGCATTGCTCTGAACTGATAGTGGCCTGAGGGCAACTTGAACCTGAGGTACTTTCTGTGGGAGCACCTGATGGGAATGTGAAAGTAGGAATCTTTGAGGTCCAGGGAGGCTAGCCAGTCCCCTGGCCTTAGAGCGGGAAGGATAATTCCCAGAGTTATCATTTTGAACTTTGGCTTTAAAGGATGTTTGTTCAGGTATCTTAGGTCCAGGATGGGTCACCACTCTTCTGTCTTTTTGGGGGTTAGGAAGTACCTGGAGTACAATCCTTTGTCCCAGTGTAGGGTAGGTACTCTCTCTATAGCTCTGAGAGCTAGGAGAGAAGAAACCTCTGCCTCTAGGGCAAGTGTTTCGAGAGATTTGCAGGTGGAAAAGATCTGGCTCTCAGCTTGGGAAATTTTTTGAAGCTGAGAACCAGACCCTGGCTTACTACTTCAAGGACCCACTTGTCTGATGTAAGAGACATCTAGTCCTGGACAAAGTAAGCCAGCCTGCCCCCTACTGGGATAGGAGAATCGACCCGGGCAGACCCATCAGGGTGTCTGCTTGGCAGGGGCTTTAGGCTGAGGGGTGGATGCAGGCCTGCTCATCCCCCCTTCTGCCGCTCCCTCTGAAGAACCCCCTCTGTGAAAAAGAAGAAGAGGCCTGAGCTTGGTAAAAAGGCCTTTGAAAAGGTCTGCCCCTGCCCCTGGACTGCTGCCTTTGAGGAATTGCTTGCCTTTCCTTGGCCTGAGCACTCCTGTAAGTGGTCCTGTATTCATCCATTTTCTTCACGTAATTCTCTGTCTGCTCCCCAAACAGAGAATTACCCACTACAGGAAAATCCATGGCCTTAGCCTGGGTATCCTGTGAGAGGCTAGTAAATCTGAGCCAAGCCATTCTCCGAAGAGCCAGAGATGTAGCCATGACTCTTGATGATACATCATTGGAGTCTACAGCAGCATGAAACTGAACTTTTGATGCCTCAATCCCATCCACAGCCACCTCCTCCAGCTCCTTGGCAAGCTGGGGGGAAGCCTGTTTAGCCAGTGCCAGTACAGTGTGCCACCTGGACTTCTGGTACCTGGCTGCATAGGTCATATAATTAGCCTGCCTGAGTCCTAAAGATGATGCCATGTACTGCTTCTTTGCCATGGCATCAATCTTCCTGGAGTCCTTGTCTGGGGGGGGGTGATGCCAAGGGAATGCTTGCCTTATCACAGTCAGCAGCCTGTACAACCCCAACATGGCTGCATTGCTGATAAAGAACTCCGTATCTGAGCCTGAAAGAGTATACCTCTTGTCCATACTTCTGCCCACAGGAGGTATGGAATTGGGAGACTTAAGAATTTTTTGTGTCTGTTTCCCAAAAGATTTGTGGAGGGGAATAGACAGTCTTCTGGACTTTGGGATGTCCATCATCTCTACATAGTTAGGCTCTTCCTGATCCTCCACTGCCTCCTCCACAGGAAGCTAGAGGGTATCAGCCACCTTTCTGTAAAACATGTAGTGTGAAGGGGATTCAGAAAGCCTAGGAGGAGAAACACCTGAAGGTCTGTCTGGGGAGATGTCCAGGTCAATAGGCACATCCAGGCTTTCACCATCACCATAATCATCTTCCAACTCTCCTTCCTACTCAAACTCCGGTTCATAAAATTCTTCCAGCGTATAATCTGGAACTGGGGGAACCGACCGAACTGAGCTCCTGCCAAAAGGTGCCAGTTCGGTCGGAACCTATCGAAGCGATTCCACAATCCGAATCGCTTTGGCTATTTCATCAGCGGTTGGAGTATGAGATTCTGGATCCGAACCAGTCGATTTGCCTTTTCTTTTTCTTTTTGTCGGAACCAATTCCTCGGAATCGGCTCTCCTTTTGCCCGAAGAAGTATCGCCCTGGTCAGAGGGCACTCCTTCTGGTTCGGTTGAAACCGAATCGGGCTGGCCATCCGGGTCAGTGGACTTCTCGGCATCCCTTTCCCTCAGTCTACCTAATCTCTTTTCCAGGGTAGATTTCGGAAAATTCTTGCAAATTTGGCAGTCTGAATCGAGGTGGTCAAACCCCAGACAATAAACACAGGTGGTGTGGGGATCAACCTTAGCAAAGACCTCCCTACACATACTGCAGTGTTGAAACCCAGTGGGCCTGTTTTTTTTCTTGGGTTTCTCAGACATGGTCAACCTAACCAAACTTACCCTTTTTTCGGCAATTGACCGTGTCACGGGTCTTGGAAAAAATGTACTAAAACCCGTTTTTTTTAGAACTGATACGTACCGGTAACCACATACTAAAGTAAAGTACATATTTTACCTCAAAATGATCATTTCAGCTGAACCGATCCACAGCTTTACAAGTTCCACACGGAAAACAGAACAAAACCTATCTAGTACTCATGGTACCACAGACAGAGACTTGAACCGACTATGCGGAAACAACAATTTCGGAAGAAAACCTGACCGAAAACCGATACTTCAACTGACTTTGAACCGAGCAGCAGGAGAAATCTCCGGAGCGACTGTTCAGTGAGGCGGAGTAAAGAATCTGATGCTTGCAGTTTGAATAACAACAGGCAGAGGCTTCAACCGAGCTTGAGATGAACATTCTATGCCACGCATAGAAAAGTTAACCCTATGTTCTCCGGGGCAGTTGAAAGGCAGGACCTAACTGCAATTGTCAGAATACAGCAAGACTTCATGTTGTTTGAAAGAAGAAAACCATCCTGACATCTTTTTGTTTTTTTATATCTGAGAAAAAGAAAATGGTCTATCATCGTCCCCGTAATCTCCCTCCCCCATCCCCACCCTCCCACTGAGCACCCACCTCTCCACATACTCCCTCACCCTATACTTACCCCTGAAGGTCAGTGCTGTCATCTTCTGTGGACCGGGACATGTCTGCTGTCTTCAAAGCCGAACTGCGAACTGAAGAATCAAGGTAAGCTCCGTATAATGGCAGTCAATGATGTTTTGAACGTATGTTAATATCTAAGCCATTTTTAGGTGTTTTTGCACCAGATTTTCAACATGGACTTTTTGGGACCCCACCTCATGAACACTGGTGCTGTCATTTCGTTACTCAGCTCCAAAAGGTGATTTGCGGTCACTGTGCAGAATCACCTTTTGGACTGATCGACAAAATGACAGTGCCAGTGTTCATTAGGTGGGTCCCAAAAAGCCCATGTTGAACATTTGGGGAAAAATGTCTGAAAAATGGCAGTTTTATGAGCATGCTTTGTGCAGTTTCTACGCATGTGCATACCTTTAGTGATTTACAATATTTTGACTCCACATTTTCAACACTGACATTTTTTTCACATCACCTCATGAACAGTACAGCTGTCATTTTTCAAATCCTGCCCGAAAGGTGGTTTTGCATCTGTGGTGCAGAATGGCACGGTTGCTGTGTGAAATCACCTTTTGGGACCAGTGAACAAAATGACAGTGTCAGTGTTCATGAGGTGGGGTACCAAAAAGTCCATGTTGAAAATCTGGTGATAAAACTCCTATTAATGGCCAAGTTCATCTGAAAAAATAAGGAAATTCATTGAAAAAAACTTTGTTTAATGCACCATTAGGGTTGAACAGTTAAAAGTAGGGAAATGCAAACTTAGGATTCCCAAACATAAGGCTCCACTCCCACTGCACATGCAGGAACAGGCATGAGGGGGATTTAAGCTTCCCAACACCCCACCCACACCCTCGGCTTCCAGTCCTAAGATCTCACCCCAACCTTGCATACAGGAGCAAGCGTGATAGGTGTACCTTGGCATTTCAAACCCTAATGCTCACCCAGTTCTCTTATTCTGTACCCATATTACATTACTTAGTATTGGAATGGAGTGAACATTAGGGTTTGAAATGCCAAGGTACACCCGTCACATTTGTTCTTGCAATCAGGGTGAGGGTGAGGTCTTACGATTGGAAGCCAAGGGTGTGGGTGGGTGTTGGGTTTGGGAAGCCTAAGTTCCACTCATGCATGTTCCTGCATGTGCAGTGGGAGTGGGGCCTTATGTTTGGGAACCCTATGTTTGCATTTCCCTACTTTTAACCATTCAACCCTAATGGTGCATTAAACAACTTTTTTTTGCAATTAATGATACATTATATATATATATGTATATGTCATACTGGCGCAGTAGCACCAGTATATTAGGGTTGAATGTAAACTTCTATGTTAAACCCAAACCTTAGAACCTTAATAACTTTAGAACCACTCAACAGATTTATACAAAATTTGGCAAGCACAATCTCCAGGGGTAGGTCCATTGAGGTGCAGAATTTCATGCAGTTTGTAAGATAGAAACGGTCAAAGAATCTTAAATTCACCATTTGTTTCACATTTCTTTGTCCACCTGTATCTCAGAAATGCCTTTATGCTGTGGTCTAGAATTTTCAGGGTAGAAAGCCTTTGGGTCACAGACGTGCTTTTGCAGGTGTGGTGAAAAAATATTAATCCGTTCCAAAGTTATTAAATTTTCAATTTCCCATTATTTCCTATGGGGAAAAATGATATGTATAATGAAAGTTAAAGTATTTTTCTCACACTGTCATCTAGTTTTGCATAATTTGCACATAAATAACTTTGTAACACTTCAATGGATTTGCATGAAATCTGGCATGCCTAAACTCTGGAGGTAGATTTCTTGATGTGGTAAATGTCATGCAAATCCATTGTGCATTTTCTGAGATACTTTGTCTTAAACATCCTTAAACTTACATGATTTGTTCCCATTGTGCAGTCTTCCAGTTTCGCATATTTGCACCTTAATAACTGCAGAACCCTCTCAGTGAGTATATCTGTAAATGTGATAAATTTCATTTGAGCATCTTGTGTGATTTGTGAGTTATTGTGTCTCAAACATCATTAAAGTTACATGTTTTTTTCCATTTTTTACTAAGTCTTCCAGGTTTTCATAATTTGTACTTTAACAACTTTGGAGCCCTAACACATATGTGCATAACATTTTGCAGGCATCATTTCACAACCCCAAAACACACCCCTCAAGCCTGTTCTTGCATGCACAGTGGAGTAGGTTCTTAGACTTGGGAGCCCTAAGGTTGTATTTCACTACTTTTGGTGCTTCAACCCTAATGGTGCATTAACAAAGTTTTTTGCAATGAATATATATAAAGTTATGCAACAGAGGTGGACATAAACGTAGTGTGATAAATCTGTTTATCTGAGTAACTGTGTACATAAATTTCATTTGTAGACACACTTACTAGGTTACACTTCATTTATATACACAGTTCTTACATCACAGGTGATTTATCTAAACAGTTTCTATGTCATGAGTCTCCCCCCCGCCGTCTGCCAGCACTACTTCTCCATCTTCTCCCATTTATTCCCAGTTCTGCAGTACTGCCAGCCTCCACCCCATCCCTGCTCTTTAGCTCCAACCACAACCTAAACTTATAGCCAGAAAACTTCTACCAAAAAACCTGCACCTGCAAGTAGAGTTTGATTTGATGTCTGTATTTATTTTGCCACTGCAGTCTCTCACTGCCACCCCACTTTTGCTGCTTAGTACTATGGCCACTTTCCTCAATTTGTTTTGTGCCTTCCCCGATACTGAAGCAAACATCTGGTTCATAAACTCCGATTTAAAAAGAAAAAGAAAACTGTCCAATTCCAGCTTTTTTTTAATCATCATCCCACTTTCAATACACACTACCGGCCCCGGGAAGCATCCACACTTGCGAAGTGGAGCCACTATACTAACATACTAAAATGCCAGCAGAATAGGTATAATGGCCTCTCGAGTCTGCTCGATTTTCAGCACCCGCACTGAGGGCTGATTTTGGTGTGTCCCCCCCTTCCCCTTGAGTTATACTGTCCCCAGTCCCAGATGTTCCACCTGTATTGGGCCTGGTCAGATTTACCCTCCCTGTGTACCTGTCCCATCCCCTCTTAAACCCATCCACAGTCTCCACCTCTACCAGCTCCCTGGGCAGTGCATTCCATGGCTCCACCACCCTTTCAGTGAAATAACATCTCCTCCTCTCCCCTCTGAGCCTGCCCCCTTCCAGCTTACACCGGTGACGTCTTGTTGCCCCACCCTCCTTCCTTTGGAACACCTTGTCTGGGTCTTCTTTATTGATCCCTTTCATGTACTTAAAGACCTCTATCATGTTCTCCCCGTCCCTCCTCTTCTCCAGGGTATACATGTCGAGCTCCTTGAGCCTCTCCTCATAGATCCTCTCCCCCAGGCCCCAGATCATTTTAGTTGTCCTCCTTTGGACCCTCTCTAGGAGTGTAATGTCCCTCTTTAAATTTGGTCTCCAGAACTGTACACAATACTCGAGGTGTGGCCTAACCAAGCAGTTGTACAGTGGAAGGATCACTTCCGCCTTTCTGGAGGTAATCCCCCCTGGCGATGCATCCCAGCATCCTATTTGCCCTTGCCGCTGCCCTCCTATAGGTCTCTGAGTTGTTCATTTTGACATCTACCATTACCCCAGGTCCCTCTCACCCTCCATGACTTGAATCATGTCTCCTCCCAAGGTATACTCCGGCCTGAATTTCTGACTCCCAGGTGCAGAACCTTGCACTTCCCCACATTGAATTTTAGTCTCCATTTTCCCTACCACTTTTCCAGAGCCTCCAGGTCCTCCTGCAAGGCCACGCTCCCCTCCTCCTCATCCACCACTGTACCTTCCCCCCCCAATGTCTGAGATATAGGCATTGAACAGCAGTGGCCCCAGCACTGACCCCTGGGTAACCCCACTAGTAAACCACTTTGGGGATGAGGCTAACCCTCCAACCACCACCTTCTGAGTATGCTCAGAGAGCCAATTTCCTATCCATCTTAACAACTGTCTCCCTACCCCCATTTCCTTCAGCTTTGCCAGCAGGCCACTGTGGGGTACTGAATCAAATGCCTTGCTAAAGTCCAGAAAGAGGATGTCCACTGGCCTACCCTGGTCCAGGGCCCTTGTCACCCAGTCATAGAACTCAACATGATTTGTCTGGCACGATCTTCCCATGACAAAGCCATGCTGCCTATCGTCCAAGTACCCAGTTTGCTCCAGTAACCCCCATAGCTTTTCCTTGACAATACCCTCCATCACCTTGCCGACCACCAACATCAGGCTGACTGACCTGTAATTTCCTGCCTCCTCTTTTGATACCCACTTGTGGATTGGCATGACATGGGCCACCCTCCAGTCTTGGGGTACCCACCCAGTCCTCAGAGAGATGTTGAAAAGCTCCACTAGAGGGACTGCCAGAACATCCGCCAGTTCCCTCAGTACCCTGAGATGTATCTCATCTGGCCAGGTGCTTTCTCCATCCAAAGGGACCTGAGGGCTTCCCTTATTCTCTCTACTGGGATTTCAGCCTCTACGTCCTCCCCCTTTTCACCCTGCACTGCTGGGCCCCCCACCTGTCTATGGTGGCCTCTCCCTTTCGCCAGACCCATCAGGGCCCCTGGTCCCTACTGGTCCCACCCCTTGCTACGGTTTGCCCCTGCTCCCCTTGCAAGACATAGCCCTTCCATCTCCCCTGGTAAAAACTGAGGCAAAGTACTCATTTAGGACTTCTGCCTGTTCCCCTGCCTCTTGTGCTCAATCATCCCCTATCCTTATCTTGCTGATCTGCCTCCTTACTTTCCTTTTTCCCCTATGTATCTAAAGAACCCCTTGTCCCCTCTCCGGATCCCACTGACCAAGGACTGCTTCTTTTTTGCCTTAGCTGCCCTCACCACCCTGGTGACTCTCTTGGCTTTCAGTTCATATTCCTCCTGATCCCTTTCACTCCTTGAGCACTTGAAGTGCCCATAGGCAATTTTTTCAAATCCCACTCCCTCCACCAATCAGATGGTACGCTGTGAAATCTATGGTGTGACCAGTTAGGCCTACTTAACGTAGATGATAATGTATGGTCTTTTGTTAATAACCATGCTGTAAACACTTCGAGATGGTGCTATGACATCACTGTAAACCTCAAGAGTGCAGCTCGAGAGGTTTTCAGATGTCATGGCAGCCTCAAGAAGTGTTTTCAGCGTGGTTGTTAACCAAGAACCATACATTGTATTTTATAGTGTATGGGCTACCAAGATTGTGTAATTGCAGATTGAATTACTTTACTATACTGAATTACTTTACAGAACATTGATTGTTGTGAGCATTCTGTTTTGTTAGAACACAGAGAATAATGTATGGGCAACCATACACAACAAGGCTGTGTTTCCATCGAGGGGTTGAGATGACAGCATATGACAGAGGCGAGCTTCGAGAGGTCCGATGCTGTCATCTCAACCCTGAATGGAAACACTGCTGAGTTGTGTGGTTGACCATATTTTATTTTTTATAGTATATAGTTTTTTACATTACAGTGACAGACCCCCACTGAAGTGAAAACAAAAAATCTTGCCATTTCTTTGTTCTACTCATATAACATCAAATTTCCAGACTTTTGAAAGCTAAAAGGCATGACTTTGGGCAGTGGCTGGTTAGAAAGTAGCTAGGTGTAGAATAAATGAGAAATTTAAAATTGTATGACCTTTGAACTGTGCATAACAACTATTCGGAATGCGCATAACAAAACTTTAGAATGCGCATAATGGTTTAGAATGTGCTTAACAAGGATTTTGAGCAGGCTGATTTTTATACATAACAAAGGGTAACCATGTATTATAATAATTGTTGTAAGCATTCCATTTTGTTATACCATTGATATGACATACTCAAGAAGGCTTAACAACAGAGTGCTATCATATCGATAGCATAACAAGGTTGTAATCTGCTTGATTGCAGTTAATAATACGGGCTCCCCATACATTATAATGGCCATAGCAACCAGGAAGGGGAAAGAAATGATTAAACAAAAACAAAACACAAAAGTATGTACAAAAAAAAAGGAAACTAGCCACACTATAAATAATTTCAACTATCACACAAAGTCTACCCCTATCGCATAAAGGAAATATGCGGGGGGCAACTGTGTAATAAAGCATTTATCTTGCAGTTGCCACTGACCTCTCATAACCATCACTCATAGCTCTGCCACTCATGAGGTTACTTGAGGTCAATGGCAACTGCACAAAATAAATGCTTTATCACACAGTCGTCCCCTGCATATCTCCAATGGAGCCACTGACTGGTTCCGGTCTTACCTCACTGTCTGGTCTCAATCTATCAGAGTTGGTGACTCCTTCTCCCCCTTCATAATCAGCATAGACGTACCCTCATTGCTCAGCACTTGGCCCTGTCCTATTTTCCATTTTCCTGAATGATCTCCCTGATGTCTGCTCATCTGCATGCATACACACGTATGCAGATGAAACAGTGTTATTCTCAGCTGGGAGCTCCCCAGCTGAAGTGACTACCAGTCTGCAGCTGGACTTTAACAATGTCCAACATTGATTTAGGGCTAAACAACTCTCTCTAAATGTCAAAAAAACGGTCTCTATGACCTTTAGTACCAGACAAAAACTGTCCAGAATGGACTCCACCCCCAACTTTCACACACTGACAGGTACTAAACTGGATGACGTCTCCTTATTTAAGTATCTTGGGCTATGGCTAGACAGAAATCTAGACTTTGGTGTACACATAGATGCTATTCACAATAAACTCCTCCCCAAGCTCTGTGCCCTGCACAGACATAGCAGCTGACTGCCCATGCATGCCAGGTGTGAAATTATTCAAAAGATTATTCTCCGTCTTCAATTTTGGGGACATTGTCTACAACTCTACACCTAAGACCACCCTAGCCAGAGTAAGACACTCTCTTCAATTCTTTCTGCCACTTTGCCCTTGGCTGTCCCTCTCTCACCCACCACTGCTATCTCTATACCTCACTCTCCTTTCCATCCCTCACTGCCAGGCACCTGTCCCATACTGCCAACTTAGTAGGTAGGTTCTGGCTCAGCACTCTTCCAACTTACCTGTCCTCCCTGTTATTAATCCCTCCCCCCTCCAACTACTCACTTCGATCCTCAACTCACACAATGCTCACCCTCCCTCCGCTGTGTACCACAACTGGTCACAACGCCTTCTCATATCTCTTCCCCGGCTCCTGGAACTCCCTCTCCCTCAAACTTCGCTCTGCCCATTCTTGCCGATACCTTGCTTTCCTTCTTTGGAAACACTCAGCACCCTGCTGCAACTGCAACTAACCCCTTTCATACCTTGCCCTTTATTAATTCCCTCCTCTGCAACTGCTATGCACACCCCAACATTTCTCGTCCCTAATCCACTGCTACCCCACTGTCACTCTTGCTTCCCTCCATGCCTACTACTACACTGTACTATCCACATGCTCTCCCTCCCTTCCCCCTCTCTCCATACCCCTAGCCCAATCTCACTTTGCTCAGCCAGCTCTCCTCCCCCTTGCAGAGTTCTCCACATACTGAAGGGGTGTAGGATCTGGCTTCCCATTACCTTCATCTTCCCCCTTTTCCTCCATAGCTTTCACCCCCTTCAACCCTATCCCTCTCCTTTTAGACCCATCTCCTGCCATCTGCCAGCTTTCTCTTAGACCTCTCCTCTTAGATCTCTCTCCTCTGGCATGGTTCTCTGCATCATGATGGTGGACAAGGCCTGGCTTCCTTATCCCTCTCCCTGTAGACCAGCTCCACTTTCCTCTGCCAGCTCCCTATCCCCTTGCAGGGTTATCTGCATCCTGAAGTGGGTGAAGGTGCTAGCATCCCTATCCCTCCCCCCATAGATCAACTTTACTTTCCCCTGCCAGATTCCCACCCCCTTGCAGAGCTTCTCTGCATCCTGAAGGGGTGAAGGCCCCCATCCAGCCCATATTATGCTAAATAACCCTGCCCTTAGTTCTTGTCCCTCCTTTTTATACACTGTGATTCCCTTGTCCCCTTGAGAGGGTTCTCAGCACCCTGGGGGAAAAAGGCCTTGGCCTCACACCTCCCTCCCTCCCCTCCCCCACTATCCCCCCCTAGTTTTACATACTAGGTCATACAGCCTGGCTACTATCTTCCCAATTTAGCGCTTACTCCTTATACTCAAAATGGCTGAATCACATGACATAAGTTAATTGCCATCTCCAACAACAATTGCTACTCTGCTCACCATGTGTCTGTGATGTACTTTGCTCATGTTTTATTCCTGGTCTGTAACGGAAATTGTATATGATTTTATACATGACACTTGCTCTTAATGTATCTATTACATGGTTATTACGTGTAATGTCTATGAGTCTGTTCTCTCCTTCCTATGTATCCCCCCCAGGATGCTTCTGGAAATGAGCTGTTTACAGTTCATGCTGCTTTGGTGAATCTCTTCTAAGTAAATAATATATATGTGCAAAAGGCAGATCAAGTCTATTATAACATTTTTCAACAACTATAATGTTATGTACATTTATGCGTATATCTGTTTTATCCACAGTGTGCAGTGCCAGATGACCCTTTGGATATGGTCCCTGCCCTGCCCAGATGTACTAAGTCTGATTAGCTTGGTGCTATGCCAGTTAGTGCCATGCTAACTTTTTTAATATGGGGGGTCACCATGTGTCTTGTTCTACCAATCCCTCTCAAAATTATCATGCAACATGAAAATTTTGAAACTGTGACGCAGCCAGCCAATTTTTTAGAACCTTTGTGAAGAATTCCTGTGCAAAAGTTTTGTGAAAACCATTGTGCAGCAAGTAGATTTTGAGAAACGTAGTGCAGCATATACATTTTGGAAACTGTCATGAAGGGAAGGACAGAGAAATGGGGGCACCCGTAAGAGATGGAGACTGTCTTGCCATCAGCAAACATTGATTTGTAATGACGGCATGATGCAGACCAGCCTAGGTCTACTGGACATGCAACATCCTCTAGAGAAATCCACATCTGGGGACTGGCCAGTGAGACAATCATAAAGGTAGCAGTCAAGAGGCCCAGCAGTTGGAACATGGACTTGGCAGGGCTTCGATCACTGGAGGCAACCATTTGAGCCTGACTGATCTGGGTAGAGAACGGTACTCTGGAAGGAATCTGTAGCCTGCGTGGCATTCAGGCCTGCGACTATAAACTGCAGACATTGCATGGGATCAGAACAGACATGGGTTCATTTTCCTGAATTCCCAGTTGGTCAGAGAAAGTACACTTGTGTAAGAACTTGTCATAACAGTACATCTTCGAGAGAATCTCTTTCATCAGGCCACACCTATGGAACTATAGCAACCAGGCACTAGGACCACACAGAAACTTTTTAGCTAGCAGTCTAATTGGGGCCACCCATGGCGACATCAGACATCAACATCCTCCAGCTTACATAAACTTAGGTGGCCCCACACCCTCCTCAATTCACCCACCGGAGACCATATACAGAGGTTCTCCATCTAGGGAACTGAGGGAGAGCTAGAGGTTCCCACCACAAGGCAAGCTGAAACAGAAGGTAGACCACCCTGGAGAGACCAGAATGGAAAAGCCCTGAGGCTAAGGGGGATGGAAGGTGGGACAACATGACCTGATGAAAGAGATTCTCATGAAGATCTACTGTTACGGTAAGTTCTTACGTGGGTGGCTGGAGGCTATAGGCCTAAGACAGGAGGCGCTGAAGCCTGCCCTTCTCCTAGAGGCAATACTCAGTGTTGTGTTTAGTGAAAATGTGGACATACTCCAAGTAGCTACAGCACAGGTTTCTGCAGCTGACACATTCCTGAAACAGGCACAGAAGTGGCCATGCCTCTGGCTGAGTGGCCACGCACAACTCAAGGAAGTTCCTTACTGTACTTCCTACAACAAAAAGCAATACAGTTGGCCAACCACTTGGACAGGCACCTTTCAAAACCAGTACGCCCTCTTTCCCAGGGGTGAAGGAAACAAAAAGCTGCAAGGACTTCCTGCAGTCCCTTTTACAGTGAACATAGCATCTGAGTATTCTATGTACATCTGAGGTATGAAGCAAGGCTCCCCCTGAACTGGCATGCTCCAGAAAATAAATCGGCAGGTGGATGGTTTGATTCAGGGTAAACTCAGACACCACCTTCGGCAGCAACTTGGGGCTGGTACATAAAAACATCCTGCCTTTTTGGAAAACCAAATAAGGTGGTTCACACATAACAGCCTGAAGCTTGGAAATCCATCAAACAGAAGTAATGGCATCAAAAAATAATTATTTCCATGACAGAAAGCGTAGCTTGTAACTAGCGGCCAGCTCAAATGGAACCAAAGTAAGTTTCCCTAACACAAAATTTAAGTCCCAAGGTGGGACTGGATTATGGATGGGAGGCTTCAATGGGGGATACCACTCACAAATATATGGGACAACTCCAGTTGTGCCACTGTATGGCTCTCTATGGGGCCATGGGAAGCTGAAATGGCTGCCAGATGTACATTAATGGCAGAGTACTGCAATCCCATATCCGAGAGCGACAGCAAGTACTCAAGAATCTGATTTACTGGACAAGTGAAAATATCCAAGTGATGGGAAGCAGCCCAAAGAGCACAGTACTTCCACCTCATGAAATAAGTGGCCCTGGTGCAGGGTTCCCTAGCAGCCATCAGGACATCAGCCATCTTTTGGGATGCCCCCAATGTAGCCATGGCTATGTCTTTGGGAGCCAGGCATACAGATGGAGTGACTTGAGGTCCAGATGGACCAGAGTGACCAGAGTGCTCTAAGCCTTTGATCAGGGGCATAGGTACTGGGGATTCCACCACCAACTGCTGCAGTAAGAGGAACCAGATCTGATGAGGAAAGAAGGAAGCGATGAGTATCAGAGTTGCTCCCTCTATCTGGAGCTTGATCAATACCCTCTGAATGAGAGAGAAGAGAGGAAAAGTGTAAAAGAACCTCCCTTTCCAGAAGAGTTACAATGCGTCTTGCCAGAAATAGGCCCTGGAGTGAGCAAGCAGAAACGCAACAGTTTTGCGTTGAGTGGGGATGCAAACAAGTTCAACTCTAGATGACCCCACTTGTCGAATAGGTCTTCTGCCACTGAGGTCAGCAGCTCCCAGTCATGCATTCTGGACTGCAACCTGTCTGTCTCCCAGGACATTTTGGATGCGTGAAATATGTACTGCCAACAGTTCTAGACCCTGTTCTAGAGCAAGGAAGGCTCACCAAGAACAAGGGGTGCGTTAGCCAAACAAAGTCAGCAACCAAAATTTAAAGGCTTGCACACCGAGTGCACATAAAGATAGCAGACCACCAAGTGTGCATCTAAAAAATATTTTTAATTTTTGTATGTATATGTTTTTGGGTTTCATGTGGTAAGCATTAAACATATTTTTGAAATGCACACATGGTGGTCTGCTATCTTTATGCACAATCATTGTGACAGCCTTTGAATTTTGGTTCCTGTTCTAGAGCCTAGTACCAGACCCTCCTCGCTTCTCTGCATAGGGGGTATGAATGGGCCCCCCTTGCTTGCTTATGTAGTGGACTACACTGATGTCCATCTGCACCAGCAGAGGCCCCAGAGACAGGTAAGGCTGGAAGGCCTGCAGGCCATACAGGACAGTCCTCATCTCTAGGACGTTTATGTGGAGGGAACTCTCCACTGCTGTCCAGGCACTTTGGGTCTGGTGGGGTACCACATGTGCCCCCAGCCCATCCTCGAAGCATCCATGGTGAGGATCGGATGAGGGGAAGGGATCTGGAAGGGAACCCCTTTGAGAAAATTGTTGGGTTCCATCCATCACTGAAGCACCTTCTTTACAGGAGAAGTAACTAGAACCCTCTGTTCTAGATTGTCAGTATGCTGATCTCATTGGACTCTAAATGTCCATTGAGGGATCCGCATGTGCAACTTAGCCAGGAACCATGACAGTAGCTGCCGCCATCAGTCCCAGTAGCAACAGGAATGTTCTGGCTGTGACATACCAATTGCTGTAAACAGCTGGGCCTGAGCAATCAGGTCTTCTGCCCTATCTTGCAGCAGAAAGACTGCTCCTTGAGCAGTGTCCAGTATAACTCTGATGTACTGGAAGCACTGGCAAGGAGTCAAGATTGACTTGGGCAAACTGACAGTGATCCCCTAGAGCATTGAACAGTAGTCTGGTGCGGGCTAGGGTGTAAAACACTTGCTCCTGGGACTAGGCTTTGAGCAACCAGTCATCCAAACAGGGGAAGACATACAGTCCCTTCCTTCTGTGGGCAGCTGCCACCACCACTAAGCATTTGGTAAAGACCTGTGGGGCAGATGACAAGCCAAAGGACAACACTCTGAACTGGTAATGATCTTCCTGGAACAGGAACCTGAAGTACTTCCTGTGGGAAGCACCATGCGTCCTGCATGTCCTGGGAAGATATCCAGTCTCCCTTTTGTAGTAGGGGCAGCAGGTTTTGTAGGGTGACTATCCTGAACTTTCTGTATTGAATATAGAAGTTCAGATCTCTTAGGTCCAGGATGGGCCTCAAATCCCCTGTGGATCTGGGGACCACAAAGAAGTGGGAATAGAAGCCTCTGTTCCTCCCTCTGATCCCTGGGAACTTGACTCTATAGCCCCCTTCTGCAGCAGTATGCAAACTTCCCCTAGTAACCCACTTCAGAGATGCTGTTGCCACCCAAAATCTAACTCAGTTGGTTCCCTACCCTACCAGGCTCAATCACAATACAGGCAAAGGGACCCTCATTGACCAAATATTCTCCAATCATCCAGAACGTATCACCAATGTTCAGGTTCAGTCAGACTCACTTAGCAATCAATCCCCGGTCACCTGTTGCTGGTCAAAAAGCTACAAATCACCTCCCCCAATATTTCTAGGTACCATCTCCTTAAGAAAGGCTTGCTAGGGCACCTCAGTAATTATCTTCTCAACCATGACTGGACCCCTCTTAGCAGATGTACATCTGTGGATGATGCACTGTTCTTCTTTATTAATTCCTTCAACACTGCCTATGATATCTTTGCCCCCTTTGTAAAGTGGATTGCTAAGGACCGTTTCTCCCCCTGGGTCACCCAGTCCCTAATTAACCAAATGGCTGCTCGTGACAACCTGTGGCACTGATCCCTGGAATCTGGCTGCCCCGTCGACCGTCAACTTTACAGTGCTGCCCACAACTCCTGCACCTGGGCCATCCACCAAGCCAAGGCTGCCTACTAGCAAGACAAACTCTCCACTTCCTGGGCCAGGGGTGTAATTTCTGGGAGAATATCAAAGAACTCTCTGGTAAATCACCCCCCCTTCCCCCTGCTTATAAATGGGGGTCCTCTCTCAAGATTCTGACCAGATTGCCAACACCTTTAATGCGGCTTTTACTGATTTTAGCTCTGTGCCCCCCTCAATTTTTTCTCCCCCTCCACTGAACTGTCTCCCTCCCTCTGGTGTCCCACCCTTCCATTTTAAGAGTATCTCCCTGAGTATTGCACGCTCCTACCTCACTAAGTACCTTGGCAAATCTAGACAAAGTGGTAATAAACTTGACCTTAAATTACTCAACCTATCTTTTGATGCAGTACTAAACCCCCCTAATCAAAATTTTCAACATGTCATGGTCAATTCCCTTCCCTTCCCCATGGAAACACATGGTAGTCACCCCCATCCACAAGAACTGCAACCAAACTTCCCATAATAACTACAGGCCTATTTCCATCTTGCCCCCCCCCCAAAGCACTCAAAAAAAATTGTTGCCGACCAACTCTCTGAATTCCTGGAATCCCACAGCTTTCTCTGTCAACAGCAACATGGCTTCAGGAAGGGCCACAGCACCTCTACTTCCCTCCTGAAGTACACCTCCTATATACATGACGCCTTGACCAAGGGGCCTTGGTTGGGTCAGTGTACATAGACCTTTGACATGGTCACTCCCATTATCAGATGCCTTCCTTTCCACTGGCCTATCCCAGGATGCCACAGCCTGCTTCTCCCACTACCTGGAAGGTAGATCCCAGCAAGTAAAGATAAATGGCACCCTATCCATTAGCTTTCCAGTGTACTCGGGGTCCCTCAGGGCTCCTTTCTTGGTCCACTATTATTTACACTGTTCCTGAAGTCCCTCCCCATAGCCTGCTCCGGTCATCTCCTCCTCCTCTATGCGGATGATGTGGTGCTATTCAGTCGCAATCATGATCCCTTCCTGCTCCAACAGGATCTGCAGTGCCACTTCAACAAAACTGAATCCTAGCTTTCGACCCATAAACTTATTCTCAACTATAAAAAAAAAAAAGGTAATGCTATTCTCCCACCACTAAAATAAACACAAATCTGCTGCTCTCTCCATCCTCAGCTCTCATGGTATCCCCCTGGAACCTGATCCCCATTTTAAATACCTTGGGATCACCCTAGACTCTGCCCCCTCCTTCTACGAGCATATTACCACTGCTCTGCAGTTAATGCTATAATCGGCCTTCCTTATAGAATAAAGTCTTGTCTCCCCCCAGCAGCCCTTAGATTGGCTATCTCTAGCTCTATCCTATCCCTGGTAGACTATGGCATAGTCATCTATGGCTCTGCATCTAACTCAGCCCTTAATAAAATTAAACTAGCCTTAAACAAAGCCTGTCTAGCCACTGGCTGTGACAGGCTGAC
Organism: Neoceratodus forsteri; assembly: GCA_016271365.2. Taxonomy (NCBI): domain Eukaryota; kingdom Metazoa; phylum Chordata; order Ceratodontiformes; family Ceratodontidae; genus Neoceratodus; species Neoceratodus forsteri. The sequence continues at coordinate 1,076,685,474 of CM057459.1, forward strand.
ACACACATGTGAGCTCTAGCAACAATCAGCCTTAACTTCCAAGGGTGGGTTTACTATCAGACATGCCTACTAGCTAAAAAAATCCTCATGGGCCTCTCACCACTAGGCTGCAATCTTCTCCTCACTCTAGGGCAACACATGAGGACAACAAGACTCTCTGACAAAGCTGCTTTCCAAGTTCCCTTCTTTAGAACCACTGCTGGTCAAAGGTCCTTCAAATACAGGGCCCCTCTATGGATGAACTCCATCCTCAGTTCCCTCCTGTCCATACCCAGGCTAGTCCCCTTCAAAAGGAACTGTGGGACCACATCCTGGCCTCATCAAACTGTAACAGCCCTTAATTCTCTGCTGTTTCCCCTCCCTCAATCTCCTTCCTCTGTCTTTGCCTAGGACAACCCTGCTTGGGTGACCTCTGCTTCTCCTCCTCCCCTCTTCAGCCTGCCTCATGGACCTGTCCCTCATATTTCCCCCTTTACTCCATTTCTCCTGCCTCATCACTTTTCCTTTCTTCTCTGACCTGCTCTCAATATATCTGGTATTCCCCATATCATATAATAATGCCTATTGTACTGCCTCATTGTTGCTTTATTCAACAATGTATAATTCCTACTGATTCTAATACCGTGTTAGTTCTCTCTTTGTATATATACTGCGATTGTTTTCAATTGTATTTGCATATTTTGTATATATTGTCCTTTACTTGTTCTAAGGCCCGTAAATCAAATGTGTTCACACTTTGCAACTTTTTTGACGTATAGCCTTTGAAAAAGAGTCCCTGATTCAAAGGAATGTAATTTCTAGACTTCAATAAAATAAAAAAAATATATATAACACTGGTATGTGATCTGGCAGGTAGCCTGACTGGACAGGAGGTAGTTCTGGAGGCCACTCCAGAAGTTCTATAATGTGGCCTTGCTCTATGAGCTGCAGGACGCAAACATCTGTGGTGATCTCCTTCCATCTGTCCTGGTGGAGGAAGAAGTGACCTCCTAATACCATTACCTGCAGTACCGGAGGCTGGGGGTCCAGGAAGGAGTCATGTTGTAGTAGAGCCAGTGGTGAGAGCCGCTCCTCCACCTTTAAGGGCTTTTCCCATGGTGGAAGTAGGAGCAAGCAAGGCTGCACTTGCTCAGCACTTGCCCTACTGATATGGGCCCAACCTGGGTCTGTGTGTGGCACGCTGAAAGGGCACCCTCTGTCCACTTTTTGGCTGGGTGTGGTAAAAGGAATAAACTGGCCACAGAGTTCTTTCTAAGGCCTGCAGGTCAGACAAAAACCCAGGGGAAGAGTACACAGTGGGGGGGGTGAGTTAATAACAACAACAAAAATCGAAAGAGACCTAGGAGTAATTATATCAGATGACCTAAAGGTGGGAAAGCAATGTGAGAAGGCAGTAAGGAGGGCTGGGGGGATACTGGGATGCACAGGGAGAGATATCAACAGTAGAAAACAGGAAGTTGTTATCCCTCTGTACAGACAGTTAGTGAGACCCCATCTGGAGTACTGCGTGCAATTCTGGAGACCCCATCTCCACAAAGACATAGACAGAGTGGAGGCTGTTCAGAGGAGGGCAACCAAAATGGTGCAGGGTCTGCACCAGAAGAAATACAAGGAGAGACTAAAGCAGCTTAATATGTATACCCTTGAGGAAAGGAAGGAGAGGGGGAACAAGATAGAAACTTTCAAGTATCTCAAGGGAATTAACAAAGTACAAGAGGGTAGTATCTTTCAGAAGAAGAGATGTGCAAGAACAAGGGGGCACAATTTGAAGATGGGGACAGCTCAGAGGTAATGTTACAAAGTATTTTTTCACAGAGAGGGTTGTGGATGCATGGAACAGCCTTCTTGAAGAGGTTGTAGAGTCAGGAACAGTGGGAGAATTCAAGAATGCATGGGACAGGCATAAGGCAATTCTAGTGGTGGGTAGGAGGAAGTAAGCTGTTGATTAACTAGAATCTGCAACTTATTCATCAGGTAGGGAAATGGGCAGATTAGGTGGGCCAAGCGGTCCTTATCTGCCATCAAATTCTATGTTTCTCTGTTTCAGACAGGCTATCCCGCACATTGGCTCCAGAAAGTGTATAACTTCCAAACAAGGCATTCAAAATTGACTGCTGAACGTCACTAGCAAAGCCAGACACTCAAAGCCAAGAGTGCCTTCTGAGGCAGATACCAGCCACAGCTGCCCCGGCTGAGGCATCTGAGATATCATAGGTAGACCTCGAGGTGACTACCTACATCTGCCGCAGTCTGGACAGCCTTAAGCATCTCCTGTTTCTTGGGACCTTCTGGGAGGGCTTAAGCTGCTGCTCTGGCTTTTTTCCAGAGAGAGTTCTGGAATTTGACCATATGGGCCTGGTAATTGGCTATCCTGAGGCCCAGAGTGGCAAAGGCAAAGCTCCTGTTGCCCATGAGGTCCAGTTTCTCAACTCCTTATCTGTAGGAAGAGAAGTAAGATGTTGAGGTCTCTTGGATCTATCGTGGGCTGCATTTATCACCACTGAATCAGCCTGAGGTTGCCCTGCAAATATGGCTTCCCAGAGGGAGCCTGGTACAGTCTGTCTGCCTTTCTTTGCTTGGCAGGGATCAGGCTTGGTCTATAAAAGGCAGCCATGGTGGCATCCACCAGTGCAATCAGCAGTGGAATTATCAGAGGTAGAGAATCTGGTCATTCTAGAAATTTGACCAGGTTTCTCCTGGTAATGTCCTGCTCTTCAGCATCAAGCCCCATAGCTGTCAGGAGCTGGTTTATCACTGAGATGAAGGAGGGGTCATCGGAGGGACCTCTGGATATACCTGGTGGAGTCCTCACCCCTTGAGGAAACAGAGGAGGTAGATCTAGATAGGCTCCTATCCCCATCTTTTTCTTCTTCCTCCTTTTATGGGATGAGGTCAGGAATATACTCTTGATCCTCGTTGACAGGTTCTGAATAGTGCAGAGATGGTAATGAGGCCGGTAATGCCTTAGAGTAAGCCAGGCAAATTGGCATGGTAGGCATTGGTGCGGGGGCTGGCCTGGTAGGCCTCGGCATTGTCGAGGCCAGAGGAGGCACAAGGCCCTGAATAGCCTGCATGATGGAGGAGATCATCATCTGGATATTGATGGTTGTCAGCATCCCTGGAAGGCCTTGTGGCATCGACAGGAAATGCTGGATGCCCAGCATCAATGGAGAGGCCCGAAGCAGTGATGGAGCAGGCAGGAGCCGTGTCCACTGGCCATCACTGCCTCAAGATGGCCCAGTGGAATCTGCTATCAAGTGCCCCTAGAACAGCTGGGGCCTGAGTGACAGGGGTTGCAACGCTGGTGGGGGTGTCAGTAGGCCCAGTGTTGAGCCATCACCAGCCATGGAAGGTCCAGCAGAACTCACTGCCAAAACTGATTCTGTGGAGGTGAGGGTTTGGGCGGCAGGAGGTGTCACCACCAAAGTAGACAACGCTGAAGTGGCTGGCACCCAGAGCAGCGATCGAGAACTTACCGAGGGGGATGTCTCACCCTCTCTTGGTGTTTGTGCTTCCCAGTCTATTTGTCCCAGGCCTTGGACGAATGAGAACCCATGGACAGTGCTGACGATGTGAAGAAGGTTCCTGGCTGGAGCTCCTTATCCATTCTGGCTACCTTCTGTTTCAAGAGGAAGGACTGCAGAACTTTCTGATGGCACCACAGGGTAGCCTGGTTGAAGCCGCGGCAGATTTTACAGGCCTTAATATCATGAGTTTCACCAAGACAGTGGACGCAGGCATTGTGGTCATCATGGTTGTAGATTTTTTCACCACACTCACAGTATCTGAAGAGTCTGGCAGAGTCAGTCGGCATATACAATGACGTGAATAAAGTGATAACTAACTAGGGTGAGAAAAACAAAAAAGCAGAAAAAATTTGAAGAATTCGAAGTTTTGGCAGTTAACTGAAGCACTGATGACTCCATGAAGTTCAATGTGAAATGGTTGACTGTGGGAAAAGAAATAAGGAGGGTGGGGGGGCTGTCCACATTTATGTATGCTGGAAGATGTCGACATCTAATGTCGCCAAGGGTGGTCCCTAATAGACTGCTAGCTAAAATGTTTCTGTGTGGTTCTAGTGCCTGGTGGCTATAGTTCCATAGGTGTGGCCTGAAGAAAGAGACATCCTCGAAGTTAGATCTGGTGAGTCTGGTATAAGGTCAGTATAGAGAGAGAACCCTGGAGGAGTATAATGTAAAGTTTGTATAACCAGATCCCTGGAGAAGGCCTTGAGTAGCCAATCATTCAGGTACTAGAATACATTCAGGGTCTCTTGATAAAAAGCTACAGCTATCAAAGGGAAACATTTGGCAAAGACCCACAGTGCTACGGACAAGCCAAAGGGCAAGACACAAAGCTGGCAGTGCTGGCCCTCCAGAAGGAAGTGCAAGTACTGCCGGTGACAGCGTGTTTTTTTTTTTTTATTATGCTTTTGTGCCACCAGCTGCCCAGAACTTCTGCCCGGTCATGGACCCTCACTCCCACCTCCACATCAGGGGTGCCCCTTCAATACCCCTTGGCTTGCCCCCAAAGACAGGGTGAGGCACCCCTCCCTCAAAAATGTCGCAATGATGGGACAGGTTGAAGGGGCCATCCTGGAGGCTAATTGAAGCCGAGGGTGGGCTTCATCTAGGGCGGCAGGTGGTGTTATTTTTCCTCCGGTTATGTAGGGGTGGGGACGTGCAATGACGGCTATCATCCGCCCCGCCCCTGAGCCTACTTGTGGTGCCAGCACGCACGGTACACCCAGCCACTGCAAAGTGTCCGTGTTGCGCTGAACACTATACTCTCCTCCCTCCTGGAGGAGAGTAGTCATTGGATGCTCAATCCTTCTCCCCCCAGCCAGCCCTCTGATGGTCTGGGTCTGTTCCTGAACCCGGGTCGCCGGAGTCGCAAGCAGAAATCCAACTGTTGTGCCGGCGGGCTGGCCCAGTGACAGCATTTTATCTGATATGCAGGTAAGCATTATGCATATCCAGGGTACACAGCAAGTCCTCCTCTGATAATGGGGGAGGGAAGAGACTGAAGAGAACCTATCTAAAATGTACTATACCCTATGCACTTGTTCATATATCGGAAGTCTAAGATGACGTAGCTCATTTGTCTTCTTCTGTACCAAAAAAACACCATAAAACCCCTGGTTCAGTTCAGCAAGAGCATGGGCTGAACTGCCTTTTTTCCCCTCCAACAGCATACACACTTCAGTCTGCAGGAATGAAAATGTGCCGAAGGGTAAAAGCAAGGGCTGTGAAGATGCAATGGAGGTTGTGCTAGTAATTCCAGAGCATGGTCCATCTGAATAATATCCAGGGCCCAACTGTCTGACATGACCTCCCACCTCCTGGGCAGCAGTAAGAAGACCCTACACCCAAACTGGAACCCCCAGCAGTGTGGCAAGAGGGTGCAGTGTAAGAAGGGGAGACTGGAGTATCTCCCTGTCTCTTACCATTGTGGGGCCTAGAAGGGGGCCCTTCCAAGCACTATTGCTGCTGGAAGGCAGTGTGGGAAGGTTGACTTGCCCCTATGCTGGAAGCAGGTGCAGTAACCCCTATGAAATCAGCTGCCACCCTTACTACAAGAAGGCAGTAGCAATAGCAACTAAAAATAATGCTTTCCAAGATTGAAAGCATAAGCCACAGCTCATGGCAGACTCAAAAGGAGTGAATGTAAGCTTTTCCAAAACAAAACTGAGGTCCCATGGGGGCACTACATTTCATATAGGGGTCCCTAAGTGCAGAATGCCCTTGAGGAATGTATGTGCTACCTCCAGTTGAGCAGCCATACACCCATCAATAGGTTCATGGAAGGCTGATAGAGCCGATAAATGTACCTCAAGGGTAGAGTATTGAAGGCCTGCATCTGATAGTGTGAGCAGGTATTCCAAAATCTGATTTACTGGACGTGAAAAGGTCCAGTTGGTGAGAAACAGCCCATATGGCACACCGCCTCCACTTGAGGGCATAAGTGTGCCATTGTCTAGCAGCCAACCGATCATCTGCCACTTTTTGTGAAACACTAGATCAGACAATGGCTATGTTTTCATGAGCCAGGTGTGAAGGTGAAGGGACACACGGTCGGGATGAACCAGAGTGCTGCAGCTCTGTGTTGGGATATAGTGGCATAAAGGTAAGGGTAGTGGTGGTTCCACTGCAAGTTATTGCAAAAGTGGGAACCAAATCTGCCAAGACCAAAAGGGTGCAATGAGTATTAGTGTTGCACCCTTCTGTTTCAATCTGAGGAGCACTTTCTCAATGAGAGGAAAGGGAGGGAAGGCATAAAAAAACTTCCATCCAACAGGGGGACAATGAGCCTCACCAGAAAACTCCAGGCCCTGGAATGAGCAAGCAGAAGCTTGGCAGTTTTGTGTTGTGTGAAAAATGCAAAGAGGTCCAGGTCTGGGCAACCCCACTTTACAAAGACATCTTTTACCACAGAGATCAGCATTTCCCATTCGTGCATTGTGGACTGGGATCTGCTGAGCTTGTCAGCAAATACGATTTGGGTGTTTGGAACATGAACAGCTGACAGGTGAAAGCTGTATGCCAGAGCCCAATACCACAGTCTCATAGCCTCTCTGTACAGAGGATAGGAATGAGTACCCCTCCCCCCAGTTTGTTGATGTACTGCATCACAGTGATTTTGTCCAACTGCATTAACAGTGGACCTGGAGAAAGATATGGCAGGAACACACAAAGGCCATACAGGACAGCACATAGTTCTAGTGCACTGATGTGCAAGGTATGTTCCAGTGGAGTCCAGATGCCCTATGTTTGATGAGCGCCCAGGTGTGCACCCCAGCCCATGCCTGAATCATCCATGATTAGGATATGCAGAAGGGGATGAGGGAGGAATGGCATGCCCTTGAGAAGGCTGACATGCTCCATTCACCATATCAATATTCTGCATACAGGGGATGTTACAAGGACTGTTTGTTCCAAGTCATCTGTCAGTTGGTACCACTGGACTTGGAAGGGCCACTGGGGCACATGCATGTGCAGTCTGGTTAATGGAATTGTGACAATGGATGCCGCCATGTATCCTAGAAGGAGTAGGAATGACTTGGCAGTGACATAACGACTGGTGTAAATCGAGCAGGCATGAGCAGACAGACAGTTGGCCTGGTCCTCCAGTACTGAAGTTAAATTACATATACTAACCCAGACGTAGGATGTGGATTATCACTCCCGGTCACTGCTGCTCCTCTTAATTGCTTACTTAACACTGCAGATCTGATTTGTTTTACATGATTACTGTACTTATCGCTTGATCTGTAACTGAGATAACTCTGCTGAAATGTAGGTGTGTGATCCTGTATCTGTATGTATTATGGAAAACTTAATAAAAAAGTATTACCCTTAAGGAAGGCCATTCCGAGGGGTGTATCCAGCACCATCCCAATGTACTGCAGGCATTGGCAAGGTGCCAGTAAGGAGTTCAGAATATTCAGGGTCATATTTAGTCTGTCAAACAGCTGTCAGGTTCAAGTTAGAGTATGTAAGAGCTGGTCCCTGGAGTGGGCTTTTAAAAGCCAATCGTCCTAATATGGGAACACATACAGGCCTTTCCTGTGAAGGGCCGCAGCCACTATGGCAACGCATTTATTAAAAACACTCAGAGCTGAGGGTAAGCCAAAGGGTAATACTCTGAACTGGTAATGGTTCCCTTGAAGAGGAATCTCAGATATTCTTTGTGAGATTTCCTGATTTTGATGTGGATATATGTATCCTTCATATCCAGGGAACACAGCCAGTCTCTGTGGTGCAGAAGCAGGAGGAGACCCTGAAGAGTGACCATTCTGAACCTTTTGTATTCTATGAAGTGGTTGAGACCCCTGAGATTCAGAATGGGGTGCAGGTTGCCTATCCACTTAGGGATTAGGAAGCTCCTAGAATGAAAGCCAATGTTCTGTTATTCGAGAGGAACCGGATGAGTGGCCCAATTTTGGAGGAGGGACTGAACTTCCTCCTGTAACAGAGCAAAATGTTCTGCTGAGTGGTTTGTCTCAGTAGGCATATGGTCTGGAGGATTGCCCAAGAGTTCCAGAGCATGGCCTTTTTTATAATTACTGGAACCCACGCATCCGAGGTGCTTTCCTGCCACTGGGTCAAGGGGAAGGAGATACAACCACTGACAGCCACTTCTGGAGGTAAAAGTGGCTGGGGGAGAGGGAGGGAGTCAGGCTGAACCAGTGGGGGCTGCTCTCCCTGCTCCACCTCCTCAATGTGCTTTGTAATAAGCACCTGGAGTATGTGCGGAGCTGGCAGTCCTGCTAATTTTCCTTTACTCTGCTGTCTGGAAGAGGGACGCTGACCCCAGACTCCTGCAGGACAGTAGGAGCCCCAAAACCAACCCCTAGGTTGGGTATGGAAGAGGGAGTGAACAGATTTTAAGGTTTGGTCAAATGACTGGAGATCCCTTAACATTTTCTGTACATCAGGACCAAACAGTTTTGGGTCCTTAAAAGGAGCATTTAGTACTGCCTGCTGGACAGCAGAGGTAAACCTGCAACTCTAAGCCAGAAGTATCTCCTAAGGCAGATATCTGAAGCAGCTTCCCTCGCAGAGGCATCAGAAACATCATAAGCTGCTTGAAGTAGATGCTTGCCCACATCAGCACCTGCAGTGAGAGGTTTGAGTAATTCTTGCTTCTCAGAGCTTTCAGGCAAGGCCTGAACAGTGGTCTTGGCCTTACGCCAGAAGGCATTCTGATATTTCATCATATGGGCCTGGTAGTTGGCAATATGCAGGCCTAAAAATGCTGAGGCATATGTACGTTTGCCTAGCACATCCAGCCTCCTAGATTCCTTATCAGGAGTGAGGGAGCAGAGGTGTTTAGGTGCCCTAGACCTGTCATTGCCTGTAGTAGTAACCACAGAGTCCATTTCAGGATGTGTGGCATAAAAGGGCTTCCCAGAGGAGACAAGATACATTTTATCTGCCTTTTCTGGGGATGGCGGGGATGTTGTTTGATGAATGCCAAGCAGCAAATGTGGCATCCTCCAAGGCTGGCAAGAAAGGAGGCACAACCATGACAGGAGACTCAGGGAGCTCCAAAAAAAATCTAATACATTTCTTTTGGCACTGTCCTGTTCCTCCAGGGCAAAGCCCATGACAGCCTGTAGTTGCTGCATCATGGAGAAAAAAAGAAGGGACTTCTGGAGGCAACCTGGGAGTGTATTGTTAATAACTGAATCCTCACTACAGGTCCAGACAGTAGAGCTGGTACCCTGTCCCTAGGGAATCTCAGCTGGCTCCTCAAGATTCTCCTCCTCCTCCTCCTGTATTATGAGATCTGAATTATACTCATAGGCATCGTCGAAAGTGTCGACAGGCAGGTGGGAGTGAGCCAGTGATGACAGCAGTTGCTGTGGCATAGATGGGCCTGGCGTAGTCAAAGGGAGAGGTGTCGGCATCCCTGTCGATAGTGGCATAGTGTCAGGTAGGCCAGGGAACAGGTGGTATAACATTTCAGAGAATGTAAGGAGAACCACTTGGGTGCCAGCACCAGGTTGGTAAACAGGAGTGTCAGTATGAGTCAATGGTGTAGTATGTGACACCATTGACATCGGTGATGTGCTGGTGTGTGTGTGTGTGTGGGCCAGTAGTGTCTTCACCCAGCCCTGACCTTTGTGTCAAGTTGGGTGGTGGGTGGCGTCACTGGTGTGGTCAACAACAGCAAGGAAATAATAGCTGTTAGAGGTCCCTGGGGAGATCTGGAGTAGAGCGGGGATGATTTATCTTTGTCCTGGTGCTTGTGCGTATGGCTGCTAGATTATTCTTTGGGTTTTGCTGACCTAGAGCTGGTCGACACAGGCGGTGGGGTGGATTTCTTGTGGGGGTTGCTTCAAAGCAGCTTGTACTTTTAGCTGCTTCTCCAGTCTGGTCACCTTCTTTTGGAGCAAAAGCTTCTCCAAAGCATTCTTTTGGTGTCATTTGGTCACAGAATTAAAGCCCCTGCAGATATCGTAGGCTCCAATGTTGTAGTTAGGGCCAAGGCAGCAGACGCAGATATCATGGGAGTCGCTGATGTAAATTTTGTCATCACACTCACAATAACCAAATCATTTTTGATTGTTCCTTCAATGACAGGCAGGCCATTGATCAATCACTTAAAAAACTACTACTTTGTTGAAGAGAAATGAAGGAAGTGGTGTTGTAACCAACGGGGTTTCCATGCAGTGGTCTGAAGAGTCTAATCGACAGCAGGAAAAGAACTGAGAAGAGGAGGGGCTTCCCACCTTTATATGTATGCTGACACCTGATGTCATCGTGGGCAGCCCCTGGCAGCACTAAACCAGGTGTAGATGGAGGTGGGGTGTCACCTGAGAGCTAAACAAATGCTGATGGTTGTTTAATGTAGCAGATATACCCAAAATTCATGATCTGTTGATCGCATGCACACTGGGGCAAAATGGTAGTTTGCATCAATTTTGTACTGACACCTTGACAAATTTTGCGATTTTCAGCTCCACATACTTAATGCTGATTCTTGGGCCATTACTTCAAGAGTTAGTGAAATATATATTCAAGTGTGGTCTCAATGAATAGGTGGGAGTTAGAGGTTTAAAATGCATGCCCATATGTTACCTCAAAAGATTAATGTTAAAAGTTATAGGGTTAAATACCAACCACCACCCCTTAATTTCTTGTGAAATTTCAAAATATTCTTATATTTAATCTTGTCTGACAGGATTTATTGTGCTTTATAATTTTATGTTGTCTAAATGGGTAAAGAGTTTGCTTTGAAATGCATATGTGGTTGTGAAGTTTTAAGGTAATATAAGAGGATAAATTGATTAAAGGGAAGCCCCATTAATAGATAAAATTTTAGCAAGTTTATACTTTTTGAGTTCTTTACACCATATCTTCTGTTTCTATATATGTGTATGTGTGTGTGTGTGTGTGTGTGTGTGTGTATATATATATATACAAATATATATACACACACACCTACACCATGGAGCGAGAGCTTTCTCAGTAGAATATCCTGTGTTATTTCCACTGCAGTGAGGATAAATCCTGATGACATCAGCAGAGTGAGGATAAATTACATTTATCCACACTCTGCTGATCTCACCAGAATGTGGCTATTTTCACTGCAGCCTGCATTCTAAATGAAACAGCTTCAGAAAACAGTTTCTCTTTCTCAATGAAGCCTGCAACTTACTCAATTAACATTGCAAAACACAGTCATCTGTGTCCCATTGTGTTTCTAAAAGTCCTAGCCCATTACTGTGCTGATCTCAACTTCAAAAAAACTACATTCTAAATGAAACTTCTTCATAAACAGTATGTCTTTCTCAGTGCTACCTGCAACAGTTTCTCTGTCTCAGTGAAGCCTACAACATACTCAATTAGCTTTGCAAAAGACACTCACCTTTATCCCATTGTGTTTCTGACTCCCAGTCCATTCAGAACACATTCACACCACACACAGAAAGAGCAGAATACACACAAAAACAGAAAACAACACAGAAAAATTATTCATAAAACTCACTCCCATGGTATAAATTGCACATAATGTGCAGATTGTGGGATATAGGAAATATTCTCAGTCTTGCAGAGTGAGCTATGCATTCTCACTCTGCAGGAGTGAGAATATATTCCATATCCTCCTGCACAACATGTAGCTCATATATATATATATATATATATATATATATATATATATATATTATACACACACACAAACACATTTCTTTTTATTTCTGACTCTTCAAGGATGACTAAACCTTTCTGTCAAGTGGAAATGTGGAGAGGAAAATCCTAGGACTCTGCAGTGTGTACTGCATTATCCTGCCCTGACAACAAGAGACTCTGAAGTAACTCCTCTGAGTGATAAAAGTTACTGCACACTTATAGAGGACAAAGACATTCAAACCCAGTCAGATGGTGAAAATCATCATGATAAGCAATGTGCATCAGTTCCAATACCTAACTATGACCCTGCCAAACATGGCTACCATAGACAATGCTATCAAAAGTTCACAAAAGCCAAGAGTATCAGAAAGTCTGGAGAACATGCAGATGCTAGTGAACATAGCTCACATCATCATCTCAGGGTTGGTGTTCCATGTGCCTCATCATCTAGAGTGTTATTTCCTGATACATGTGGAATCTGTAGCAAATATGTAATCAAAATTAAGGGAAAGAAACAATATCCAACTGCTATTGTTGCAAAAACAGTTGAAGCCACAATGAAAAGAGTGGCAGAGCTACAGGATGACCAAGATATGCTCACAAAAATTAAGACAGAGGACCTCACTGCAAGGGAATTTCGTAAACACAAGTGCTACCTAAATTATACAGTAATCACAGGGGACAGGACCCCAGATGATCAGAATAGAAGTGATGATGAGGATAGCAATGAGCAGTCAGATGGAACTGGGTTTGAGGCCATTTGTTGTGTAATTGAAGACAATGTGCTTCAAAGACACCAAGTCATTCCAATGAAGACGGTGCATGAAATCTCGGGGCGTTGGAGTAAGAGATCAACGATACCATTATAAACTTAGAAACCAGCTGAAAAAGAAATATGGGGATTCACTTGTATTTTCAACAGCTGATCCTCAAAAAACACTAGTTGTAAGCAGTGCTGAATCCTTAACTGGCAGTGCATCAGTTACAGAGCTTTTGAGAACAGATGATAATCAAGTCATCAGGCATGCTGCTTCCTTGTTATGTGACCATATCTAGCAAGGGCTTTCAGTTCAAGGAGCCATCACAAAGCTTCTAGGGAATCAGTTGACCAAGCTGGTGAGCATATATACAATCAAAGTGCCAAAATTCCAGGTGGAACCAAACACTTTGCTGCAAATCAAATGGCCTATGATAAATGGATGCTAAATCAGCCACATCTAGCAAAATTCAGAGAGGCACTTTAGGAGATGACTGGCCATTACAGTTCAGCCAGTAATCCGCAAAAAGCATGGAGGTCATCTGAAAAAATCAAGTCAGAACAATGCGTCAAATCCATTTGTTGATCTCTCAAAAGCCTTTGATCGGGTTGACCACACATTACTGTGCTCCTCTCTCCTGTCACTTGGCTTCTCCTCCCCAGCTCTTGCATGGATCAGTAATTACCTCACAGGCAGGCATCAGTACACCAAATTCAACAAGGTCCTGTCTGAGCATGCCCAGGTTAACTGCAGAGTCCCCCAGGGCTCTGTCCTGGGGCATCTTCTGTTCTCTCTCTTCATAAATGAGCTACCCTTGGCTCCGGCTCTAGGGTCCTCAGTGCTGTATGCAGACGACCTAGTCATCATGGCCAAATCCCAGGACATCGCCACCATTAACACCAAACTAAACTCGGACTTCGACCACATCCAAACTTGGTTGCAGGACCATAAACTTGTTATTAACCTACAGAATATGCAGGCCATGCTATCTGGCTCAGCAGCCAAGTTAAAAGCCGCCCCGGATTCACTACAGATCTCCGGGGCTGATGGGTCACCACTGACTGTCGCAGGCTCGGTCAAGTACCTGGGGGTGACCCTTGACCCGCAACTGGATATGAATTTGCACATATGAAATACATGCAAGGCCTCAAACTGCAAGCTAGGTCAGGCTTACAGAGCAAAAAGCTGTCTAACTCCAGCTGCCCGTCTTGCTCTAGCCAGGGGAGTCCTCCTACCCACGCTTTGCTACGGACTAATCACCTTTACCCACATTGCAAAAACTAGTCTAGTAAAGTGGGACTCAGCGTACAACGACATATGCCATTTTGCGCTCTCAGCCCCCCGCCTTCCTCACCGCTGTGAGCTTTACACCCGGCTTGAGTGACTCCCACCGGAAACTTACCGCTCTTATGTCATGGGCAACTTCATTGAAAATATTGTCAGAACTGCCACCCCTCAAAACCTTGCCGAGACCCTTGTTCTTGCTACACCCTCCTACAACCTGTGATCCAGCAGCTCCCATGCCTCCTGATACCTAAAACCCACACACAAATGGGTGACTGAGCTCGCTGCATATGCGCCCTGGTTTGGAACTCTCTTCCAACTAGCACTCGCTCCTCTCCCTCGCACCAGAGCTTTAAAGCCTCCCTCTGGGGTTTTCTCAAAATGGCTGCCACCTGTCTCTGCACTAGACAAACTCTCTCAGCCTGAGATGCCCCAACTAACTGAGATGCTACCTAAACATTACGACTTGGGCAGAGCACAACCGTGCTCATACTCCTCCTGTTCTCACAGCATATATAAAGATGGACCATTTAAGCCCACCGGCAAAACAGGGTGAGCACTATAACTGTGCACTCCTTTCTCTCGCACTGGGCCCACTCTATCCCAACTGTGACTCCTCCTTATTCTAACTGCTAGCCTTACAACTTGCTGCCTGAAGCGATGAATTCACACTGCACTTCTTCCTACTAACTGTAATGTTTAATACTGTATTGTAATACCTGTTTTTGGTATTGTTGTCTTACAATGTCCCCATGTTCTGGTCACTTTATATTAACTCTTCATTAATATTTGCCTGATGAAATCTGATGCTTGTAAAGTCCCTGTTGTGCTAATTCTATGTAATGTAATCCTCCACTTGTATTTGCCTGATGTTCATGTATGTACCTTGTAATCTCCCAGGTCGCACCTGAAAATAGGCACTTGACTGTCTAGTGTGCTTACCCGGTTAATAAAAGCAAATAAATAAATAAATATTGACTCCTCTCAATTAAGAGTTTATCAACCCATTCAGAGCTAATTTAGATGCTGAAAGATTGTACAATTTATCCTCAGGAGCACCTGTTACACCTCATACTGAAGAGAACCTCACCAGTATCATTGAATGAGGTACAGAGATATATCAACAGTTTGTCAAAGAAAGACTAGAAAAATTGTCAAAAGAAATATTTTGATCCAATTTCAAAAGCCCCAGCGAAGACCTTAAATGATGCAAACAAAATAGCGTAAGTAACCACCACAGGAAAAGTTACAGAACTTAAATTTGAAAGAGATATATTGGGAAAACTTTTAGCCATTTCAAACAAGCACAACTTCCCTGTAGATATAAACAAGTTATTAACATATTGCCTGGGCCCAGTCCCGCTGAGTCCAGCCAATTCAAATGGAACTAGACGGACAACACCAAAGAGCAAGTTACTTGAAGTGCTAGCAGAATACTGTCGGGTGTTAGACACTTCAGAGCTTCCCCCCAGGAAAAGTGTCTCAGCATACATAGCTGATTTAATGCCAACAGTGTGGGTTATGAAAGGAATCCCTGAAGCCTTCTGTGAGCTGGCAAACTCCTGAATAGTCTTCCAAAGGGATTTGCAAGAGTGGATGTTGTTGCAAATACATAGAGCAATCAGTCAAAGAGGCTGAGAAATTTCAATGAGGATTTAGTAAGAAGCAAATTATCAAGGGTCCCAACACCAAAGTGCCAAAGAAGTTCAGTTACTTCCTTTCTAATAGATCTAACAAGGAGTGCCTGATTGACTTGATCATGATCATGAATATGTATACCCTTGAGGAAAGAAGGGAGAGGGGGGACATGATAGAAACTTTCAAGTACCTCAGTGGAATCAACAAAGTCCAAGAGGGTAGCATCTTTCAGAAAAAGAGACTTGCAAGAACAAGGGGACACAATTTAAAGATAGAGGGAGGGCGGTTCAGGGGCAATGTGAGGAAATATTATTTCACAGAGAGGGTAGTGGATGCATGGAACAGCCTTCCTGAGGAGGTTGTGGGGTCTAAAACTGTGGGAGAATTCAAGAATGCATGGGACAGACATAAGGCAATTCTTGTGGGGGGTAGGAAGAAATAGGCTGTTGGTTAACCAGGATCTATGACCTATCCTGTAGGTAGGGAAATGGGCAGACTAGATGGGCCAAGCGGTCCTTATCTGCCGTCAAAGTCTGTGTTTCTATGTTACTATGTTTCTATGCAGGTCTGGGGAGAGAATTGCATGAGTTTGCCAGAGGGCCAAGTGATTTATTTTTTGAAGAGAGACAAATGCTACATGGTCACCAGAGAAGGGACTGTAGTTGTGGATGATTTCTGTTCTGACCAGGAAGAAGCAGACACAAAAATTGCCCTTCATGTGCAACATGCCATTACAATACGTCCAAGCCCTCTCATCATCTGGGGATACCCATATGCCAGTAATTTTACTGTCACTATTTCCAGAATGCGAGCAAAGTATATACCTGGACAATGGCCACAGTAACAATAGGAAAATCTTTGACATTAGCAAGTGTGAAATGAACACTGCAACAAAGAAAGCCTTAGTCGGTTTCCATGCATTCACAGGCAATGACTATGTGTCTGCGTTCTTCAAAAAAGAGTACAATTTGCTGGAACATCCTTCAAAAGCACCCCAAATTCCTGGATACCTTTCAGAAACTTGGGAGTAACTGACAAGTGGATAAGGGTGTTGTAGCTCTTTTGAAGGCCCATATCTGTAAATTGTATGGAAGGAAGCAAGTTACTAGTGTAAATATAGCGAGGCAGATCTTTTGGGAGAAAGACAACAGAATAACTGATCTGTCTCTGCCACCACCCTGCCAGGAAACCTTGAAGTTACATGTTCTACGAGCCAACTACATCTGCTGATTGTGGAGGCTTTCTTCTGCTGCAGTTATCAATGCCCCAAGTGCAGCTTTGCATTGTTGGACTGATGATCTCAATGTAAAGTGGACAGACACACCTTTTCCAGATGATGTTACGTCTCTGCTCTATAATGTAAATGATGAGGACCAAGATGTATGTGATTATCAAGATGACATTGGCGTATATGACGATGATGAAGATTTTTCCTAGATGGACAAGACTAAGTTCCACTACTTTACCAACAGTCACATTTTAAATGTTACATTTTTTTGAAATAAAAATTGTTTGTGTAAACAAAGGCGTTTTTTTTTCTTTTACATAAATGTCCTTTAAAAAAAATTTTTAAAATTAACCTTTGAGGCAACTTATGAGCATCCATTTTAAAGCTGTAACTCCCACCTATTCATTGAGATCACACTTGAATGCATATTTAAATTAGTCTTGAAGTAATGGATCAAGAATCTGCATTAAGTATGCGTACCTGAAAATCGTAAAATTTGACAAGGTATAAACTTGCTAAAATTTTGTTTATTAATGGTGTCTTCACTTTTATCAATTTATCTTCTTATATTACCTTAAGACTTCAAAACCTCATCTGCATTTCAAAGCAGAATTCTTACCCTTTTAGACAACATAAAATTATATTATAAAGTGCAATAAATCCTGTCTGACAACATTAAAAATAAGAATATTTAGAAATTTCACAAAAAATTAAAGGGACACTGTCAGCTTTGTCCCAACATTTTTGCAAATTTCTGTTCAGTGTTCCCTGAGGCACTTACTAAACAAACAACTAGAGTAAAATGCCCCTGCACATGCCAAGAGTAATATTTAGTAGTGATTTACCTCTATTTTTTCATTACTTTATGTCCGAACAGTCCAAACGTAAGTAAGCTGACCTCCGGAAGCACATCCATCCTGAGTACACACATTTGTAACAGAGCGCAGTCACGAGGTGAAATTTTTAGCTTGCCCTGTAAACGAAGCACTTAGATTGTGTATTTCTTCAGCTTAAATTGAACTATGCCTCTCGTAACAAAAACCGAGCAGTAATACAACTAAAAAACACAGTTGAAAAGTGGAGCTGAAATCCCGTTCATGCGCACTAGGGCATGGGCTCTGCTCCAGTTAGCCAGCCTTGGAGTGGGTCCCAAGGTGGTAGCCCGGATAAAAAACTGGCTGGACAACAGGACGCAAAGGGCAAAAATAAACGGAGTCCACAGAGAAGAAAGGAGGGTAACTACTGGGGTACCGCAGGGGTCGGTACTGGGACCGGTCCTCTTTAATGTCTTTATAAGTGACATTGGAGAGCAACTGCAAGGAAAAGTATGTCTCTTTGCAGATGACACAAAGATCTGCAACAGGGTTGATACACAAGGTGGGGTGGAAAGGATGAAAAGGGACTTGGCAAGGTTGGAGGAATGGTCAACTATATGGCAGCTCAGATTCAATGCAAAGAAGTGCAAGGTAAAGCATCTGGGAAACAAAAACCCAGGGGAAGAGTACACAATGGGGGGGGGGGTGCATTAATAACAAAAACAAAAATTGAAAGAGACCTAGGAGTAATTATATCAGATGACCTAAAGGTGGGCAAGCAATGTGAGAAGGCAGTAAGGAGGACTGGGAGATGCTGGGATGCATAGGGAGAGGTATCAACAGTAGAAAACAGGAAGTTGTTATCCCTCTGTACAGACAGTTGGTAAGACCACATCTGGAGTACTGCATGCAATTCTGGAGACCCCATCTCGGCAAAGACATAGTGGAGGCTGTTCAGAGGAGGGCAACCAAAATGGTGCAGGGTCTGCACCAGAAGACATACTGTACGAGGAGAGACCAAAGCAGCTTAATATGTATACTCTTGAGGAAAGGATGGAGAGGGGGACATGACAGAAACTTTCAAGTATCTTAAGGGAATTAACAAAGTACAAGAGGGTAGCATCTTTCAGAAGAAAAGATGTGCAAGAACAAGGAGGCACAATTTGAAGATAGAGGGGAGACGGCTCAGAGGTAATGTTAGAAAGTATTATTTCACAGAGAGGGTTGTGGATGCATGGAACAGCCTTCCTGAGGAGGTTGTGGAGTCAGGAACAGTGGGAGAATTCAAGAATGCATGGGACAGACATAAGGCAATTCTAGTGGGAGGTAGGAGGAAGTGAGCTGTTGATTAACTAGAATCTGCAGCTTATCCATCAGGTATGGAAATGGGCAGACTAGGTGGGCCAAGTGGTCCTTATCTGCTGTGAAATTCTATGTTTCTGTTTCTAAATAGGGTTGAACTGTTGAAACCAAAAAACAAACAAGCAAATAAAATATGTTTCGTCACAGACTATAACAACATGGCAGATCAAATTGGGGTAATTGTTAAAAAAATACTGGTCCATTTTGACTAGTGACGTCAGACTCTGGCTCGCAATGGGATATACCCCATTGCTGTCTTTTCAAAAGGCTCCTAGCATTGGGGATCAAATTGTGTCCAGCAGGTTTGTTAAATCGCTCTAGGGCTCTACAACTCAAAATTGGCTACCCATTAAACCTGCTGGCATGTTCAGATGTGGCAAATGTAATGCCTGCAAAAATTGTAAATCAAGCAAAAGAAAGTACAGTTACGTAAGAACTTACCATAACAGCAGATCTTTGAGAGAGACTCTTGCAGTAGGTAATTACAGATAGGACTGATGTCGGCAGGCAGCAGGACCCCAGGGAAAAATTTCTAGTTAGCAGTCACTGATGAGGGACTGCCCCCACATCAGGTGACCGGCATCAGGAGACGTCGGTATAAAGGGGCGGTCCCTTAAGCCCGCCTTCCAGTTCTTTCCCGCCACAGGCCAGAAAAGGCCGGACGAGAGAGGAGCGGATATTTATATCACTGGAAAAGGAGCTGAAAAAACCTAGGGGGATGGAGGGTGGGATGGTATTACCTACTGCAAGAACCTCTCTTGAAGATCTACTGTTACAGTAAGTTCTTACGTAACTGTACTATCTTACTTTGAGAGGGCTCTTGCAGTAGGTAATTACATATAGGACTGAATCCCAAGCAGTCTGGAATAAAGAGAGGCACCCGGGAGGAAGAAAACTACTCCAAAAAGCAGTTCTAGCTGTGCAAGCTTCAAGATAAGAGGCCTTGCAGAACAGCCAGCCCGAAGCCTGCACTACGGCGAGAGGCAATATCCAAACTGTAGTGTTTAGTAAAGGTATGGATGGAAGTCCAGGTGGCGGCAGCACAGATATCTGCCGCTGACACATTTTTGAAACAAGCCGCTGAGGCAGCTACTCCTCTGGTGGAGTGACCTCTTACTTGACCCGGGAGGGTCTTGTTGTATTTGTCATAACAGAAAGTGATGCAATGAGCCAACCACTTAGATAGGCATTGCTTAGAAACAGCATTGCCTTCCCGTTTATGAGCAAAAGAGATAAACAATTGATCAGTCTTTCTGAGATCCTTTGTCCTGTTGGTGTAGTATCTCAGAATCCGGTGAACATTCATAGTATGGAGTAAATACTCCCCTTGATTAGAGTACTGCATGAAAAAGGCGGGTAACTCTATGGACTGATTTAGAGTAGACTCCGCTACTACCTTAGGGAGAAACTTGGGGTTCGTGCGCAGAGCAACACGTTCCTTGTGAAAAATCAAGTATGGAATTTTACACATCAGGACCTGTAGCTCGGAAATTCTCCGAGCGGAAGTAATGGCCACCAGGAAGAGAGTCTTCCATGAAAGGAACTTCAATTCTGTGGAGGCTGCCAGTTCAAAGGGAGGCAGAGTAAGTTTCTCGAGAACAAAGTTCAAGTCCCAAGGGGGAACAGGAGTAGGAGTAGGTATAAGGGGTCTCAGATGGAAAACCCCTCTGAAAAGGGTCTTAGAGACCTCCAATTGAGCAAATGTCTTGTCTGCAAAGGGGACAGGATAGGCCGAGATGGCCGACGTGTACCTTCAGAGAAGAATGACTGAGACCCAGGTCAAACAGATGACACAGATACTCCAGCAGAAGCCCCCCTGAACAGGAGAAGGGTTCCACGTTCTTGGAATTAGCCCAGACAGTGAATCTTTTCCACTTCATGGCTTAGGTGGATCTCATGGAGGGTTTTCTAGCCTCCACCAACATCTCCACCACTTGGGAAGACACCCCAAAACGGGACTGGGCTAAGTCTGCAGGAGCCATGTGTGCAGCTGAAGAGATTTGAGGCCTGGATGGACCAGGGTCCCCTGATCCTGGGTCAATAAACCTCGAGATAGAGGAAGAGGAAGAGGATGATCCTCTGAGTACTGTTGTAGAAGAGAGAACTAAACTTGCCTGGGCCAGAAAAAAGAGCAATCAGAATCATTCGTGCTCCTTCTGAAGCTAGTTTCTGCAAGACTCATGGGATAAGTGGAATTGGGGGAAAGGCATAGACGAATCTGTCCTTCCAGTCTAGAGACAGAACGTCTCTCCAGAAAACGCCTCGCTCTGGAACGATCGAGCAGAAGACGGGAAGTTTTGTGTTTAGAGGGGATGCGAACAGGTCAACCTGTCATGTTCCCCAAAGTCAGAAGATATTGTCTAGGACCCCTTGATCCAGTTCCCACTCATGAGTCAGAGCAGAAGAGTGACTTAGCTTGTCTGCCAGGGTGTTGTCGACAACACCGGAACATGAACTGCCGTGAGGTGAAGGTTGTGTTGTGTTGCCCAATCCCAAACCCTCATTGCTTCCCTGCAAAGAGGGTAGGACCGAGGCCCCCCCCTTGTTTGTTGATGTACCAAACCATGCACATGTTGTCCGTCTAGACAGCTAGGTGGCCGGGAAGGATGTATTGGTGAAGGGCTTGGAGAGCATACAACACTGCCCGAAGCTCGAGCACATTGATGTGGAGAGTTTGTTCGAGCTTGGACCAGGAGCCCTGGGTCTGATGGAGCCTAGATGGGCTCCCCAACCTTCACCTGAGGCATCTGTGGTTACAGTCTGGGAGGAGGGAGGAGGACGAAAGAAAGGAACTCCCCGAAATAGGTTCTCTTGAACCATCCACCACTGCAAGTCTCGAAGCACTGGTGAGGAGACTAGAACTTGGTGATCTAAGTCGTCCACTAACTGATCCCATTGGGAGCGGAGAGTCCACTGAGAAACTCTCATGTGGAGTCAAGTGCGAGGAAGTGTCAGGATAGCAGCCACTATGAGCCCGAGGAGGTGAAGGACTGACCTTGCACAGACCCACCTGTGGCCGGACAGCAGACTTATCTGAGTCTGGAGGGTGGACACCCTGTATGGTGGCAGGAAGGCCCTGCCCGTGGTCGTGTCTAGAATCACCCCGATAAACTGTAGTCTCTGGGATGGGATCAGGTGAGACTTGGAATGGTTGATGGTAATACCCAGGCAGGCAAAAACCTGCTGGGTAAGGGAGAGGCAGCGCAGGAGTTCCTCTCTGGACGAGGCTACCAGGAGCCAATCGTCCAGGTATGGGAAAACCTGTACCCCCCCCGGTATGCAGGTAGGCTGCCACCACTGCCAGGCATTTGGTAAACACTCGGGGAGCTGAGGATAGGCCAAACGGAAGTACCTTGAATTGGTAGTGGTCCCCCTGGAACGCAAAATGAAGGTATTTGTGGTGAGATGGGTGAATAGAAATGTGCAGGTAAGCATCCTGCATATCCAGGGCACACAGCCATTGACCCAGCCGGAGGAGGGCAGAAGGCTCTGCAACGAGAGCATCCTGATCCTTTTGTATTCCACAAAGAGATTCAGGGAACTGAAATCCAGAATTGGTCTGAGATCTCCTGTCTTCTTTGGGACCAGGAAGAAATGGGAATAGTAACCCATCCCTTGCAGATGAAGGGGGGCGGGTTCTATTGCTTGTTTCAGAAGTAGAGCTGAAATTTCCTCCTGGACCAAAAGAAGGTGTTACCTTGAATATGATGACTTTAGAGGGGGGTGACGAGGTGGTTTCCGAGTGTCCTTCTGTGAAGAGCTGGAGCACCCAAGAATCTGATGTTATCCTCTCCCAGCCCGGAAGGTGGAGAGAAAACCTCCCTCCTACTGGTTCCTCCAGGGAGTCCGGAGGCTGTGGGAGAGGAAGGAGTCAGGTGGTGTGGGGCAGTGCCGCAGCTGAAGCACCCGCTGCTTTTTTGGGTGGGGGGCTTAGCAGCTGTGGGGGCCCGGCGTTTTGTCGCCCGCCTTCCCTGGGGTTTTGCCATGGGCCGATTCCGTCTGCGAAAGGGATGGCGCTGCTGCTGGTGGGGTGGTACATGGAGTCGACAGACTTCAGTGCCATCCTTCTCCTGCAAGTAAATTGATGATGTCCTTGACATCACCGCCAAAGCACCGACCCCGTAAGGGCGCTTCCTGGATAGCGGATTGCACTTCGGAACCAACCCCTGCCGCGCGGAGCCAAGCATGATGATGAAGCCTACGGGCGAAAGCTGGAGTCTGCTCATCAGTGTCCACTGCATCATAGGTCGCACAAGGCATGTGTCGACTGGCCGAATGTGCAGAGCGGATAAGATCAGCTAACTCCTGCTTGACTTGGGAGTCTGGCAAGGAGTCCAGTTTAGCTTCCACCTGAGTCAGAATGGCCTTCTGGTAGTCCCCCATATGGCCGACATAATTCAGGGCCCTAATCCCCAGCGTGGAGGAAGCAAAGATCTTCTTTCCATACTGGTCCAGAAGGCGGGATTCTTTGTCAGGTGGTGACGAGCTGAGGTGTTTTGGGTTGGCCGACCAGCCGTGAGCGGTGCTAATCATGACCGAATTGGCGCGAAGGTGAGAATCTAGAAAATCAACACCCTCGGGAGCCTGGTATAGTCTATTCGACTTCCACAGAAGTGGGGGTAGAGCCGACGGCTGTTTCCATATGGTGATGACGAGGTCGGCATGAGGCTCTATCCAGGATGGCACCAAGGCAGGAGCTGTCACGGGCAGATCCAGATGCACAGCGAGTTTCAGACACTGAGGATCTGGTTCCAAAGAGTGCCACTGATGAACCTCCTGGATTTTCCTTAGCAACTCCGTAAAAGAAGGATCTTCCGGAGGAGACTTCGGAGGAGTCCTTGGCCTGGGCGTCGATGGAGAGCGTGGCTCATCGTCCCTTTCGGAGCAACCATTGGAGGCATCCAAGGAGTCCAAGGCTGAAGAGGAGAAGGAAGAGGAAAAAGACTCCCTTTCCCAACCGGGGGGAGGAAAGGACCCCTTGGGAAGCCCCCGGGGAAGCGTGTCCTGCCCCTCTCTGAACCCAGACGGGACAGCCTTGGAGTCTGGAGGTGGTGAGGGAGTGTGCCGCCTTGGACGTATGGGAACCTGAGACGGCACCATCGTCAGTAGACCGCTCTCTTCCTCCCTGGTGAGCAGAGCCTTGGCCTCAGCCCACTAGGAGGCCAGAGTCTCCTGCAAGTCCACCGGTGGCTGTGGGGGCGGCGGAGGAGGAGGAGGCAGGGGATAAGGATACGGGTTGTACCCATATGGAGAATATCCAAAACCCAGCTGCGGATAGCCCGGCATCGGGTATTGGCGTTGGAAGACCGGCGTCGGGTACTGTGGCGCCAGACACTGTGGTCCTGGGTACGTCAGCATCGGATAGGATGGAGGGTACCCGGGAGCCGGAGGAGCTGCCGGAGCAGACGGCCCGGCCGGCGGCCTCATGGGCGGATCCAAGTTGGAGGGCGGAGGGCCCAGCGGTGGGGTGACATCTGGAAGCGGGATGTTGACCGGAGTTGGTAGAACCGGCATCGGAGGTACCGGCGTCGGGGCCGGCATCCAGAGAGCCGATGTCAGATCCGGCGCACCCATAGGAGGACGGTCCCTCGGAGGAAGGTCCCAGCATCACCCGGGATGGGGGAGTCCCCGGGGTTGGGCTGGGCAGACTCTGGGTCCCTGGATGGCAGCGAAGGCTGCGGAGAACTGGGAACAACGGACATAGGGAGGTCTGTCGTCGGTTCAGTTGCCGACCGGGCGTCGGATGAACCGACGTGCAGCTTTACGGCGAGCTCACAGTTGGCACCGGAGGAGCCGGCGTCTGGCTTATGGGAGCTTTCACTGGAGGCAGACTGAGGAGAAGGATCGGCCTGGTTCGATGGAAGAGGGGCCGTGCGCCACCCCGAAGTGTCATGCGTCTTACCGGCCTTCTCCGTGCGGACATCGGAGGAGCTGACGCCCGGTTTACTGGAGTCGCCCATGCCAGTAGGCCACGAGCCTGCGGCCAAACCAGGGGCGGAGGCCTCCAATTGCCTGGAGGTGCCCGAAAGGCCCGAGCACGAGCCAGACAGGCGGGCCGATGCCCCCTCGGAAACCTCCGCGGCGGCTGTCGAGGAGTGGTCCCCTGGAGGGGATGTTACCTGTGATCCGGCGGCTCCTGAGGGAGACATGGTAGAGGAGCCCTTGTCCAGGTGCCTCTCCTTATCCTTCTTCTTCTGATGGCCTTCGGGGGAAGTGGATGCCTGCCTCAGTTTTTTGAGCTCCTTCTCCATCGAACTTATCTTTTTCTTCAAAATATGGGCTTCCAGAGATTGCTGCCACCTTTTCCAGGTAGCCGCGCTGAAGCTGAGGCAGTGATTGCACTTCTCGACTGGATGATCAGGGCCTAGGCAGAACAGGCACAGGGAATGGCCGTCCTTCTGCGGGAGTTGGGCGCCGCACGAGTTGCACTTATTTTTGTACTCGGAGGGTGTAGGGGACAACATACACTGATGACCTGATGTTAATCAAAAAAATCAAAATACTTCGGTAAAAACCGATGAAAGGTAGGCTGACGAAGCAACGAACTTTTCTGCGAGGCGCTGCACAAGCTAACGGCGGGAAAGAACTGGAAGGCGGGCATCAGGGACCGCCCCTTTATACCGACGTCTTCTGACACCAGTCACCTGACATGGGGGCAGTCCCTCGCCAGGGACTGCTAGCTAGAAATTTTTCCGTGGGGTCCTGCTGCCTGCCGACGTCAGTCCTATATGTAATTACCTACTGCAAGAGTCCTCTCGAAGTAAGATCTAAGATTGCAGAGTTACGAAAAAACCATTAAAATACATGAATCTATCTCATGTGTGACTGAATTTATCATCTATGCCCTTTGGTGTCCTTGTTCTAAACTGTGTATTGGTAAAACAGTAAGATCTATCCATTTCAGGATACAAGATCATCTCAGAGATATCAAATATAAATAGAAAGAGACTCCAGTGGGAAAGCACTTTTTACACTATCATAATAGCAACCCAGATGTTCTAAAGTATATAGGCATTGAACACATAAAACTAGATCCTAGAGGGGGAAGATAGGAAAAAATTGCTCCAAAAAGAAAGCTACTGGACTTTCTGTTTGGGTTCCCTAGCACTTAAAGGACCAAATCGAGAATGGGATTTTAAACCCTCATTTGTAATAAATTCTAAAATTAAACTAATGAAATTCTTTCTGTGCAATTTATCATTTCATTACACTGTGGTTTGCTATAATCCTTCCTTTTTTAATAATATTCATGTAAGCAGGATACGTATGAGCTACTAGTCCAACTTGGAATTGTCTACATAAATAACACATCTAATGAGACTGGTGCTCAAACATTTTTCTTTTTAAAAAATGTTGAAATGTATGGTAAGTTTCATATTTTTTTATTACTAATTTTCTGACAATTTTTAACCTGTGTGTTGCACATTCACATATGTTATAATGTGTGAAGTTACAGATTTGAATCCCACCACTTCCTGAAATGCCAATCAATTGTAAATGGTCCACACATTTGGTTGAGATCATGGCATTCAGGTATTTAAGGAAGTGGATTTCACCAGATGCCCACCCCCTGACAAAGATTTTTGCCGAAGCGCCGGGATGACTGTTGTGGCTAGCTGTTGTATGCTCCACAACCACGTCTGAATTGCATTTTTCTTAATAAAGTTTGTTGTACTTTTAAATCTAAAATGTGGCTTTCTGGTAAAGTGTTTCTGTGTGCGAGGATTCCTGCCTTTATTGGAATATGGAGGTTTGACTTACTTGCCCCTAGCACCAGTCCTCTGCACCACCTCAACATGAGCTGTTTTCTTGTTTTTCTTCATCCAGCAGGTCTGGATTGTAATCATCCTCTTCCCTCGTCAGGCTGAGGAACCTGTAGAGAAATCACAGGGCCCTATTCTAGGCACAGGTGACACATGCAATGCAATACTGAACAGAAATGTTATCAGTTGAAATCAATGCTCAATGAAGTATGATGGTAGCGGCTGAAGGCAGGAGGAAGAAAACTGAGGAAGTATGTGGCCACACACTATATATAGGTACCACTGATGTACCTCATCATGGGTGCCCCAGCTAGGCAATAGCTGAGAAGTGGTCCTGGTGATAACGGCTTACAGTTCAATGCATGTGGCTCTACAGAATGAGATAGTCTTGAAGATCAACTTTTATGCCATGCAGGTGAGAGTCAGTCCTCATAGATAAATTACTTGAGCCACTTATTAATTCCGAATGAACTCACAGAGAAAAAGCTGTGTTACAGTCAACACTCTAGAGGATGTCAAGCACAGACTGGTGACAGCTTGCACAATCGTCGGACTCATGGTGGGCAGAAGCGCTTGGGCAGGTGGAGGGACCTGGTAGCTGGCAAGGAGAAATGTGGGCAAAACAAAGTGTAAAATTAAAGAGCACCTGACACCTACAGGAGAACCTAAAATATATTTGGACACAATTCAGCTTATAGTTCACATTAGCTCTGTATTTATTCTCCCCCTCATTACTGCGGTGATACTCATAACATTATACTTTTTCATATGCGCAGTGTAGCAGACAGTATGTATATCATAGATCTTCAATGAAAAGAAGCAGCATCTATTACACTTGGCTTCTAATGGTGGGCTGATAGTACTCAAAAGTGGCTTTCAATTAAATTCCTCCAAACCAAGCTATGGTTACTGTGTTGTTCGTCCGGCGGTGGGGGGGGGGGTGCAGAGAAAGGGGAAGACTTATGTTAGGAAAGCCTGGGGACCAAGGAGGTAGGTTGAGAACAGAACCACCCCATTGACAATTTCACCTTATACACACCGTGTGTGCAAACAATCCTGATTCCATTCTTCCATGCAGAGAGATCTTCCAGTCTGATTCTTTGCCACTGCCAGAGTCAGCTCATCCAAGCCAGCCCTCTGCAAACAGCATCCAGGAACCCTATTGGCCATGCCCACCTGCCCAAGGATGTTTACTGGTATACAGATAGCCATGTTGTTCCAGTATTTCTCCTTCCCCCTTTTTGCACCTTCCATCAGAAAAAGCAGTAGCCACCCAGATTTCCATCATGCCTGCCTACCAAGATATCAACTGTCACTGTAAAGAAAAAACAGTGATGCTTAACTACCCGCCTGAGAATGTTTCAGTTAGTATCTTCAACTGCTAGAAGAGGATGACTTTTATTGCAATTAGAATTTTTGACATACGTTTATTATTTGATTACAGCAACTAATAGAGGTCGGTTATTAATTAAAGATATATCATACTGTAAGCAGTGTGGTAAGATCCTGATCTTGGAAGTACTGTTAATGCTGCATTGTGCACCGTAACTGCAAATTGCCTGGCATTTGCAAGTATTTCTGTGAACATTATTTCAACATAATTTGCCAGTCGCTTTCTACTGGTTTTAAAAGGTAGTTCTTTTCAGTTTTTCTGATGCCTTTACTAAGTGTCCCCAGCCTCCAGTGAATCATGTGACGACAGCAGTAACTGTGTTGCTCCTTAACCATGCAAGTGAGATTGGACCACTGCCACGACTAAGGTCCCACTGCAGCAGATGTCAGGCTTTAACTGCAATCCGACTTCCAGACTGTCCTTCACTGGTTTCAAGCCAATCAACTCAAGGTAAATGCCAAAAAAAAAAAGTGTCAATGACCTTTGGAACCTCTCAAAAATTGTCCAATATCTTTACCCCCCCCCCTTTCTGCACCCTAGATGGAAACACCCTTTACGTAGTCTCCTCGTTCAAATACCTTGGCATCTGGATAGCTAGCCGGCTTGATTTCTCTATGCATAAAGATCATATTCTCTCAAAGCTCTGCCCCAAGTTTGGGGCCTTGTACAGAAACAAAGATTCCCTCTCCCTGTCTGTTAACTCCTCACCAAAATGATACTCACATTATTTGACTATGCTGACATAGTATTTGGAACTGCCCCGCCTTCTTGCTAGCCAGACTGGACATACTGTATAATGTCTTCTGTTCTTCCGCTAAATCCCCCCACCATCACTGTTCCTCTACTCCACTCTCCCTCCCTCCTTCTGCCATTAGCACCATGCCGCCCTCCTCATCACCAAATTCTGCCTTGGGTCCCCCCCTTCCTATCTCACCTCTCACCCTCCTACCCCTTCATTCCAAAGATACCCACACCTTCTCTCTCTCCTGTTCAGATCAATCAGCCTTTTCATACTGCCTGCCCTCCCTCTTGAAGTCACTCCCTTCTTCCTTTAGACAATCCCCTTTCCTACTATGGTTGAAGCATACACTCTCCCTCACCCTCCTTTACATTTGCACTTATTTCAGTCAGTAGCCTCTTACACCCATCTCCTCCAACCTCTTTTTAACTTATTTCTATACATTCCCTTTCAGCGGCCTCATCAGCACTTACCTCTGTACTCTAGTGGCCCGCCATACATTCTGAATGCTTAAACCAGTATCCA
Source organism: Neoceratodus forsteri (assembly GCA_016271365.2). NCBI lineage: Eukaryota > Metazoa > Chordata > Ceratodontiformes > Ceratodontidae > Neoceratodus > Neoceratodus forsteri. The sequence goes on from CM057459.1 coordinate 1,076,714,618, forward strand.
CCCATGGTCACTGCAACTTTATACTACTCCTTTTTGTCAGAGCATGCTATTAATTTCTAAACTGCCACATCACTGTATACTGTGTTATCACTTGTTGATTACTGCCCTCCTGTATCTCTCCTACTCAATTTGTTCCTTTAATTTTATGTGTTCATTGTACTCCCCTTATTTCTTCCCCCTTGGTCGCACCTCAGATCAATGTGCCTCTCCCATTTACCAACCTTTAAATAAATAAATGGCTGGTGGGGGTATACTATGGTTGCGGTCCTGTGATGCCAGTTAATATCGTCTTCCAAGCTGTAGCTAATAACTTTGATTTCTGTTTATATTTATTGGTAACTTCCTATAATGTTTTACCACTGGTATCATTTACCAAATTGATTAAAAAAAAAACTGCCTCCCGGTGCCATAACCACCTCCATCTTACCATAACCATCTTGTTACTTTCAACTAAAACAGCTGCTTACTTCTTGTTTAACTATTAGCCACTTTTCAGTTTTGTTTGCATGTCCTACAGTACAATCTATTCATGGCTTGTATTAAACTGCAGTGCATGTAGTCTCAACAAAGCAGCGTTCAGGGCCAAAAAGCCACCTCTTGTTGCTCGTGTCATGATCTTGCACCTGTCTCAGTCCTAAGACAGCCTGTAGTCTTTAGTCACACAGTCCTGCACTCTGTTAAAAAAGTGAGTTTCCACCTGCATATAGCAAAACAACTCCATACTACACAGAAGAAAATGGAATAATAGTGTATACAGAAAACATCAAGTGAGGCCATCCCAGTTACAAGTACTCTTCTGCTTTATAAGTCATACAGCACATCTTTGGTGGTGTAGTGGTGGGGGTGGGGGGGGGGAGGAGTGGTTCAGCAGATTGTATACTCATCTCTGAGGCTAGAAGACTGCAGGTTGAGGCCCCAAATCAGACACTTGGGTTAAAATCCTAAAACTGACACTGTAATGCAGCATGATGGGGGCGCTGCACTCCTGAGGTGCAGTCATTCAGATGAGACAATAAACCAAGGTCTAGTCTGCCTGTTCTTGTGGTTGCTCAGGTGGATGTTACAGACCCTGGCATGGAATTTCCTCGGTATCCTGGCTTAATTCTCCCCGGCCCCCCATACACACAAAATACCACCAACAGCTTAATCTGGTTCAATTTCAATTGGTTAAGTTACCATCTGCAATTTCCCCTTCCTGTACAAGGCTGAAATAGGCAGAATTTCCAGAAAACAAAATTAACAAAAAATAAGTACATCTAAACACACTTGTTAAAGTTAACTTTACAAAAAACAAACTGCTGTCCTGCATAAATAACTGTTTCAGAGAACAGAAAAATGATGATCTTATTTTAAGGAAGACTCTTGCAGCAGACCACACCGGTAGGACTATGCCTTTGGGCTCTAGGACCACATGGAACATTTCTAGCTAGCAGTCTACCGCTGGGGACCTCCCCCATCAACGTCAGTCATCTGACATCAGCACAGGCTATATAGGAGTGCAGCCCCCCCACACCACTTCAGTTATTTTCCTGCTGTCGGCCCACGATCATGGGACATTATTGAATATCGCAGCAACAATCTATCACCATTAATCTATCACCATTCCCGCACCTTATCGCTTTATTTTAATTCTTAAGAGTGTTAACATCAAATTTTCAGTGTTTTCTTTGACGGGTTTATGTCTTCTCCACCCGCCTTGCCTTCGGACCGCTCCACTAAGTGTACCTGCAGCAAACAGATTCCCAAAAAGAACAGCCATTCTTCGTGCCTGATCTGCCTAGGCCAAAGCTACGACACCAAAGTCTGTCAGCTCTGCAATAAGTTCAAACAGGCCACTAGGAGACACTTGCCAGAAGCTCTTTGGCCTCGCCAGCAGTCCTCTGGGGCCTCTTCTTCTTCTCATAAGGAGAAGTTGGGAAAGCACAAACACCAGGACAGAGACAGGGCCCAGTCTGCTTCCCGATCACGACTGCCCCAAAAACCTGTGTCAGCATCAGCGTCATCCTCCCATGGGGGTCAGCACCTTCAGCCATCATTCCTTCTGGGCTCCCAGTGGCTCTGCCACCTACCCTCATCTCTACTTCAGGTGGCAGCTCTTCGGGACAGAGTACCTTGTCTCCTGTGCCCCCAGCCCCTGATGCTCAGGCTCTTAACCTCTACAGGTTCTCAGCTAGGTGGCTTGCCCAGTTCTGGGCTCTTGGGCAGCGGCCTTGCATCTGTCGCCTCCACAGCCACGGCTCTGCCTTCATCATAGATACATACATAGATACATAGACAGTGTCGGCAGATAAGGGCCTATGGCCCACCTAGTCTGCCCATTTGAGCTTATAAGTTCAGTTTGTTTTCCTAGAAGTCTATTTCCCCTTACCCCTGACCTCTAGAATTCCTTTATGTCTATCCCATGCATTCTTAAATCCCGTGATTGTTTCAGCCCCCACCACTTCCTCTGGCAGGGTGTTCCACTTGTCCACCACCCGCTCTGTGAAGAAATTCTTTCTGTTTCCTCTGAATGTCCTCCCTCCAACTTCATCCCATGCCTCTAGTCCTGAAACATCTTTTCGCTAAAAATAGTGTTTTCCTGCACCCTGTTCCTCCCTGTAAGATACTTGTATGTCTCTATCATATCCTCTCCCTCCTCTCCTCCAGGGAGTACATGTTCAGTTCCTTCAACCTGTCTTCATAGGACTTGTGATGCAACCCATGCACCATCTTTGTTGCCCTCCTCTGAACCTCTCTACCCTGTCTATGTCCTTATGTGTATGGTCTCCAGAACTGTACACTGTACTCCAGGTGGGGCCTCACTAGTGTCTTGTATAGCAGAATTATGACCTCCCTTTTCCTGCTGGTGATGCCCTGCCTATACATCCCAGCATTCTATTTGCTTTACCTGATGCCTTGTCACACTGTTTCCCTACCTTGAGGTCATCAGAGACAACCCCAAGATCCTTTTTCCTGCTTGGTGCATGCTATATCCTCACCCCCAACTGATATATTGTGCCAGGGTTTTGTGCCCCATATGCATTATCTTGCACTTCTTTGCATTGAATTTCAACTGCCAAACCCTTGACCATTCTTCAAGTTTCTGCAGGTCCTTCTCATTCTGTCTACACCCTCTGGTGTGTCTACTCTGTTACAGAGCTTTGTGTCATCAGCTGAACAGTGAAATTCTGCCTTCTATATCCTGTGCAATGTCACTGATGAAGATGTTGAATAGGACGGTCCCAGCACTGATCCCTGTGGTACCCCACTGGTCACTCTTCCCTCTGTGGAGTGACAGCCATTTACCACCACCCTCTGTGTCCTGCCACCCAGCCAGTTACCTACCCACCACACTACTGTCCTGCCCACACCCATATTCCCCAGTTTGTGTAACAGTCTTCTATGTGGCACAGTGTCAAAGGCCTTGCTCATCTCCCAATCCTGGAGCCGACACCAGTTCAGACAGGCAGCACCCGAGGCAGATGACCGTTTCCTCTTCCCCAGTGTCACCTCTGCCTCCACCCAGCAGATTGCCCTCTCCCCTAGCACCGGCCTCTCCTGTAGGGCCAGAGTTGCCCGGCCCTTTGCCAGTTGGGCCATCTTTGCTGCTGGCACCCCAACCTGCAGGTCTGACAGCGGCGCCACCTTCACTGCAGCAAATACCTGCTAACCCATTGCTGGATCCCTAGCTGGCGCCAGATGAGTCTACACCGGGTTACCCGTCGCTGGCTCCTGAGTCATCATACCCTAACCCGAAGCCTTCTCTATCCTTTCTGTCTATAACTTTATGCCACAGGTAGACTTTAATGCCCTGTTTTAAATGTGGTGGTCGTTGGTTCAGAAGCAGACCCCCATCCCTCAGGGCCCACCTCTGACCTCTCCTCTCCTTTTCCTCCCCTGGGACCCCCCTCCTAGGGACAGCGGTGGGGCTGGCCCGAGTGAACTCCGCATGACTGAGCCCTTGAGCGTCCATCCTGACAATGAAACCGTCTCTAAATGGGATAATTGCTGGCTTCTGACACTGGTCCATGATAGTGAGTCCTCTGAAGAAGACTCCTTCTCTTCAAGATCTTCCTCTTCCCCCGGGGAGTTATTGGCAGGAGGGGATCAGCCTAAGGAAGTACCCAAGACCCCCTCCCCCGACGACCCATCCTTTATGGACGTCGTGCGCCACATACAGTCCATCATGGAATGGGAGACAGAGGAACTAGACCCAGAAAGGTGTCACTTGGCTATCTTTCTCAGAAAGCAGGATGCCCTACCCATTGTGGTGCCACCTTTGATTGAGTCCTACAAGGATGTTTAACCCAATGGCTTGGGCTCACTCCTCCTCCATTCCGCCTCTTCCTAAGAAGGCGGATCATCTTTACCACACCCTGGCTAGTAAGCCATTCTTGAAGAGTAACTCCAAGGTGGATTCTGTGGTCATTAATGCTGTCCACAACCATACCAAGAAGCACAAGCACCTCAGCGCTCTACCTCCAGATTGGGAGTCCAGGCAGCTGGACCAGATTTGCAAATGGGTCTTTGCCTCTGCTACGTTGGCCATTAGTACCATCAACTATCTGACCCATATGGTTCAATACCAGAATGCCCTCTGAGACCAGGTCCGGGACCTAGTCCAGATGCTGCCTGAAGATTCCATTAAGACTCAACTTACCCAGCTTATGAAGTCAGGTTCAGATGTGGGCAACCATGTCCTCTGGGCATCCTATGATGCCGTTGATGCCTCTGGGCATGGGTCTGCCACTGGTGTTTGTCTCCGGTGTCACTCTTGGCGCCAGGTCACTGGGTTCACCTCAGATGTCCAAGTAAACATTTTGGATGCCCCCTTCCGGGGCCCAGTCCTTTCTGGGGGTAATGTGCCGGACCTCATTTCTAAGGAAAGGGTAAATTGTTTAACCAGGTAAGGCACACTAAGCCGAAGCTCGTTTCCAGGTGCGACCTGGGAGCACAAGGAAGTTAAGTGACTTGCTCAGGGTCACATAGTATGCAGGTGTGGGCTGTGGGATTCAAACCCAGGTCCCCAGGTTTACAGCTCGGAGCCCTAAACCACTGTGCTATACTGCCTCCTAAGAGTAAAGCATTTCTAAGCTGCAGGAGTCAGGTAAAGCCCTTATGTTGGTTCATTCACTGTACCATACCCAGTCTAAGGTGAACCAGAGTCAGTCCTTTCATCTGTCCTCCTGCAAGCAGTTCCAAAAACAGTACATCAAGGGCCAAAACAGAAGTAAGGCCACCACCGCCCCCCCCACAGGTGCTGCTGCTCAGGCCACAAGAGCCCCCGTGGCCCCCTGCCCACTCCAGCCTCCTTAGCCGACTCACCCTCCTCTATCCATAGGTCCAAGGGAGGTGGTTGAGGATCATTTCTCTCTTCACTTGCCAGGGTATCGAGCAGTGACCACAGACAATTGGGTACACCAGCTAACAGCTCAAGGTCACACCCTGGAATTTCTGGAGTGGCCACCAGAAAATCCCACAGTCCACTCTACCTACCCTCTCACACATCTGCCTGATTCAGGAGGAAATTAATGTTCTGCTGCTGCTGCAAAAAAAAAAAAAAAGCCATACAGCCCATCCCTTAGTCTCAGTGAGGAAAGGGGTTTTACTCCCACTTCTTACTCATCCCCAAGAAGCCCGGGGACCTCCGGCCCATCCTGGACCTGAGCAGTCTGAACCTGTACATTGAGTACAAACACTTCAGAATGGTGACCCTTCAGGGACTACTACCCCCTGCTTTACCAGGGGAATTAGCTCTGCTCACTGGACATGCAGGACACCTACCTGCATATCTCAAGTATTTCCTACCCATCGCTACTTCCTTCGTTTGCAATTTCAGGTTGCCCATTTCCAATTTTGGGCCCTTCCATTTGGCCTTTCCTCAGCCCACCGGGTATTTACCAAATACCTGGCACTTGTGGTGGTGGCATTATAGAGGCAGGGTTTCTATGCATTTCCCTACCTGGACTGGCAGCTAGCAGTCCCCTACAGGGAACACCTGGTTCAGACCCTGGACTGTACCTTTACCAGGAATTGGGGATGACAGTAAATCTGCTGAAGTCCTGTCTCTCCTCTTGCCAATGCCTTCAATACATAGGGGCAGTCCTGGCCACCTGCCAGGGCAAAGCCTTTTTGCCAGAAGACAGATGGAGCAAGCTTGTTGGGTCTCCTCCAGCCGGCAGGTTCCAGCTAGGGTTTTCCTGCAGCGTCTGGGTCAAATGGCAGCGGCCACTGCCACAGTTCCCCTGGCCCAGCTACACATGTGGGTTTCCCTCAATAGACTTTGAAAGTCCAGTGGGACCAGTACACAGTCGACCTGGACCAGTTGGTCCTGGTCTCTGACCTGGTCTGGGGGGTTATGTCATGGTGGCTCAATATGGCCAACCTCCTCCTGGGATCTCCTTTCAGTAACCGATGCCCCATCAAATTCTCCCGACACACTCTCTGGCCAATCACTAGAACCAGGGTACTTGGATGGACATAGAACAAGGTCTACTTATCAATGTCCTGGAGATGTGGGTGGTACTTTATGCCCTGCAGGCCTTCCAGACTCATCTCCTCCCAGGTTTGCTGCTGGTACAGCTGGACAGTATGTGTGTAGTGTACTACATCAACAAACAAGGGGGGACCCATTCTTACCCCATGTCGGGAGGCGATCACAGTCTGGTACTGGACCATCGAGCATGTTCTGGAGCTCTTGGTTGTTCATGTTCCAGGTGTACAAAACATCTTAACAGACAGTCTCAGCCACTCCAGGTCACAGGCTCACGAGTGGGAACTTCTAACCGTGGTGGTTGAAGATCTCTTCAACTGTTGGGGTCATCCAGAGTTGGACCTCTTTGTGGCCCCACTCAGTGCAAAACTGCTGCTTTTCTGCTAGCTCGATTCTGGGTCCAGAGTTTTCTGGTGAGACACATTGTCCCTCTCCTTGAAAGGGAGGTTTTTGAACGCCTTTCCTCCCCTTCCCTTCCCACTTCTGCAGAGGGTTCTGCTGAAGCTTCAGATAAAGGAGGAAGACATGATTCTCATAGCTCCCTTTTGGCCTTGCCAGATTTTGTTTCCCTTGCTGCAACAGCTGACTGCAGAACCTTGGGTACCCCTACCTCTGTGCACAAGCTTGCTCTCCCACGATCGGCATCCTGGTCCATCTTGACCTCAAGTCCCCACATCTCCATGCATGGCTCTTGCAGACCTAGCTATTGCCCTCTTTGGTGTATCCTCTAGGGTCACTGATGTCCTGGAGGGCAGCCAGGAAACCCACCACCAGGGCCACGTGTGCTATGAAATAGAAGCGCTTCTCCATTTGGGCCACTGCTCGCCATTTGGATCCTTTCACCTGCCTGGTGAATCAGGTGTTGGACTACCTCTTCTTTTCAGATTCAGGTCTGAGGTACTCCTCCCTCAAGGTGCACCTTTCTGCCATCTCTGCATACCATGCATCTATTGATGGCAAAGCGGTCACCCAGCTTGTGGTGTCCAGCACATTCCTGTGGGGCATTTTGCATCTGAAACCTCCCATTTGGGAACCAGTCGCTCCATTGGACCTCTACTTTATGTTTGAGAAACTCATTCTACCGCCCTGTGAACTGGCCGGAAGTTGCGCTGTCATGGAAAGTGCTCTTTTTAATTGCTGTTACTTCTGCTTGAAGGATTTCTGAGCTCCAGGCTCTGATGTGTGAAGAGCCTTATTTGGTTTTTCACAAAAACAGGGTGTTTTTGTATACTAATCCTAAGTTTTTACCTAAGGTGGTGTCTGAGTTTACTTTAAATCAATCCATCTGCCTTCCAGTTTATTCCCCCCCCCAACGAGTACTCCAATCAGGGGAAGGCGTTGCTCCATACTTCAGATGTTCACAGAATGTTGCAGTATTACATAAACTGTACCAAATCTTTGAGAGAAACTAACCAGTTGTTTGTTCCATTCATCCCCAAGATAGAAGGTGCTCCTGTTTCCAAACTAAGTTGTTACATAACTGCATTGTTTATTTCTACCGCAAGTACAACAAACCCCTTCTGGGAGTGGTCAAGGGTCATTCCACCAGGGGTATGGCTGCCTCCAAAGCTTGCTTCAGAAATGTGTCTGCTGCTGACATCAGCGTAGCTGCCACCTGGAATTCTGTGCACACTTTACCAAGCAGTACAGTCTGGACATCGCCTCTAGGCAAAGAGCCAATTTCAGCCTGGCGCTTCTTCAGGGCCTTCTGTCATGAGCTCTTGTCTGCTGACTCGTCCATCTCCCAGGGATGTTATCCTGGTGATTACTGGTACTGCTTGGGACTCAGCCCTACCAGTGTGGCCTGCTGCAAGAGTCTTCCTTGAAGTAAGATACACAGAAGGTGATGGCAGTTAAGGACCGTGTGGCCCAACCAGTCTGCATCTTTTCCCTACCTAATGCATTACCGCAGACCCTAGTTGATCTGCAGCTTACCCTCTCCCCCCCATTGCTAGAGTCTATCCCATACATTCCTGAATTCCCCTACTGTTGTTGCCCCCACCACCTCCACAGGGAGGCTGTTCCAAGCATCCACTACTCTTTCTGTGAAAAAGTACTTCCTCACATTGCTACTGAGCCTACCCCCCAGCCTCATATCATGCCCCATGTTCTTGTACACAATCTTTTCTGAAAGATGCTACCCTTCTGTACCTTGTTTACACCCCTGATGTACTTGAATGTCTCTATCATATCCCTCTTCTCTTCCAAGGAATACATATTGATGTCCTTTAGTCTTTCCTCATATGGCTTCTGGTGCAGTCTTTGCACCATTTTTGTAGCCCTTCTCTGGATTGCTTCTATTTTATCTATGTCCTTCCAGAAATAAGATAGTACAGTTACATAAGAACTTACCATAACAGTGTATCTTCGAGAAAAGCTCTTGCAGCAGGTCCTGCTTTCCCTCCTTCCTTTCCCCTGCTTTTCTCTATCACAGCTGCTTCTGCCTTCATTTATAGGCTCTCGGAATAACCTCCTTGGTTCTCCATCAGCTGGCCGTGCAGAGTCTCCAGTGGGAGAACCACGGTGGTGTGGGGGACCAACCTCCTATATAGCCTGTGCTGACGTCAGCTTGGGGCGGTCCCCTGTGATAGACTGCTAGCTAGGGTGGCATAGTCCTACCAGTGTGGCCTGCTGCAAGCGCTTCTCTCAAAGATCTACTGTTATTGTAAGTTCTTATGTAACTACTTTTCAGGCATCCCTAGCAAGACCCTGAAGAGTGACCATTCTGAACCTTTTGTATTCTATGAAGTGGTTGAGACCCCTGAGATTCAGAATGGGGTGCAGGTTGCCTATCCACTTAGGGATTAGGAAGCTCCTAGAATGAAAGCCAATGTTCTGTTATTCGAGAGGAACCAGATGAGTGGCCCAATTTTGGAGGAGGGACTGAACTTCCTCCTGTAACAGAGCAAAATGTTCTGCTGAGTGGTTTGTCTCAGTAGGCATATGGTCTGGAGGATTGCCCAAGAGTTCCAGAGCATGGCCTTTTTTATAATTACTGGAACCCACGCATCCGAGGTGCTCTCCTGCCACTGGGTCAAGGGGAGGGAGATACAACCACTGACAGCCACTTCTGGAGGTAAAAGTGGCTGGGGGAGAGGGAGGGAGTCAGGCTGAACCGGTGGGGGCTGCTCTCCCTGCTCCACCTCCTCAATGTGTTTTGTAATAAGCACCTGGAGTATGTGCTGAGCTGGCAGTCCTGCTAATTTTCCTTTACTCTGCTGTCTGGAAGAGGGACACTGACCCCAGACTCCTGCAGGACAGTAGGAGCCCCAAAACCAACCCCTAGGTTGGGTATGGAAGAGGGAGTGAACAGATTTTAAGGTTTGGCCAAATGACTGGAGATCCCTTAACATTTTCTGTACATCAGGGCCAAACAGTTTTGGGTCCTTAAAAGGAGCATTTAGTACTGCCTGCTGGACTGCAACTCTAAGCCAGAAGTATCTCCTAAGGCAGATATCTGAAGCAGCTTCCCTTGCAGAGGCATCAGAAACATCATAAGCTGCTTGAAGTAGATGCTTGCCCACATCAGCACCTGCAGTGAGAGGTTTGAGTAATTCTTGCTTCTCAGAGCTTTCAGGCAAGGCCTGAACAGTGGTCTTGGCCTTACGCCAGAAGGCATTCTGATATTTCATCATATGGGCCTGGTAGTTGGCAATATGCAGGCCTAAAAATGCTGAGGCATATGTACGTTTGCCTAGCACATCCAGCCTCCTAGATTCCTTATCAGGAGTGAGGGAGCAGAGGTGTTTAGGTGCCTAGACCTGTCATTGCCTGTAGTAGTAACCCCAGAGTCCATTTCAGGATGTGTGGCATAAAGGGCTTCCCAGAGGAGACAAGATACATTTTATCTGCCTTCTGGGGATGGCGGGATGTTGTTTGATGAATGCCAAGCAGCAAATGTGGCATCCTCCAAGGCTGGCAAGAAAGGAGGCACAACCATGACAGGAGACTCAGGGAGCTCCAAAAAAAATCTAATGCATTTCTTTTGGCACTGTCCTGTTCCTCCAGGGCAAAGCCCATGACAGCCTGTAGTTGCTGCATCATGGAGAAAAAAGAAGGGACTTCTGGAGGCAACCTGGGAGTGTATTGTTAATAACTTGAATCCTCACTACAGGTCCAGACAGTAGAGATGGTACCCTGTCCCTAGGGAATCTCAGCCGGCTCCTCAAGATTCTCCTCCTCCTGTATTATGAGATCTGAATTATACTCATAGGCATCGTGGGAAGTGTCGACAGGCAGGTGGGAGTGAGCCAGTGATGACGGCAGTTGCTGTGGCATAGATGGGCCTGGCGTAGTCAAAAGGGAGAGGTGTCGGCATCCCTGTCGATAGTGGCATAGTGTCAGGTAGGCCAGGGAACAGGTGGTATAACATTTCAGAGAATGTAAGGAGAACCACTTGGGTGCCAGCACCAGGTTGGTAAACAGGAGTGTCAGTATGAGTCAATGGTGTAGTATGTGAGACCATTGACATCGGTGATGCGCTGGTGTGTGTGTGTGTGTGGGCCAGTAGTGTCTTCACCCAGCCCTGACCTTTGTGTCAAGTTGGGTGGTGGGTGGCGTCACTGGTGTGGTCAACAACAGCAAGGAAATAATAGCTGTTAGAGGTCCCTGGGGAGATCTGGAGTAGAGCGGGGATGATTTATCTTTGTCCTGGTGCTTGTGCGTATGGCTGCTAGATTATTCTTTGGGTTTTGCTGACCTAGAGCTGGTCGACACAGGCGGTGGGGTGGATTTCTTGTGGGGGTTGCTTCAAAGCAGCTTGTACTTTTAGCTGCTTCTCCATTCTGGTCACCTTCTTTTGGAGCAAAAACTTCTCCAAAGCATTCTTTTGGTGTCATTTGGTCACAGAATTAAAGCCCCCTGCAGATATCGTAGGCTCCAATGTTGTAGTTAGGGCCAAGGCAGCAGACGCACATATTGTGGGAGTCGCTGATGTAAATTTTGTCATCACACTCACAATAACGAAATCATTTTTGATTGTTCCTTCAACGACAGGCAGGCCATTGATCAATCACTTAAAAAACTACTACTTTGTTGAAGAGAAATGAAGAAAGTGGTGTAACCAACGGGGTTTCCATGCAGTGGTCTGAAGAGTCTAATCGACAGCAGGAAAAGAACTGAGAAGAGGAGGGGCTGCCCACCTTTATATGTATGCTGACACCTGATGTCATCGTGGGCAGCCCCTGGCAGCACTAAACCAGGTGTAGGTGGAGGTGGGGTGTCACCTGAGAGCTAAACAAATGCTGATGGTTGTTTAATGTAGCAGATATACCCAAAATTCATGATCTGTTGATCGCATGCACACTGGGGCAAAATGGTAGTTTGCATCAATTTTGTACTGACACCTTGACAAATTTTGAGATTTTCAGCTCCACATACTTAATGCTGATTCTTGGGCCATTACTTCAAGAGTTAGTGAAATATATATTCAAGTGTGGTCTCAATGAATAGGCGGGAGTTAGAGGTTTAAACTGCATGCCCATATGTTACCTCAAAAGATTAATGTTAAAAGTTATAGGGTTAAATACCAACCACCACCCCTTAATTTCTTGTGAAATTTCAAAATATTCTTATATTTAATCTTGTCAGACAGGATTTATTGTGCTTTATAATTTTATGTTGTCTAAATGGGTAAAGAGTTTGCTTTGAAATGCATATGTGGTTGTGAAGTTTTAAGGTAATATAAGAGGATAAATTGATTAAAGGGAAGCACCATTAATAGATAAAATTTTAGCAAGTTTATACTTTTTGAGTTCTTTACACCAAATCTTTTGTTTCTATATATGTGGCGTATGTATGTGTGTGTGTGTGTGTGTGTGTGTGTGTGTGTATATATATATATATATATATATATACAAACACACATATACACCATGAGGCGAGAGCTTTCTCAGTAGAATATCCTGTGTTATTTCCACTGCAGTGAGGATAAATCCTGATGACATCAGCAGAGTGAGGATAAATTACATTTATCCACACTCTGCTGATCTCACCAGAATGTGGCTATTTTCACTGCAGCCTGCATTCTAAATGAAACAGCTTCAGAAAACAGTTTCTCTTTCTCAATGAAGCCTGCAACTTACTCAATTAACATTGCAAAACACAGTCATCTGTGTCCCATTGTGTTTCTAAAAGTCCTAGCCCATTACTGTGCTGATCTCAACTTCAAAAAAACTACATTCTAAATGAAACTTCTTCATAAACAGTATGTCTTTCTCAGTGCTACCTGCAACAGTTTCTCTTTCTCAGTGAAGCCTACAACATACTCAATTAGCTTTGCAAAAGACACTCACCTTTATCCCATTGTGTTTCTGACTCCCAGTCCATTCAGAACACATTCACACCACACACAGAAAGAGCAGAATACACACAAAAACAGAAAAACAACACAGAAAAATTATTCATAAAACTCAGTCTCGTGGTATAAATTGCACACATAATGTGCAGATCGTGGGATATGGGAAATATTCTCAGTCTTGCAGAGTGAGCTATGCATTCTCACTCTGCAGGAGTGAGAATATGTTCCATATCCCACTCCTGCCCAACATGTAGCCCATATATATATATATTATACACACACACAAACACATTTCTTTTTATTTCTGACTCTTCAAGGATGACTAAACCTTTCTGTCAAGTGGAAATGTGGAGAGGAAAATCCTAGGACCCTGCAGTGTGTACTGCATTATCCTGCCCTGACAACAAGAGACTCTGAAGTAACTCCTCTGAGTGATAAAAGTTACTGCACACTTATAGAGGACAAAGACATTCAAACCCAGTCAGATGGTGAAAATCATCATGATAAGCAATGTGCATCAGTTCCAATACCTAACTATGACCCTGCCAAACATGGCTACCATAGACAATGCTATCAAAAGTTCACAAAAGCCAAGAGTATCAGAAAGTCTGGAGAACATGCAGATGCTAGTGAACATAGCTCACATCATCATCTCAGGGTTGGTGTTCCATGTGCCTCATCATCTAGAGTGTTATTTCCTGATACATGTGGAATCTGTAACAAATATGTAATCAAAATTAAGGGAAAGAAACAATATCCAACTGCTATTGTTGCAAAAACAGTTGAAGCCACAATGAAAAGAGTGGCAGAGCTACAGGATGACCAAGATATGCTCACAAAAATTAAGACAGAGGACCTCACTGCAAGGGAATTTCGTAAACACAACAAGTGCTACCTAAATTATACAGTAATCACAAGGGACAGGACCCCAGATGATCAGAATAGAAGTGATGATGAGGATAGCAATGAGCAGTCAGATGGAACTGGGTTTGAGGCCATTTGTTGTGTAATTGAAGACAATGTGCTTCAAAGACATCAAGTCATTCCAATGAAGACGGTGCATGAAATCTCGGGCGGTGGAGTAAGAGCTCAACGATACCATTATTAACTTAGAAACCAGCTGAAAAAGAAATAAGGGGATTCACTTGTATTTTCAACAGCTGATCCTCAAAAAACACTAGTTGTAAGCAGTGCTGAATCCTTAACTGGCAGTGCATCAGTTACAGAGCTTTTGAGAACAGATGATAATCAAGTCATCAGGCATGCTGCTTCCTTGTTATGTGACCATATCTAGCAAGGGCTTTCAGTTCAAGAAGCCATCACAAAGCTTCTAGGGAATCAGTTGACCAAGCTGGTGAGCATATATACAATCAAAGTGCCAAAATTCCAGGTGGAATCAAACACTTTGCTGCAAATCAAATGGCCTATGATAAATGGATGCTAAATCAGCCACATCTAGCAAAATTCAGAGAGGCACTTTAGGAGATGACTGGCCATTACAGTTCAGCCAGTAATCTGCAAAAAGCATGGAGGCCATCTGAAAAAATCAAGTCAGAACAATGCGTCAAATCCATTTGTTGATCTCTCAAAAGCCTTTGATCGGGTTGACCACACATTACTGTGCTCCTCTCTCCTGTCACTTGGCTTCTCCTCCCCAGCTCTTGCATGGATCAGTAATTACCTCACAGGCAGGCATCAGTACACCAAATTCAATAAGGTCCTGTCTGAGCATGCCCAGGTTAACTGCAGAGTCCCCCAGTGCTCTGTCCTGGGGCATCTTCTGTTCTCTCTCTTCATAAATGAGCTACCCTTGGCTCCGGCTCTAGGGTCGTCAGTGCTGTATGCAGATGACCTAGTCATCATGGCCAAATCCCAGGACATCGACACCATTAACACCAAACTAAACTCGGACTTCGACTACATCCAAACTTGGTTGCAGGACCATAAACTTGTTATTAACCTACACAATATGCAGGCCATGCTATTTGGCTCAGCAGCCAAGTTAAAAGCTGCCCCGGATTCACTACAGATCTCCGGGGCTGATGGGTCACCACTGACTGTCGCAGGCTCGGTCAAGTACCTGGGGGTGACCCTTGACCCGCAACTGGATATGAACTTGCACATATGAAATACATGCAAGGCCTCAAACTGCAAGCTGGGTCAGGCTTACAGAGCAAAAAGCTGTCTAACTCCAGCTGCCCATCTTGCTCTAGCCAGGGGAGTCCTCCTACCCACGCTTTGCTACGGACTAATCACCTTTACCCACATTGCAAAAACTAGTCGAGTAAAGTGGGACTCAGCGTACAACAACATATGCCATTTTGCGCTCTCAGCCCCCCGCCTCCCTCACTGCTGTGAGCTTTACACCCGGCTTGAGTGACTCCCACCGGAAACTTACAGCTCTTATGTCATGGGCAACTTCATTGAAAATATTGTCAGAACTGCCACCCCTCAAAACCTTGCTGAGACCCTTGTTCTTGCTACACCCTCCTACAACCTGTGATCCAGCAGCTCCCATGCCCTCCTGATACCTAAAACCCACACACAAATGGGTGACTGAGCCTTCGCTGCATATGCGCCCTGGTTTTGGAACTCTCTTCCAACTAGCACTCGCTCCTCTCCCTCGCACCAGAGCTTTAAAGCCTCCCTCTGGGGTTTTCTCAAAATGGCTGCCACCTGTCTCTGCACTAGACAAACCCTCTCAGCCTGAGATGCCCCAACTAACTGAGATGCTACCTAAACATTACGACTTGGGCAGAGCACAACCGTGCTCATACTCCTCCTGTTCTCACAGCATATATAAAGATGGACCATTTAAGCCCACCGGCAAAACAGGGTGAGCACTATAACTGTGCACTCCTTTCTCTCGCACTGGGCCCACTCTATCCCAACTGTGACTCCTCCTTATTCTAACTGCTAGCCTTACAACTTGCTGCCTGAAGCGATGAATTCACACTGCACTTCTTCCTACTGACTGTAATGTTTAATACTGTATTGTAATACCTGTTTTTGGTATTGTTGTCTTACAATGTCCCTGTGTTCTGGTCACTTTATATTAATATTTGCCTGATGAAATCTGATGCTTGTAAAGTCCCTGTTGTGCTAATTCTATGTAATGTAATCCTCCACTTGTATTTGCCTGATGTTCATGTATGTACCTTGTAATCTCCCGGTCGCACCTGAAAATAGGCACTTGACTGTCTAGTGTGCTTACCCGTTAATAAAAGCAAATAAATAAATAAATATTGACTCCTCTCAATTAAGAGTTTATCAACCCATTCAGAGCTAATTTAGATGCTGAAAGATTGTACAATTTATCCTCAGGAGCACCTGTTACACCTCATACTGAAGAGAACCTCACCAGTATCATTGAATGAGGTACAGAGATATATCAACAGTTTGTCAAAGAAAGACTAGAAAAATTGTCAAAAGAAATATTTTGATCCAATTACAAAAGCCCCAGCTAAGACCTTAAATGATCGTAAACAAAATAGCTAAGTAACCACCAAAGGAAAAGTTACAGAACTTAAATTTGAAAGAGATATATTGGGAAAACTTTTAGCCATTTCAAACAAGCACAACTTCCCTGTAGATATAAACAAGTTATTAACATATTGCCTGGGCCCAGTCCCGCTGAGTCCAGCCAATTCAAATGGAACTAGACGGACAACACCAAAGAGCAAGTTACTTGAAGTGCTAGCAGAATACTGTCGGTGTTAGACACTTAGAGCTTCCCCAGGAAAAGTGTCTCAGCATACATAGTTGATTTAATGCCAACAGTGTGGGTTATGAAAGGAATCCCTGAAGCCTTCCGTGAGCTGGCAAACTCCTGAATAGTCTTCCAAAGGGATTTGCAAGAGTGGATGTTGTTGCAAATACATAGAGCAATCAGTCAAAGAGGCTGAGAAATTTCAATGAGGATTTAGTAAGAAGCAAATTATCAAGGGTCCCAACATCAAAGTGCCAAAGAAGTTCAGTTACTTCCTTTCTAATAGATCTAACAAGGAGTGCCTGATTGACTTGATCATGATCATGGATATGTATACCCTTGAGGAAAGAAGGGAGAGGGGGGACATGATAGAAACGTTTAAGTACCTCAGTGGAATCAACAAAGTCCAAGAGGGTAGCATCTTTCAGAAAAAGAGACTTGCAAGAACAAGGGGACACAATTTAAAGATAGAGGGAGGGCGGTTCAGGGGCAATGTGAGGAAGTATTATTTCACAGAGAGGGTAGTGGATGCATGGAACAGCCTTCCTGAGGAGGTTGTGGGGTCTAAAACTGTGGGAGAATTCAAGAATGCATGGGACAGACATAAGGCAATTCTTGTGGGGGGTAGGAAGAAATAGGCTGTTGGTTAACTAGGATCTACGGCCTATCCTGTAGATAGGGAAATGGGCAGACTAGATGGGCCAAGCGGTCCTTATCTGCTGTCAAAGTCTATGTTTCTATGTTACTATGTTTCTATGCAGGTCTGGGGAGAGAATTGCCAGTAATATTACTGTCACTATTTCCAGAATGCGAGCAAAGTATATACCTGGACAATGGCCATAATAACAATAGGAAAATCTTTGACATTAGCAAGTGTGAAATGAACACTGCAACAAAGAAAGCCTTAGTCGGTTTCCATGCATTCACAGGCAATGACTATGTGTCTGCGTTCTTCAAAAAAGAGTACAATTTGCTGGAACATCCTTCAAAAGCACCCCAAATTCCTGGATACCTTTCAGAAACTTGGGAGTAACTGACAAGTGGATAAGGGTGTTGTAGCTCTTTTGAAGGCGCATATCTGTAAATTGTATGGAAGGAAGCAAGTTACTAGTGTAAATATAGCGAGGAAGATCTTTTGGGAGAAAGACAACAGAATAACTGATCTGTATCTGCCACCACCCTGCCAGGAAACCTTGAAGTTACATGTTCTACGAGCCAACTACATCTGCTGATTGTGGAGGCTTTCTCCTGCTGCAGTTATCAATGCCCCAAGTGCAGCTTTGCATTGTTGGACTGATGATCTCAATGTAAAGTGGACAGACACACCTTTTCCAGATGATGTTATGTCTCTGCTCTATAATGTAAATGATGAGGACCAAGATGTATGTGATTATCAACATGACATTGGCGTATATGACGATGAAGATTTTTCCTAGATGGACAAGACTAAGTTCCACTACTTTACCAACAGTCACATTTTAAATGTTACATTTTTTTGAAATAAAAATTGTTTGTGTAAACAAAGGTGCTTTTTTTTATTTTACATAAATGTCCTTCTTTAAAAAAAACTTTTAAAATTAACCTTTGAGGCAAGTTATGGGCATCCATTTTAAAGCTGTAACTCCCACCTATTCATTGAGATCACACTTGAATGCATATTTAAATGAGTCTTGAAGTAATGGATCAAGAATCTGCATTAAGTATGCGTACCTGAAAATTGCAAAATTTGACAAGGTATAAACTTGCTAAAATTTTGTTTATTAATGGTGTCTTCACTTTTATCAATTTATCTTCTTATATTACCTTAAGACTTCAAAACCTCATATGCATTTCAAAGCAGAATTCTTACCCTTTTAGACAACATAAAATTATATTATAAAGTGCAATAAATCCTGTCTGACAACGTTAAAAATAAGAATATTTAGAAATTTCACAAAAAATTAAAGGGACACTGTCAGCTTTGTCCCAACATTTTTGCTAATTTCTGTTCAGTGTTCCCTGAGGCACTTACTAAACAAACAACTACAGTAAAATGCCCCTGCACGTGCCAAGGGTAATATTTAGTAGCGATTTACCTCTATTTTTTCATTACTTTATGTCCGAGCAGTCCAAACGTAAGTAAGCTGACCTCCGGAAGCACATCCATCCTGAGTACACACATTTGTAACAGAGCGCAGTCACGAGGTGAAATCTTTAGCTTGCCCTGTAAACGAAGCACTTAGATTGTGTATTTCTTCAGCTTAAATTGAACTATGCCTCTCGTAACAAAAACCGAGCAGTAATACAACTAAAAAACACAGTTGAAAAGTGGAGCTGAAATCCCGTTCATGCGCACTAGGGCATGGGCTCTGCTCCAGTTAGCCAGCCTTGGAGTGGGTCCCAAGGTGGTAGCCTGGATAAAAAACTGGCTGGACAACAGGACGCAAAGGGTATTAATAAACGGAGTCCACAGTGAAGAAAGGAGGGTAACTACTGGGTACCGCAGGGGTCAGTACTGGGACCGGTGCTCTTTAATGTCTTTATAAGTGACATTGGAGAGCAACTGCAAGGAAAAGTATGTCTCTTTGCAGATGACACAAAGATCTGCAACAGGGTTGATACACAAGGTGGGGTGGAAAGGATGAAAAGGGACTTGGCAAGGGTGGAGGAATGGTCAACTATATGGCAGCTCAGATTCAATGCAAAGAAGTGCAAGGTAAAGCATCTGGGAAACAAAAACCCAGGGGAAGAATACACAATGGGGGGGTGCGTTAATAACAAAAACAAAAATCGAAAGAGTCCTAGGAGTAATTATATAAGATGACCTAAAGGTGGGCAAGCAATGTGAGAAAGCAGTAAGGAGGGCTGGGAGATGCTGGGATGCATAGGGAGAGGTATCAACAGTAGAAAACAGGAAGTTGTTATCCCTCTGTACAGACAGTTGGTAAGACCACATCTGGAGTACTGCATGCAATTCTGGAGACCCCATCTCGGCAAAGACATAGTGGAGGCTGTTCAGAGGAGGGCAACCAAAATGGTGCAGGGTCTGCACCAGAAGACATACTGTACGAGGAGAGACTAAAGCAGCTTAATATGTATACTCTTGAGGAAAGGTGGGAGAGGGGGACATGACAGAAACTTTCAAGTATCTTAAGGGAATTAACAAAGTACAAGAGGGTAGCATCTTTCAGAAGAAAAGATGTGCAAGAACAAGGAGGCACAATTTGAAGATAGAGGGGAGACGGCTCAGAGGTAATGTTAGAAAGTATTATTTCACAGAGAGGGTTGTGGATGCATGGAACAGCCTTCCTGAGGAGGTTGTGGAGTCAGGAACAGTGGGAGAATTCAAGAATGCATGGGACAGACATAAGGCAATTCTAGTGGGAGGTAGGAGGAAGTGAGCTGTTGATTAACTAGAATCTGCAGCTTCTCCATCAGGGAAATGGGCAGACTAGGTGGGCCAAGTGGTCCTTATCTGCTGTGAAATTCTATGTTTCTGTTTCTAAATAGGGTTGAACTGTTGAAACCAAAAACAAACAAGCAAATAAAATATGTTTCGTCACAGACTATAACAACATGGCAGATCAAATTGGGGTAATTGTTAAAAAATACTGGTCCATTTTGACTAGTGACGCAGACTCTGGTCAAGAATGGGATATACCCCATTGCTGTCTTTCAAAAGGCTCCTAGCATTGGGGATCAAATTGTGTCCAGCAGGTTTGTTAAATCGCTCTAGGGCTCTACAACTCAAAATTGGCTACCCATTAAACCTGCTGGCATGTTCAGATGTGGCAAATGTAATGCCTGCAAAAATTGTAAATCGAGCAAAAGAAAGTACAGTTACGTAAGAACTTACCATAACAGCAGATCTTCGAGAGAGACTCTTGCAGTAAGTAATTACAGATAGGACTGATGTCGGCAGGCAGCAGGACCCCAGGGAAAAATTTCTAGTTAGCAGTCACTGATGAGGGACTGCCCCCACATCAGGTGACCGGCATCAGGAGACGTCGGTATAAAGGGGCGGTCCCTGAAGCCCGCCTTCCAGTTCTTTCCCGCCACAGGCCAGAAAAGGCCGGACGAGAGAGGAGCGGATATTTATATCACTGGAAAAGGAGCTGAAAAAACCTAGGGGGATGGAGGGTGGGATGGTATTACCTTCTGCAAGAACCTCTCTTGAAGATCTACTGTTACAGTAAGTTCTTACGTAACTGTACTATCTCTACTTTGACAGGGCTCTTGCAGTAGGTAATTACATATAGGACTGAATCCCAAGCAGTCTGGAATAAAGAGAGGCACCCGGGAGGAAGAAAACTACTCCAAAAAGCAGTTCTAGCTGTGCAAGCTTCAAGATAAGAGGCCTTGCAGAACAGCCAGCCCGAAGCCTGCACTACGGCTTGAGGCAATATCCAAACTGTAGTGTTTAGTAAAGGTATGGATGGAAGTCCAGGTGGCGGCAGCACAGATATCTGCCGCTGACACATTTTTGAAACAAGCCGCTGAGGCAGCTACTCCTCTGGTGGAGTGACCTCTTACTTGACCCGGGAGGGTCTTGTTGTATTTGTCATAACAGAAAGTGATGCAATGAGCCAACCACTTAGATAGGCATTGCTTAGAAACAGCATTGCCTTCCCGTTTATGAGCAAAAGAGATGAACAATTGATCAGTCTTTCTGAGATCCTTTGTCCTGTTGGTGTAGTATCTCAGAATCCGGTGAACATTCATAGTATGGAGTAAATACTCCCCTTGATTAGAGTACTGCATGAAAAAGGCGGGTAACTCTATGGACTGATTTAGAGTAGACTCCGCTACTACCTTAGGGAGAAACTTGGGGTTCGTGCACAGAGCAACACGTTCCTTGTGAAAAATCAAGTATGGAATTTTACACATCAGGACCTGTAGCTCGGAAATTCTCCGAGAGGAAGTAATGGCCACCAGGAAGAGAGTCTTCCATGAAAGGAACTTCAATTCTGTGGAGGCTGCCAGTTCAAAGGGAGGCAGAGTAAGTTTCTAGAACAAAGTTCAAGTCCCAAGGGGAGCAGGAGTACGATAAGGGGTCTCAGATGGAAAACCCTCTGAGAAGGGTATTGAGACCTCCAATTGAGCAAATGTCTTGTCTGCAAGGGGACAGGATAGGCTCGATGGCCGACGGTACACTTCAGAGAAGAATGACTGAGACCCAGGTCAAACAGATGACAGATACTCCAGCAGAAGCCCCCTGAACAGGAGAAGGGTTCCACGTCTCTGGAATTAGCCCAGATAGTGAATCTTTTCCACTTCATGGCGTAGGTGGATCTAGTGGAGGGTTTTCTAGCCTCCACCAACATCTCCACCACTTGGGAAGACACCCCAAAATGGGATTGGGCTAAGTCTGCAGGAGCCATGTGTGCAGCTGAAGAGATTTGAGGCCTGGATGGACCAGGGTACCCTGATCCTGGGTAAATAAACCTCGAGATAGAGGAAGAGAAAGAGGATGATCCTCCGAGTACTGTTGTAGAAGAGAGAACCAAACTTGCCTGGGACAGAAAGGAGCAATCAGAATCATTTGTGCTCCTTCTGAAGCTAGTTTCTGCAAGACTCGTGGGATAAGTGGAATTGGGGGAAATGCATAGACGAATCTTTCCTTCCAGTCAAGAGACAGAGCATCTCTCCAGAAAACGCCTCGCTCTGGAACGATCGAGCAGAAGATGGGAAGTTTTGTGTTTAGAGGGGATGCGAACAGGTCAACCTGTCATGTTCCCCAAAGTCAGAAGATATTGTCTAGGACCCCATGGTCCAGTTCCCACTCGTGAGTCAGAGCAGAAGAGTGACTTAGCTTGTCTGCCAGGGTGTTGTTGACTCCCGGAACATGAATTGCCGTGAGGTGAAGGTTGTGTTGTGTTGCCCAATCCCAAACCCTCATTGCTTCCCTGCAAAGAGGGAAGGACCGATTTCCCCCCCCTTGTTTGTTGATGTACCAAACCATGCACATGTTGTCCGTCTAGACAGCTAGGTGGCCGGGAAGGCTGTATTGGTGAAGGGCTTGGAGAGCATACAACACTGCCCGAAGCTCAAGCACATTGATGTGGAGAGCTTGTTCGAGCTTGGACCAGGAGCCCTGGGTCTGATGGGGGCCTAGATGGGCTCCCCAACCTTCGCTTGAGGCATCTGTGGTTACAGTCTGGGAGGGGGGAGGACGAAAGAAAGGAACTCCCCGAAATAGGTTCTCTTGAACCATCCACCATTGCAAGTCTTGAAGCATTGGCGAGGAGACTAGAACTTGGTGATCTAAGTCATCCACTAACTGATCCCATTGGGAGCGGAGAGTCCACTGAGAAACTCTCATGTGGAGTCAAGCGTGAGGAACTGTTGGGATAGCAGCCACCATGAGCCCGAGAAGGTGAAGGACTGACCTTGCACAGACCCGCTTGTGGCCGGACAGCAGACTTATCTTAGTCTGGAGGGTGGACACCCTGTCCGGTGGCAGGAAGGCCGTGCCCTTGGTCGTGTCTAGAATCGCCTCGATAAACTGTAGTCTCTGCGATGGGATCAGGTGAGACTTGGAACGGTTGATGGTAATACCCAGGCAGGCAAAAACCTGCTGGGTAAGGGAGAGGCAGCGCAGGAGTTCCTCTCTGGACGAGGCTACCAGGAGCCAATCGTCCAAGTATGGGAAAACCTGCACCCCCCCCGGTATGCAGGTAGGCCGCCACCACTGCCAGGCATTTGGTAAACACTCAGGGAGCCAAGGATAGGCCAAACAGAAGTACCTTGAATTGGCAGTGGTCCCCCTGGAACGCAAAATGAAGGTATTTGTGGTGAGACGGGCGAATGGAAATGTGCCGGTAAGCATCCTGCATATCCAGGGCACACAGCCATTGACCCGGCCGGAGGAGGGCAGAAGGCTCTGCAACGAGAGCATCCTGAACCTTTTGTATTCCACAAAGAGATTCAGGGAACTGAAATCCAAAATTGGTCTGAGATCTCCTGTCTTCTTTGGGACCAGGAAGAAATGGGAATAGTAACCCGTCCCTTGCAGATGAAGGGGGGCGGGTTCTATTGCTTGCTTCAGAAGTAGAGCTGAAATTTCCTCCTGGACCAAAAGAAGGTGTTACTTTGAATATGATGACTTTAGAGGGGGGTGGCGAGGTGGTTTCCGAGTGTCCTTCTGCAAAGAGCTGGAGCACCTAAGAATCTGATGTTATCCTCTCCCAGCCCGGAAGGTGGAGGGAAAACCTCCCTCCTACTGGTTCCTCTAGGGAGTCCAGAGGCTGTGGGAGAGGAAGGAGTCAGGTGGTGTGGGGCAGCGCCGCAGCTGAAGCACCCGCTGATCTTTTTGGGCGGGGGGGCTTAGCAGCTGTGGGGGCCCGGCGTTTTGTCGCCGCCTTCCTGGGGTTTTGCCATGGGCGATTCCGTCTCGCGAAGGGATGGCACTGCTGCTGGTGGGGTGGTACATGGAGTCGAAGACTTCAGTGCCATCCCCTCTCCTGCAAATGGGTGATGATGTCCTTGACATCACCGCCGAAAGCACCGACCCCCGTAAGGGCGCTTCCTGGATAGCGGATTGCACTTCCGGGACCAACCCTGACATGCGGAGCCAAGCATGACGACGTAAGCCTACGGCGAAAGCTGAGCTCCATTCAGCAGTGTCCACTGCATCGTAGGTCGCACGAGGCATGTGTCGACTGGCCAAATGTACAGAGCGGACAAGATCAGCTAACTCCTGCTTGACTTGGGAGTCTGGCAAGGAGTCCAGTTGAGCTTCCACCAGAGTCAGAATGGCCTTCTGGTAGTCCCCCATATGGCTGACATAATTCAGGGCCCTAATCCCCAGCATGGAGGAAGCAAAGATCTTCTTTCCATACTGGTCCAGAAGGCGGGATTCTTTGTCAGGTGGTGACGAGCTGAGGTGTTTTGGGTTGGCCGACCAGCCATGAGCGGCGCTAATCATGACCGAATTGGTGCGAGGGTGAGAATCTAGAAAATCAAGACCCTCGGGAGCCTGGTATAGCCTATTTGACTTCCGCGGAAGTGGGGCTAGAGCCGACGGCTGTTTCCATATGGTGGTGATGAGGTCGGCATGAGGCTCTATCCAGGATGGCACCAAGGCAGGAGCTGTCACGGGCAGATCCAGATGCTCAGCAAGTTTCAGACGCTGAGGATCTGTTTCCAAAGAGTGCCACTGATGAACCTCCTGGATTTTCCTTAGCAACTCCGTAAAAGAAGGAGACTTCGGAGGAGTCCTTGGCCTGGGCTTCGATGGAGAGCGTGGCTCGTCATCCCTTTCAGAGCAACCATCGGAGGAATCCGAGGAATCCGAGGCTGAAGAGGAGAAGGAAGAGGAAAAAGACTCCCTTTCCCAACCGGGGGAGGAAAGGACCCCTTGGGAAGCCCCCGGGGAAGCGTGTCCTGCCCCTCTCTGGACCCAGACGGGACAGCCTTGGAGTCTGGAGGTGGTGAGGGAGTGTGCCGGCTTGGACGTATGGGAACCTGAGACGGCACCATCGTCAGTAGACCGCTCTCTTCCTCCCTGGTGAGCAGAGCCTTGGCCTCAGCCCACTAGGAGGCCAGAGTCTCCCTGCAAGTCCACCGGTGGCTGTGGGGGCGGCGGAGGAGGAGGAGGCAGGGGATAAGGATACGGGTTGTACCCATATGGAGAATATCCAAAACCCAGCTGCGGATAGCCCGGCATCGGGTATTGCGGCGTTGGAAAGACCGGCGTCGGGTACTGTGGCGCCAGACACTGTGGTCCTGGGTACGTCAGCGTCGGATAGGATGGAGGGTACCCGGGAGCCAGAGGAGCTGCCGGAGCAGACGGCCCGGCCGGCGGCCTCACGGGCGGATCCAAGTTGGAGAGCGGAGGGCCCGGCGGCGGGGTGACATCCTGAAGCGGGATGTTGACCGAAGTCGGTAGAACCGGCATCCGGGGAGCCGACGTCAGATCCGGCGCACCCACAGGAGGACGGTCCTACGGAGGAAGGTCCCCAGCATCGCCCGGGGATGGGGGGGGGAAATCCCCGGGGTTGGGCTGGGCAGACTCTGGGTCCCCGGACGGCAGAAGGCTGTGGAGAATCGGGAACAACAGATATAGGGAGGTCCGTCGTCGGTTCAGTTGCCGACCGGGCGTCGGATGAACCGACGTGCGGCTTTACGGCGAGCTCACAGTTGGCACCGGAGGAGCCGGCGTCCGGCTTATGGGAGCTTTCACCGGAGGCAGACCGAGGAGAAGGATCGGCCTGGTCCGGGGGAAGAGGGGCTGTGCGCCACCCTCGGCGTCATGCTCACCGGCCTTCTCCGCATGGACATCGGAGGAGCCAACGCCCGGCTTACTGGAGTCGACCACGCCAGTAGGCCACGAGCCTGCGGCCAAACCAGGGGCAGAGGCCTCCAGTTGCCTGGAGGTGCCCGAAAGGCTTGAGCACGAGCCAGACAGGCGGGCCGATGCCCCCTCGGAAACCTCCAAGGCGGCTGTCGAGGAGTGGTCCCCTGGAGGGGATGTTACCTGTGATCTGCCTAGGCGGCTCCCGAGGGAGACATGGTAGAGGAGCCCTTGTCCCGGTGCATCTCCTTATCCTTCTTCTTCCGATGGCCTTCGGGGGAAGTGGATGCCTGCCTCAGTTTTTTGAGCTCCTTCTCCATCGAACTCATCTTTTTCTTCAAAATATGGGCTTCCAGGGATTGCTGCCACCTTTTCCAGGTAGCTGCGCTGAAGCTGAGGCAGTGCTGGCACTTCTCGACTGGATGATCAGGGCCTAGGCAGAACAGGCACAGGGAATGGCCGTCCTTGTGCGGGAGTTGGGCGCCGCACGAGTTGCACTTATTTTTGTACTCGGAGGGTGTAGGGGACAACATACACCGATGATGACCTGATGTTAATCAAAAAGATCAAAATACTTCGGTAAAAACCGATGAAGGGTAGGCTGACGAAGCAACAAACTTTTCCGCGAGGCGCTGCACAAGCTAACGGCAGGAAAGAACTGGAAGGCGGGCATCAGGGACCCCTCATGTACCAACGCCTCCTGACACCAGTCACCTGACATGGGGGCGTCCTCGCCAGGGACTGCTAGCTAGAAATTTTTTCCTTGGGGTCCCATGTCTGTCGACATCAGTCCTATATGTAATTACCTACTGCAAGAGCCCTCTCGAAGTAAGATCTAAGATTGCAGAGTTACGAAAAAACCATTAAAATACATGAATCTATCCCATGTGTGACTGAATTTATCGTCTATGCCCTTTGGTGTCCTTGTTCTAAACTGTGTATTGGTAAAACAGTAAGATCTATCCATTTCAGGATACAAGATCATCTCAGAGATATCAAATATAAATAGAAAGAGACTCCAGTGGGAAAGCACTTTTTATGCTATCATAATAGCAACCCAGATGATCTAAAGTATATAGGCATTGAACACATAAATCTAGATCCTAGAGGGGGAAGATAGAAAAAAATTGCTCCAAAAAGAAAGCTACTGGACTTTCTGTTTGGGTTCCCTAGCACTTAAAGGACTAAATCGAGAATGGGACTTTAAACCCTCATTTGTAATAAATTCTAAAATTAAACTAATGAAATTCTTTCTGTGCAATTTATCATTTCATTACACTGTGGTTTGCTATAATCCTTCCTTTTTTAATAATATTCATGTAAGCAGGATACGTATGAGCTACTAGTCCAACTTGGAATTGTCTACATAAATAACACATCTAATGAGACTGGTGCTCAAACATTTTTCTTTTTAAAAAATGTTGAAATGTATGGTAATTTTCATATTTTTGTTATTACTAATTTTGTGACAATTTTTAACCTGTGTGTTTCACATTCACATATATTATAATGTGTGAAGTTACAGATTTGAATCCCACCACTTCCTGAAATGCCAATCAATTGTAAATGGTCCACACATTCGGTTGAGATCATGGCATTCAGGTATTTAAGGAAGTGGATTTCACCAGATGCCCACCCCCTGACAAAGATTTTTGCCGAAGCGCCGGGATGACTGTTGTGGCTAGCTGTTGTATGCTCCACAACCACGTCTGAATTGCACTTTTTTCTTAATAAAGTTTGTTGTACTTTTAAATCTAAAATGTGGCTTTCTGGTAAAGTGTTTCTGTGTGCAGGGATTCCTGCCTTTATTGGAATATGGAGGTTTGACTTACTTGCCCCTAGCACCAGTCCTCTGCACCACCTCAGCATGAGCTGTTTTCTTGTTTTTCTTCATCCAGCAGGTCTGGATTGTAATCATCCTCTTCCCTCGTCAGGCTGAGGAACCTGTAGAGAAATCACAGGGCCCTATTCTAGGCACAGGTGACACATGCAATGCAATACTGAACAGAAATGTTATCAGTTGAAATCAATGCTCAATGAAGTATGATGGTAGCGGCTGAAGGCAGGAGGAAAGAAAACTGAGGAAGTATGTGGCCACACACTATATATAGGTACCACTGATGTACCTCATCATGGGTGCCCCAGCTAGGCAATAGCTGAGAAGTGGTCCTGGTGATAACGGCTTACAGTTCAATGCATGTGGCTCTACAGAATGAGATAGTCTTGAAGATCAACTTTTATGCCATGCAGGTGAGAGTCAGTCCTCATAGATAAATTACTTGAGCCACTTACAAATTCCGAATGAACTCACAGAGAAAAAGCTGTGTTACAGTCAACACTCTAGAGGATGTCAAGCACAGACTGGTGACAGCTTGCACAATCGTCGGACTCATGTTGGGCAGAAGCGCTTGGGCAGGTGGAGGGACCTGGTAGCTGGCAAGGAGAAATGTGGGCCAAACAAAGTGTAAAATTAAAGAGCACCTGACACCTACAGGAGAACCTAAAATATATTTGGACACAATTCAGCTTATAGTTCACATTAGCTCTGTATTTATTCTCCCCTCACAAGGGTGATACTCATAACATTATACTTTTCATATGCAGTGTAGCAGACAGTATGTATATCATAGATCTTCAATGAAAAGAAGCAGCAGCTCATTACACTTGGCTTCTAATGGTGGGCTGATAGTACTCAAAAGTGGCTTTTCAATTAAATTCCTCCAAACCAAGCTATGGTTACTGTGTTGTTAAATCCGGTAAGGGGTGCAGAGAAAGGGAAGACTTATGTTAGGAAAGCCTGGGACCAAGGAGGTAGGTTAAGAACAGAACCACCCCATTGACAATTTCACCTTATACACACTGTGTGTGCAAACAATCCTGATTCCATTCTTCCATGCAGAGAGATCTTCCAGTCTGATTCTTTGCCACTGCCAGACCCAGTTCATCCAAGTCAGCCCTCTGCAAACAGCATCCAGGAACCCTTTGGCCATGCCCACTTGCCCAACAATGTTTACTGGTATACAGATAGCCATGTTGTTCCAGTATTTCTCCTTCCCCCCTTTTTGCACCTTCCATCAGAAAAAGCAGTAGCCACCCAGATTTCCATCATGCCTGCCTACCAAGATATCAACTGTCACTGTAAAGAAAAAACAGTGATGCTTAACTACCCGCCTGAGAATGTTTCAGTATCTTCAACTGCTAGAAGAGGATTACTTTTATTGCAATTAGAATTTTTGACATACTTTTATTATTTGATTGCAGCAACTAATAGAGGTCGGCTATTAATTAAAGATATATCATACTGTAAGCAGTGTGGTAAGATCCTGATCTTGGAAGTCCTGTTAATGCTGCACTGTGTACCGTAACTGCAAATTGCCTGGCATTTGCAAGTATTTCTGTGAACATTATTTCAACATAATTTGCCAGTCGCTTTCTACTGGTTTTAAAAGGTAGTTCTTTTCAGTTTTTCTGATGCCTTTACTAAGTGTCCCCAGCCTCCAGTGAATCATGTGACGACAGCAGTAACTGTGTTGCTTCTTAACCATGCAAGTGAGATTGGACCACTGCCATGACTAAGGTCCCACTGCCGCAGATGTCAGGCTTTAACTGCAATCCGACTTCCAGACTGTCCTTCACTGGTTTCAAGCCAATCAACTCAAGGTAAATGCCAAAAAAAAAAAAAAAAGTGTCAATGACCTTTGGAACCTCTCAAAAATTGTCCAATATCTTTACCCCCCACCCCCGTTCTGCACCCTAGATGGAAACACCCTTTCGTAGTCTCCCGTTCAAATACCTTGGCATCTGGATAGCTAGCCGCCTTGATTTCTCTATGCATAAAGATCATATTCTCTCAAAGCTCTGCCCCAAGTTTGGGGCCTTGTACAGAAACAAAGATTCTCTCTCCCTGTCTGTTAACTCCTCACCAAAATGATACTCACATTATTTGACTATGCTGACATAGTATTTGGAACTGCCCCGCCTTCTTGCTAGCCAGACTGGACATACTGTATAATGTCTTCTGTTGCTTCGCTTTAAATCCCACCCCCCACACTCATCACTGCTCCCTCTACTCCACTCTCCCCTCCCTCCCTACCTCTGCCATCAGCACCATGCCACCCTCCTCATCACCAAATTCTGCCTTGGGTCCCCCCCTTCCTATCTCACCTCTCACCCTCCTACCCCTTCATTCCAAAGATACCCACACCTTCTCTCTCTCCTGTTCAGGTCAATCAGCCTTTTCATACTGTCTGCCCTCCCTCTTGAAGTCACTCCCTTCTTCCTTTAGACAATCCCCCTTCCTACTATGGTTGAAGCATACACTCTCCCTCGCCCTCCTTTACATTTGCACTTATTTCAGTCAGTAGACCCTTACACCCATCTCCTCCAACCTCTTTTTAACTTATTTCTATACATTCCCTTTCAGCGGCCTCATCAGCACTTACCTCTGTACTCTAGTGGCCCGCCATACATTCTGAATGCTTAAACCAGTATCCACCCATGTTCACTGCAACTTTATACTACTCCTTTTTGTCAGAGCATGCTATTAATTTCTAAACTGCCACATCACTGTATACTGTGTTATCACTTGTTGATTACTGCCCTCCTGCATTTCTCCTACTCAATTTGTTCCTTTAATTTTATGTGTTCATTGTACTCCCCTTATTTCTTCCCCCTGGGTTGCACCTCAGATCAAAGTACCTCTCCCATTTACCAACCTTTAAATAAATAAATGGCTGGTGGGGGTATACTATGGTTGCGGTCCTGTGATGCCAGTTAACATCATCTTCCAAGCTGTAGCTAATAACTTTGATTTCTGTTTATATTTATTGGTAACTTCCTATAATGTTTTACCACTGGTATCATTTACCAAATTGATTCAAAAAAAAAAATGCCTCCCGGTGCCATAACCACCTCCATCTTACCATAACCATCTTGCTACTTTCAACTAAAACAGCTGCTTACTTCTTGTTTAACTATTAGCCACTTTTCAGTTTTGTTTGCATGTCCTACAGTACAATCTATTCATGGCTTGTATTAACTGCAGTGCATGTAGTCTCAACATAGCAGCGTTCAGGGCCAAAAAGCCACCTCTTGTTGCTCGTGTCATGATCTTGCACCTGTCTCAGTCCTAAGACAGCCTGTAGTCTTTAGTCACACAGTCCTGCACTCTGTTAAAAAAGTGAGTTTCCACCTGCATATAGCAAAACAACTCCATACTACACAGAAGAAAATGGAATAATAGTGTATTCAGAAAACACCAAGTGAGGCCATCCCAGTTACAAGTACTCTTCTGCTTTATAAGTCATACAGTACATCTTTGGTGGTGTGGTTGGGGGGGAAGGAGTGGTTCAGCAGATTGTATACTCATCTCTGAGGCTAGAAGACTGCAGGTTGAGGCCCCAAATCAGACACTTGGGTTAAAATCCTAAAACTGACACTGTAATGCTGCACGATGGGGGCACTGCACTCCTGAGGTGCAGTCATTCAGATGAGACAATAAACCAAGGTCTAGTCTGCCTGTTCTTGTGGTTGCTCAGGTGGATGTTACAGACCCTGGCATGGAATTTCCTCGGTATCCTGGCCCCCCGCCCCCATACACACAAAATACCACCAACAGCTTAATCTGGTTCAATTTCAATTGTTAAGTTACCATCTGCAATTTCCCCTTCCTGTACAAGGCTGAAATAGGCAGAATTCCCAGAAAACAAAATTAACAAAAAATAAGTACATCTAAACACACTTGTTAAAGTTAACTTTACAAAAAACAAACTGCTGTCCTGCATAAATAACTGTTTCAGAGAACAGAAAAGTGATGATCTTATTTTAAGGAAGACTCTTGCAGCAGACCACATCGGTAGGACTATGCCTTTGGGCTCTAGGACCACATGGAACATTTCTAGCTAGCAGTCTACCGCTGGGGACCTCCCCCATCAACGTCAGTCATCTGACATCAGCACAGGCTATATAGGAGTGCAGCCCCCCCACACCACTTCAGTTATTTTCCTGCTGTCTGCCCATGATCATGGGACATTATTGAACATCGCAGCAACAATCTATCACCATTGCCGCACCTTATCGCTTTATTTTAATTCTTAAGAGTGTTAACATCAAATTTTCAGTATTTTCTTTGATGGGTTTATGTCTTCTCCACCCGCCTTGCCTTCGGACCACTCCACTAAGTGTGCCTGCAGTAAACAGATTCCCAAAAAGAACAGCCATTGTTCGTGCCTGATCTGCCTAGGCCAAAGCCACGACACCAAAGTCTGTCAGCTCTGCAATAAGTTCAAACAGGCCACTAGGAGACACTTGCCAGAAGCTCTTTGGCCTCGCCAACAGTCCTCTGGGGCCTCTTCTTCTTCTCATAAGGAGAAGTTGGGAAAGCACAAACACCAGGACAGAGACAGGGCCCGGTCTGCTTCCCGATCACGACTGCCCCAAAAACCTGTGTCAGCATCAGCGTCATCCTCCCATGGGGGTCAGCACCTCCAGCCATCATTCTTTCTGGGCTCCCAGTGGCTCTGCCACCAACCCTCATCTCTACTGCGGGTGGCAGCTCTTCGGGACAGAGTACCTTGTCTCCTGTGCCCCCAGCCCCTGATGCTCTGGCCCTTAACCTCTACAGGTTCTCAGCCAGGTGGCTTGCCCTGTTCTGGGCTCTTGGGCAGCGGCCTTGCATCTGTCGCCTCCACAGCCACGGCTCTGCCTTCATCATCTCCCAATCCTGGAGCCGACACCAGTTCAGACAGGCAGCACCCGAGGCAGATGACCGTTTCCTCTTCCCCAGTGTCACCTCTGCCTCCACCCAGCAGATCACCCTCTCCACTAGCACCAGCCTCTCCTGTAGGGCCAGAATTGCCCGGCCCTTTGCCAGTTGGGCCATCTTTGCTGCTGGCACCCCAACCTGCAGGTCTGACAGCGATGCCACTTTCACTGCAGCAAACACCTGCTAACCCATTGCTGGATCCCTAGCTGGCGCCTGATGAGTCACACCGTTATTCTGCCGCTTGGCCTCAGCCATCATACCCTGACCCGAAGCCTTCTCTATCCTTTCTGTCTATAACTTTATGCCACAGTTAGACTTTAATGCCCTGTTTTAAATGTGGTGGTCATTGGTTCAGAAGCAGACCCCAATCCCTCAGGGCCCACCTCCGACCTCTCCTCTCCTTTTCCTCCCCCGGGACCCCCCTCCCAGGAACAGTGGTGGGGCTGGCCCGAGTGAACTCCGCATGACTGAGCCCTTGAGCGTCCATCCGGACAATGAAACCGTCTCTAAATGGGATAATTGCTGGCTTCTGACACTGGTCCATGATAGTGAGTCCTCTGAAGAAGACTCCTTCTCTTCAAGATTTTCCTCTTCCCCCGGGGAGTTATCGGCAGGAGAGGATCAGCCTAAGGAAGTACCCAAGACCCCCTCCCCTGACGACCCATCCTTTATGGACGTCGTGAGCCACATACAGTCCATCATGGAATGGGAGACAGAGGAACTGGACCCAGAAAGGCATCACTTAGCTATCTTTCTCAGAAAGCAGGATGCCCTACCCATTATGGTGCCACCTTTGATTGAGTCCTACAAGGATGTTTAACCCAATGGCTTGGGCTCACTCCTCCTCCATTCCACCTCTTCCTAAGAAGGCGGATCGTCTTTACCATGCCCTGGCTGGTAAGCCATTCTTGAAGAGTAACTCCAAGGTGGATTCTGTGGTCATTAATGCTGTCCACAACCATACCAAGAAGCACAAGCATCTCAGCGCTCTACCTCCAGATTGGGAGTCCACGCAGCTGGACCAGATTTGCAAATGGGTCTTTGCCTCTGCTACGTTGGCCATTAGTACCATCAACTATCTGACCCATATGGTACAATACCAGAATGCCCTCTGAGACCAGGTCCGGGACCTAGTCCAGATGCTGCCTGAAGATTCCACTAAGACTCAACTTACCCAGCTTATGAAGTCAGGTTCAGATGTGGGCAACCATGTCCTCTGGGCATCCTATGATGCCGTCGATGCCTCTGGGCATGGAGCTGCCACTGGTGTTTGTCTCCGGTGTCACTCTTGGCTCCGGGTCACTGGGATCACCTCAGATGTCCAAGTAAACATTTTGGATGCCCCCTTCCGGGGCCCAGTCCTTTCTGGGGGTAATGTGCCGGACCTCATTTCTAAGGAAAGGGTAAATTGTTTAACCAGGTAGGGCACACTAAGCCGGAGCTTGTTTCCAGGTGCGACCTGGGAGCACAAGGAAGTTAAGTGACTTGTTCAGGGTCACACAGTATGCAGGTGTGGGCTGTGGGATTCAAACCCAGGTCCCCAGGTTTACAGCTCGGAGCCCTAAACCACTGTGCTATACTGCCTCCTAAGAGTAAAGCATTTCTAAGCTGCAGGAGTCAAGTAAAGCCCTGATGTTGGTTCATTCACTGTACCATACCCAGTCTAAGGTGAACCAGAGTCAGTCCTTTCATCTGTCCTCCTGCAAGCAGTTCCGAAAACAGTACATCAAGGGCCAAAACAGCAGTAAGGCCACCACCGCCCCCCCCACAGGTGCTGCTGCTCAGGCCACAAGAGCCCCCGTGGCCCCCTGCCCACTCCAGCCTCCTTAGCCGACTCACCCTCCTCTATCCATAGGTCCAAGGGAGGTGGTTGAGGATCATTTCTCTCTTCACTTGCCAGGGTGTCGAGCAGTGACCACAGACAATTGGGTACACCAGCTAACCGCTCAAGGGCACACCCTGGAATTTCTGGAGTGGCCACCAGAAAATCCCACAGTCCACTCTACCTACCCTCTCACACATCTGCCTGATTCAGGAGGAAATTAATGCTCTGCTGCTGCTGCTGCTGCAAAAAAAAAGCCATACAGCCCATCCCTTAGTCTCAGTGAGGAAAGGGGTTTTACTCAAACTTCTTACTCATCCCCAAGAAGCCCGGGGACCTCCGGCCCATCCTGGACCTGAGCAGTCTGAACCTGTACATTGAGTACAAACGCTTCAGAATGGTGACCCTTCAGGGACTACTACCCCCTGCTTTACCAGGGGAATTGGCTCTGCTCACTGGACATGCAGGACACCTACCTGCATATCTCAAGTCTTTCCTACCCATCACTACTTCCTTCGTTTACAATTTCAGGTTGCCCATTTCCAATTTTGGGCCCTTCCATTTGGCCTTTCCTCAGCCCACCAGGTATTTACCAAATACCTGGCACTTGTGGTGGTGGCATTATAGAGGCAGGGTTTCTATGCGATTCCCTACCTGGACTGACAGCTAGCAGTCCCCTACAGGGAACACCTGGTTCAGACCCTGGACTGTACCTTTACCAGGAATTGGGGATCACAGTAAATCTGCTGAAGTCCTGTCTTTCCTCTTGCCAATGCCTTCAATACATAGGGGCAGTCCTGGCCACCAGCCAGGGCAAAGCCTTTTTGCCAGAAGGCAGATGGAGCAAGCTTGTTGGGTCTCCTCCAGCCGGCAGGTTCCAGCCAGGGCTTTCCTGCAGTGTCTGGGTCAAATGGCAGCGGCCACTGCCACAGTTCCCCTGGCCCAGCTGCACATGTGGGTTTCCCTCAATGGACTTTGAAAGTCCAGTGGGACCAGTACACAGTCGACCTGGACCAGTTGGTCCTGGTCTCTGACCCGGTCTGGAGGGGTTATGTCATGGTGGCTCAATATGGCCAACCTCCTCCTGGGATCTCCTTTCAGTAACCGATGCTCCATCAAATTCTCCCGACACACTCTCTGGCCAATCACTAGAACCAGGGTACTTGGATGGACATAGAACAAGGTCTACTTATCAATGTCCTGGAGATGTGGTGGTACTTTATGCCCTGCAGGCCTTCCAGACTCATCTCCTCCCAGGTTTGCTGCTGGTACAGCTGGACAGTATGTGTGTAGTGTACTACATCAACAAACAAGGGGAGACCCATTCTTACCCCGTGTCAGGAGGCGATCACAGTCTGGTACTGGGCCATCGAGCATGTTCTGGAGCTCTTGGCTGTTCATGTTCCAGGTGTACAAAACATCTTAACAGACAGTCTCAGCCGCTCCAGGTCACAGGCTCACGAGTGGGAGCTTCTAATCGTGGTGAAGATCTCTTCAACTGTTGGGGTCATCCAGAGTTGGACCTCTTTGTGGCCCCACTCAGTGCAAAACTGCTGCTTTTCTGCTAGCTCGATTCTGGGTCCAGAGTTTTCTGGCGAGACACATTGTCCCTCTCCTTGAAAGGGAGGTTTTTGAACGCCTTTCCTCCCCTTCCCTTCCCACTTCTGCAGAGGGTTCTGCTGAAGCTTCAGATAAAGGAGGAAGACATGATTCTCATAGCTCCCTTTTGGCCTTGCCAGATTTTGTTTCCCTTGCTGCAACAGCTGACTGCAGAACCTTGGGTACCCCTACCTCTGTGCACAAGCTTGCTCTCCCACGATCGGCATCCTGGTCCATCTTGACGCTCGAGTCCCACATTTCCATGCATGGCTCTTGCAGACCTAGCTATTGCCCCTTTGGTGTATCCTCTAGGTCACTGATGTCCTGAGGGCAGCCAGGAAACCCACCACCAGGGCCACGTGTGCAGAGAATAGAAGCGCTTCTCCATTTGGGCCACTGCTCGCCATTTGGATCCTTTCACCTGCCTGGTGAATCAGGTGTTGGACTACCTCTTCTTTTCAGATTCAGGTCTGAGGTACTCCTCCCCCGAGCAGCACCTTTCTGCCATCTCTGCATACCATGCATCTATTGATGGCAAAGTGGTCACCCAGCTTGTGGTGTCCAGCACATTCCTGTGGGGCATTTTGCATCTGAAACCTCCCATTTGGGAACCAGTCGCTCCATTGGACCTCTACTTTATGTTTGAGAAACTCATTCTACCGCCCTGTGAACTGACCAGAAGTTGCACTGTCATGGAAAGTGCTCTTTTTAACTGCTGTTACTTCTGCTCGAAGGATTTCTGAGCTCCAGGCTCTGATGTGTGAAGAGCCTTATTTGGTTTTTCACAAAAACAGGGTGTTTTTGTATACTAATCCTAAGTTTTTACCTAAGGTGGTGTCTGAGTTTACTTTAAATCAATCCATCTGCCTTCCAGTTTATTCCCCCACGAGTACTCCAATCAGGGAGTCATTGCTCCATACTTCAGATGTTCACAGAACGTTGCAGTATTACATAAACTGTACCAAATCTTTGAGGGAAACTAACCAGTTGTTTGTTTCATTCATCCCCAAGAGAGAAGGTGCTCCTGTTTCCAAACTACATAACTGCATTGTTTATTTCTACCGCAAGTACAACAAACCCCTTCTGGGAGTGGTCAAGGGTCATTCCACCAGGGGTATGGCTGCCTCCAAAGCTTGCTTCAGAAATGTGTCTGCTGCTGCCATCGGCGTAGCTGCCACCTGGAATTCTGTACACACTTTACCAAGCAGTACAGTCTGGACATCGCCTCTAGGCAAAGAGCCAATCTCAGCCTGGTGCTTCTTCAGGGCCTTCTGTCGTAAGCTCTGTCTGCTGACTTGTCCATCTCCCAGGGATGTTATCCTGGTGATTACTGGTACTGCTTGGGACTCAGCCCTACCAGTGTGGCCTGCTGCAAGAGTCTTCCTTAGTAAGATACACAGAAGGTGATGGCAGTTAAGGACAGTGTGGCCACCAGTCTGCCCCTTTTCCCTACCTAATGCATTACCGCAGACCCTAGTTGATCTGCGGCTTACCCTCTCTCCCCCCATTGCTAGAGTCTATCCCATACATTCCTGAATTCCCCTACTGTTGTTGCCCCCACCACCTCCACAGGGAGGCTGTTCCAAGCAACCACTACTTTCTGTGAAAAAGTACTTCCTCATGTTGCTACTGAGCCTACCCCCCCAGCCTCATATCATGCCCCATGTTCTTGTACACCATCTTTTCTGAAAGATGCTACCCTTCTGTACCTTGTTTACACCCGATGTACTTGAATGTCTCTATCATATCCCTCTTCTCTTCCAAGGAATACATATTGATATCCTTTAGTCTTTCCTCATATGACTTCTGGTGCAGTCTTTGCACCATTTTTGTTGCCCTTCTCTGGACTGCTTCTATTTTATCTATGTCCTTCCAGAAATAAGATAGTACAGTTACATAAGAACTTACCATAACAGTGTATCTTCGAGAAAAGCTCTTGCAGCAGGTCCTGCTTTCCCTCCTTCCTTTCCCCTGCTTTTCTCTATCACAGCTACTTCTGCCTTCATTTATAAGCTCTCGGAATAACCTCCTTGGTTCTCCATCAGCTGGCGGTGCAGAGTCTCCAGTGGGAGAACCAAGGTGGTGTGGGGGACCAACCTCCTATATAGCCTGTGCTGACGTCAGCTTGGGGCGGTCCCCTGTGATAGACTGCTAGCTAGGGTGGCATAGTCCTACCGGTGTGGCCTGCTGCAAGAGCTTCTCTCAAAGATCTACTGTTACTGTACGTTCTTATGCAACTACTTTTCAGGCATCCCTAGCAAGGTAAGCAAGCTCAGAATAATAGGCTGAAAGTGGACAGGTGACTTGTCAATCAGCTTGGCATGAGTAAACAAATGTGCAAAAAAAAAAATAATTGAACTCTTAGTAGGGAACAGCCCTGTGGTCGTAAAAATTCTGTATAGCTACTGTAGGTAGGATATGAGCTACATTAAAACTGCAGTCACAGTAATGTTGAGTCCATCTTTTTTTGAGCATTTTGTTGCTCCGAAATCCTGTTGCGCCTACCAAGCCCTCACCTGATCCATCCTGTCTCCCTCTCTTTCCTCCTGTCAGTTTGTCTGACTGGCTCTCCATTTTGGCGTTGACCGCACTCATTATGCTCCTCCATGCAAACATTCCATTACCACTGTTTTTGAGCAACTGTATATTCTTTTGTGCACTCTGTGGACCTCAAATGAACCACTCTGCCTGCTTGTTGCTCCATCTGTAAAATGCACACTAATGCATTTTATACTATATCTCTATGCTGCTCATTTGCCATGTTAATGCTTTTAACTCTGCCTCTGTATTTTGATGCACTGCGTGCAATTTTCACTACCCTTTCTTTACTTGGTGTATGATTTTTGATGCTTGCTATTTTGTACCACTGTCTCACCACCCCCTCACATCTGGAAATGAGCCTTAGCTCAGTGTGCCTTTCCCATTTACCAATTTTAAAATAAAGGAATAATGCATGACAGGGTGTGTGTCGTGCTGGGATAATGTCATGCCTCGGGTGGTTTAAGAAATTCTGCCATATCTTATCAGACCTGAGCAGCATGGCCACTGAGCTGATCCCACGGATTGCGACGGCTGAGCCAACTGGCAAGAGAAACAAGAACGAATTGCACTTGTGTAAGTGAAGCATGTGGTTATGAACACCACATGCACTCACTCACTTGCTTGCTTAGAGCTTTCATACATTACTGTAGCTTTAATTAAATAGCAGAAAGGAGAAAAGAAGTTACATTTTCATGTCATCTCTCTCACTCCCCCCCGTGAACCGAGCAGCATCAGTGAACCACGCGACTGGCAGTTACGGTCTCTGCGGTTCACTTAAGTCACTGGGCTCATGGAAGAAAATGGCTATGAAAATGTAATTTATTCTGTATGCTGCAAACTCTGCTTTTTAAATGTTTCACTGTAAATCACAATCAGTTTACTGGGAGGAGGGCTGCCATGAAGGTAGGCAGCGTAGTATAGTTACCAGAAGCCACTCGCTGTGGCAGTTTGTTCTTCTTACTATTCATGTGGTCTTCTGTGTGCTGGGACTAGATCCGTGATGTTGTGCTGTGACAACACCATGGGTCCAGCCCCAGTCTGATCACAGGCCAGCATTCTTTCTTGCCATTGCGTAATACATAAATTTACTGATTTACTTTCTCAAACTCATCATGCTTCCCTCACCATGTTAAACTTGGAGCCTGGTCCTCTACTGCATGTCATTGGTAGCACTGGGCCCAAAAGAGAAGAATTAAGGCAAAGATAAATGTGCTCTGGAGAGGAAAGAAGTAAGGAACTACAGAACAGACAAAAGAAGGTACAGTTTTGACAGGTGGCTTGTTCCCAGCTGCCATGATCCTGCAGAGGCATCATAGAAGCCACCTCCTTGGCAACAGAGAGTCACTAACAATTGACTGTGGTGATGCACCATAGGTTCCTGAATTCAACTGGGGTAGCACAGTGTGAATGTTAGGGAACAATGTACTCCAATGGTATGTTTTGTACCTCTGACATGCATTCTACACCCAATATATACAAGTTACTCACCTGTAACAGGAGTTCTAGGAATGGTATATGTTGTTCATCCACACTGTCTGGCAGGTTCCTTGCTGCTTTAAATCTTGCCAGAAGGTCTTCAAGCTGGCTCCTCCCACCCACCCGGGTGGTAAAAATCTTGGCTCTGCCCCATGATGCCAGATCTAGCCCGCTGGAAGCCAGGTTGTGCGTCGAAGCTGGGGAGGTCGGGTGGGTCGTGTGGATGAACAACATATACCATTCCTAGAACTCCTGTTACAGGTGAGTAACCTGTATTTCTAGGGACAAAGATAAGTTGTTCATCCACACTGTCTGGCAGACTCGTAGGAGTTCTCCGGGAAGAGGGAG
The DNA here is from genome assembly GCA_016271365.2 of Neoceratodus forsteri. Taxonomy (NCBI): domain Eukaryota; kingdom Metazoa; phylum Chordata; order Ceratodontiformes; family Ceratodontidae; genus Neoceratodus; species Neoceratodus forsteri. Next base: position 1,076,754,920 of record CM057459.1, read on the forward strand.
GCAAGGCGCACACCCCCTACTTAGGGAATAAGGAGTGGAGAACCGAGGTCCCAAAACCAGCATCTCGGCGTGACTCAAGGTCGATGTGGTAATGGGTACTAAAGATGTGTGCTGACTTCCAGGTAGCAGCCCTGCAGATTTCCTGGATAGGGACATCCCTGGAAGCAGCCACTGAAGCAGCGGTATGGCAGGTAGAATGAGCTCTTATCCCTTTGGGAGGCTCCATGCCCGTCCAACCTGAGCAGAGATCTATGCAGGAGGTGACCCACCTGCCTATCGTCCACTTGGCTGCAGGTCTGCCAGGTGCGCTGCGTGAGGTGACAAACAGCTGGCGAACCTCTCCCGAACTTCAGCCATTTGCTCCTTATAATAAGAGAGTCTTCTAGGGTCCAAAGTTTGGAGCCTATATTCGGCCTCCGAGGTGTGATTGGGGTAGAACACTGGCAGAGTCAACACCTGGTTAAGGTGAAACTCCAACACCACCTTCTGAAGGAATTTCGGGTGGGGGCACAGGACAACCTTGTCCCTGTGGAAGACCAGATAAGAAGACTCAATGGAAAGCTCCTGGAGCTCCTCCATCCTTCTGGCTGACATGATAGCCACCAAGAAAGCAGTCTTCCACGACAGGTGAGAGATGTCACACCTGTGCATCGGTTTGAATGGCTTGCGCATGAGCTTAGCCAGTACCAGCAGTATATCCCATGGAGGTGGAGGTTCTCGCACCGGAGGGAATATGTGATCAAGGCCTTTTGAGAAAGCGCCCGACCACCTGCTCCTGTGCCATCGACTGCTTCCCGGCCCACGCCCGGTAAACAGAGATGGCTGCCAGGTGCACCTTAAGGGTCGTCGACCGAAGCCCTAGCTGAGAAAGGGACCACAGGTAGTCCAGAATGCTTGCCAAGGAACAGGAGGAAGGGTCCAGCCCCTTGCTCTGACACCAAATGGAGAATCTCTTCCATTCAAAGGCATAGCATTTCCTGATCGACTCCTTACGAGATGCCTCAACGACATTGAGGACCTTATCAGAAAGACCCAAGGCCTGGAACTCTAGCCGCTCAGGAACCAGGCTGTCAGGTGCAGGGATTGAAGGTCCGGATGGAATACCTTCCCCTGGTTGACCGAGATCAGGTCCGGTGGGCTGGAAGCCGCCTCGGGAGCCTGGAGCTGAGGCTGAGGAGATCTGGATACCGGAACTGGCGGGGCCAGTCTGGGGCTACCAGAATCACCTGAGCCTTGTCCCTCCTCACCTTGAGAAGCACCTTGTGGATCAAGGGAAATGGGGGAAAGGCGAGAAGAGGCCCGGGTTCACGGCCTCAGAAGGCATCCCTGCAGCGAGCCCTGCTGAGGGGGGCGGGCATGAAACAGCCTCAGCTTTGCATTCTCCCTTGAGGCAAACAGATCCACCTGAGGCGAGCCCCAGTGGGAGAACAGATCTTGTACCACCTCCGGCAGGACAGACCTCTCGTGGGACGCAGCTCCTATCCGGCTTAGGGCATCGGCCAGAATGTTGGAGGCTCCTGCCACATGGATGGCTAGGAGATCCGCCTCCAGGCTGCACACAAGGGACCAAGTGCGGAGAGCTTCCCTGCACAGAGGCATGGAGCACGTCCTGCCCTGGTGGTTTAGGTAGTACATGGTCGTGGTATTGCCCGTCTGGACCTGGACCACTTGACCCCGTACAAATGGAGCGAAGGCGGTGAGGACTAGACTAACCGCTCGAAGCTCCAGCAGGTTGATGTGGTATTGGGACTCCTGAGGGGACCAGAGGCCGTGCGCTCTGTGCTCCCCCAGATGGGCACCCCAACTCATCAAAGTGGCGTCGGTCGATAGACCGTCAGCTCGGGGCGGACAAACAGGATGCCCTCCTGCAGATGAGTAGGAACGATCCACCACTGGAGAGCGTTCCACATCTCCTGGGTCACTGCCACTGGCTGGTCCAAAGGACCGGAGCGCTGTGACCATTGGCTGGCCAGTCCCCATTGTAGGGGACGCATGTGCCAACGGGCCCAATGGACTACACTGGTGCAGACCGCCATGAGGCTCAGGAGGCATAGGAGGTCCCGGGCAGGGCGCTATTGCCCAACCTGAAATGACTGAGCAAAGGAGGAAAGAACCCCGGCCCTGTCCCCCGGGAGCCGTGCTCTGGCTCGCAGAGAGTCGAGCTCTGCCCCGATGAACTGGATCACCTGCTATGGCTTGAGTTATGACTTGGCCTCGATGAGGAGGCCAACCTGAGAGCAAACCTGGAGGGCCAGATCCCTGGACTGCTCCACCTCTGGTCTGGAGGAAGCCGCAATCAGCCAGTCGTCCAGGTAAGGGTACACCCGGATCCTTCGGCACCGCAGGAATGCTGTCACCACTGCCATGCATTTTGTGAACATCCTGGGAGCTACAGAAAGGCCGAAGGGCATAGTCCAGAACTCGTAAAGGGACCCCTCTGCTCTGAAGCGGAGGAATCGCTGGTGGGATGGACGGATTGGGAAGTGAAAGAACGCATCCTGGAGGTCCAGAGAACAGAACCACATGCCTCGTTCCAAGAATGGAATGATCTGAGCCAGAGTGACCATCCTGAAGGTTCGAGACCTTAGGAACCTGTTCAGGTCATGCAGGTCTAGAATGGGGCGCCAGTCCCCCATCCATTTTGGGACCAGGAAGTACCTGGACACAAACCCTGGGTCTGGTGGAGGATCCGCCACCTGCCTGATCACCTCCTTCTGGAGGAGCAGGGCAATGTCAGCTCAACGGGCCGACAGAGAGGCTGCGGACCCCGTAGCCCCCCATGAGGCGACGGCTCAGAAGGGCGGGGCCTGCTCGAACTCCAGAGGCAAACCCTTTCCTACCACTTCCAACACCCAGCGGTCTGTGGTGATAGCGGACCAGGTGGAAAGAAAGTGGCGGAGCCGTCCCCCCACGGGAGAAACCCATGGGGAAGCGACACCCCTCAACCTGTCACTGGGCGGGCTTGGAGGAAGGACAGGCCGAGGGACCTCCTGGGCCTTTTCCTCCCAGCTTCCTGCTGGAGGAAGCTGCAGGCTTGGCTTTGGGGTGCCAAGTGCGAGCCTGCTGGCCCTGATGCTGGTGTTGCTGGGCCAGACGTGCCGCAGGGGCAGAAGGGCAAAATAGCTTATGCTGCTGCCAGTGTCCTTTGTCCTTCTGGGCAGACGTGACCAAGTCCAAGATGGCATTGGACTTCTTAATCCTCTGGAGATGGCCTTCCACCCCAGGCCTGAACAAGTCGGTACTCAGGAAGGGGACGTCTGCCAGCTTGTGCTGGGTATCTGCCGTAAAGATGGAGATTTGCAGCCAAGCTCTGTGGCACATGGCCACTGCGGCTGCTACTGACCGGGCACAGGAGTCTCCAATATTGAGAGACGTCTGGAGCTGCTGCTTTGCCACTGCCCTTCCCTGATCCCGCACCTGCTTGATCGTAGTCTGGAGGTCAGCCGGGAGATGAGGGATCACCTCATCCAGGGAACCCATAAGGGTGTGGGAAAAGTGCGCCATCAGTACGGCCGAACTGGCCTGACGGAGACCAAGGGAGGACGCAACATACACTTTACGCCCGGCATATTCCAGCTTTTTTGGACTCTTTGTCGGGGGGCTTGTCCACGTCCCAGGTGTTCCCGAAATGCTGGAAAACACCATCAGTAACCAGCCCCCCTGCAGAGGGGTGCTCCGAGAAACCGGACAGTGACCCGGTGGGGACTGCGTACTTCCTGACCATCCTGGCTGAAGAAGCAGGACAAGAAGCCGGCCGCTGCCATAACTCCAAGGCTGGGCCAACAATGGCTTCAGCCACCGGAAAGGCCTCCGTGGGAGAATCCCCTCGGTCCAGTACCTCCATGAGGGGATACTTGGCCCGCTTGGATACGGGCTCGAGCTGCATCCCAGTAGACTCTGACATGAGCCGAAGCAAACCCATGAACAAGGATGGGCTCTCGTCCATCGAATGTCCCCCAGAGGACTCCAGGTCAAGGGGCCTGGAGAACAGGGAAGAGTAGTCATCAGACTCCGAGGAGTCTGCAAATAGCTGCCTAGGGCCTGAGCCACCCTCCACCTGCCGAGGACGGTCAGGAGTGAGGGTGACCGACAACCGGTTGGGTAGTCCCTGACCCGACCGAGAATCCTTGGTCGAAGCCCCAGATTTAGGTTGTGGAGGTGGGGGTTCCACCACAATCGGTGGGGCAGCTGGTTTTAGCCGAACAACCGGTGCCGGTTTGGGCTCCTCGACCACCGCGAGGGGTTGTTTCGGCCTTTCAGGTGACAGCCACTTAATGGCCGGGGAAGGCGACGGCATTGGCTTGTTCCCGGTCAGAAGGAGCTGCTGCCACATTAAGTCCTCGTAGCATCGACGCAATTTGCGCAGAAGCCTTACCTCCGAGGGAGAAGAAGATGAGGACGAGCGGCGCCGCCGCTTCCCTTGGTGACAAGACCAAGACCGCCGGTGTTGGTGAGATCGGCTGGACCAAGAAGAGGTCCGAGACCGAGACAGTCGGTGTTTCTGAGGGTGGGTCTGGGAGGGAGCAGGGGAAACCTGTTCCTCCCTCGGCTTGGGAGCCATAACCGGGGGCTCCGGCACAGGAGGCGCAGGCAAGTCCTCGGTTTCCACCGGGGGAACCGGTGAAGAAGGGTTGTCGGCTTCTATGGTCGACAGCCCATCCGATGGAGTCGAAAAATCTCAGCAGCGACAGGTGTCTCGGCCAGCTGACCTGTGAGGGACACACCCGTGAATCCAGCGGCCTTAGCCGCCACTCGACCGAAGTCGAAAGCTGACTGTCCAGGAAGGGGACCTCTCCCGCTCCCACGAACGCAGACGGTGGGACTTACCCTTGGAGTCCTTCTTCCTGGACCGAGAGGAGTGTCCCGATGGACCCTTACCTTTCGTGGAGAGGGACTAACAAAGCTCCTTAAAAGAAGCCGTATAGGAGGAGCTCAAGGAGAGCGGGACAAATGCCGCGACAGAGGAAGACTAAGATCCGGCTGGGGCCTCCTCCTCCTCGAGGGCGATCATCTGTTCAAGTTGCTCAGCCGAGCCCGCCGCTGTGGAAACCACCCAACGGGCCTCCTTTGACTTCACCGGCGGAATACGTCCCTCGCAGTGCCCAAGTTGGAGCCTGGCAGCACCGTCTTCGAGGACATTTGCTGAGAAGGACTTGCACAAATTGCAGGCCTGCGGATCATGGTCAAGCCTGAGGCAGTAGACGCACGTGGAGTGCGGATCGGTCCGAGACATCTTTTGCCTGCATGAGCACTGCCGAAAACCGGGAGTCAATTTATCCATCGCAGCCACGAAGGAAGAAACAAACCGAAGTCTTGTAAACTTTAGAATTAGTTTCGGGTTAACCGAAGAGTTTGGATCCAGTCTAAATGCAGAGAGCTAAGGAGGGAACCTGAGCTTCCAAGCGGTAAGGAAGATCTGGCATCATGGGGCGGAGCCGAGAGTTTTACCACCTGGGTGGGTGGGAAGAGCCAGCTTGAAGACCTTCCGGCAAGATTTAAAGCGGCAAGGAACCTGCCAGACAGTGTGGATGAACAACATATCCATGTCCCTAGAAATTTTGTTTTTGGGGAAACTCTGTTACCGTGAATATTTAGCCTAATCTTCCATTAATTTGTCCTACTCGTACAGATTAAGAAACTGAAAAACTGAGAAGCATCACAAAGTTAAGATAACAGAGGGGCAACTGTACAGGTTTTAATTAATGCAGTAAAAATGCAAAAGATTAAATAAAAAGCATTTCAATTAATACAGTCCTGCAACCCGATTCAAGGACATTCAAAACACTCCAGTTTGCTGAGAAATAAGAACATACAGCAGGTAAAAAAATCTTTCAACGGGGGAGGAGTATCAACAAAAGCCCGTTCCTAACAGGAATAGAGCAGTGATTACCAATATGCGATGTACTTTATATGTACTTCGGATTTACTGTTTCACTTGCTTTTTTGTCTTCAGAAGTCAACACTGCATGCTGCGAAATTAATTTCCACAGTACCATGCAATATGTGCATAATTTTTGAGACACCTGTAAAAGGAAGCTTTTTAGGAGGTTGGTTTAAAAATGTTCATTCCATTTCCTTCATGTATTAGACCTTTGTTTTGTGACAACAGGGTAAGCACCCCTTGAACACGCTGTACCCTACTTCACTGAATAAAAGCCAAGCTTCAATTAAAATCTTGTACAGCATTTTGACTTGTGGCTTATATTCAACAGCAGCTTGTACATCAAACCCAAATGTTTAGGTGTGAAAAACAGAATATCACACACTCTTGATTGTGAGCACGCACATTGTAACTGGTCTATTTCAAAGCAAAATAAGCATAACAAACATTAACTAAGATCAAAAATTGAAAAAGAAATACAATAATATTATTTACAGAAAAGAAAAATCATAGAGATTCCCACACACAGTGCTTTCTCTGACATGATTTCAACCCTAATTAGAAGCTGCAGCTTATATTTGAGGACTGCTTTTATTGAAAGTATTTACTATGACCTGTGGCTTCTATTTGATAAAATATGGTATGCGCCATATAATCTTCCATCACAAAGTATGGAGAGTTACATGCCGCTGTACGTTCTGACAGTCAGTGCTTTTAAAGTCTTGGAGACATACTGTATCCACATGTGAAGGTGATTTGTTTTTGTTTTATACTGAATGGTAACCATAAAGAGTTAGGGTTGCATTCAGCAACACTTTATGCACTCCTGTCCTCATTTTTTATTCAGTGCATTAAGGGTGCCACAAAGAGTCACTGAATTCAACCATATATGCAGGGGAAAAAGCTTGAAAGGAATTCAGTTAAATAGATCCAAGATGACTGTATTCCATTAAACAGCAAGTGTAATCAAATTTGAAATGAGTTCATCAAGTCTCAAAATAAATAAGAGATGAAGATAGGACAACTGCAAATATAATCTTGGTCGTACCTTCAAAGTCAAATATCAAAGCCACTTATTCTCATAATATTGTGTGTGGAATCATTTAAGAATGCACATTATGCACCAAGTTTAAAAAAAGAATTGTTTGAGAGTAAGACTGGAAATACAGAAATATAATCTACAATTAGTAGTCTAAAAATCAATGGTCAGTCACAGAATCTGCCGAAAAAAATCACTTAAGGAGTGCAGATGCAGCTCCCATTTGTACTATATATTAAAGTAAATATATATGGGTAGATAATGTGTGTATGTAGTAACATTAAAGAAAATAATGCCAGTGTAATCAAGATTTGGTATATGTAGATACAAAATGATGGTTAACAATGAGCCACAAACTTTGAGCAGATCCTCACCAAAATGCAATCTGTGTACCTCTGTGCAATAGGCAGCGCACCTAATGTTTATATTGTTAAAAGTCACTGAATTTCACACTTTTCTTATCCTGTTTTGGTCTTCCATTCTTGTTTCCTTTTTTCGTTTGTGAGCTGAACTCCTCACACTGAAGAATACTTTAGAATTATGTGGAATCAATGTAAAGAAACGCTGGTACTGAACTAAGGAGGAACTATCAAACATTTCAATTAGAGAAACAGATGCGTTACATTTGGGCCCTCACAAGCACAGCAGCTTTGAAGCAGCCGAGCATGTTATGGTGAAACTTTTATAGTATTTTATTCTATTTTAGATGGCTATTTACCTCCCGTCTTGTAAGCTAAGTTCTTCCCATTCTGAGTCTGCTTCAGCACTTTTTTTACATTTGAAATAAAAGGACCACACCATTTAATATGCTTATCTTCACATTTTCATCATTCGTAGCCATTTTTAAACAGACTGTCCCATAAACTCAAAAGTATCTGTTTATACTAATTAATTTTAATCACAAGAAAGTGATGTTAAACAAAGGGTTTTCAAAAAAAAAACTAAGAATGTTTAAGAAAGCATGGGTAGTCACATTAAAAATAGTGCTATTTTTGTTATTTTAAATCTAAAACAAAGTGCTAATGCAGACTCAAAATAGGGGAAAAGGTATCAGACTGGAGAGAAGAGAAATTCTAAAATTATATAAAAAGTACAAGTCAAATCTGCTACTGTTATTATAGATCAACAGTGCTGTCATAGTCAATCAAAACTAATTATGGATCACGTGATGCACTCTCATAGCCATAAGCGTGCTTCACGCGCATCCACCTTCCAGTGTGAAACTCATGCTGCAAAACTGCCAAATGGCAAGTCCATTCAAACAGCGCTTTCATGTTCCTGTAGCAACTTTACTAGGAAGTGCACTCCCGATTCACCATGTGATCTGTATTTCGTGTAGACAGGTTAGTGCTCAGCTCTTCTTGTTTAACTACACTCCCCCCCCCCCCCCAAAGACATGGACAATTGTTGAAATATGAAAATAACTGTGAATGAAATAAGTGTGATCACTCACAGCGGTAAAGTGACTCTTCCCCCCTCCACCCTAAAGCTTTGTGCTCAATGAAAAAATGTGGCAACATCGCAGTGATCTATAACAACTTTACTGGTTATGCAAGAGGGCCTCTTATGGTTCCGAGAGTGTCGCCTCTTGTGTTTTTAGGATGTCAGTATGGCTCACATTCAGTACGCAGTCCTCACATCCTAAGAATGCACAGACAACACTCTTGTAGCCATAAGAGGCCCTCCGGCATAATCAATAAACAAACTATGCACTGCTGCTTTTAAAGTATGATGGAAACAGAAGAAGCTGTTCTGAACTAACTGCAATCAGATAATGTATATGATGTGAAGAAACACACGCTAGCCACCTTTGTTGGAACCTCCCCAAATCTAATCTGTATTACATATCAGGTATCATTTTTCAACAAAATCTAAAGAAAAGCTATACAGTAATTTTGCAGTGATCATACATACTAACTAGATTTTAACAATGGCGTTGACCAATAAAAACCTAAATTAGTACAACTTTTATAAAGGGTAACTATTCAGCAGAACCTAAGGAAATTCATTCAGTTATAATGGTGATAGAAAGGTAATTATTTTGGTTCAAAACTCAATTAAGGTTTCCTGGTAGCCACCTTTTATCTTTCATGAACATTTTAATCTCAACACTTAGAGGGAAAAGGAAAGGCAACACAGGAGTAAGTGACTTTGTAGTTCATACTTGTTTGTAGTCCATGCTAGTAAAGTTGATCACAGTAGCAATTTCTCTTGTCATGTAGCCCCAAAATTTAAACTGCAGTTTACATTGGGAGTGCAAAAATGGCTGCTTCTGCAGCCCTTTGAGCCATGTTTCCTTTCAGGGGCTCACAGACAGAGGTGTGTATGCTGATGATATTTCAGCATTTATGCTTGGACCTATGCTACAGCTCCCCTGTGCGCACCCCCTCCCCCACACACACCGTCTACAGTGAGCAGAAGAGACTGGAAACATGATTCTTTCATAATCAGCAGGAGGCCAAAATTATGATTTTTAAAAGGACCACTCTAATCAGGACACACTATAAAAATAAAACTTTCCACAGGTTATGATTTGCTGTAAGTGCACAATCACTGGCATGCAAAATAGTTTATACAGTGGCTCATCAACAGCATATGCACATATGTTTATGTATACAAGAGTATAAGAGAGAGATGCTGCATGTAGATTCTGTTGTGCTCACTTAGTTGTAATCTCATGTAGTGTCCTCCCATGTCAAAAAGCATGCACGCACACACACTTTCTTCTTTTCATGTCTGCTGTCAGTTTCTATGTTTTTTCCACCTTATGCCACTCAGTTGACAGTTTAACTGTATTACAATAGTAGAACTGTGAACCTGCTTTGTATTTTGTAGGATTAACAGACATTTTGGCATCCATGACAATAATCAGACTCAAAAATTTAAACTGTAGTTAATTGTGATATCAGTTTAGTTTAACTGCATGCTTAGGGATGTGTGTATGATTAGAATCTGTACTGCATTTACTGTGTGAGTGTGAGAATTAATTGGGTCTGAAGGGTATTTACTGAGAGTATTATTCGAGTATGCTGGGTTTTATTTATCCTGCTTCTTAGTAGTCAGTTCATTTATTTAAAAGTTTTACCAGGAAGGCATACTGAGCAGACAAGCTGCTTGATTCCAGATGCGTCCGGGGCAGAGACAGCATAAATAAATACAGCATACAGTAAGTGGAAGCAATACACTGTACACAGACTTGGAGATAATACAACTATTATGCAGCGTATAGTGAAGGAACAGTACATAGTACATAAGAACAGGAATTATGATATTTTGCAAGTAGGAATTAGGGAATTGCTTAAGGTACAGTAATTCAATCTCAGAACAGTAACAGTGAGTCCATAGCCCAACCTGTAAGTTTACAGTCCGGCAGCAAGCGGTACCAGCTTGGTCAAGCAGGACAATAAGAGCACAGGCCTGGGGCAGGGAAATGGGGAAAAATAGGTGCATGAGCACGTGGAGTTAAAGTGGGCACTGATGAGTGAGTTAAAGTAGTGACTGGTGAAGGCTTGACGAGTGACCGAGAGGAGCAAGTTCCACAATTTAGGCATACGCTAGGAGAAGGCTGCTTGACCTGCAGTGGTGGTCTTAAGCAGGATAGAAAAGAAGCGGGTATCACAGTGCCTGAGGGGTTGCGGCGGGGGGGGGAGAAGATGAGGATAGGGCTGCGTACACATACGGAGGCAGGGACTGTGTCCAGAACTTGGCTGTAAGCCTGACACAGTGGGACAGCCTTCTGTTCTGAAGGGAGTGGAGGCACAGGGATTGGTAGAGAACGCAGTGCTGGGTACTGGGAGGACAGTCGAGTGAGAAACGGCAGAAGGAGTGAAAGAGGGTATCCAGTCTGGTTAGGGAAGTTCTGGGAGCGGCACTGTAGACTACATCGCTGTAGTCAAAAATGGGGAGAATCACTAGCATTAAGTTTGTGTCATGCCTCTTTTAGGCACGTCTATTTACTGCACCACCTGTGACAATTGCCATTTGGAAGGTACACAGTTTACCCTGTCATCAGGGATCATCAGCCGCTGTACAGAAATCTGCTGCGTGTATCCACCAGAGATGAGGAAACAGGCATGAGTGAGATCTGAGCTAGACACTGGGGAGGGGAGGATCAGGGATGTAAAGAAACTGAGAAGCCCCAAAAGGAACAGGAATCATGACAAGGGACCTCCCCATCCAGTTCCAATACCCGGGGCTCTGCCCAATTATGTCCACAGACAGGTTGCAGCTTGACTAGCTGACTCTTATCATTCCTCTTTGGGCCATTCTTTGTAACACAGTCACTAAAGAATATAACCACAGTGACAGAGGGCTTCCATCATAGATAAGATTGGCTGCCCTTGTATGCATCAAGGAGACCTTGCCGAGTGATGATGCCAGACCTGTACTGGACGCGTCAATACCAGCGGTGTATTCCATAGTCCACCACCTAAGGTGGAAGTACAGGATGGTCACCTGTTTCAAATCGTACTGGGACTCAATGCATACCCCACTGGAGTGACCAGGTTGTTTGAATGTGTGGCTGTTAGGGGGAGAGCCAGGTGTAGGCTCATTCTTATATACTGGCCTCTGGGGCATGGGAATGAGTCCCTGCAGCAACTGGCAGACTTCATGATCCATCTGGTGCTGGATGCCCCAAAACTTTTGGTGCCGGGGGATTTCAATGCCTAGGTCGAGAATGACTGCTTGCTCTCTGGACAACAGTACTTCCAGCTAATATCATCACTGGGCTTTGCACAGGCCATTACCTTTGGCACCCACCTGCATGATCATGCCCTGGACCTGATTTTCTCATTGTAACTTGATGTTTGCAAGGTCAAAGTTGATCTGGTCGTTTGGTTGGATTGTCACATCATATCATTCTTCAGTGGAGCCCTGTGTTTTAATACCCAATGTGTGCAGACTGTCTGGAGCTGCCCTGAGCACAGTCTGGAGCCTAGCAAGCTCCTGGCATTAGTGGACATCTCAAGTATGATGTTTGTGTTTGCTGAGGGAGAACAGAAGGCCGTCTGGGAGTTAAAACATGACTCATGCATCTGACTCGGACTTTATGGCACCATATAATGTATAGCTTTTGGTACTGTGATAAGATGAAGTGGTTGATGACCAAAGGACAGAGACTGAAGCATTCTTGGCAGAGGTCTTGATCAGTACAGACAAGCTGGTGGTATGAGCTCTCTCTGGTAATCAGCAGGCAATCACTCTGAAAAATAATTCCGATCAAGGATGACTACAGCAGGAAAAAACTTCCCCTTCCCCATGCAGACTGAAAGTGTTTTCTGCAGGAAAATGAGATTAATCAATTTTTCCTTCGAAAGGTGTCCTTCGTTTTGACCAGTATTTCTTCAAAGGGCTGGTAGTATCTTATATGGATTCAATGAGAAACAAAGAGGACACTCACCACAAAGATGATTTCTGTTAGATTTAGGTAAAAAAATTTTATTAGGTGACAGAAAAAAAAAATTCAAAAGATTAAACTGACCCAGTAGCATGTCACCTGACATGTTTCACACCTATGATGCTTTTTCAAAGGCCTCTGAAAAAGAATCCTAAGCTACCACTGATTAGCTAAAACAGACCCCTCTATTGATCTGGATATGTTCCCTGGCCCAGATCAAGGTCTTCCACTCAGTACGCGTGGACCCTACACTCTGCTTATGGAGATGTCACGGCTTGGTTTACCTCTTCCAGTTTTGCACTTGCCCCACAGTTAAACTGTTCAAAGAACTACAAACCCAGTATGGCCTAGGCCATGGATACTTATTTTGTTATCTCTAAGTGAGGCACTGGTGCAGTGTCCCCCAGACAGACAGCAGCCCTTATTGCACAAACCAACATGCAGAACACTAGACATTTAAAAAGCAGCTTCATAGATGCTTAGTAGTCGCCCCCCCCCCCCCAAGCATAACATAGCCTACCTGGCCCAGAGTTGATTTCCATACATTATTTTCTTTACTGCTGTCTTTCAAAAAAGTAATTTCACTCGTAAAATTGCCCCAACAAAACACATCCAGAAACAACACCACCCCCCCACACACAGGCACATGCAGACCCATTTTGTGATGTCAGAAAACGAAGGCTGCATGTGTGAGCTCCACTGAGTTGAATGGGAGCAATTTACCTATACAGTTTTATACCATTTGGAGTTGCTATTTAAATAAATCAAATCAATGCTTGACTAACAGGGTCCCTGTTAGTCGAGAGGTCGCTCTGATTTATGTAAATCGCAACTCTAAATGATATAAAACTGTATAGGAAGATCACCCCCATTCAACTCAATGTAGCGTACACACAGCTTTCATTTTTTGATATCACAAAACGGGTTTGCGTGTGCCTGCGTGGGTGCATGTCAGTGGTTTAGGAAGTGGCTGCGTTTCCAGATGTGTTTTCTCAGGGCAATTTTACAAATGAAATGGCTTTTTTTTTTTTAAAGGCAGCAGTAAAGAAAATAATATATGGAAATCAACTCTGGACCAGGTAGGCTATGTTATGTGCTTGGGGGAGCCCTTACTAGGAACCTGCTCTTTAATATCTCTTATCTACCATGCTTTACAAGGGACACAACATAACATACTCTATACAGCAACCAAATGGGAAGAACAATTGGGACAACACGGCAGGGAGCAATGAGACTGGGGTTGCTTTGCAACAAGACACACAACCTCTTCACATGTTTGATATGACTATGCCTGGAAACATTTAGCATGCTTCTTTCGAATACCAGTGATTACGGATGAATATGGCATGGGGAAGAATGCAGCCTGTTGGAGACTGTGGTTCTGTGAGGGCCACACATACACACATTATGTGGTCTTGCCTCGAACCAGCCGATTTCCTTGGGGGACTTAGCCAGTCAGTTCAGGAGATTATACACCCATGGATTAGGCTGTCTCCTGAGTTGTATCTATTGCACCAATATCGTAGGCATCTGAAGAGGATGCAGTTCAAGTACATCTTGAACATATTACTAGTGGCACCTAAAAAAAGTATCAACCAGAACTGGTGAACCAACATGTTACCCTGGCTGGAACAGTAGCAGGTGACTGTAAACCACCTATATAACATGGAGAGAATTACTTTCAGCCTTAACGACTAAATGCAGAGTTTTACTTCTAGATGGAATGCCTGGGTTATATATGTACTGCGGCATGATCACAACTTTGTCCCCTGAAGGAGACTTAAATATAGGTAGACTTCCTACCTAATCAAGCCAGGCCAAGACAGGGGAGGTGAAGCCATCGTTAGCATTATCACAGACGTTACGACCATCCACCCCCCACCACAACTAGACTGACTACTGCAGAAAAGCATATTATTGATGGGGCACATCCGGGCCTCACTGCTGTGTTGAGGCCTGCAGTGACCCTAGGCTACTCATTTATAACTAATGAAACCTGTGATGTTCATCTGTAACCATAACTGTGCTCCTGGACAGGCCTCACTGTTTTATCGACAGTGTTCATTGTGTTTTTCAGCTTGAAAACTGAATAAAAATATATTTACAAAAAGAGAAAGCATCACAGATGCAAAATGGGTCTTATCCATCCCCACTGCTGGATCAAAATGTGGTGGCTTGGCTGGTTGGTGGAACACCTTGGATTGAGCACATCACGCAATGTTGTGCAGTCTGCACAGGTTGCCCTAAGATGTGCTTAACATACAAGGACCCACAAAATTTGAGTTCAGGCCACCTGAAAGATCTTCTGTCTCCTTAAAATCCATCAGTGCTCTATGTCAAGGTCAGCTTCCTAGCAGTCACCCATTCCCAGCCCAAACTTTCGGGGGACAGAGCTTTTGGGTGGCTGCCTCATCGCTTTGGAATTGTCTACCACACCATGTTCATGCTGCATGCTCTGTACAGGCCTTTAAGGAGCACTAAAATTTCACATTTTTTGAGCAAGCCTGCTGTTTTACTTTGTGATATTAATTTATTAAGTGTGTCTGCATTTACATTGCTATTGCTAGATGTCTCCCTGTATGGTGCCCTGAGCCCTTGGGAAAGAGCCCCATAAAAATAAACTTTGCCTTGCCTGGAAGCTTCTTATTCTTGCTAACAGCCATTATGCCATAAAAGTAAACGTCTCCTGTATTTTGATAATTATGTCAACTTATTTTAGGTAGCACTACTTACGCAATAAGGCATGATAGGGTGTGCGTTACTGCGGGATAACAGCATGCCTTGGAAATTGAGGCATGAGGCAATGACGAGTGTCTTACATTCCTGAAAAGTACTGTTATCTTAAATTACACACACTCAGGAATGCTTTATTGCAATTATAAAGTGGTGCCCCAGATTTATTTTCAAATTAAAAATGAAGTAGCCAGCCCATCGGTGCAGCAGTAGCATTACCACTCGCGATGCCTGCGACCTGGGTTCAGGTGCAGACTTGGGTTGTTGGGGACCAGCCGCAGGGGGGGGGGAATACAGCATTCCTCAGATCTCTCTCCTCCTCTGGGTAGGGAGGGCAGCCATCCCCACTGCAATACCGCCACCTGGGTGACCACAGGTGGTGGTGCAGCTCGGGGATGCCCTTGGAGGGGAAGATGTTGATGAGCTCTGGGATGGCCGTCACGCTGTGATGTGCCTACATCCCTTAGCATGCAGACACCCTCAGTGACGGGAGAAAAAAGTGGAAAAGACCCCACAGCCGAACCAGGAGATGACCTCTGGCACGTAGCCCTATCACTCCGATGATCCCCAGGGCACCTGACGAGGACTTAGCAAAAGGAGGAGAGCAGTAAGGGGAGACTGCTCACCCCCTCCCCGCCCAGGGTAAACCTAGGCAGAATGGAGGTGGCCCTGAGGGAAGAGGTCGGAGAGCAGTCAGCCCCAATGCCTTGGAGGACCTGAGGGAAGGGAAGGCTGTGAAGAAGGGGGCATAAACAGCAAAATAAAAAAAATGAAGTAATAAGGTTCAGAAAGTCAAGTATTTCCAACTTGTGCTGTTGTACTGAAACACGCATACATGTGGTCACTTCTGACCAATCAAAGGTCTTGGTTTCTCTGAACCATTTTGAGACTGATGCATATACGACATGCTTCTTGTAAAACCTGCCAGCACCTTAGAGGAAAACTACACCCAAAACTTGAAAAAATATATGCTGTGCAGAGTGTTTTAATTTGTATGTGAAGTTCTAGTGTTTCCTTCCCTCTGACTGGTATTAGGAGTTTTCCCTAAATTAGCCTGCTAGCTTTAAAGTAGTTTTACCACCCATGGAGACCTCCATATCAAATAGCTTTATTGCATTTCTTTGTCCTACAATGCACCTTGTTTCATGTGATGGTGATGTAGCAGAGCCCATAAATCCAGCAGAAAGCATTGCATTACAATCAGTTCACAACAATAGAGATGGCTATATTTTAAAATCTGTAGAATTCAGCTTGGTGACCACCTTCATCCTAAAGGTTTTACTGTCCTGAAAAACTCTGCTGCTGGTAATTTTTGTGCAGCTTGTAAAGCTTCCAAGATATTTAGTTTGTTTGGCATGTGTGTGCTGAATGTTGGGTCTCTCTTACATCACAGTCACGAGACAAGATGCACTGTGGGAACAAGAAATACAATTATGCTATCAGGTATGAAGATCCCCAGGGGTCGTAAAACTAGCATAAAGCTAGCAGGCTAATTTGGGAAAAACTCCTAATACCAGTCAGAGGGAAGGAAACACTAGAACTTCACATACAAATTAAAACACTCTGCACAACATACATTTTTTTAAAGTTATGGGTGTAGTTTTCCTTTAAGGACAGGCATTATGTAGGCCTGAGAGCTTGTGTACTGAAACTTTCTTTGCCAGTCTAAGAAAAGGTATTAAATCATTTGCTTTGACTCTTTGAATGAGAAACTGACTAGATTACTTTAAGCAAGGTCCAAACAGATGGCCAGTGTCAGATAGTCAGTGTAAATGAAGAGCAATTAACACTACAGCTATGGCTGGTGAAACACTTAAGGTGTCAGGAGTGAGTGAGTGTGTTCATAAACAGTTATGGAGCAGAATTTATCTAAATTTCTATTATTCTCTTTTGGGCATGGGCGTTGGCAGGCATACTCAGTGTACTTTGCTGAGTACAGTAAAATCTGGAAAATCCAGGGGCAACATAAGCTGCAGGCCAGGGCAACAACCTGTAACAGAGCCTGATGTACCTAAAGAACTGTTTCCATGTCCTTGGATGCTTTAGTGTGAGTTTGTGAATGATCTTTGTAAGATGTCTGGGTGCTACACTTAAGAGGCCATGACTGTATGAGTGACCTCATAGAGTTTGTGTGCATGAGTGCTGGTGTGAATGGACTTCTGTACGCAAGGCTGGCAACCTTAATGTGGTACAGAGGCTTATCGTAAGAACCTATCCTAAACATTGTAACTAAAAGCCAGCCAACTTCTGTCTGACTGGTAGTGTATGTGTTAGATAAAATAAAATGTGAATCTATTAGGGACATTGGCTTGCTACATACTGTTGACTTGGGTGCAGGAACAAAAAGCTCCAGCTGCTACTACCTCCAGGCAGGTCACCCCACAGAAAGCTGCCGACATGGCGGGTGCAGGAACAAAGAAGCTCCAGCTGCTACTACCTCCAGGCAGGTCACCCACAGAAAGCTGGATGCAGGAACAAAGAAGCTCCAGCTGCTACTACCTCAGGTAAAAAGCCTCCAACATTGTGGCTTCTGGGCGTTTTTGACGACTGTGTTCTGCTAAACTCTTGGCTACCTAGCTCCACAGCCCACTGATTGTTTCCGTGGACTTGGCTGTGGGGTGCTACCTGTAAGGGTGGCTGGGTTGCTAAACGTTACCAAACCTAGGCTAGACAAGACTGCGCTTGTTAATGGACTTTTCAGCTGCAGCACTGATTTGTTGCTGCCTGCTATGATTACATGTCTCATCCTAGGTCTACCTGTAGCTGATGCTGTTGATTTGATTATATTCAGTTTTAAGCCTGATTGTTATAGATTTGCACTGTTCCAGTTTGTGGTCATCAGTAGATGCTGTAAAATCGTATTTTCCTCTAGTTTAAAGCCTGAATGTAATAGTTGTACAATCATTCGTTTATGTGGGCATCAAGCCTAACTGCATTGCCCTCTGCAGCACTACACTTAGCTATCTTACTGTGTAGAGCTGTGTGGATTTAGTTTGTTTTAAAGCTCAATACTGTGATATAATAGCAGGGTGGGGGTTTACTGTGCTATGCTCTGCGTTGTGCTACCTATGTACCTGCGCATGTGCAGTCTGCTACCCAAGCTAGCCACACTCCATTCTCCCGCTGCATACTAATTACGCCCTTCCTACCTTTTCAGGCAGGTCACCCCCCCACAGAAAGCTGCCGACCGCAGCGGGTGCAGGAACAAAGAAGCTCCAGCTGCTACTACCTCCAGGTAAAAAAGCCTCCAACATCGTGGCTTCTGGGCGTTTTTGACGGCCGTGTTCTGCTAAACTCTTGGTTACCTAGCTCCACAGCCCATTGATTGTTTCCGTGGACTCGGCTGTGGGGTGCTAGCCCGCCCACCTTCCCCAACCACCCCCCCCACCCAGGGGCGGCCTTGTCTTATTGGCTCGCCGCCACGCCACTTCCTGTGTCATCACCTCCCTGCGTCCCCACACCTAAGTCCCCACTTTCCCATTTGCAGATTATACCGGGTGGCCACTAGGCGGTGCTTCATTCCTCTCATCCTCCTTAAACCTTATCTCCCTATACTACCCCTGTGTTCGCCCACTGGGGCTCCAAATCCGTTTCTGTGTCTCTCTGCAATCCCCTTCCCACTCCTAGCATGCCTGTCATCCTTGGTCCAGCTTGTTCCCCACTCCCTCTCCTCCTTATTATATTCCTCGCCTCTCCTAGGGCTACCTTCTGCCCATTACTCAACTCACCCTGCTCCCCAGTTGCCCCCCTGCCCTCCCTCAGCCCCATCCCCATCCTCCTTCACACACCCTACTCCCTCCCTCATCACCACCATCCCTTGGCCTCCCCTCTCCCACCCCTGCCCACTCTTGTATCTTATCACGCTAGCATTCCTGTCTGTGCTTCCTACCTCCCCCTTATACCGCTTCACCCCCCAAACCCCTCCCCTAACCGCATAAACTTCCCTTCTGCCACCTCCTTCTGCTCCTATCTGGCAACATCCATCCCAATCCTGGGCCTGTCTTCAATGGTTCCCCTTTGAAATCGACTGGACTTCGTATCGCTTCCATAAATATTTGTAGCCTCCTCAAAAAACTGGACTCCCTACAATGCTGGATGACTGTTCATAATCCTGATGTGACTGCCTTAGTTGAAACCTGGCTGTCTGGCTCCACCTCTGATGCCCAGGTCTCTCTCCCAGGCTACTCCCTCCACCGGTTGGACCGGATCGGCAGGAGAGGTGGTGGATGTGCCATCTATGTTAAAGACCAAAGACTGGGATTTAATGCAAAGAAGTGCAAAATCATGCACATAGGGAAGAGAAACCCTGAAGCCACCTATAGGCTGGGAGGGGAGTTGCTAGCAGTCACAAAGGAAGAAAGAGACTTGGGCATCATCATCACTGATGACCTAAAATCATCCAAGCAGACCTCTAAAGCAGTAGGTAAGGCTGGGGGGTGTTGGAGTGTATTAGTAGAGGTATCACAAGTCGGTGAGGGAGGTAATAATCCTCTGTACAAGACATTGGTTAGGCCCCATCTGGAGTACTGCGTGCAGTATTGGAGGCCACACCTTCACAAGGACATTAACCAATTGAGGCAGTCCAGAGAAGGGCAACTAAAATGGTGCAGGGACTGCATCAGAAGACATATGAGGACAGATTAACGGAGCTCAATATGTATACCCTTGAGCAAAGGAGGAGAGCGTGATATGATTGAGACATTTAAACACCTTAAGGGCATAAACAAGGTGAAAGAGTCTAACATGTTTAAATATAAGAAAATAGCAGGACAAGAGGACACAGCATGAGATTAGAGGAGGCCGATTAAGGGGAATGTGAGAATTCTTTTCACAGAAAGGGTGGTAGATGCATGGAATGGCTTACCACAAGAAGTGGTGGCTATGAATACAGTGCAGGGCTTCAAACAGGCATGGGATAGGCATAAGGGAGCAATACAAATGACTATGAATAGATAGGTCACTGACAGAGCAAAGGCCGATGGCACATTTATAAGGTAGAAAAAGAAATGGGCAGACTGGATGGGCCTTGCGGTCCTTATCTGCCGTCAACTTCTATGTTTCTATGACCAGCTCATTGGTCTAGCCCTCCCCCCCCATCCTTGATTATAATGCCCAGGCCTTAACACTAAAATTATCACCTGACCCCTCCAGGGGTCCAATCTTCCTGACTACAGCTTACATACCCCCCAAAAAACCAAGCCCAGGCACTGGGCCCCCTAATTGACTATATTACCTCCCTACCTAACTCCTCTGACCAAATCCTGGTAGGTGATCTGAATATCGATTGGCTTTCTCCCAAGGTGTCCGCCTCCCGTGAGGCGTTCTCTGCTATTGATCTAACACAACTAGTCTCCCAACCTACCAGGTTAAATCCTAGAAGAGGCACTTGCACTCTTCTGGATGTGGTCCTCACCAACAGGCCTAGCTGCGTCCACAATATTCAAATCCTCCCAGACTGCCTTAGTGACCACTCCCCAGTTCTCTTCTTCTGGGCGACCTCCTTGCCCAAGCCCTCTGTTCACATCACCCGTCGTCGGCGGCTTAGACCTGGTGGGCTAAAAGACTTAAAACTCTATCTAGCCTGCACTGATTGGTCCCCGCTACTAAACACCCCTGATATTGACAAAGCACTTGCCTTCTTTGTTTACACCTTTAACTCTGCCTGTGACATCTACGCACCCCTAACCCCATGTAGATCTAAAGTAAGACACACCCCCTGGATATTACCCCTGCCTTACGCACACTTCTTATGCAGCGGGATAACTTATGGCACATCGCTGTTGAAACAGGCCGCCCTGCTGACAGACAGGCCTACGCAGCTGTCTGGAATAAGTGTATGTGGGCTGTCCGCAAAGCAAAGGCCGATTATTACCAAGCTTCTCTTACCTCCTCCTGAGGTAACCCCAGGTCCTTCTGGGACAATGTCAAGCAGCTAAATGGTGGAGCACGCTCCCCACCCCTATCGCTTCTTGACATCGAAGGGACTACCTCCACTGACCCCCCCCTCATTGCAACACACCTCAATAACTCCTTCACTGACCTTAGTGCAGTGCTCCCATGCAACTTCTTCAATCCTCCTCCCCATATCTGCCCTCCCATCTCCCACCCCCCATTCCACCTTCGCTCTGTCACCACCCATGAGGTCAGGCTCTACTTACTAAAAGCCCTAAAGTGCAACTCTATTGGCAATGACTCCCTTGATCCCTGTCTCCTACATCAGGTCCTGGATCAGGTCATCTCACCCATCACTTGCCTCTTTAATAAGTCCCTCTGCCTAGGGCAATTCCCCTCTGTCTGGAGGGTCGCCACTGTTACCCCTATTCACAAGGGTGGTGATAGGACGCTCCCCGGCAACTACCGGCCTATCTCTATCCTCTCTCCCCTCTCTAAAGCCTTAGAGAAAATTGTTGCTAGCCAAATATCTGATTACCTCACGAAATATGATGTCCTTTGTCCTGAACAGCATGGATTCAGAGTCGGTCATAGCACCAATACTGCTCTCCTGGAGTTTGCTAATTTCCTTCATAACTCACTTGATGCTGGCTCCCTCGCTGGTGCGGTATTTACAGACCTATCAAAAGCCTTTGATACCGTCTCACACCCTCTCCTATTAGCTATTCTTGCCAGTGTGGGCTTTGCCTCTGGTCCAGTCTCCTGGTGCGCCAGCTACTTGTCCAACCGCTCTCAACGTGTGAGGATTGGTGGCACTCTTTCCGGTACCTGCCCAATCCACTCAGGAGTTCCCCAGGGCTCCATACTCGGGCCCTTACTCTTCTCTCTCTTCCTCAACTCCCTGCCCAATGCATGTGCAGGAAATGTCCTACTCTATGCTGATGACGCAGTACTCTTGCCTCCGACAGCAACCCCGCCTCACTCCAGAACTCCCTTCAGCGTGCCTACACCTCAGCTGAAACCTGGTTCTCTGACCGTCTCGTCATCAACCTTAAGAAAACTAAATCTATGCTTGTTACACACCCTCAAAATAAGTCCAGCAACTTTCCTCTCTCTGTCCACTCTGCCCATAATCACCCTATAGAACTTGTACGCTCCTATAAATACCTTGGCATAACCTTCGATTCTGCTCTCTCTTTTCATAACCATATCACTGCCCTGACCTCTGCCTCCAATGCATGGTTGGGTATCCTCTACCGGCATAAAAAATGCCTCCCCGCAAACTCCCTCCGTTTGGCTGTCACCTCCTTGGTTCTATCCCTAATTGACTACGGCCTTCCTGTATATGGCGCGGCAGACCAGACAGCCCTCCGCAAGGTACGCTTAACGCTCAACAAAGCATGTCGACTTATTACCAGTACCCATAGACTCACCCATACCTGCCATCTTTACTCCATGTCCACCCTACTCAACCTTGATGAGCGCCTCTTGTTCCAAACCTGCCAAGTTACCTATAAAGCTCTCCATGGTCTATCCCCGCCTGGCCTTGCTAACTCTATTCACCGATCTAACTCCTCGGCACACTCGCCCCAGCAAAGCTGCTCTGGTCGCTCCAAGGGCACGGACCACCCAGGGCCAAAGGGCTTTCCCTATAGAGCCCTGCCTGCACAACTCCTCCCAGCTGGCATCACTGATGCCCACTCACTCGCTAGCTTCAAATACAGCCTGAAAACTCACCTGCTCACTTCACACTCCTGCCACTGCCCCTGACCCCCACCTCCACCCCCGTGACAAAGCTCTCTGAGCTGCACTTCTCCTTATCCCAGCCCCTCGCTGTGCCTCCTTTCAACTCCTCTACCCTACCTAATTCATAAAAAAAAAAAAAAAAGGGATCGCTTATCCTAATTTTTTGCGGATAACAGTGTTGTGTCTCGCATCACCTGTAACATGACTGTACCTTATTGTTGAACTGTATTGCTGATTGTTTCATTTTACTTGTAACTTGACTGTGCCTTATTGCTGTACTGTATTGCTGATTGTCTCATGTATGTATATCTTTGTCCTCATTGTGATGAGGTATCTTTGTAAATGAGCCTCCGGCTCAAAGGTTGTTAAACTGATGTTAAAATAAATAAATAAATGGGGGTGGAACAATGTTTGTGTGGTGGGGCAGCACATCCCTTGATTTGTGTTTATGGAAGGGCGCAACAGTTCTGTCAACCTTCAAGTACAAGTTTAAAATTTCTGGCTAGACCCCTGCTTTTGGGTGTCTAAATTCTATGCTATCTGTTGTGTGTGGGCATGCTGCTTGCACAAACTATGGTAGCCTATTGTTCTCCACCATGGTCTCTTGACTGATGGGCTATTTCCATCCTAAATGGGACCATTTAAAGGGCAGCTGTAGTAGTTAAGAGTTGGTGATGCTGTGTCTGTGAAAGTCAGGTGAAACAAAAGATTACTTGCTGTGACTAGAGCTATCACTTATAAACGGGAGCAGTCAGAGTAACGGACATCAGCTAAACAGCCATTATCCAATCCAATTTAGAACACTAATAGCTGATTGGGAGAAGCAGCCTTATCCTGGAATTCTAGGAAAGAGAAAGTTCCAGAGAGTACTCAGATAACAAAGAGTGCATGATACAGAACACTGTGGGCTGAGTCCAAACCTACTGCAACCAGGGAGCTTAAAAAGTTATCAAAGACAGTCGTTCCTCTTCCCCCTGCCCAGTCAAGAGACTGGGACAGCTTTGTGCAACAGAGGAGAGACTATTCTGAATTTGCTGGGTGCCACAGAGGAGAAAGGGCCAAACTGTTTTTACCAGGAGAGAATTGCGCGCTCCATGCAGAGACTTTTAAAATCTTAGGGTAAGACTCAGAATTTAAGTCAGTCTAGGTTACCTTTTTCTATTCTATTGTTGTGTTTAAACTGATTAATTTAAGTGCGTTTGTGTAGTTTTCTGTATATGTTGCAACTTTTGTGCAAATATTAAATATTTTATAATTTATGTCTAAGACTGCAGCATTTAAATAAGTACAGGTAATTTATTTCCTGGGCTATTTCTGTGATCTGTGCCCCTTGAGAGAATTACCAACTTAAAATGTAAACCTGCCTCTGAAACAGACAGCAGGGGCATGGTGTACCTGAAGCAACTAAGTGTATTCTTATGTCCAAAAGGTCTTGTTCTGCACGAGCAAGAGCCTGTGAATAGATGAAAAAGGGGTAGCCCTAAGCGAGTTGTGACAAAGTTGGTGGCAGCATGAGCAAGCCAGTTCATTATAACCACCTAGGGCATCTTGGATGGTGTGGCGTGGGGTGTGTGTGTGTGTGGTGGGGGCTGGGGTCAAATTTAGCATCAATTACCTTTTCCAACTGGAAGCAGAAAGTGGCGGGTGCAAGATACTATTTTTCTTGTCTGCACCTCTGTGCAGGTAGGTGACTTATCTTGATTTGTTTCCATCAGACTGGGGCAGGACTCTAGTGTGGATAGTGGCTTATTTACCAGCATGCCAGGGGCTAGACCTTGGAATTGTCAGTGATAAACCTTTTGCACCGAGTTGTGCTGCTTGGCATGGACCGGGTGAGTCTGCAGAATCTGATTTTTTTTTAACATACAGAGATGCATGAAGAACAACCATGCGGCAACACAGTAGTACAGTAATACCATTATTTTCACAATGTCTGCTGAGGCAAGTAATAAAAACTGATTAAAATGACCTTAACTGGGAGAAGGCGGGGTGATGGGTTTGGTGCTCCGTGTGGCCCGAAGATGGCCTAAGGCAGGCTGAGAAGCAATGTGCAAAAAAAAAAAAAAAAGTAAATAAAATAAATGACCTTAATTAATAAAAATGTAAGTTGCAGCACATTTATCCAAAAAAGTAGTGTGTGTACATAAGGTATTTTTTCCCAACTGCAGGAGACCAGAATCTAGCACTAATAACTGCATACCTTACTTGTGTACGCATTAAAAAAAAAAAAAAGAAAACCTCCTACTGTGATGATGCATACCAGCACGGACTACAATCAGCTATGTGCAACAAAGTTACTAAAGCCCATTATTACCTTACCTGTCCCCTTTAATATCAAGGGTAATCACCGCATTCAGTAAAATCAGAAGGAAGCCCTTTTTGGCCATTCTGTAGCAAAATAAATAATATATTAAAGATGGTTACCACAAAGACCATTTTGCTGACGTGAGCCAAAACTAAATGATGTACCTTTATGTACTGGACAATTTGCAGCAGTTTTTATCATAATCTGTTAAGCTGTTTTGATGGTAGGGTGGTAAGCAATGATCTTATATATTATGAGTAGGATGCCAAAATTATGTTCACCCAACAAAATATGCAGTCTGTACTGATTATATCTTCATGGTTTGGACTCAATACAAACAATGGAATCAGCAAGTTATTCTGCAAAGGTGATTGAAGCAACTAACCCATTAAAACACACCCCTCTGGGGGATGCACAAAACTTTGTGCTCCAAGTAGAGGAATCCTGCATCATTTTATGGAATGCTGCCCTACTGGCAACTTTCCAACTGGGCTACAGAAGCCTCAGCAGTCAAGACAATGCACTAGCTGGGGCTGAGAATAGGGAAGACATGTAGTTTTATACCTTTTGCAGCAAACCTTTTAAATTTGGAGAACAGCCAGTAGCCACAGGGGAGTCATACAGGGTGAATAAGAGCATGGACTTCTTGTTCCAGTCTTAGATCCCATATGGCATCTTGGAGACTGTAAATCACGAAAACAGAACCATTCTAGGACCCACTCAACAAATATCTATATCAGGCCATTCACTTAAAAAAAAAAAAAAAAAAAAAAAAAAAAAAAGGCTATATGATACACTGTGCGCCATTTTTTTTTTTTGCCTCCAAACTTGCCCACCAACACCCTACTCCTTTAGGCTCCACAACTGCCCCTCATCCAGCCATGCCACTCCCTACAGTTGTCCAGTACCAACCTGAACTCCAGTGTCTCTGGCATCCTAATAGGCCAGCATGTCCCTGTCACGCGCCTCCTCTGGCCTAGTGGAGGGATGAAACCCCTCATCCGACTTCCTCTGCAGCCAGTCTGTCCCTGCTGGGGGCCTCCCCAGCCCAGAGGCAGAGTGTCTACCACCCTTTGTGTCAGTGGCAGCAAGCCCCGACAGTATGCGCTGCTGGCACAGAGGTGATAAGGGCTGTCATCTGGAGCACCGGTACGGCATTTCCGCCGTTCTCCTCCCCACATCTGCACCAGCTGCCAGAAGCTTTAGGCGTGAACCCGGGTTGCAAGTTTGCCTGGTTGCTCCTCCCTCGCTCGACTCCACAAAGTTGCTTAGTCCTGATTTTAAAAGTTATCTGCTGTAAGAACAGAAATAAAAATGACACATTCACCATAATTATTGATTTTCCAGAAGATCTTCGCCATTCATTCACACTTACGGATCTAAGCCATGGGCACAACAACCGAGTGGGGGCCAAGTCTTTTCAGCCAAGGGGACTAACGTCGGTGCTGGCGCCGACCACGAGGCAGACGTAGTGATGTCGTAGTGGCTGCAAAAGATTTTGCTCCCACTGGGTCCTGGCGCCTCTGGCTTAGACCCATAACTGGGAATAAATGGTAAAGTTCTGTACTTGGAAGATTGGGGGGGGGAATGAAAATAGGGCCCACTGTGCCTTCTGAAGACAGAAGTGTTCCACTTAACACAATGATCTTTCATGGTGGGGCTGGGGGAAGGAGGGCCGTCGTTCCCACCCCCCGTGTCTGGATTTGGTTGGCAGCACCTAGAATGATAGCATGGGTCGAGGAAGGTGGAGGACAGGGCTTCCTTGTGCACAGCCCCCACTTTTCTTTGTTTTGGTCCCACCCCCAAAGCCAGCACATGTGCAATGGCATGGGCGTACGATATGAAGATGCTGCGTGTACTCGAGTACCTGCCATGTCACCCAGCCTCTGCTGGCTGGCAATTAAGCAGCAGCTTGCGCTGGCCCCCCTCCCCGGAGGGCGGCCATCTGTGAACCACTCAATCCTCCTTCCCATGGCGGCCTCTTCGTTATTAATTTCTGTCTGCTCAACCCAGGTTGCCAGTGCAGCTGGAGGGAAGGTGCCCAGCAGCTCAGCCCTCCACACCACAGTGCCATATTCTACAAATGTATTAAGTTGATTATGGATGTTCTGCAGCTGCCAGGGAAAGTGGGCATTTTCCTTGGGGGTTTACAGGGCAAGTCCACTAGAAAATGTTGACTTGGCGACATGTGTTTTTCATGTATGTATATACTGTATGTATTTTTTTTTGCAGAGATACTTATGCCCTACTACCTGCTAAACTAGAAAAAAGCAGAGGGTATGTATGGCTCAGCTCCTCAAAGTTGAAAAACACATTCCGCTATTGGCATTGGGCAGCTACTAAAATGTACCTATTTGTATCCAGTAGAGAACAGTGGCTTTCTACTGAGATGCAATCTGATGAACAAGGTACAGTGACTGTGCAGACAAGCATCATCAAAAAAGTGCAAACATTAACAATAATTCCAACAGGATGTTTAGCATCAAAAAAAGATCAACACATACAAAAGCAGGGGCATGAATGTTTTCACCATCGCTCCTATTTCAAATCCCATGATGCAATTAAAGGCAATGTGCCTGCTCTACTCCAATCAGTTCTATTGCAAATAAACACACGCACTAATTTATTATGCATCATCCTCTCTTCGTCTTAGATTTCTGGATTTTCCATTTTCAATTTTTCTCTTTTCGGAAGACTGCTTCTCCCCTTGAAATCTCTCCCAAGGAGGTGATGGATTTCTCCTTGAACTTTATTTCTGGTTCTTGTGGAATGTCAGACACTGAAGGTGCTAGGTAACTGTCTTCAACGTTGGGTAGCTGCAGATCCACTTGTTCACTGCAAGGAAGGGGGGGAAAAGGATTGCTACTAAATAAATCTTTCATTAAGTCTGGGTCAAGTATAATTTTTACTCTGACCTAGCAAAGCTGCTCCTTCAGCTGGATGGCAAAGCATTCAAACTGTAGGCCTACGAAAGAAAGCTTAAAGAGCTAGTGTTCTACTTGGCAAATTTTGGCTGATGGCTACCTGCTATGTACTTTAACAGCTAACTAAGGAAACAGTTATATTCAGATTACAGTGAGAGCATTCATTTTTTAGCACAACAGTTCAAAAACTACCCTCCTCCCAGCTTTCCCCTGAAACTGCACACTTCAACATAGAGGGGAGCCACTAGCTCCACACCCTCGATGATGTATTCAGTGCAGGAGGCCTGCTAACAGTGCAATACACAGGGAAGCGTTAAAAAGCACCATCTAGCTTGTTTTGTGGCAGCTATGGGGAAAAATATAGGTTATTCACCTGTAACCACAGTTCTAGGAGTCGTATACAGTTCACATCCACATTCTGGCAGTTTCCAGGAGACAGACAATTTGTTTGAAGTCTTCAAGTTAAGCTCCTCCTACCACCCGGGAAGTATAGCTGGCTTCACCCTGTGATATCAGATCTTTGCTTGTTAAAGGCAGGGATCCTTGTGCCATTTTCCGGGGGTATGTTATGTGAATATGAACGGTATATCACTCCTAGAACTATGGTTACAGGTGAGTACCTATATATCTAAGGGCATGGATATAATATACACTCTGACAGATTCCAAGCAGTACTCCTAGGGGAGGGTGCAAGTTGTGCACCCCTATTTGGTGAACAGGGACTGGAGGACCGCAGACCCAAAAGCAGCATCCTGATGACTCAGTGTCGGTGCTGTAATGGATATGAAGGTGTGTGTTCTACTCCAAGGTGCAGCCCTGCAGATCTCCCGAATGAGGATGTCCCTTTACGCAGCCACCGAGGCAATGGTATGTCTGGTGTAATGAGCCCTAAGCCTCTTGGGCAGCTCACTTCCAGCCAACCTATAGCACAGGTCAATGCAGGATGTAATCCACCTGGCAGTCACAGCTTCAGCATACAATATGTTATGAGCAGCGGGCAAGCCTCCCCCAAACTCCAGCCATGAGCACTGCGTAATAAGCGAGTGCCCTCCAAAAGTCCAAGGTTTGGACCCTGCAATCGGCCTCCGAGGTCAGGCTGGTAAAAATTAATCAATTGGTTTAAGACGAAAATCAGATACGACCTTCTGGAGGAACTTCAGGTGGGAGCGAAGGATAACTTTGTCATTGTGTAAGACCAGATAAGGAGACTCCACCTAGAGCACCTGGAGCTCACTAATCCTTTCGGCTGACATGACCACCAAGAAGGCAGTCTTCCATGACAGGTATAACATTCCACACCTGTGCACTGGCTCAAATGACTTACCACGAGCACTGCCAGCACCAGAGGGTTAGGTGATCCAGGCCTTTGGAAAAGTGCCTGACCACATTCTCCTGGACAACCATTGGTGTACCAGCCCATGCCTGGAACACAGAGATGACTACCAGGTGCACCTTAAAGGTCACTGCTAGCAGGCCTGATTGAGAGAGGGACCATAGGTAGTCGAGGATGCCTCGGCATGGGGCAGATAAGAGGATCAAGCTCCTTACCTTGGCACCAAATCAAGAACCTCTTTCACCTAAATGCACAGCATTTGCAATCAGATTCCGAAAGGAACACCTCCACAACGTGGAGGAAGTCTTCTGAAAGGCCAAAACTTGGAACTCAAGCCACTCAGGAACCAGGCTAAGAGGTGCATGGATTGAAGGTCCAGGTGCAGGACCTTACCCTTCTGTCTGCACAGCAGGTGGCAACCACCATGGACGCCTGCTGCTGAGGCTGAGGACATCTGGGTACCAGAACTGCTTGACCAGTCTAGGGCTACCAGTATCATCCACACCTTGTCCTTCTGGGCCTTGACCATGATCTTGTAGACCAAGGGGTCAAGGAAAGCAGGCGTAGAGGACTGGGGTCCAGGGCCTCGCAAAGGCCTCCCCCAACAGTGTCCTAGACTGTGGAAGAGAACAAAAAAAATACTCAGCTTTCTTTCTCCCAGGAAGCAAAGAGGTTCAGCAGAGGGTTCCCCACTGGCAGAAAAGGTTGTCTGACACTCCTGATGCAGGGACCACTCGTGCAACATCTCTCTCTGACCCAGGTGAGTGTGTCTGCCTGCTGACTGTTCACTCTCATGACATGGATTGCCAGGAACAGAATAAAAT
The DNA here is from genome assembly GCA_016271365.2 of Neoceratodus forsteri. Classification (NCBI taxonomy): domain Eukaryota; kingdom Metazoa; phylum Chordata; order Ceratodontiformes; family Ceratodontidae; genus Neoceratodus; species Neoceratodus forsteri. Next base: position 1,076,784,995 of record CM057459.1, read on the forward strand.
AGAACAGAATTTGACAGCAGATCAAGACCACTTGGCCAGTCTAGTCTTCCCATTTTCCCTACCTAATGCATACCACAAACCCTAACTAATTTGTGGCTACCCTCTCTTTCCTATCTTTGAGGTATTCTTATGTCGATCCCATGCATTTTTGAATTCCCCTATTTTTGCTCTCACCACCTCCACTGGAAGGTTGTTCCAAGCATCCACCACTCTTTCTGTGAAGAAGTACTTCGTTATGTTGCCCCTGAGCCTACCCCCTCCAACCTCATATCATGCCCCGTAGTTTTTGTACATCTTTTCTGAAAGATGCTACCCTCTTGTACTTTGTTTATACCACTGAGGTGCCTGAAAGTCTATCATGTCCCCCCTCTCTCTCTCCCCTTGCCACTAGGGAATATATATTGAGGTCCTGTAGCCTTTCCTCATATGACTTCTGGTGCAGTCCTTGCACTATTTTTTTTTCCCTTTTCTGAACTGTCTCTAGTCTGTCTATGTCTTTCTGGAGATGCGGCCTCCAGAACTAGACATAGTACTCCAGATGAGGTCTCACCAGTGATCTGTACTGTGGCATAACCACCTCCTTTTTTCTGCTGGTGATACCCCTTCCCCATGCATCCCAGCCTCTCCCTGGCTCTCCCTACTGCCTTCTCACATTGTTTGGTTACATTTAGGTCATCAGATACGATTACTCCCAGGCCCCTTTCTTGATTTGTGACCATCATCACCTCTCCCCCCCCCTTCCCGATTTTGTAGTACTCCTCCCTTGGATTTCTGTGACCCAAATGAATGATTTTGCACTTCTTTGCATTGAATCTTAGCTGCCACACTCTCGACCATTCCTCAAACATACTTGAGTCCGTTCTCATTTTTTCCACCCCTTCCTGGAGTGTCGACTCTGTTGCAGATCTTAGTGTCCTCTGCAAAGAGGCAAGCATTCCCCTCCATCCCCTCTGCTATGTCTCTTATGAAGACAATAAAGAGGACTGGCCTCAGCACCGATCCAGAGGGAAATGTGCACCCAGGCAGCACAAGAGAGTCCAGGTGCGGAGATCCTGTCGACACAATGTAAGGGAGCATATCCTGCCTTGCCTGTTCAATAAAATATGGTCATGGTGCTGGCCGTCTGGACCTGCACAACCTGATCTCGCATCAGTGGAGCAAACTCAGCAAAAGCCAGACACACTGCATAGAGTTCCAGCAGGCTGATATGGTGATGGGAGTCCCACATGTGCTCCCTACTCCACTAGAGAAGTGTCTGTCGGGAGTATGACTGATGGCTCTGGGTGCACAAACGTTGAGGGTCCAGCCACCACTGGATGGCATTCTACATCAGTTAGGTCACAATGACCGGCTGGTCTAAGTGACACAGGTGCTGGGACCATTGACAACCCAACTCCCACTGCAGGTGGTGCATCCACCAGCGAGCCCAATGGAAATGCTGGTATGTACCCCCAGCAGCTGCAGAAGTCCTGAGCAGGGTGCAAGAGCCCAAACCTGAAATGATCAGCAAAGGAGGCAAGGTCCAACGCCCAGTCAGAAGGTAGGCAGGCCTTGGCCTGCAGGGAGCCTAGTTCTGCCCCAATTAACTGGATCCCCTGCAAGGGGATCAACTCTGACTTGACCAGGTTGACCAGCAGACCCAAGTCCCAACAGGTCTGGGGTGCCAATCTCTGGACCTCTCTACAGCCTCCCAAAAAGACCAGGCTAGAAGTCAGTTGTCCAGGTAGGGATATACTCTGCCACCCTTGCGCAACAGGAAGTCCGCCACCACTGCCATGCATTTGGTGAAAACCCTGGTTGCAGCCAAGAGGCTGAAGGGCATGACCTGGAACTGGTACAGTATCCTCTCAGTGCAGAACCTAAAATACTACAGAGGAACAGACTGAGATGTGGAAGAATGTATCCTGGAGGTACAGGAAGCAATTACTACATGCCCTGCCCCAGAGATGGTGTAATCTGTTTCAGAGTGACTGTCTGGAATTTGTGCTTCCACATGAATTGTCTCAGATAGTGCAGTTCCAGTATGGGGCTCCAGCCCGTCCATCAGTTTCGGGGCTAGAAGTACCTGGATAAACACCTCTGACTGGCAATGGCACCTGGGACGTGGGTTATCGCCCCTTGCTCTAGAAGCAGAGCACTGTCAGCCCTCAGGGTGGCCCATGAGTCCCGCAATACCCTGAACTCCTGAGCAGGCTGGAGACAGTATGGCAGGAAAGCCTCAAAATACAGAGGCAATCCTCTGTCCTCCACTTCTAGAACCCACTTGTTCAAGGCAATGAAGGATCACTGTGGCAAAAAGCGGCATAGCTGACCCCCAACCGTGAGCTGGGACAGGGACTGGAGGAGTGGGGGCATGGCACCTCACAGCCAGTCACTGTGCAGCTTTGGAGAGGGATCAAGCTGCAGGAGCCAGTGGAGGACCACCACCCCCTCTGCCCTGCCTTTTGGCTCCTGGCCACCGAATTTAGGCTTTGGGTGCCAGTGCTGGTACTGCTGCTGCCAAGACTGCTGTGGCTGGAAGGGCCATTACTGTTATAACCCTTTTTTTAGGCTTCTGGATCTTTTGGTTCTTCTGGGAAAAAGCCACAGAATCCAAGGTGGCACTGAACTTCTCTGTGTGAGATGTTCCTCCACCCCAGGGCCAAAGAGGTTAGTGCCCAAGAAGGGGACACTGGCCAGTTTGTGTAGGGTATCCACTGAACAGGTGGAAAGCAGCAGCCAGGCCCTGCAATGCATGGTGACAGCCGTTGCTATGGCACAGATGCAAGAGCTGCAAATGTCCAGAGCCATCTGGAGCTAGTGTTTAGCCAGCAATCGATCCTGGTCTCTGACTAACTTCACCAGCAATTACTTGTTAGCAGAAAGGTGAGGAAGCAGGTCATCCAGCTCTCCCAACAGGGAGTGACCAAAGTTAGCCATCATTGACACACAGCTGGCCTGATGGATACCCAGTGACGCAGCAGCGTACACTTTCTTTGCCATGTGGTCAATCTTTCTGGACTTTGTCGTCTTATCCATGTCCCCTTGGCTACCTGAGCTGTGGAAGGCCAAGTCCAGAACCAGCCCCTCAGCAGTGGGGTGGATGGAGAACTCAGAAAAGGAGCACATAGGGACCACCTACATGCGGACCATATGGGTGGAGGGTGCAGGGCTAGAAATATTTTTTTGTGGATGACTGCCCAAGGGACAGGTGCAGTATTTATTTGGATTGTCCCACAGATTTCGTGCCTGTCCTGTTGATTTTTGTTTACTAATTTTACATTTCTGTTTCTGAATATGAGCTATTAGAGGGTCCTGAAAAGGGCTTAATAACCGACAGTACCACTGTAAGATGCCCTAAAAAGGGCTACTAAATATTACCCACTGGTTGGTACATGGCCCCGAAAAGGACTTAAGTGTGTCCCTGTTCACTGCCCTGATAAGGTCTTTTAATTTACTTCCACCTCCTGCTCAGTAGTAGTAGTACTGACAAGGGCCCTTAATTGGCTCCCTTTTGTTCTGCCCTCATGAGCTGATCAGCTTCCTCTGCTCCTGTTTATAGCCTGGACATGAAAAGTCTCCCCCTACTTAGTAACCCTGATGAGGGCTTTTAACCAGCCTCCCCATCTCCTGTCTCTGGGGCCCTTCCTGACCTGACAGAGGGTTTTAAGAGGTTGTCTTGTCCCTTTAAGTTCCTCTCCTAATTTATAAATACTAAGTCTCCCCTTCTTTCTGCCATGACTGCCTGCTCCAAAAAGAACTTTCAGCAGGATGAAGATTGGGAGGCATACCAAACTTCCCTAAGGGAAGCAGAGAAGGCTGTAAGGCAGGCAAAGGCCCAAACCGAGGAAATACTAGCATGATCAGTAAAAGAAGGTAACAAGACTTTCTACAGATACATTAGTGAAAGGAGAAAGTCCAGAGAGGGTTTTGCTAAGATCAAAGGGGATGAGGGTATGTGTGAGGAAGAGGACCATGTAAAAGCATCTATTCTAAATAGATACTTCTGCTCAGTATTTACTGAAGAGAAGGCAGGGCTGGGCCCACAGCTCTGCACCATGTACACGGTGGGAGGGAGGTGTGCACTAGTCCCTTCACAAAAGAAAGGGTCCCACAAGAGCTCGATAAGCTCAGGGTGGACAAGGCAATGGGACCTGATGGCATACATCCCAGGGTACTAAAGGAGCTAAGGCTGGAACTAGCAGAGCCATTATCAGAACTGTATAGTGAGTCTCTGAGCATAGGAGAGGTCCCAGAAGACTGGAGAAGGGTTCATGAGATCCCACTCCACAAGAGTGGTAGCAGGGAGGAGTTAGGGAACTACAGACCAGTCAGACTTACCTCAGTAGTGGGCAAGATTATGGAGACACTCCTTAAGGAAAGGATAGTGCAACACCTGGAATTCATAGGAGCACAGGATCCAAGACAGCATGGGTTTACAAAAGGAAGGTCCTGTCAAACTAATCTCATAGATTTCTTTGACTGGGTAACCAGAGTGGTGGACCAAGGGGGAGCAGTTGATGTTCCCTACCTCGACTTCGGCAAAGCTTTCGATACTGTTCCACATAGAAGGTTGATTAACAAGCTGAGTAGGCTCAGGGCGGGTCAGACATTGGTCAACTGGGTGGCAAACTGGTTGACTGGCAGAAAACAGAGAGTGGTGGTAAATTGTTTACAGTCAGAAGAGATGCAAGTCACAAGTGGGGTACCTCAGGGATCAGTCCTGGGGCTAGTCCTCTTCAGTATCTTCATCAGTGACACTGCAGATGGACTGGAGGGTAAGGTCTGTCTGTTTGCAGATGACACCAAGATCTGCAACAGAGTAGATGATCCAGATGGGGTGGGCAGAATGAGAAGAGATCTGGATAAACTAGCAAAATGGTCGGAAGAGTGGCAATTGGGGTTTAACGCAAAGAAATGCAAGATCATGCACACAGAGAAGAGAAATCCTGAAGCCACCTACAGGCTGGGAGGGGAGTTGCTGGCAGTCACAAGGGAAGAAAGAGACTTGGGCGTCATCATCACCGATGACCTGAAATCATCCAAGCAGACCTCTAAAGCAGTAGGTAGGGCTAGAGGGATGTTGGGGTGTATTAGTAGGGGTTTCACAAGTCTGAAGAGGGAGGTAATAACCCCTTTTTTACAAGACATTGGTTAGATCCCATCTGGAGTACTGTGTGCAGTACTGGAGGCCACACCTTCACAAGGACATTAACCAAATTGAGGCAGTCCAAAGAAAGGCAACCAAAATGGTGCAGGGACTGCATCAGAAAACATATGAGAACAGAGTAACTGAACTCAATATGTATACCCTAGAGCAAAGGAGGGAGAGAGAGTTGATATGATTGAAACATTCAAACACCTTAAGGGCATTAACAAGGTGAAAGAGTCTAACATGTTTCAATATAAGAAAAATAGCAGGACAAGAGAACGCTGCATGAGATTAGAGGGAGGCCGATTAAGGGGTAATGTGAGGAAGTTCTTTTTCACAGAAAGGGTGGTGGATGCATGGAACGGCCTACCTCAGGAAGTGGTGGCTATGAATACAGTGCAGGGCTTCAAACAGGCATGGGATAGGCATAAGGGAGCAATACAGACGAGTATGAATAGATAGGCCATTGACAGAGCAAAGGCAATATTTTACAATAGGTAGGCAACAAGGCACTACAGGGTGCTGGTTACTGTGACAACCCCATGCCCAGGGGAATAAATAAGGAAAGAAAAAATTTAGCGTAGTAATGTTGTTTCTTAAGGGAGCCCACACTACGTTTACACTTTATGTAGTCATCTCGGCTGAGAGTGACACCCCAGAGATAGAACCTATGCAAATTTTAGAATCTGTAATGTAGATTCAAACTCTGCATTTCCACTCCACTCTGCCGTTGCTCAGATCTGCTTCCAAGACAGAGTGGAGCAGCGGCTAGTTAAACTAGCTAAAAGACTACCATAAAATGTACAAAGATTTTATAATACCACCAAACAATCTGAAAGTAGATTTGAGAAATTTGTCATATAAACCATAACAATGAACTTGAAATTCTAAGATCTGCAAAAGTAATGTTCGAGCAACCTCAATGACAAAAAAAACAACAACATTATTTTGTGAACCTATTTCAAGTTCTGGAAGGGAAGGCAGGGTTATGGAGTGTAAACATAGTGAGGGATCCCTTAAGAAGAAACAACACTACTACAGTAACTGAGTGGCAGGCTGATGGGGAGTCTTGTCAGACAGATCAGGAGCACTGAGTACCAGGCCTGCTTGGCCCAGTCTAAAGCTATCATGATCACTGCTGCAGGTCCCCTCCTGAGTTCAGGAGTACTTTCTGAATGAGTGGGAATTGTGGGAAGGCATACATAAACTTCCCTGTCCAGTCTGGTTTCAGTGTGTCCTCTGGACTGTTCCTCTGGCTGTTGGTATGCAATAAAACTGAGGGAGCTGATAATTCTCCCAAGATGCAAATAGGTGTACACTGGAAGTGCCCCACCTTCTGAACATTGTGGCTAGAACTTGCTGGTTTAAGGCCCATTCATGATTTCCCTGTCTCACTGTGATTAGTGAAATCTGCCAGACATTGTCTATGTCTGGCAGATGCAGTGCAAATATGTTTGCATGTAAGAAATATGTTGGGTCCCAGACCCTCATTGCCTCTGCACACAGTATTAAGGATCTTGTTCCTCTCTACCTGTTTATGTAGTACACTGCTGGGGTGTTGTCTTTTCCGATTTACAGTCTGACACTAACAGAGAAGAAAGAAAGACTGCACTGCTAGCAGTATTGCTCTGAGCTTTAGGTTTGTGTGTTCCACTGAGTCCTTGTGGGCTCCATATGCTATTCACTGTGAGGTCTGGCAGGTGGGTGCCCCATTCCAGGAGTAAGGCATCTATAGTAAGAATACTTGCTAGTGATTGCTGAATCAAGGGAATGCCCTCTCACGGTTGCTTTCTTCCATCCATCACTCTAATGATTCCACTAGTGCTTTTGTCACTGGCACTAGCTTTGAGACCAACTGTCCCTTAAGTGGTCCTTGGCATCTCTCATTTAGAACCTGGCCCATGGAACCACAGCTGTGGATGCGGGCCATATGCTCTAGTAACTAAGTCTCTTGAAGGTCTTGGCCGACCTGCTGTGAAAGACTCTGCTGCTGCTATTAAAGCTGTAACACAAGTTTTCCCCTGCAGGGTGTTTAGCTCTGTGCTTATGAAGTCTAGTACTTAAAACAGGCTTTAGCTGGGACTTTTGCAGGTTTATGAAGAATCCCAGTTTCTCCAATCCGTTTTCCCCAAGACTAGCCAGTTATCAAGGTAGGGGAAAACCACCACACCTAGTTTTCTGAGATGTGCTGCCACTCCTGGAGCCAAGATGAGACCAAATGGGACAGCTGTGAACTGGTACTGGCAGTTCCCCCAGCTAGAATCAGAGGTATTTTCGGTGAGACTGTTTGACTGAGATATGAAAATAGGCGTCTTTCAGATTTAGGGATCCCAGTCAATGACCCTTCTGCTAAGATGGTATCACTGTCCTTAGTGTGACCATCTTAAATTTTTCTTTTTTCAAATCCTTGTTCAGAAACCTGAGGTTTAAAATGTGTCACCACTCCCCATTTTTCTTGTGGGTCAGGAAGTAACTTCAGAATAGGTCCCTGCCCAACTGGGAGGCAGTAATTTTTCTACAGCTTTTCATATTAACACTTTTTTAACTTCCAAGTTACAGCAGAATTTTTTTATATGGGAGAGTGGGCTGTAAAAAGTACAGTTACTAAGAACTCACCATAACAGTAGATCTTCGAGAGGAGCTCTTGCAGCAGGTAACCCAATTAGGACTATGTTGCCAGGCACTAGGACCCCACAGAAAATTTATAGCTAACAGTCCAAGGCGGGGGACTGCCCCCTGATGTTGGCCGCCCGACGACCCTCGTGGTATAAAAGGAGCAGTACCCCAGCATCACCTTAGTTCATCCGCTGGAGACCCGGCTGGCATTCAGGATGGAGAACCAAGGAGGATCTCCCATCCCCCAGAGAGAACAGTTACATAACCCCGGGGTCAGGCGGGAGGGAAAATCCACCTCCTGCAAGAGCTCCTCTCTAAGATCTACTGCTACGGTAAGTTCTCATGTAACTGTACTATCTTACTTCTAGGGGGAGCTCTTGCAGCAGGTAACACCATTAGGGCAGAGTCCCAAGCAGTACAAGGATAGTATCCTGGTCAGAAGGGAGGTGGATCCCTAAGGTTAGCAGGCTGAAACTCTTCAGGATAGCAGTCCCTGTACGACAGCAAGGTCAAAACCTGCCCTCCTTCGAGAAGCAATGTCCAGACTGTAATGCCTAATGAAAGTGTGGACTGAACTCCAAGTTGCAGCTGCACAAATATCTGCTGCTGACACATTCCTGAGGGATGTAAAGGAGGTTGCGATACCTCGGTCCCAGCAAGGGTTTGTCATACTTTTGGTAACAGAATGTTATGCAATTGACCATACCATTTGGCCAATGTCTGCTTAGTCACTGGGGCCCCTAACATCCTGTGGGCAAAGGAGACAAACAACTGGTCTGTCTTTCTGGAAGAATGAGTCCGGGCAATGTAGTAAAGAAAGGATTCTATGTATATCCAAAGTATGTAACAAGGCCTCCCCCTTGTCTGAGTATTCCAGGTAATATATCGGTAATGGAAAGTCCTGATTAGAGTGAGTTCGGACACTACTTTCAGAAGGAACTTAGGATTTGTATGCAGGGCTACCCTGTCCCTGTGGAAAATAAGGTAAGACTCTACACATCCGAGCAGAAGTTAATGGCAACTAAAAATAACGCTTTCCAGGAAAGAAAGCGTAGCTCGCAACTTGCAGCTGGCTAAAAGGGAGGCAATATAAGTTTTTCCAACATAAAAAGAAGATCCCATGGAGGGATGGGATCCCTCCTGGGAGGTCTGATGTGCAAGATACCTCATAGAAAGGTCTTGCACAAATCCAACTGTGTCAGAAATTTCCCATCCGCTGGTGCATGGTAAGCGGACAGCGCCGAAAGGTGCACCTTAATGGATGAGTAACTGAGTCCCTTGTCTGAAAGGGAAAGGAGATACTCCAACACAGATTCCATCAGACAGTGAAAAGGGTCCAAGGAACAGGGGGATGTCCATAAGCAAAAACGCTTCCACTTCATAGCGTACGTTGCTCTAGTCTAGGGCTTTCTCGCTGCCACGAGAACTTCTGCCACTCTAGAGGACACTCCAAATCTGCCTCTGATTAAGTCTGCAGGGACCATGCATGCAGATGCAGAGACTGAAGATTAGGATGTACTAGGGATCCCAGCTCCTGGGACAGCGAGCGAGTGGACAGGGGTAACTGGACCAGTGGTTCCGACGTCAACTGCTGGAGCAACAGAAACCATATCTGCCAAGGCTCTGAAGGGTGCCACAAGAATCATAAGCACACACTCTGCCTGCAGCTTGAGCAGTACTCCCTGGAGGAGTGGAAAGGGAAGGAAGGCATACAGAAACCTCCCTGTTCAAGACAGGGACAATGTGTCGTGCCAGAAAACACCAGGCCCTGGATCTAGCAGGCAGAAACTGGGCAATTTGGTGTTGTGTGGGGACGCAGAGAGGTCCATTTCTGGCTGACCCCAACTTTCGAAGAGGCCGTCTATGACCTCTTGCAGTAGCTCCCATTCGTGACTCGACACAGCGACTTAAGCTGTCTGCGAGGGTGCTGTGAATCCCTGTGTGACAGGGTGACTCCTGTCATAGTGGACACCCAGGGATAAATTGAAACCCCTTCCCCAAGCAGTTAATTTATAATCCGCCATTACACAAAACATATAAAGTACAATGGTTTTCTGTGCATATTTACCAAAAAACTAACTAGAAATCAGCCAAAGCCCTCAAAGAATATTGAAGTTATATATTGTTTTCTCAGGTCTTTGGCCATAAAACAAAACTAAGAAGGTAGTTTTAATAGAAGAATAACAAAAGTTTGTGTCTGATTTTTCTGGATGTTAGCAGCCCCCTTCTAAGATGCATTTTACAGCAGACCGCATGAGGTAATATGACCCTGCAGGAGAGTTTAGGCGAGCACAGAATGTTCTGACCTCAGTTTTGGTCTTTTGCAATGTTGTTACCCCCCACCGCGTAGCCTATCAGGTGATTATGCTTAGTCCTTCAGCTGACATGCTGCCTACTTCCTCTCCTGCCTACACTACTTCTAACACATCCAAAATTCCCACACAACTACTCCCATCTCTGCCTCCCTGCTTCTTTATTCTCCTCTCATCCCTTTCCTCGACTCTCTGTTATCATATGCTGGTGTGCGGTTGATCCTTCACTGTCCCTATCTGCTCTCACTCCCAACTACACTTAGGCTACAGTTTCCGTAGGCCTCTGAAAAAAGTTTGTATTCTTGTACCACTGTGCTACTGCTACTAATTTCTTGCCTTGTCCTTGTATTATCTTAGTTGACAAATCTCAGCATTGCAGCACTGACCAGGTACACTTTGTAAACGAGTCTCACTCAATGGTGTTTTCACCTGGTTAAATAAAGACTGATTGACTAATTGTAAACAAGTTATGTTTGTGCTCCAGGTGGCTGCCAAATAACTATTCTCTATGGAGCAACAGTGGCCCCTAGGGGCTAGTTTTATGTTATGTCTGCTGTTAATCAAAAGGCAGTGGAAATCTTTTCCAGCTTCTAGTGAGCTTATAAAAAGCCCTACCTCAGTGTTGAGAGTGGACAGATAGTTGGATACTGACTGAGGAAAGTGGAAGACCTCCTGGTAGTGTGTGCTTTCACACTGTTTGATTCATGCTAGGCTGAAGAAAAGCTTTGGAAACTGTTGAAGTTAAGCAGTTGTCTGACTTACCATTTTGCTTTCTGTATATTTTACTTGATGAAAATAAAATGATAAATGCAACTGTGCGTTTTTTATGCACCTGACTTGTGGTCTGCCTGAAATTGTGTTATCCTATACCCACACCTGGTAACACCCTGGAACATGCACCGCCGTGATTTCCAGGTTGTGATCCACTGCCCCGTGCCAGACTCTCATGGCCTCTCCGCACAGGGGGTAAGAGTGTGTGCCCCCTTGCTTATTGAGATAAAAGACCACCAGAGTGTTGTCCAACTGGATTAACAGAGGTCCTGGCAAGAGCACCAACTGACAGGCCTGCAAGGCATACAGGATGGCCCTCATTTCTAGCACACTGATGTGGAGATTACTTTCCACCGAAGTCCAGGTGCCCTTCATTTGGTGGGACGCCAGATGCGCCACCCAGTCCAACCCCAAGGCGTCGATTGTCAGGACCTACTGGGGGCTGGGGTATTGAAAGGTAACCCTGGTATCCAGCCGAGAAGGGGTGATCCACCATTCCACAGTTCAGTGTACTGCTATGGAGATCCTGACTGGTTGACCAAGATCGTCCATGCATTGGTCCCATTGAATCCTGAGGTTCCACTGCAGGACCCACATATGCAGTCGGGCTAGAGGAACCGTGGTAATGGCTACAGCTATGTGGCCTAAATGTTGCAGCACCACTCTGGCTGGAATCGGATTTGCAGAGATGACCCTCTGAGCAATTGCCCTTAACTTGTCTGCTCGGACTGTGGGGAGAAAGGCTTTTCCCTTGGCGGTGTCCCAGACTGCCCCTATGTACTGGAGCATCTGGGTAGGTTAGTGGGCACGACTTGGGGAGGTTGAGGGTAACTCCTAATGTTTGGAACAGATGGTAGGTCTCCTTTATTAAATGACGCAGCTGTTCCTCTGTAGGGGCTGTAAGAAGCCAGTCGTCTAGGTAGGGGTAAACGAAATGGCCCCTCCTCCTGACAGCTGCTGCCACCACCACCACCACCACCAGGCACTTGGTGATGACCCTTGGTGCTGACGAAAGGCCGAAAGGCAGCGCTCTGAACTGGTAGTGTTCTCCCTGGAAGGTGACGCGGAGACACTTCCTGTGAGACGGCAGGATCTTGATGTGCATATAGGCATCCTGCATGTCTAGGGAACAGATTCAATCCCCTTGGTGGATCATGGGCAGCAGGCCAGGCAGTGTCACCATCCTGAATCTTTTGTATTCGATGAAGGAGTTCAATTGGCTCAGATCTAGGATGGGACGAAGATACCCTGTCTTCTTCAGCACAAGGAAGATGTGGGAGTAGTATCTCCTTCCTCTGTGACAGAGAGGTACTGCCTGAATCACTCTCTTTTCCAAGAGGGTTTTAATTTCTGCACTTATTAGAACCATGTAGGTTGGGGAGCAGTGGGTTGCGATAGGTGGGTTGTCCGGTGGGATCTGTGTGAATTCCAGAGTGTACCCCCTTTCGATAATCTGGAGCACCCACTGATCCGTGGTGATATCAGACCATCCACTGAGGTAAAGAGAGAATCTCCCGCCTACTGCCTCCCCCCAAAACTCTGCTAGAGGTGGGGGGGGGGCAGGAAGGGAGTCATGCCAAAGCGGAGGGGGCAGGCATGGGAGCTCTGGTCGTTTTGGCGCTCTTGGATCCCTGTGTGCCTGAAGGTAGGGGAGGACCCCTCCTCTTTGTTGCTGATGTCTTCCTTGCTGGCCTTGATTTTTGCAAAAGGAATGGTGTCTGGTGGTTGTCGGTTTTGACCTATACATTTTGTGAACGTCTGAAACTGCCTTGCCCAAATCCTGTAACCCGGTGATCAGTTTCTCGGTATCTGAACCAAAAAAGAACTGATCCCTGAAAGGTGCATCTAGGAACAAGTTATGCAGGGATCCCGAGACCCTTAGTCTGGCGTCTCTACCATCAGGCGTCGGGACCAGTGGCACTGCTCCTTCTGGGTTAGTGTCCTCTGGAGGGCGGATGTCTGGCTGCTTGGGAAGAGGCAGGGGACAAGAGGATCAACCCTTGATCAAGAGGCTCGGACGTCTGGTCCTTAGGCTTGGGACCCGACGCCTGGTCTATTGGCTGGTCTTCCGGAGCAGAAGGCAGTTTGGTGGGTGGTGTCTGGTCCCGACACCGAATCAGAGGGCCCAGAGGCCTGGCGTCTCTCCGGAGGTGTCGACACCTTGTCGCCAGGCGTGCGATGCTTCTGAGGGCGTTCTGGGTCCTGGCATCTGGAGGTGTCGCACGACCCCTTCGATTTGTCAGACGACACAGAAGCCAAGGCCTTGCAGTTGGTGGACTACAGCTTGCCACCTGAAGAAGAAGAAGAAGAAGCCTGTCTGTCTGACTTAGACCCTAGCGACTGCTTGTGGGGTCTTAAAGCCAGGAACACAGGGGCGGATGAACGCCCATGCCCAGAATACTCCTCACCATGTATATGGAGAGGGGTAGAAGTCTTCTTCATGGTGACCCTTGAAAAGAGTCAAAGGACCATGGTGGAACAGTTTCCGACCTCCCGCCGGAGGCAGAGGATGCTGAGGTCTTGTGGGGGACCTAGGGTAGGATTCTGACCTGGCCCTGTCTTTGTTCCTGTGGTGGTGTTTCCTGCTCAGTTTCTTCTCTCTCTGGGGCAGAAGTCCCTGGCCAAGGAAGAAGAACTATGCCCTGAATGGGTCCTCTGCATGGTGGCCACTTGCTGTTCAAGGAAGTATGCTTTTAAGGTCTTGAGGCGGCGGATTCTTGTCGAACTTTTGGCAATGCGGCAGTTGTCCGGTTTGTGGTCCATGCCTAAGCAGATGAGGCAGGATGAATGGCGGTCTCTAGCCGGGATCTGCTCGCCATACGTGCACTTAAGACTTCTGCCACTGTGTAGATGATGAAGAAATACACAAAAACAAGACAATGTGAGGAAAAGACAGGAAATGATTGGTACAGCGCGAAGCATGAACATGGCGGTCAACTGCGTTGACAGGTGTCCATGGAGCCAATACTAGCGGGTCGATGGCAGGACAAGAACTGAGGTGGTGCGGGGGGACCGCCCCCCTTTTATGCCATGAGGGACTCAGGGCAGGGCCAACGTCAGGGTGGTCCCACCTCTTGGACTGCTAGCTATAAATTTTTCCGTGGGTTCCTAGTGCCTGGCGGCACAGTCCTAATGGTGTTACCTGCCGCAAGAGCTCCCACTCAAAGTAAAATCTTCTGTGTTTCCGCAGGTCTGAAAAGTGTCTCGCAGACAAAACTCCCAGCCCACTACTTCCAGAATGTTTACCCATTCCTGGACGTAGTGTGCCAGTCTTCCTCCCACTGGCAATGGTTGGGCAACCTGGGCAAAACTGTCAGGGGTTTTGTTTTGGCTGGGGATCAGGCACTGGAGCTACAGCATTACTCCTGGAAGCCCTTCCTCCCCTTCCCCAACAGTAATCTATTTGGGGCGTAAGAGACATAGGCTCTTGGGAAGTATCCCTGGGGCCTAAGAGACATAAGCTCTTGGGATGTATCCCCTGCCACCGCCTCACCTTCCATATGACCTATAGAGGGTAGAGGCCTTTTCCTTCTCACTGTTACTTTTCAAAGTGGTTTTGTATTCACCCGCTTTTTCATGTAGGCCTCTTGTTTTGTCACCAAATAATGAATCTTCTCTCGAAGGAGAAATCCATGGCCTTTTTATGAGTACCCTGGGACAGGATAGTAGCCCTTAGCCAGGAAAACCTTCTTAAGGACACTGCACAAGCCCTAAATCTGGCGGCAGTGTCATTAGTGTTCACCGCAGTGTGTAAATAATATTTTGTGGCATCCAGGGCTGATCCTGCTGAGGCAATCAGGTCTTTTGCCAAACTGTCGTCTGCTCTTTCTGCCAGTGCCAGAACTGTTATCCAAAGTGCTTTCTGGTACTGTGCTATACATGCTGAATAAGCTGACTGCCTGATAAGCAGGGAAGCTGTTGTGTAAACCTTTTTGACACAGTATCCAATTTTTTTTTTTAAAGTCTTTTTCAGGGGGCTGTGCAAATATTGCTGTCTCATAAGCAGCAGCCTGGACTACTACTACTACTACATGATGGTCAGGATGGGCATACAGAATTTCCACTCCCTTCTGGTTCACCTGATATTTTCTTCAATATTTTTGTTGATGGCTGCAGCTAGAGTGCACGCAGCCATGATTTGTGCTTTGACCTTTTTAAGTGGCTTATGTGTGGGAAATGACATCCTTCTTGGTGAAGCTACTCCCAACATGTCCATAAAGTTAGCATCCTCTTCATCCTCCTGTGATTCTAATGGGAGGATGCTGACGGTATCAACCATTTGTATGACAAATGAGGAAAAAGATGAGTATTCCTCAATTTGTCTTGGAGGATGTTCAACATTTTGCTCACGTGTGCCCTCTAATTCCATGGGGTGACCTTCCTCCATATGCACATAATATTCTTCTACCTCCTCCTCCTCCACAGGCAGATAGGTTGGAGCATGAGCTGGATTGGGGGGGGAGGGGGGTATCTTATGCAAATTTCCCATGCCCCAGACCACCTGGAAAAATTGCCACATATCTGATATGTTCTCTGATGAGAGCATTGTATCTGTGCCACATGCTTGCTCCTTTCTTCGTACAGAAGCCGTGGCAGTGACATTATTTTCTTTCAAATTCTTTTTGATAGATGCAGTTTCCAGTGCCAGCTCCAAGGCTCTTTTATTTTTATTTTCGCGATCAATGGATTTAGGGTTCCCTTTAAGGACACCCCGATATCAGAACCATCTTTACCAAGCCTATCTGATTGCTGCGCTGCTTTATCTTTTCTTGTCACCATTTACATTATCTGCTACTGTACATGAGGAGATGAACCCTTTGGATGCATGCTTTCCATGATTGTTGGGGAACACCCTAATAGCCTTTTTTTTTTTTTATTATTATTTTTAAGTGACACAAAAGCAGACTGAGAAGGCATGCCTCTTTAAAATGTTTACCCTTTTAAATAAGGTTTCTGGGCAAAACAATATGACAGGACTTAGAATTTATAAAGTCGTGCTGTGGACCTAAACACTTTAAACAAAGCTCTTGCCAGGAGCTGGCCCTCTAACGAACATCTGAGACTGAAGCACTGGCACCATCCAGTACTCTCCTGAAGTGTTCACTGTTTATTTAGCAACTGTGGCTAATAAATTCACCTAAATGGATTCCAGCATTTAGTTTTGGTAGCATTGGGGTGCAGGGACTGTTTGTGGTTAGGATATTCTCCAGTTCTTGGGAATCGAATAGGAATCAGAGAAACCACAATTTACTGAAAACTCTAGCTAAATGCAGAGTCATCCACATAACTACCTAAAATACACTTTTTAAAATAAACTACAAAATAAAAAAATAAAAAAAATCAGGAGAACCAGCCATTACTGGAGTTCACTACGGGGAGACTGCTCTCTTCAGGCACACAGATCTGAGCAACAGCCAGAGTGGAGTGCGGATGGAGAATCTGAACCTACAGTCAAAATTCTAACATTTACATAGCTTCTATCTCCGGGCCATCACTTTAGGCCGAGATGACTGCATGAAGTGTAAACATTTAAGTGAGGGATTTCTGGAGTTAGAAGAGGTCACATGTTGAGTACCCTCAGCCTTGGGAAGTATAGTTGTTACAGTACTACAACTGCCCTGGAGTGTCTTAATATGTTTATAAAATGGGTTTAAGAATAACAGTTCAAATATAAAAATTTTACCCACTGATAGTACTGTTGGCATGCATGGATCCTGGCCAATCAGAATGCAAGGATTATCATACACAATGCATAAATTACTGTTAGTATCATAAATATTGCACAGATAAAATATTGCACAGCTGCTTGTTGCTTTAAAAACTTGACTTCTCGGATGTTTCCAAAGACAGCAGAGTGTTCTCCCCACAAAGACCCCTTGAGGTTGCAAAATATTACACAAGGAGTGCCTCTGGACTGACAGCGGAGTTTCTGCAAGAACAGGCAGCATCAAGAGTCACGGATTACAGCAGAAGACATAGAAGACAAGCAGCTGCACAGTATGTTTTACAGACTGTTTCTGACAGTGGCAATAATCTGTCCTTAAGTGTACAGATGTCAAATCTTATACTGTCAAACATCAGTCAAAGTACTGTTGGTGGGCCTGGCCCTGGCCACTGCTGACTAGCCAGAATGGTCACCTGTCTTGAGCCCCAACCACAGTAGCGCTGGGTTAAAACACAGTAGGATGAAAAATCAGGCTACAACAATGGTGGCATTCAGGTGGGTGATGCTGCCACTGTCTCGCTGCCCAGTTGAGGGGCCCAGATCTCTGGGTCCTCTGCCTCCTACCCCCCCCCGGCAGAGAGAGTTCTACACCACTCTACCCTTGCCTGGCACCATCTGCATGGGATGAGGACAGCCCGATCCACTGGTTATGGAGGGATAATAAAAGTAAAAGCCACCCATTCTGCACAGTGGTAGGGCTACCATTAATGACGCCGGCAACCTAAATTTGGGAAGAAGCTCGAAGTGTCAGAGAGTCGGCAGGACAAGGGGAGCCGAGTGTCCCAGCAGACGCTCCTTCCCTTTGGGGAAGGAGGGTACTGATCCTCACTACTACTCAGTCCCCTGGGTGACCAAATGGGGAGGCACCGCCGAGGATGCCTGTTGAGAATGCCACTGACATCTACAAGCAGTGTGCATAAGCGAATCCAATGAAGTCACCCCGACGTCGTCCTCCAGGGAGGGGAAGAAGTCTGCCCCGAGCAGGATGATGGTATGCACCCACATCTATGGGCTCTACACCCACCTACTAGAGCAGCCTTCCTCTGCCCTAGGGAAGGAAATGTCTGGAGGGGTTTAGGACCACCTGAAGGTTCTGCTATTTTTTTTGGGGGGGGGGGGCCATAGTGGCCTAACAGAAAGGGAGGTAATCCTTAGGAGATGGTGAGGTGGTGGGCTGGGATGCAGGGCTACAGGGCAGGATTGGCAGGTCCCTAGGGCCGAAAGGATGTCAAAGGAAAATACACCGGCACATAAATAAAACATGAAGTAAAAGTAGAAAACATTTGCATAAATTACCCCCCATACCCCCCACCAAAAGAAAGTCTCAAATGCTGACAGAACCTGGAATGTCATTCCCTGAAAGTGAAACTGAAGTACTTAAAATCTCCTTTTTTTGGGGGGCAAGGTCAGAAATATTTCTTTGCGAGTCTGCACTGCTGCTTAAATACCAGTAGATGGGGCACAAACCAGGGTTTGTGGACACTAATACAGTAAAAAGATCTTGCAGCCGTATTAGTCCTTGGAAAACAGGTTCGCTGGATCAATTGATACCTTTTATTGGACCAACATATGCCTTTTACAGAGAAGGTATAGTACACAAGCTTTTGGGGCCCAACAGGTCATTTTATCAGGTGCAGTAACATTCTGAACAAAGAAGCTGAATTTATACTTGAGCTACATTGTTACGAAATAATTGATGACCGCGTACTAATAAGATTTAAAAGAGAGGCTGGGTAGACAACAGACAGGAAACAGGTCTACAACTGCGAGGAGGATATCTTTGAAGGAAATGCTTATATACTCCTGCAAGAGGCTGGACAGATGCACTGAAGTTTCCTGACTGGGACACATGATATGGTAATTGCCAAAAATACCCTAAGTGCCTAGGAGGTCACAGGGAATAAAATAAACTGGAAATGAGATGGGTGCAAAAAAAAGGCATAACTGCATAAAGTAGCATTCAGTAATACAGGTGTTAGAGTTCTCCACTGTATGTCATAAATCCAATGTCTACCAATATGATGCAAGAATATAAGATGCAAGACCTGCACCCACATATGTACCCAGACCACCATAAGAACAGGTCAGAACAGCAAAATAAAAATAAATAGATCATTCACGTGTAAATCAAGTAATGGGGTTTACCTAATTCAGTGCAAGCACTTTTCACAACCAGACCACTCTCTGACCCGTCTGTTCTCATACTAAGGGGCAACTTCAAAAACACTTGGAAGAAAGGGACATGGGAACCGAAATATGTCTATTTAATTCTATAACAGGCTTAACTAGGCATTGGATTTATGAACACCCGTGCTGGTTTACTCCATAACGCAACAACAAGAGTGGCGGCCCTTTGAAGGTCTCCCTTGTACCCGCTCGGCAGCCATGACTGACCGCTGTAGGGAGCTGGGGGTCCTCAGGGGACACTGCTCAAAAGGTAGATCTGCTCCATGGGTAAATGAAGGTGGCAAAATCAGGAGTGTGGTGTCTAGGAGGCGCCCAAGGAGTAGATTTTTTCAGGCAAGGGGCCCCTATGCTTAACCTCTATCTCCTAGGCTACTAAGATTTTCAATCGGCAGGTGGCCAACTGACCAGCCGACTCAGCTCTTTCCCTTAGCACAATTCTTTGTAACACCAGATCTCTATGGAATAAAACAGCTGTGATGGAGGCTTTCATCATGGATTCCTTGACAGATCTGGTATGTATCATGAAGACTTGGCCGGGGAATGATTTGGGTCCTGTGCTCAAGGCATCTATCAGTTTTAGATCCACATTGGGACTGAAGGTAAGCCCCATGGGAGAGACCAGGTTGTTTTGAATGCATAGTGGTTAAAGTTGGGCTGGGTACAATTTGGAAGAGGGTGCTCATGTACCATCCTCCAGGGTAAGGGTGTGAATTCTTGCAGGAACATGAGGGTTTCATAGCGGACCTGGCAGATGAGTCACCTAAACTCCTTGTTTTCAGTGACTTTAATGCCTGGGTCGATAATGAAACGTCTCTTTTTGGAAATCAGTTCCTCCAGGTGATGTCCTCCCTGGGCTTTGTATAGGCAGTTGCCAACAGTATCCAGCAGCACAGTCATGCCTTGGACCTGGTTTTCTCACTGGGTCTTGACATCAGCAATGTCAAGATTGATTTGGTCAGATCACAAGCTGTGCAGTTCCTTTGTGGGGCTCTCTGGCTAACCTCCCCTGTGTAGATGGTCAGTTACCGCTTTTTTGAAATCTGCAGCCTCAGGATCTCTTGGCAGCACTTGACATCTTGGGCATGGAGACAACTTTTTTGTGATGGGATTGAGTCTGGTGGAAGACTACAATGTGGCTTGTGCCTCGGCTATTGACCCCCTAGCAGTCCTCTGTGTCAGCCCCTTGATTTCCTGCTACAGGTCACCATGGTTTGAAAGTGACCTGAGGAATTGAAGACAAAGTGGTGGCAGCTGAAGCACTGTTGGCGGATGTCCTGATCAGAGGACAAATTGGCGCTGAGATCTCATTACGATGAGTATCACTGGGCAATCATGGAAAAAGTCAGCATTCTTGTTATGAGTGATTGTTGCTGGAAAGAACCCACTGGCTCACTGCTTCAGTACTGTCGACAGACTGCGAAATCCTATCTGTCTTCAGTCCTGCAGAGCCTTTGCCACAGATAAGTGTGATGAGTTTAGTCAGTTATTTCTAGACAAGGTGTCCTCTATCCGGGCTGTAATATCCTCAAGCAACCTGTTATCGGTCATCAGTATCCAGTCTTTTATGGACTTCACCTTCATGGGAGTAGTTCGAGCCAGTTTTAGCGAAAGATATCCTCCAGGTAGTTTCCAGATTGCATCCCACCTACCCACTGGACCCTGGGCTGACCTGGCATTTATTATTATTATTATTATTTTTTTTTTTTTTTTTTAAGAGTGCTGGGAACTGCTCAGTTCAATTTTTACATAGATTTTTGGATGTTCTTAGGGAGGGGAGTTTCCCCTCCACTTTGGAAAGGATGGTGGTAAAGACCCTACAAAAAAAAAAAAAAAAAATCTCTGGATCCTAATGTTCTCCCACATTACAAGCCTGCCTCAAAACTTCCCATTTTTGGGGACGCTGATAGACAAGGTGGTAGTGGTGCAGTTGGAACAACATCTGGAGAAATATGACATCTATGAGCCATTTCAGTTTGATTTGCAGCCTGGATATAGTACAGAAACAGCTCTGGTCGGGGTGCTTCATTACCTCCTCCTAGCAAGGGATAGCTGACATTGTTCCATCTTGGTTCTGCCTGACCTTTCTTCGGCTTTTGAAATGACAGACCATGGGGTGCTGGTGGCTGGTCTGAGGAAATATGCAGGACTTGCAGTGACAGTGTTATGGTGGTTAGAGGCCTACTTATCTGGCAAGGTGCAGCAGGTGGCACTTGGCTCTTTTATCTTCAGCAGTGCTGCACTCTGTGTCATGTCCCTCAGGGGTCCGTTCTGGCTCCCATGTTGTTTGCTGTGTATATGTTGTCACTGGGGGAGATTATTAGACTCTATAGCTTGGGTTTTCATTGCTATGCTGATCACTGGAGGAGATCACTAGATGCTAAGGCTTGGGTTTTCACTGCTATGCAGATGGTAGTGTGGTTGTCTGAGAACTGAGTGAGTGCCTTATAGAAATTCAGGAGTGGGTGGTGGCCAGCTGGTTTTGAACCCATCAAAAACAGAGGTGCTAATGGTTGAGCCAGGCTAGTTCAGTCCATTAGCGATGAGTAGCAGCACTATTCTACCTTCTTTAGATGGCACTGCTCTGGAAGCTATAGACAGGGTGAGGAATCTGTGGGTCACCGAGGATTCTAAGCTGACATTAGAACACCAGGTGTCAGCTGTCATCCACAGTGGCTTTTTCACCTGACATCTCCTGGATCAAGCCCTTTCTGGAACCAACTCGCCTAGCAATGCATGTTCACACCCCGGTCTTATCAAGACTGGATTACTGTTACGCTCTGTACCCTGGGCTATCCGTAAGGTTGTTGTGTCACTTGCAGCTGGTGGTTGGGACCCTCCGAGCATATCATGCCGGTTCTCTGTGTTCTGCAGTGGCTGCCGGTGCAGTGGTGCATCAATTTTTTTTTATTTTTATTGAATTTTTCTCTGCCTTCCGTGGAGCTGGCAGGTGGCTCCGGCCCTGGAGCACAAATCCAGAATCCGGAGAGTCTGGTGCAGGGCACTTCCGAGCCATCATGGAGCCTGCCAGCTCCAATTTTCTTGTTTTCTCTCTCCCCATTCGTTGCCGGGAGGCACTCACATGCTGCCGCCCACAGCACCCACCCTTCATGTCACTCCCCCATCCTGCACTGCTCTTCAGGCCTCCACCTGGGGGCATTCGTTTGGCGGGGAGCAGCAACCCTCCCACCCAGGTGACCCTCGAATGCTCAATCCATCACCCTCTGGCCAACCCCCAAGCAACCCGCGTTTGCTCCCGAACATGGGTTGCCGGTATGGAGTGAGGTGTGGCATCCAACGCCTCAACCCTCAGTGCTGGCAGTGGTGCATCAACTTCAAGGTGTGCTTGCTGATCTATAAGGCCCTGCACTATTTGGATCCTGGCTACCTGAAAGACCTCCTGATCCCAATGCTCCTGGCTTGCCACCTTCGGTCAGTGGATGCAGGTCTGCTGTCCGTTCCCCAAGCTCATTTAAAAATCATCTGGTGATAGGGCATTTGGAGTGGCAGCTCTGATTCTGTGGAATACCAATCCCTTGGAGGTTACAGATGCAGCATTCTCTGGCCCAGTCATGCCTGAAAAAGCATTGGTTTGTAATGTGCTTTGGACCTAGTGCTGCTGCGTGAATTTTTAAGAGATTTATTTCTATAATTTTACATTATTAGTTTATTGCTATGGTTTTAATGTTATGTTTGACTGTGAGGTGCCCAGAGCCCCTGGGAATGGGTGCCACATAACTAAAATTGCCTTGCCTGTTAACATCTGTATTACTGAATGGTACTTTATAGAGTTATTGTTTATGCACCCATCTCATTACCAGGTTTTGTTCTGTGACCTCCCCTGCACTTGTATATTTCAGGAAATGACCATGTCCTGTGTCCCAGATGGGATCTTTTCCATAATAATTCAACACACCTATTCAGCCTCATACAAATATCTTGGCACTGCCTTCAAATGCATTTTCTTCACAGCTATAAACCCGTTACCTATCTACTGTCTACCCACTCTTCCCTTGTAATACTTCTCACTATCCTGTCATATAGTTAATGTAGCCAAGTATAAATTCAGCTGCTTCTGTTCCGAATGCTAATGCACCCCATGAAGGGATCTGTGTGGCCCCGAAAGTCTGTGTACTACACCATATTTATACAAGACACATTTTGGTCCAAATAAATGGCATTAAACTGTCCAGCGACTCCTGGACACTAATATAAAGTAGGATGGATTGCTGTATTAAAAAAAAGTCAAGAACCCCTTTGCTGTGTCACTGTTGCTTTAAAGAACAGCTGATGCCTTTGAGACATTTTTTGAAAACATATTTAGACAACTCAGCTTATATTTCACGTATTTTCTTTTCCTGTTTCTCTTTCTTACTAAATATTCTTGCACGTAAACAGGACTTTTGCTCCTTTTACACTTCGCCTGTTCTGACTGCTTATACCCACCTGAAATCATAATCTTTTACTTGTGCCTTGGCAGCAGATCGTGATGTCACAGACAGGATTATGACTTCAAGTGGGGAATGAGCAGGAAGAGCTGATGAACTCTGAAGTGCAAGGACTCGGTTTTCATGTCAAGAACCTTAATATCAGTGAAGGGGGGAAACTGAATTTTGGAAATATCTCAACCATAATGCTATTATGTTTCTCAATACTTTCCTAAAAGTGTCAATTGCTCTTTAAGAGAAACATTTACTTCCATGACAAAAATGTTCTTCAGAAGACAGTTCTATCAACCTATGGCCCTTTCCTTCTACCCCCAGGGAGATACTTGTTGCTGCTCATCCTCCTTTACAGAGACAGACAGACAGACACACACACGCAATTGTTGAGTTACTTACTAGGGATCCTGTTCGAATTTAACTTCTTCCCATGCTCCATAGGGATTCACTTTCCTAGTTACTTGTGGTTGCTTTTCTGTTGCAGCTGTTTCTTCCTCCTTGTCACTTTCAACATCCTTGGTTTCAGACCCACTTTCATCATCACTGCTCGTTTCATCTTGGCTCTGCAATATTTCCACAGATCATTACAGTATTTAAAAACAAGTCACTGCTTAGTTCCCCGTTTCCTCCACCCTGTTGACTACTCACTGGTTCTAGCTGTGTTATAGCACCCAAGCTGAAACAAGAAGGGAACAGGCAGTGGTCTCCTAGACTGCACGCGTCCTGTTCACACCTCACCCAGAGGGGGTGCTGTAAAGTGATGCTGTTTTATCACACATCCTGGAGAGACTGTGCCATCCTCTCAGCAGTATATCTCTCCCCCCCTCCCAACTCGGCTGGTTCAGTGAGGAAGAATAGTACAGTTATGTAAGAACTTACCGTAGCAGTAGATCTTCGAGAGGAGCTCTTGCAGCAGGCAACACCATAAGGACTATGCCGCCAGGCACTAGGACCCCATTTAAAACTTCTAGTTAGCAGTCCAAGGCAGGGGACTGCCCCGTGACGTCAGCCCCACCCCAACGTCCCCTATGGTATAAAGGAGCAGTCTCCCGCACCACCTCAGTTCTCCCAGCAGAGACCCAGCTGATCTATAGGATGGGGAACTGAGGAGGCTCTCCCATCCCCAAGAAAGAAGTACAGTTACATAACCCTAGGGGCAGGTGGGTGGGGAAAAAACACCTGCTGCAAAGAGCTCCTCTCAAAGATCTACTGTTATGGCAAGTTCTTATGTAACTCTTACTTCGAGACAGAGCTCTTGCAGCAGGTAAGACCATAAGGAATGAGTCCCGAGCAGTACAGAAAGAGACTCAAGTCGGAAGGGTAGTGGACTAATAGAAACACAGCGTCCATGGCACTCTTTTAGGAGAGAAGTCCTTGGAGGAGTGCAAGGCCGAAACCTGCTCTCCTTCTAGAAACAATATCCAGACTGCAGTGCCTAATGAAAGTGTGGACCGAACTCCAAGTAGCAGCTGCACAGAGATCTGCTGCAGACATGTTCCTAAGGGATGCAAAGGAGGTTGCAACCCCTCTTGTAGAATGACCCTTGACTGGTCCTGGCAATGGTTTGTCGTACTTTTGGTAACAAAAGATAATGCCAGTTGACCAACCATTTGGCCAATGTCTGCTTGGTCACTGGAGCCCCTAACATTCTTTGGGCAAAAGAGACAAACAACTGGTCTGTCTTTCTTAACAAATGGGTCTGCTCTATATAGTAACGGAGGGTTCTCTGTACGTCCAGAGTGTGTAACAACGCCTCCCCTCTGTTCGAGTACACTGGGTAGTAAACTGGTAGTTGGATGTCCTAATTTAAGTTGAATTCGGTCACTACCATAGGAAGGAACTTAGGATTTGTGCGCAGGGCAATCCTGACCCTGTGAAAAATAAGATAAGGCTCTTTACACATCAGAGCCTGCAGCTCAGAAATCCTCCTAGAGGAAGTAATGGCACCTAAAAACAATGCTTTCCAAGAGAGAAAGCGGAGCTCGTAACTTGCAGCTGGTTCAAAGGGAGGCAAGCTAAGTTTCTCCAAGACAAAAGGAAGATCCCAAGGAGGAAGAGGGCCCCTCATGGGGGGTTTGATGTGCAAGATACCCCTTAAAAAGGTCTTGCATAAGTCCAGTTGTGCCAGAGCTTTCCTGTCCTGTGGTGCATGATAAGCTGAAAGCGCAGAGAGATGCACCTTAGGGGATGAGTAGCTGAGACCCATGTCAGACAGGGAAAGGAGGTACTCTAGCACAGATTCCACCGGCCAGTGGAAAGGATCCAAGGAACAGGGGGAGTCCACAAACAGAAGCACTTCCACTTTATGGCATATGTTGCCCTGGTAGATGGTTTCCTTGTTGCCACGAGAACTTCTTCCACTCTGTGGCATATCCCAAATCTGTCTCTAATTAGGTCTGTAGGAGTCATGCATGCAGATGCAGAGACCATAGATTGGGATGCACCAGTGCCCCTTGCTCCTAAGACAGCAAGTGAGTGGACAGGGGTAAGGGGACCTGTGGCTCCGATGCTAACTGTTGTTGCAGCGGAATCCAGATCTGTCGAGGCCACAAGGGTGCTATCAGAATAATGAGAGCACCTTCTGCTTGCAGTTTGAGCAATACCCTCTACAGAAGCAGAAAGGGAGTGAAGGCATACAGAAACCTCCCTGTCCAAGAGAGGGCCAATGCGTCATGCCAGAAAACACCAGGCCCTGGCTCTAGCGAGCAGAAACTGGGCCATTTGGCATTGAGTGGGGATGCAAAGAGGTCCAGTTCTGGCTGACCCCATCTTTCGAAGAGACTGTCTACTTCTTGCAGTACCTCCTGTTCGTGACTCTGGGACTGAGAGCGACTTAGGCTGTCTGCAAGGACATTGTGAATCCCTGGTACATGTACCGCTGTGATTCTCAGGCTGTGATCCACTGCCCAATGCCAAACTCTCATGGCCTCTCTGCATAGGGGGTAAGAATGAGTGCCCCCTTGCTTACTGAGATAGAAGACTACTGGAGTGTTGTCCGACTGGACCAACAGTGGACCCAGTGAGAGCACTCCTTGAAAGGCCTGCAAGGCATATAAGATGGCTCTCATCTCCAGTATGTTGATATGGAGTGCGCGTTCCATGGAAGTCCAAGAGCCTCTCGTTTGGTGGGAAGCCAGGTGCGCTCCCCAGCCCAGCCCCGAGGCGTCTGTGGCTAAAACCTGCTGGGGATTCGAGCACTGAAATGAAAACCCAGTGTCTAGTCAAAAGGGGGTGATTCACCATTCCAGAGACTGAAGAACTGCACTGGAGGATCAAACTGGATGATCGAGATCATCTGTGCTTTGATCCCACTGGACTCTGAGGTTCCACTGCAAGACCCTCATATTCAGGCATGCAAGGGGGGCTGCTGCAGCCATGTGGCCTAAGAGTTGGAGTACCACTCTGGCCGGTACTGGATTGGTAGCCATCACTCTTGGAGCAACCACCCTCGACCTGTCTGCTCGATCTGCAAGAAGAAATGCCTTTCCTTGGATGATGTCCAATACTGCCCCTATGTACTGTAGGTGTTGGGCAGACCAGGGGTACGACTTGGGAAGATTCAGGGTGATGCCCAAGTCCTGAAATAGACCGAAGATCTCCCATATTGACTGATGCAGCTGGTCCTCCGACGAGGCTATAAGAAGCCAGTCATCCAGGTAGAGGTAAACATAATAGCCCCTTCTCCTGAGGGTTGCCGCCACTACAGCCAGACACTTGGTAAAAACTCTTGGTGCCGATGAGAGGCCGAATGGCAGCACCCTGAACTTATAGTGCTCTCCTTGGAAGGTTAAGCAGAAGTACTTCCTGGGGGACTGCAGAATCTTTATATGCATATAAGCGTCCTGCATGTCCAGAGAGCAGAGTCAATCCCCTTGGTGGATCATAGGTAAGAGGCCAGGCAGTGTCACCATCCTGAACCTTCTGTACTCAATGAAAACGTTCAGTTGGCTGAGAGAGAGGACGGGGTGAAGGTCCTGTCTTCTTTGGAACTAAGAAGAAGTGGGAATAGTAGCCCCTGCCTCTTTGACTGGGGGACTACCTGAATCACCCTTTTTTTGAGCAGGGTCTGGATTTCTGCCCTTAACAGAGCTGTGTGGGATGAGAAGCAGTGGGAGGGTTGTCAGGTGGAAATCTGCATGACCTCCAGAGCATACCCTTTTTCGATGACCCAGAGTACCCACTGATTGGTGGTAATGATGGACCATCCACTGAGGTAGAGGGAAAATCTACCACCTACTGCCTCCCCTTGGCGGCCGGGAGTAATGCCGAGGTGGAGGGTGCGGGCAAGGGAGCTCTGGCAGTTTTGACAATTTTTGGGCCCTGGGAGCCAGAAGGCAGTGGAGGGGCCCCTTCATTTGAAGCTTCCTTTTTGTGGTTGTTGACGCCTGCCTTGGTGACCTTGGCTTTTATGAAAAGATTGGCATCTAGTGGTAGCCGGCTCCAATTTGTACATCCTGTGGACGTCAGAGACCGCCTTTCCAGAGTCTTGAAGGCCTGTAATCAATTCTTTGGTGTCAGGGCTGAAGAGAACCGACCCTTCAAAGGGTGCGTCCAGCATGGCATCCTGTAGGTCCTGCCAGAACCCCGAGACTCACAGCCAGGCATATCGTCTTACGCACACTCCTGTGGCAGCTGCTGTGGCAGACGTGTCTGAAAAGTCATAGGAACTCCTTAAGACGTGTCTGCCTACATCAATGCCAGACTGTACCACAGCCATGAGTTCAGATTTGCTGTCTGAGTCAGGTTGAGCCTTGATTAAATCTAAGGCCTTGTCCCACAAAGATTTTTGGTACATGACCACGTGGGCCAAAAGATTGTGATCTGAATGTGCAGGTGTCCAATGAGTAAACTTTTCAGCCCATCTGATCCAGCCTTTTAGATTCTGGGTCTGGAGGCTGTGAACTTATATGTTTCAGCTGTTGCGCCATGCCATGTGCTGCAGTGGGTACCACGGAGTCCAACTTCTGTTGCTCACTGAGGTGAGGCTCCCCCTTAGGAGTTTTGTATAGGCGGTCTGCCTTCCTAGGGACGGCCAAGGTGGTGGAGGGATGTTTCCAGGCTAACTTGGTTACATCCTGAAAAGGCTTTACAAGCGGCATTATGACCAAGCGTTTCGGGTCGCTTGCTCCCAGGAATCTGGCCAGCCAGCGACATTCAGGGTCAAGCTCTTATGTGTCCCACTGGTTGAGGGCCTGGATGTGATGCACCATGTCCAGGAAGGATGGGTCGTTCGGGCTTGACCTGGGAGTGTCCTTCTTGTAGTCCAATGGGGGCAAAGGCAACTCGTCCTCAGAAGAATAACAGAAGGAAAAGTCCCTACGTCTTCCCCAGAGGAAGATGGCGGACATCCCTTAGAGGAGGGAATGGATGATGGGTGTCTGGTATGGTCACTGGGACCAGGTACCGCCTGGTCAACATCCCCGGATGCCGGGTGGTCAGGCGTCGTAGGGGGTCTTTTTGGTCCTTGAGGTGAGGACACCTTAGGAGGGGCTGGAGGCAGGAGTCCTCTAGGTGGTGGGGATGGTTCCCGTGGTCTGGGTAACAGATCCCCCTTAACTGTATTCCACCAGGAATTAAACAAAGCCCCTACCTCCGCCAATGGAACGACTTGCTGTGCTGGCAGCAAGGTGGGACATTGGGGGTTCTGGTGATGGCTTTTGTGGAGCACTTGGTGCTGTCACCTTATCCCCAGGCTCCTTGCCCTCGGTGTTGGGTCCAATGGAAAGTTCCCTGTCGATGCCCTGTCCTCCAGAAGATGGACGTCTGCCATCTCGAGAGGAGGCGAAGGGCTCGACTCACAGTCGATAGGCCCTGGCGTCCGGTCCTTAGGCATCAGACTTGTCCGATGCATGCTCTTTTGGAGCAGACGGCCATTTGTGTGGGGGCACCTGGTCCGTCTGAGGCACAGTCAGAAGGTCCTGTGGTCTGATGACCTTCCAAGGAGGATGCCGCCCTTTCCTCGAGTGGAGGAGGTTTTTGGGGATGCTCAGTGTCCTGGCATCTGGAGGAGTCGCCCAACTCTTTGGAACTGTCTGACGACCATGAGGTCTTACGGGCGGAAGAATCCGACTGCTGGCCCGAAGAAGATGCCTGTCCATCTGGCTTAGACCCAAGCGACGGCTTTTGGGGTCTTAGAGCCAGGGACACAGGGGCTGATGAATGCAAATGGTTAGAAGACTTTTTGCTCTGTGGGTGGGAAGAGGGGGTGGTCTTCATGGCAGTTGCTCCGGGAAGAATTAAGGAACCGGATGAGACTGATTCCGACCTCCCGCTGGAGGCGGAAGAGGCAGATGTCTTGTGAGGGGACTTAGGGCGGGACTCTAACCTGGCTCGATCCCTGTCCTTATGGTGGTGTTTCCTGCCCAATCTCTTCTCTCTGGGAGAGGAGTCCCAGGCTGAAGAAGAAGAGCTGTGTCCAGACTGGGTCCTCTGCATAGCGGCCACTTATTCCAGGAGAAAAAGAGTAGGGAAATTTCCATGGTGCCCTGGCCAAATTTACCCCATTCACTAAAAATACCACCAACAGCTTAATCTGGTTCAAGGTCAGTTGGCATCCATCTGTATCCCCTTCCCCCGGGTCATGCCTGAAAATAGGCAAAATCTGTCTACTGCACTTACCCGTCAACAAAAACTAAATAAATAAATAAATAAATCAGCCTTTTAGGATTTGAGGCAGCGAATGAGAGTCTTTCTGTTGAACGTTTGACAGTGCAGGCAGTCGTCCGGCTTGTGGCCTGGGCTCAGGCAGATTAGGCAGGCCGAATGGCTGTCTCTCGCCGGGATCTGCTTGTTGTATGCACACTTAGACTTGCGCTGTTGTGTGGCTGTAGAAGACATGCACTGAAATGTCGACTTGTGCGAGGAAAAGGAAAACGAACGATAACTGTGCAAGTGGAAAATGGCGGTCGACTGCGATAGAGGCGTCTGTGCAGCCAATACTAGTGGTCGACGGCAGCAAAAGAACTGAGGTGATGCCGGGGGACCACCCCCTTTATACCACAGGTGACGCTGGGGCAGGGCCGACATCAGGAGATGGTCCTCCGCCTTGGACTGCTAGCTAGATGTTTTCTGTGGGGTCCTAGTGCCTGGCGGCATAGTCCTTATGGTGTTACCTGCTGCAAGAGCTCCCTCTCGAAGTAAGACATTGAGGTTGTTGCCAAGCCTGGCTCTCCCACATGGCACCAACACACAATCACTGGGCATTTCTCGAATGCGTCATCAGCATTTGTGTCCTTCAATAATATCAGGGCATTACAGATACAAATGTCACTGAACTTTAAGAGAGGCTCTAAAACCTGCAGCCCCCTTTTCTAAGCAACAGGGTAGGAAGCATAACCTGGGGATCAATCTTGGGGCTTTGACACACACCTCAAAATGTCTTTATGACAATGACAAACCATGATAGCCTTTATAGGAAGCTTAGGGTATGTATCCCAATTGTGAAGCTTGTATTTTTGTACAGATCTTCTCTAACAGCATGTGCTAAAAACAAACGTGTTTAATTTAATCTTTTCATCTGCAAACATTTTTTAAATGAATTGTTCTAAGATAAGGCCTAATAAAAAAACAGTGCTTTTTTTAATCCCATATATCCCTACTTCACTCAAGCACGAGTCATTTAAACTGGAACTCTCAGCTCCCCACAAGAAAAATCAGCGACATGTGTAGGTATCGATTAAAAAAAAAAAAAATAATAATAAAAGCAAATAATGCTTAATTTTCTAACAACTTACTTTTCTGAAATATGTAGACTTATCTGGTTAACACCCCCCGCCAGCCATTACTAGCAACTACCGCTCACAGAGTACCCCCGCCCAGCCCTCTGAGGACAAGCACGATGAGCTAAGCTGCAGGGGGACAGCCATATGCCTGCTTGCACACAGTAAATGTGAACCCCTTATACGCTTTCCATATCACAAACGTGCAGTAGCACTGATGTGCTACCTCTGTGGATTTGTATCTGTGGCATACACAATGCAAAACATACACACTCATTCCTAGCTGCAGACAGAAAACCACAATGCTCAAATCACAACACTGATTTTGTGTGCAGAAGCAAAGGCCCCTGCAACCAAAGATACTAAGCCACGATATCTAAATTAAGAGTTTTTTTAACTGCAGAAGAGCAGACCCCTAAGGAACAAGCACTTCTGTACCCTGAGGTACTCATCCACACTGTAAGACACACACACACATCCTAGACGGGCCTGTACCTCTTCAGCTGCAGGTATAAGACATACACACTGACCTGTGGCTGAAGAAGCACAGGCACCACAAAATCCATGATACCAAAATTGCAACAGTACTTGTGTCAGCAGAAATGCATGCCTCTGAGGGGCCTTTGCCTCTGAGGGGCCTTTGCCTCTTCGGCCACACGTGTAAGACAGATACACCAACTTCTGGCTCCAGACATGCTGGCCCCTGTACAGCCAGCAGCTATGCAGCTCGAAGTAGTGTTACAATGTGGGTAATCACGGTTTTAGCAGTGAAGCTATAAATTGTTCAAAGGCACATCTATAAACTGTTAGAGGGTATAGCAGCTTTTTAGTTATGCAGCTGCATACAGAAAACCATGCAGTAGCAGATAATGCTATCTAGTGAGGTACCTCATACAGCGTGCATGAGTACATGTGACTACAGAGCCACAAGCCCCATGGGGGCCTTCTCTCTGCAGAGGTGCTTCTGCAGCCATGTGTAGTCATGCACAGGCGGCCAGATCAACACAGGCCCCTGTGGGGCATGTAAATATGCAGCCACAGATACAAATCCACATAGGCAGCACATTAGTGCTACTGCATTTGTGTCTCATCTTGAAACAGTTGTATGTTGTTTGTCTTACCTGATGATGGCTGCCTGTGGTTACCTGTGTGTTTTTTAGGACTGGAAGCCCTAACACCATGTTTCCTTATCTTGGTACTGTTAAGTTGAACCTTAGCTGGTGCATTAATGCAGTTTTTTGCAAATAATTTACTTTCTTCTTAAGATAGTGAAATCATATCCTCATTAATGTAGATCCCTTCAGGACACATGTGAAGAGATGCAGACCGGCCCTGCGCCAAGGAAAGACTCCGTCCACCTATGGAAGTGCAGGGCCTGGTTTTTCGTGCAGCAATCAGGGTATTAAAAATAAACCAAAAACAGATTAGCAGTTTTACACAAGAAAGTGCAAATCAGCTGTAAAAATGCATACCACGTGGCACAGAATGGTTAACAAAATGTTAAAATATTCTACTGTGCCACAGACTCACTGGAAAAAAAAAAAAATGGTTAGCAATCTACTGCTGCGTATTTTTGGAAATGGTTAGCATTACTTCCCATTTTGCGTAGCTTTTGCTATGCTATACTAGCTATTTAAAACCTTGAGCAATGGATGTCAAGAATTCATGGGGATGTCTGGCGGGCTATAGAGGACTCTGCACTTCAATGTGGCTGCAGATACAGATGCACTGGGTAAAGTGCCCATCTGTCTCCTAAAGAACAAGGCCCTCTGGCACTAAGAGTTCTCTTCGCTATATGGTATCTGGGCCATGATGGCAACACACACACCTAGCCTTCTCAGGCGGGGGCATGGTGTCGCATGTCAGTGCTGTCCCCTCAGCTACGGCCCATCTGGCTGGCTTGCCTCCAAACTCACATCACCGGCACAGGATCACACAGCACCACCTATTGGGGTAAAGGCTGGCCCTGCGCACGTTTCTTCTGCCTTTCCTCCTCTTTTTTTTTTTTTTTTTTAAAACTGCTGACTCCAGATTTTCAAGGTAGTCATTTCGAGACTCCCCTTATAAACATGACATATAGCATTTATAGACTACTGTCAGCAACGTGATTTCATACCATAAGTGCAAAAACGTGTCTTGCACAGGAGTTGAAAAAATGACACCCGTCACATTTACGAGGTGGTGTGAAAAAAGAGCTATATTAAATTTTTGGATTCAAAATACTGAATATTTAACGTTAGTGGATTTGTGGACGAACATTGTAATATTTCAACATTCACTCATAATTTGGTAATTCTACCATATGTTTACACCAAACTTTCAATATAGCCTTCTTATTACCCCCCACCCCACCCCATTGACTCAAATCACCTTAAGGCACATACTTGAAAATTTTCAACTGCCTTTGTTCATGAACTGGGGTCCCAAAAGGGTATGTAGAAACTTTGGTGGAAATACTGTATATTAAAAATTAGGGAAGTTATCAGTGAAAATGCCAATGCTCACTCATAACTTGGTCATTTTATCATATTTTTTACACCACATTTCCAACACAGCCCTCTTATGACCCTACCTCATGAACCCGGAAGTTAAACATTTCCTAATCTTGCCTAAAAGGTAATTTTGAGGAACAACCATGAAATCACCTTTCGGGAAGGATTTGAACAATTTCTTCTACCTTGTTCAAGAGGTGGGCCCCCAGAAAGATCATGTTGAAAATTTGGTGTGAAAATATTTTAAACTGACAAAGTTATGAGTAAATGTTCAAATCTCGCTTAAATGCAATTAATCAGACTTACCTTATTTTCTCATATTACAGTCACTGGTTTCAGCAGCAAGATGGGTTTTCCATCAGACAGTGGATCTACGTCATGGAACATGTTCAGGAAAGTGAAGATGTATAGGGTGGCATGGGGTGGTGGGTGCGGAGTGGAGGATGGGGGGCAGATCAAGCAAGGGACCATTTTCTATTTTACAGGTTTATTAGTTAAAAAAAAACAGAAAGATCAACAAGGGACTGTTTCCTTATTTAACAGGGCAGAAAACCCTAGCCAACACTAGGGGTGGTCATGCCATTGTCAGGATACTGTTCGGTGGCACTGGGGGTTGGCACCCAGGTGCTACCACCTATATCTTGGAAAGGGGGGGTAACCTGTAAGATGGGGGGTTAGAATAAAGCAGTACTGGCAGTGGGCACCCTGGTCCACTTAATAGGCATGCGTGCGTGTGTATGTATATCTTAACAGCAAACACTGGAAGGGGGGGTAGGCAACCTGGAGGGGAGGGGGTGAGCAACTCAGTCCACTTCTAGAATACACAAGAGACTGAGGAAGAATGAGGGAGGACCAGCTCAGCTGGGAGGGGGAAGGAATAAAAAATATTAGATAGCTAGACAGATAGACAAATATGAGAGAGAGAGAGATATATATCACCGGCTCACTGCTGGTACATAAGCCAGCAGCACGTTTCCATCTGCAGATTTAAGTTTTATTTTGTTTTTCTGCTGTTCTAAGCATGCTCAGTAGGGTTTTTGGGATGATTTTTTATATGACACAAAAAATTCCATGTCACAGACTGTTTTTGTTTTCTCACCACTTGCTTCTCACAGCATAAAAAAATGTTCATGCCATGACTGCCATCTTGTCCCCCCCTCCGCCCCTCCGAAGTGAAAAACATGGAAATACATATCAAATTTGAAATCAGTGTGCAATAAAACATGACAGTGTGCATTGAAAGTACAGTTACGTAACAGCTTACCGTAACAGTTGCTCTCAGAGAGAGACTCTTGCAGTAGATAATCACATTGAGGACTGTGGCCCCTGGTGTCAGGACCACACGGAAACTTTAGCTAGCAGTGTCTTAAGGAGGACTGCCCACTTGACGTCAGTGTGACACTATATATTGGGTGGTCCCCACACCCACCTCCCAGTTCTCACGATGAATACCTCCAAGGAGAAGCGACAGGAGAAACGGAAGAGAGGCTCCTAGAGCCCAAAATGAACTTATGGAAAAGGAGCAACAAAGAAACTTGGGGAAAGGAGGGAGGAAAAAAGGTTACCTACAGCAACAGCCTCTCTCGAAGATCTTTTACGGTAACTTCTTACGTAACTGTAAAACTTACTTCGAGAGGGCTCTTGCAGTAGGTAATCACCTTGAGGTGGAGTCCAAAGCAGAATGAATCAAAAGAGACTGAAACACGGGAGGCAGGAGAAGGTTTGTAAGAAGGCAGAAATTAAGGACAGTAGTCCTTGGAGGACAGCTAGGCCAAAGCCTGCCCTGCGCCTAGAGGCAATGTCCAGACTGTAATGCTTGGTGAAAGTGTGGACAGAACTCCAGGTAGCTACGGCATAGATGTTAGCTGCTGACACATTCCTGAAACAAGCAGTAGAGGCAGCCATACTTCTGGTGGAATGCCCCTTAACTTCCCCCAAGAGAGCTTTACTATGCTTCTCGTAACAGAAAATATATAGTTTGCCAACCATCTGAATAACCACTGTTTGGAAACTGATGCACCTTCTCTCTTTGGTGCGAAAGAAACAAGAGTTGGTCCGATTTCCAGACAGACTGTTCTGTTAGTATAATAATGCAGAGTTCTATGAACATCTAAAGCATGCAGAACCCCCCCCCCCCCGGCTGGAATGCTCGGGTAGTAGACAGGTAGTTGAATCGACTGGTTCAAGGTAAATTCCAAAACCACTTTCAGTAAGAACTGAGGGTTGGTGTGCAGAGCCACCCAGTCTCTGTGAAAAATTAAATAAGGCTCCTTACACATCAGAGCCTGAAGCTCGGAAATCCTTCGAGCGGAAGTGACTGCCACTAAAAAAAAGTGCTTTCCATGACATCTCATATGAACCAGCTGGCTCAAACAGAGGCAGGGTCAGCTTTTCTAAAATAAAATTAAGGTCCCATGGTGGCGCAGGACTGTGCACTGGGGGTTTGAGATGGAGGATTCCTTTCAGGAAAGTTTTTGAAACCTCTAGTTGAGCAATAATTTTCCCTTCCACCAAGGCGTGGTAGGCTAAAACAGCCGACAAGTGGACCTTCAGTGAAGAGCAGCTCAGGCCCAAACTGTAGAGGTGCAGGAGGTGAGGAACGGGGCATGAAAAAGGGTCTCAACCCTTCGAGGTGGCCCAAATGGAGAAGCGATTCCACTTCATGGCATATGCAGTTCTCATAGAAAGCTTTCTAGCCTCAACTGGAGGAGGGTGGATGTGATTCCTCTTCACAAAAGTGGGAGTGGAGCAGAACAGAGGCAGGAAACTACAGACCAGTTAGTTTGACCTCAGTGGTAGGGAAAATGATGGAATCACTTCTGAAAGAAAGAACTGTTGAGTACCTAGAGGCCAGTGGGGCACAGGACCCAAGACAGCATGGATTCACGATGGGAAGGTTGTGTCAGACGAATCTAATAGATTTCTTTGACTGGATGACCAAAGTAGTAGACCAGGGAGGGGCTGTGGACATGGCCTACCTAGATTTTAGCAAGGCATTTGATACAGTCCCACACAAAAGATTAATACAAAAGTTAGCCAGCCTTGGAGTGGGTCCCAAGGTGGTAGCCTGGATAAAAAATTGGCTAGACAACAGGACGCAAAGGGTAGTAGTAAATGGAGTAGACAGTGAAGAAAGGAGGGTTACTAGTGGGGTACCGCAGGGTTCAGTACTGGGACCGGTCCTTTTTAATGTCTTTATAAGTGACATTGCAGAGGAACTGGAAGGAAAAGTATGTCTCTTTGCAGACGACATAAAGATCTGCAACAGGGTTGATACACAAGATGGAGTGGAAAGGATGAGAAGGGACTTGGCAAGGTTGGAGGAATGGTCAAATGTGTGGCAGCTCAGTTTCAATGCAAAGAAGTGCAAGGTAATGCACATGGGAAACAAAAACCCAGGGGAAGAGTAAACAATGGGGGGTGAGATACTGACAACAGTGAAAATGGAAAGGGACCTGGGGGTAATTATATCAGATGACCTACAGGTGGGCAAGCAATGTGAAAAGGCAGTAAGGAAGGCTGGGAGGATACTGGGATGCATAGGAAGAGACATCAATCATGGAAAACAGGAAGTTGTTATCCCTCTGTACAGACAGTTGGTGAGACCCCATCTGGAGTACTGTGTGCAGTTCTGGAGACCCCATCTCCCCAAAGACATAGACAGAGTGGAGGCTGTCCAAAGGAGGGCAACCAAAATGGTGCAGGGTCTGCACCAGAAGACATACGAAGAAAGACAAAAGGAGCTTAATATGTATACCCTTGAGGAAAGAAGGGAGAGGGGGGACATGATAGAAACTTTCAAGTACCTCAAGGAACCAACAAAGTCCAAGAGGGTAGCATCTTTCAGAAAAAGAGATGTGCAAGAACAAGGGGGCACAATTTAAAGATAGGGGGGGATGGCTCAGAGGTAATGTGAGGAAGTATTTTTTCACAGAGGGTTGTGGATGCATGGAACAGCCTCCCTGAGGAGGTCGTGCAGTCAAGAACAGTGGGGGAATTCAAGAATGCATGGGACAGACATAAGGCAGTCCTAGTGGGGGGTAGGAGGAAGTAAGCTGTTGGTTAACTAGGATCTGCAGCTTCTCTGTTAGGTAGTAAAATGGGCAGACTAGGTGGGCCAAGCGGTCCTTATCTGCCATCAAATTCTATGTTTCTACCAGAACCTGCGCCACCTTGGAGGAAACTCCAAAACATGAAATTGCTATGTACTGAGGTGCCACGCATGATGGTGAAGGGACTTCAGCCCTGGATGGACCAGTGTGCCCCTCTCCTGAGTCAGGAGATCATGGCAGAGGTGCAGGGGAACTGAAGGCTCCACTGCTAGCTACTGAAGAAGCAGAAACCAAACTTGGCGAGGCCAATACAGGGCAATCAGTACCATGTGAGCCCCCTCCACCTGAAGCTCGAGCAGCACCCTCTGCAGAACTGGAAAGGGATGCAAGGTGTACAAAAACCTCCCTGTTCAGCAGAGAGATAGTGAGTCTCACCAGAAAACACCATCCCTTGGAGTGAGTGAGCAAAACTTGGGAAGTTATGTGTTGTATGGGGAGGCGAACATATCTAGTTCCGGA
Organism: Neoceratodus forsteri; assembly: GCA_016271365.2. Taxonomy (NCBI): domain Eukaryota; kingdom Metazoa; phylum Chordata; order Ceratodontiformes; family Ceratodontidae; genus Neoceratodus; species Neoceratodus forsteri. The sequence continues at coordinate 1,076,822,957 of CM057459.1, forward strand.
CGACCCCATAGGTCAAAAATGTGATCAACCACCTCTTGCTTTAGCCCTCACTTGCGGCTCTAACTCTGGTGTGGCTGAGACTGTCCGCTAAGACGTTTTGCATGCCCAGAACATGAACGGCTGTGAGGTGAATTCAATGCAGAACAGCCCAGTTCCACACTTGCATCGCCTCCCTGCAGAGGGGATAGGAGCGAGTACCTCCTTGTTTGTTGAGATACCACATGACACATATATTGTCTGACTGGACTAAGTGTCCTGGCAACGCAGGTGCTTAAAAACCCTGAAGGGCATATAGCACCGCTCTCATCTCCAACATGTTTATGTGCAGACTGACTTCTGATGGAGACCACAATCCCTGGGTTCTGTGGTTCCCGATATGAGCGCCCCAACCCGTCCCTGACACAACTGTGGTCAGGGTCTGGGAGGAGGGGACTGGAAGGGGACCCCTCGGGTGAGGTTGTTAAGGTCCTGCAACCACTGGAGATCCCACCACATCGAATCAGAGACAATGACCATGTGGTCCAGGTCATCTAGCCTCTGATCCCACTGTGCCCCGAGTGTCCACTGTGAGATTTGCATGTGAAGCCTGGTTAAAGGACAGTGGGCATGGCCACTGCCATGAGGCCAAGCAGTCGAAGAACTGACCTAGCCGGAATCCGCCTGCTGGAGGCTACCAAATGAGCCTGATTCTGCATTGTTTCTGCTCTGTCCATAGGGAGGAAATCCATACCCTGTGCCGTATCCAGCACCACCCCAATAAACTGGAGGTGCAGGGAAGGGACAAGTTGGGACTTCGGGAGATTTACAGTGATCTCAACCTGTGCAAAGAGGTCCAGGGTAGCTGAGAGGGAGAGTTTCAGCTGCTCCCTCGACGGTGCTAACAGGAGCCACAGGGAACACGTAGCTGCCCTGACGCCTCAGAGCCACAGCCACTACCGCCAGGTACTTGGTAAATACCCAAGGAGCTGAAGAAAGGCCAAAGGGGAGGGCCTTGAACTGGTAATGCTCCCCGTGAAAACTGAACCGGAAGTAGTGGCAGTGGGTCTGAAAGATGGGGATATGCAGATAAACATCCTGCATATCCAGAGCGCAGAGCCACTGTCCCTCATGCAGGAGGGGCAGCAGGCCTGTGAGATGTTAGTATTCGAAACCACTTGTACTCTATGCATAGGTTTAGAGCACTTAGGTCCCAAATGGGACGCAAGTCTCCCGTCTCTTTGGGAACCAGGAAGAAGTGGGAATAATACCCCTTTCTTACCTAGCTGGATGGAACAGGCTGTATTGCCTCCTTTTGTAACAGAGCCTGGATTTCTAGTGGGACACTACTGGGGGCCTGTCTGGAGGTTTTCCCAGAACTCAAGGGTGTGGCCCTATCCGACTAACTTTAAGACCCATACGTCGGTAGTTAATGCCCGCCACCCCGGCAGATGACTGCCGAACCTTCCGCCGACCAGCTACTCCAAGGGACTGGGAGGAGGGAGGGCAGACCATGAGTCGAGTGAGGGAGGGGGATTGGGGACAGCTGTACCGGAGGTTCTTTGAGCCTTTGCTGGAGGGGAAGCCGAAGCTCACAGGGCCCGACCTTTGGGCTGATGCCTGACCATCTGCTGTTGCTTCGACTGCCTCTTTGCTTGGTGCAGAAAAGGCTTCCTGGCCTGAAACTTAGGGCAGTACTTTGTATGAAGCAACCTAAGGGCCTTGCCCTTATTCTGCAGACTGTTGATAATGTCTTGGGCATCACCCCCAAAGAGGACTGAGCCCCTCAAGGGAGCATCCTGGATGTCCGCCTGCACATCAAGCACCAGACCAGAGACCCTTAGCCAGGAAAATCTCCTGAGGTTAACTGCCATGGCGACACCCTTGGCCAAGGTGTCCACAGCGTCGTAGGTGGCCCTTAAAGAATGCCTACAGGTAACCTTGGTGGACCGAATGGAGTCTGTCAGGATGGATTTGGACTCTGGAGTCCTACAGGGCCTCTCTGGCCGGCTCTAGCTGGCTAAAGAGGGACTTCTGACAGACCTACATATGGGCCACATAGTTTAAGGTGCGTATGGCCAATGTTGAAGAGGAATACAATTTCCTCCCAAATTGGTTCAGTTGCCTTGACTCCTTGTCAAGAGAAAAGGTGCTCATATGTTTCGGCTTGGATGATCTATCATGAGCTGCTGCGATGACTACCGAGTCCGCCTTGGGATGGATGCCAAGATGGTCCTTCCTCTATGACATCCGATAAGTCCAGTCTGCCTTTTTGGCTACTGCCGGGATTGAAGAGGGCATCATCCAAATAATGGATGCCAGATCTTCGTGTGGCTCCAGCCAGGGTGGAGTGAGGACACTGGCTGCTTTCTATATTTCCAGATGCTCCACCAAACGTTGGCACTTTGGGCATTGGACTTCCAGTCATAGACCTCTGCAATTTTCTTGAGGAGATCTGCAAAGGAAGGGTCCTCAGGTGGAGACTTCGGCAACTCCTTGGGACGAGGTTCCTCCATGGGAGAAGTCTTCAACCACGACGCGTAACAGGGAGAAGCACTGGAGTCCAAGTCTGGATCAGAGTCGGAGGACTGGACGTCAGGTCACAAAGGCTCCCGGGTGTCAGGGGGTGCTTTACCTGGCATCCGCCCTGATGGTGGCTCCTTCTAGAGGGCCGACATTGGTCGCTGTGGGTCTGGTGTCAGAGAAGGCCTGGGAGATTAGCCCATCAAATCCCAGGGAACCTCTCGAGATGGGTGTCGGCTGTCCAGCTCAGACACGAGCAGGGCCTTAGTCTCAGACCACCATGCCCGCAGAATGGCCTGAAAGTCTGCCTGAGGCTGAGAAGGCGGTGGAGAGGGCTGACAGGCCGGTGGGTATCCCGCAAGAAATCCTGGTACCAGGTAGCCGGGCATAAGGTATGCTTGCATCGGGTAACCTGGGGGAGGATAAGTGGGCGAATATCACCGCATCTGGTATCCAGACGGTGGGTAGCCTGGGTACGTCGGGTAACCTGACAGAAGGCCCAATGGCAGTGCCGGAGGGCTGGGAGGTAGACCCTGAGGAGCCCCTAATCCCGACCCTGAAGGACCTGGAAGAACTGGGTCAAATGTCGGACAGGGTAGCAGTAGATGTGGCATTGAGGTCGGTGCCTCCACCATAAAAACCGGTGGCAGGGAACCCTGATAGTGACCTGGTGCACCCAACGTAAGATCCAGAGGTGGGCTTGGGAAGGCGCCCCCTGATGGACAACCCCCCACTGTCCGCACCTCTTCCGACCGGGGAAGGCACAGGACGCTCTTCCACAGGGGAAGAGGGAGTGGCCCAGTGGGGGGAACCTACTGGAGAGCTGTGGCAGAGCCAGCAACTGTGAAACGTCGGGGAACTCGCCATACCCCGACACCAGGTTGGTCGGGCAGACGTCAGGTAAACTGATGCCTAACTTATCAACCGGGTTGGTCGGGTGGACGCTGGTGGAACAGACACCTGACTTAACCATAGCCGGGCGAGCTCCGGGGCCTCCGGAGCCCGATAACACAGCATGGGCTGGATGCTTGTTGGAAGATCCGACAAGCAGCTGATCAGCCCTGCCAGACAACTTAGGCCCACTGGCAGAAAGGGGTCTAAGAGCAGCAGAAACCTTGGATGTCACCGAGGCGCCCGCGGCCACTGTAACCAATGGCGACGGGAGGTCTAAGGACTGCTCCTGGGTTGAAGCAGGGTTGACTGCAGCAGCCGACTTCCCAGAGGATGAAGGTCGCTGCTCACCCAAGGACGGATGCAGGTAAGAAGGGGACCTGTCCTGGTCCTGGTGTTTCTCTCTCTCCCCCTCTTCTTCTTGTGCCTGGAGGGATCAGCCAGGGAGGAGGAAGCGCTACAAAGTTTTTGAAGCTCCTTCTCCATAGTGGCCATTCGTTGCTTGAGGAAATGCACCTCAAAGGCCTGCTGGCGATGCTTCCCTGTGGCCTGGTTAAAGCTGAACAGGCCTCGCAATCCTCGACCCTGTGCTCCTGTCCTAGGCAGAAGAGAGAGAGGGTGTGAGAGTTTTGTGCCGGAGCTGTGCAATCCACGAAGTGCACTTGTTTTTATGCGACTCGATGGAGACGGCGACAACATGCACAAAAACTAAAGAAAACTCAATTTTCTGGAAAAAAAAGAAAACGGATATTCATCCAATGTAGAGAGCGGTCGAACTGCAGCATAAGAACTCCACAAGGTCTGACATGATCAGGTCGATGGAGGGAAAGAACTGGATTGCAGGTGTGGGGAACCGCCCACTATATAGTGTTATGCTGATGTCAGTTGGGTGGGTGGTCCCCCCATCAGACACTGCTAGCTAAGGTTTCCCTGTGGTCCTGACGCCAGTGGGGGTGCAGTCCTCGAGGTGATTACCTACTGCAAGAGCCTCGCTCGAAGATCAGATCAGATATCATCGCGCGACAAGGGAAATACTGAGGCAAAAGTCTGCAGGCCAAGTGCCTTCAGCCCCTGGAAGTGCGGTAATGTCTGTTCAATGTACACTCCTGAGTGTCTTATTATGCTTATAAAATTAGTTCCCTTTTTCAAATCTTTTTTTATGTTAAAAAAACTGATATTAAAAAACTGAAATGACACAGTATATTTTTGTAAAACAGTCCCTCTGCCTTTAAGCTGTGTAATTACTTTAGGACATCTGCCCTTCATTGTTATCCATACTGCAGTGAGGTCACCCCCCCCACCCCAATGGAGCCTTTGGTCATAGACAGTAAAGCAATGTTACTATATCGCGCACCCCCTTCACCTGGTTAGTACAGGAACAGAGTGCACTAACTAACTCTCAAATTAACATAAAAAAAGGTAGTGCTGGAGTGAGCGGGCATTTAGTATACAGTGGCTGCACTTCCACGGTGCCCTCCCCCTTCACTGAACATCCGGATCTACTGTAGCAAGCAGCTGTTTCCCCGCCCCCCCCCCACACACAGACACACGAATGGAGTGTTTAGCCTCAGCTGTATTAAACAAAATAAAAAAAAAAAAAAAAGGAGAGAGATAGTATAGCGAGACTGCAAGATGTGGCTGTGGTCGTGGGACGGGATGGCAAACTGCAGAGTATGTGATCAGGAACAGAGGTAGCAAGTTCTGAGATGGTGAGTGCAGTTCTGGAAGATGGGTTACTTAATACACTTTTTTCTGTTTAAAAAAAAAAAAAAAGTATTTTTTTGTGTTTTTTTTTTCTGAAGTACACCATGAGCAACAGCAGCACAGCAAGAGCGGGCAGGTGGGGACTCGGAGAAGCGGTAGCGCGATGTGAGCAGAAACAGTTTTTGTTTCTGTGCGGTTTGATAGAGAAGTCATGTAGGGTTTATATTAAGTTTACTGAACTTTACCAGTGTAACAAACAATGACAAATACGTTTAGTGAGGGATTTTGGACTGTTAGGTTTTTCCTCACTAACGGAGAAAAAAATGTCAGCATTTGAACACAAATGTTTTCATTGTTCTGTTCTAACGGCACACTGATTTTTTTTTTTTTTTTTTTACATGTTTTCACATTTGTGGTATGAAATGACATTTTAAACAATATACTATAAATACCATATCATGTTTTTATGGGGAGTCATAAAACAACTATAGTGTATGGCAGAACATTGTTATTAGTCAAAATCTATCATTTACTAGTCTTGTTGTACCATCGTTGTGATGTCAGTAAGCTGTTGTATTATCGGTATGGCACAGCGATGGTACAACAGCACTGACTATCTTTGCGCATGCGCAAGTGACGGTACTTAGCATGTCCGAAAACATCTGACCTCTGAGGTTTACATTCAAACTGCCAGCCTGTCTAGAGCTGCCACCTTCCTAAGCAGCATCCCCACAGATGGAGAGGAGTTACCTTCTAGTTGCTGTAGCCGAGTCACATCCCTGCTCTCTCGCACCGCCAGCCACTGACTGTTGTTGAGGAAGAGGAGGAGGAGGGAACTGCGGCCCGCGTAGGTAGATAGCATGGACTTTTGAGCGGGTGCGACCACAGAAGAAGTGACAACCTATTTACTGTTGCCCATACACTATACAAGACAATGGATGGGCAACAGTAAACAACAACACTGCTGACCACTTCTCGAGGTTGTATGAAAACCGTAAACCTCTCGAGCTTCGCTCTTGAGGTTTACACGGTTGTCATGACAACCTCATGTAGTGAACAACAGTGTTGTTGTTCAGTGTTGCCCATCCATTATCCTCTATATCTTGAAAATTTGGGGTCAAAAAAAGAAAACCTTATTAAGACACTTTGTGTCCAGCAGGTATGCTTTGTAATCCCGTGCCGCTGAGCTGCATTTGGGGGGTGAACTCAATGACCCAGCTACGTGGTGTGAGGGTGCTGCGATAGCACTGTTATGCGACCCCCCCCCGGAAGAGGAATGAAATCTGCAGGGTTGCCCGCATGGGCCTAGGTACCATATAGCGAAGATAGCTTTTCTTTTGGCAAAGGGCCTTGCACCTCTGCACCCATGGGGTGGGGGTGCAGAGGGCCATGTGCATTGGCTGACAGATGGACTCTCCTTTGCCCTGTATGTCTATATCTGCAGCCACATGGAAGCACAGGGACCAGAGGGTCCTGGCTTCCACAGCCCACCAGAAAGCCCCTTGAATTCTTGACTCCTGTCATATCACAAAACTGTAGGACCCACAATGGCCATGCATATCCGTAAGCTGACTGAATCTTCCCTTGGCACAGGGCCCAAAGGGTCCAGTTAGGATACGATTCCACTATCTCAAAAAGAAAGGAAAGTCTTTGCAAAAAACTTTGTTAATGCACCAGTTACAGTTCAAGTTAATGACACAAAAATAGGGAAAGTGGCGATAGGGTTTCCACCCCTAACTCCTCACCCACCACCCAAGCAGCAAAAGGAAATGGGTTTTGGGTCTCCAGAGTCTTGGCGTATCAGTGGTGGGGTCTTTCCTTGGGGTTGTCAACCCTAATGCCCACCAAACGTCAGATGTAATCTCCTTTCCCTGCATGAAGAAAGCTACAACACACTGTGTTGGCAACGAGTGGCAAGACATACTTCTCTGCTTTTAAAGAGTGTATCACTATGACGGATTGAGTTGGAGATGTACCTTCTGCTTCGAACAGGTGGCTATGGGCTGGAGGGAAGGGGTGAGCATTAGGGTTGACAACCCTATGAAAGACCCCACCACTGATTCGCCAAGACTCCAGAGACCCCAAACCCTAATTTGTTTTTCCCTTTGCTGCTTGGGGGTGGGGTGGGGGGAAAGTTAAGACTGAAAACCCTAACGCCATATTTCCCTACTTTTGTGGTGTTAACTGAAACCCTAACTGGTGCATTAAGTTTTTTTTTTAAAAGAATTTCCTTTCTTTTTGAGATAGTGGAATCATATCCTCATTCACAACACTGGGAACTGGGCAGCCCAATGTCAGTGATGATGTTTGGCAGCACCGGGGATGGGCAGCCCAGTGCCGCCACATGTATTCAGAAGGGGGGTGGGCAATCTGGAGGTAAGGAGGGATAAAGAAGTGGTACCCGGGGTTGGCACCCTGATCCGCTTAGCAGCATACAATTTTAGACAGATACAAAAAGACACAAAGTATATAGTTTTCTTTAGGTCCCCAGAGTGGCCATACCCCAGGGTTAGAAATTGGTCTCATGAATGGGACTGGTATAATAAATGTAAAATTGTATAATTATCTAGGGGTACAAACTGATTATCGATTACTCTGTTCTTAATTACTCTGAACACATAAAAATACAGATAAAAAAGTGAATAAGAAATTAGGGGCCCCAAGGAGAGTTACAGCATGTTTATCCATGGAAGTTAGAAGAAAGCTGGCTGAGCAGCTACTAATACCAATACTGGAGTATGACTCATATTTATACGTGAATTAACTGGTGGGAGGATCAAATAAAATTGATCAGACTTATTATAGGTTGTCCAGATTTGCTACTAAGAGCAAATCTGGGGCACATCACTGTAAAACGTACAAGCTGTTGAACTGGTTACAGCCAGCACAGAAAAGGCAGCTATTATGGCTAACCTGGTGCCATAAATTAGTTCATTTTCCTAACAAGCATCCCCTAGGTAATTTAGTAACACTGAAATCAGAAAATATGTACAAATACAACTTAAGGCATAACAGCCTGAATATTCCTACAGTAAGAAATTGTAATAGAATGGGGGAGGCAACCCTGCAGATAAATCTGGCTAGATCTTGGAATTTGTTACCAGATGACTTGAGATCTATACAATCAATAGTAATATTTAAAACAGAGTTCAAAAAATTCCTGTATCAAAAATGCACTTGTTTTTCGAAGCAGATTATGTATGTATGTATGTATGTTGTATTTAATGTAATAGTTTTTTTTTATATATAGTTATGTGCTTGATGTCTATACTGGTATGAAATTTCATTGAATATATTTTTATTGTGCGTAATATACAAAGGACATTGTTGAAAATAGGAGTAAAATCCTAACTATCTATCCTGCATAAAAATAAAATTTTATAAAAGCAAATCATAGATGGATATATACTAGCCATCTAGACAGACAGAAGGTCCAGGGACACTTCTTTTGTGAGACCACAGGAAAGAACTGTGAAAGAAAAACTAAGCGCCTCGGAGATGATCTGACCTCCTCCTTTCATGAGTCACAAAAGAAAAATCTCAGCTTACAAAAGAAGATGGTGGACTTGTTTTTTTAGTTGATAGTTGTTTCATGAGTCGAGATTCTTCTTTAGTGAAGTCTTTCATGATCACAAAAGAAAAAGGTCGGCTCATGAAAGAACTATAGGGGGAAAATGAGCTTCTTTCGTGAGTTGGAAATCTTCTTTCGTGAAACTCATGAAACAAGAATTTTAGCTCATGAAACAAGCCTCAGTAAGGATTTTGGGAATGCCCTAGAACCATATTTTTTTGGCTATTCTTTGAAAAAGCAAACTCCAGAATAGAGCTAAATGGGTCTTGTTTAGCTAGATTCATGCGCGCGTTTGTTTTTTTCCAAGACATCATTTTCATGGGTTTTAACTTTAAAAAAAAACAAAAAAAAAAACACAAGATTGCTGCCATACGAAAGGAGACCTTTTTCACACAAAAGAAGAAATTTCAGCTCACAACAGAAGATACTTCTTTCCTGAGCAGAAAATTCTTCTTCCATATGAAACTATCTGAAAGACCCTACTGAGCATGCTCAGAACCAAAATTTTAAATCCTTATAACTCTGAAACGGATTCATATTTTTCACCAAACCAACAAAAGGCACCATTCTTGGGCAAGCCCTTTCTACCATAACAATTTCACAGCAGAATTCCAAACTGCCTGGGCTGTAGGTGACCAAAAAAAAACTCAAAAAAAAAAAAAAAAAACCCACACATGTTCTTAAAACTGCACTGTTTGGATCTCAGAATCCACACAGTTGACTGGAACAAAACTTGCCAAATCAAGAGACCTAGACCTCCACACCGCATATGCAAACGTTCGTGCAATTCAGTTGAACGGCGGGGCAAAGCTATTAAGGTGCAAATCTGGGGTTTAACATTAAACAGCCCACTCATCCCCAACTATAAGTGACGCTACTGCACCACTACAATAATGTATATGTACATATACAGATTATATATATATATATATAAATTCAATACTTGCACGGTACTCCAAATATAATTAGGGTTGAGTGCACTGTTCAGTGTTAAACTCCTATCTTTGCATATTGACGGCGTTTAATGAAATTGCCCCACATCTGGCGTGCACTGTCCGTGTGGCAAGTTCTCGGGATGTTCTGTGACAGCTGCTTACCTGATTTTTAAGATCAACTTTTTGACCTTTTTTCCGCATTCTTTTGCTCTCACCTACAGCCCAGATGGTAAAGAATTTTGTTCCAAAACTTTCAGGGTTCATGGGGCCTGTGCAAAGGTGTGCCTTTCAAAGGTTTCATGAAAAAATATTGCAAGTTTCCAAAGTTACAAGGTTTTGAAATTTGCTTCTGCGCATGCTCAGTAGGGTTTTAGGATACTCTTCTGATACGACACTAAAATTTTACTTTCATGAGAGTTTTCCCTATACATATAAATTATGATTTCTCAAAAATAAAATAAAAATCTGATCCTTGGTAAAAGGGACCTGTTCAGCTAGATTTTAGTGTTTTTTCAAACTCTGCCCTGAAATACCTTTTCTGAGCACCTGAAAATGCTGGGTGCGCCTATCTTAGTGAGGGGAGCTATTTTCAACACATTACTACAAATGACATCCTCCTGTATGGTCGTTCCACCTCCCAACTCAGGCAGGCCTCCCTCATCATGCCTGATGCCCGTTTGCAATAAGTAACCCTCCTCCACTCCAGTTCTCCTGCTCTTGCCCCAAGATAGCTAGGGGCATGGGGCTGTCCACTCCCAGTGTTGCCAAAAAGTATGACACTGAGATGCCCTACCACCAGGGTCAATCCAGTCCCACTGTTAAAAAAAAAAAAAAAAAAAATGTCCTTAGCAGATATCTCTTTTTTAAATTGTAATGTTTCAAGTGAACCAGGGTGCCCACTTCCCGCATGGCTCAATCAGAACCACCCTTTCCAGACAGCCCCCTCCAAACAGATATGTAGCGACACTGGGGTACCCAACCCCCAGTGTGGTTCCAGCCCCCCTGCAAATAAAAAGAAAACTATCACTCATAGATCTTTTTTTTTTTTTTTTAACCTGAAAAGAAGAAAATGGTCACCTTGTCGATCGCTGAACCCCCACCCCCTCCACCCTGACCCCTTCTCAGCACCCATCCCACACACCCTCACTCATCTAAACAGGGTCCCTCATCGTATATCCAGTCTCCGATCCAAAAGATGTTATCCTACAGAAACAGCGACTGCAAAATGATGAAATAATGTAAGTTAAGTGCAGTTAATGAATTTCAGTGCATTTTGAACTTTACTTATAACTTTTGTCATTTTTAAACATTCTTCCACCAAATTTTCTACAGCCTTTTGGGACGCCACCATGAATACAGAGGAATTTTTTCTAATCTGCCCTGAAGTGAGATTTCTAGTCGACAAAATCTCCTTTCAGGCAGGATTTGAAAATTCTCACTCACCAAGTTCAAGAGGTGGAGGTCATAAGAAAAATATTTTGAAAATTTGGTGGAAAAATATGCTAAAAAAACAAGTTATACGTGAACATTGAAATATTTCCAAGTTCACTCGTAACTTTGCTAATTTTCATTATTTTTCTACCAAAGTTTCAGAATTGCCTTTTTGAGGGCCCCACCTCATGAACAAGGCAATTTTTCAAACTCGGGCCAAAAGAGATTTGAAAAATGTCAACTACTGGGTTCATCACACAGGGTCATAAGAGTATGTTCAAAATTTGGGATCAAAATATTAAGAAACAACAAAGTTAAAATGTAAGTTGACATTTTTCCATGCTTGCCCATAACTGGTAATTGTTAATATTTTGATTCCATAGCCATTTTTCACATCACCTCATGAATATTTTCAAATCCTGGCTGAAATGTGTTTTTGCACTCGTGTCACAAAATGACATTTTAGCCAGCATTCAATAAATGCCACACATCATGTTTGTAAGGGGGAGTAATAAAACGATTATGCTGAAAATCTGGGGACGAAATACAAAATAAAATTATTGAGAAACATTGTGTGGAAGGCCAAACCTTGGCCCAGCTGGTAATGCTTTGTGTTCCCATGCCGGTAAGTCAAGTTCGGGGGTAGAGCTCAATGTGCCATTTGAAAAAGCTGAGGCAAGAGGACAATGCTGCCATACAGCACCACCCCCAGCCTGGGAAGGGAAGATGCAGGGTTGATCGCACATCCCCAAGTACCATATAGTAAAGAGAACTCTTCTCTTGGCACAGGGCCCTGCACGTCAACTGACAGTTGAACTTTGTGCCTGCACATCTGTATCTTTAGCCATATGGAAGAGCAGTAGCCAGAGGGCCTCACGTTTCCGAAGACCACGAGCCAACCACACAAATTATATACATCTGATGCCGAATGGAAGTGCAGGGCACAGAGGATCCTGCACTTCAGTCGGCGGATGGACTCATCCCTTGGTGCAGGGCCTGATTCCGCTATCTCAAAAAAGAAAGGAAATTCATTGCAAAAAACTGCGTTAATGTATCAGTTGGGGTGCAGCTTAGCGCAACAAAAGTAGAGAAATGTGGTGTTGTGGTGTCCAACCCTAACTGCCTACCCTGCCAAACAGAAAAAAAGATAAGGCCACACAAGCAATCACAGACAGCCATATCAGGTAGAACAAACAACATACACCTGTTTCTGGATTACACAAATGCTGTAGCACTGATGTGCTACCTTCATGGATTTGTATCTGCAGCCAAAACTGCCTCTATATATGTCTTACAAATATGCATAAGCACCTGTGGCTGCAGAAGTGCTGGTCCCACAGGGGCCTGCACTTCTGGAGATAGACATACTGTTGCAATTTGGGTCTCATGGATTTCTATATGCAGCCAGAACTCAGTGCGTATGTCTGACACTGGCAGGTGTAGAGGCGCAGGTCCTTCAGGGGCCCGTGCTTCTGCAGACGGAAGTAGTGTTGTAATTTGGGTATCACGGATTTCATAGGGCCTGCACTTATGCAGTCAGGGGTCAGCGTGTATGTTTTACACCTGCGGCTGCAAAAGCGGACATCCCTGAGGGGCCTGCGCTTCTGCTGCCGGAACTGTGTGTATGACTTGTAGTGTGCACAAGTTTCTGTTCTTATCAATACTTTTTTTATTCTATTTCTATTCGTTTATCCTCACTGTAGGTCCCCCATGGCAGAATTTATCCACAAAATAGGTTGTGACTGTCTGCAGTCAACAGCGCAAGTGACCAACTCCAGCCAATTATTTCATTTTCAGACCCTATCAAACAGTACTACGCAACAGACTACCAAATCCACCTTTTTTTATTTTGTTGAAAATACAACCTCAAGTCATTAATCAGTATTGCCAATAGTACCCAGAGAGCCACATCTCTTACCATTCGCAATCCTGATTCCCTGGCTCATTCATGACCCTGACTAGCACATGCAACTCTCCAGACCACCGAGCCATTGTTGCATAATATTCTTGCCGCATTCTTTCTACACTGTCCTGCGCAGAGCAACCCAGTGCTGCCTGGCATTGAAGTCTTGCCACATGGCCATGGTCTAAACCAGTCACTTGATGACACACTGAAGAATGATGCAGCTTCATGTGAATTGAACATCAAATCCAAATTGAAACCGCTCGGTCATCCTGAAACACCACTCGTTGTTCAAAGTAAAAATAATTTAAACTACAAAAAATACAACAGGGACACAGAAAAATGCAGAAATGAATAAACACACTACATAAATTGAATATGCCATGACCCCACATGAAATATCAATGTTATTTTCACCTCGAGCACGATAACCTTTGTCATCACTCGTGGCTTCACAACTTGTGATGTCATAAGTGGAAACTGTACTGGGGGGAATGCTCCCATTATTTATTTATTTATTTATTTAAACAATTGCAGGTTTTAAAAGAGGTAGAGCTGCAGAATCAGTTTGAGTTTAGGAAGCTACATTCTCTCACTGTGCTCTGAGGAGAAAAAAAATTGTTATTCTCATGCGCAGCCTGGCCATGGGAACTGTGGCTATGAGGCCTAAAAGCCACAGAAAAACCCTTGCCAGAACATGACAGCTGGAGTAAAGAAGATGAGCTTGGTCCATCAGATGCTCTGCTCTGTCTGGGGTTAAGAAGGTCTCCCCCGTGTTGTGTCCAGGACTGCCACTATGTACAGCAGGTGCTGGCGAGGGGTCAAAAAAGACTTTGGTGGGTTGATAGTAATGCCCAATGCTTGGAACAGGCTACAGGTGTGAGAAAGAGTTTGAAAGAAATGGTCTCTGGACGGGGCAGCTAGCAGCCTATCGTCCAGGTAGGGAAAAATGTAAAACCCTTGCCGTCTCAAGGCAGCTGCCACCACCGCCAAGCATTTGGTGAAGATCCTGGGGGCTGAGGACAAAACAAAGGGCAGAGCTCTGAACTGGTAGTGTGCTCCCTATTAGTGCAAATGGAGGAAGCACTGGTGGGAGGTGAAGACCATGATATGCAGGTAGGCATCCTGCATATCCAGAGAACAATGCCTATGTAGCAGGGGTAGTAAATCCTGAAGGATCACCATCCTGAATCATCTGCACTTTATAAACAGGTTCAGCTGGCTTAAGTCCAGGATGGGTCGAAGGCCTCCCATCCACTTGGGGACCAGGAAGAAGTAGCTATGGGGAGGGGGCCCTCGTGGGCCTGGTGGGCGCTGGCAGTGGAAGGCCAGGCGCAGGTTCGACAGGAGGGATATGCATGGCCGGCATGGATCCTGCAAGTGGTGGTGGTGGTGGGGGGGGGGGAAGACAGGTGCAGGCCCAATGAGCCTTGGCCGAGGTGAAGCTGGAGGAGAATTCACCAGTGCCGGTTGTGTGGAGACAGATGCTGGAGTGGAGGGTGACCCCCTCCCCCCCGGAGAAGGCTAGGGACAGACCAGGCCTGAGGGAGCTCAGGTGTCCTGCAGATTCTGCATCAGAGGGAGGAGAACTGGCGGCGGTCCCAGAGGATGAGACTGCCATCAGTAGTGCAGGTGTTGGGGGGGCGGCAGCAAGGAGACTGGCGCCTGCCGCAAAGCCTCCAGCTGAGCCACCTGACTGTGTGCCCGCTGAGAATAAGGGCTGAAACAGCAGGGACTGGGGAGCAGGATATGGAGTACCCTGACCTAAAGAGCCACCGCCCGCAAGGCAGACCCGGGTGGGCGGCAGGGCCACCAGTAACCGTGTAGAAGTTAGGGTATGCGGGGCCAAGGAGGTCAACCCTCCGAGAGAGGAAGATCATTTCATGGCAGAAGACTTCTTGTGTGGGGACCGCAAGCAGGAGGAAGACTGGGGACAGTCCCGATCCTTGTCCCTGTGCTTATGTTTCCCAGTAGTTTTGTCCTGGGACTTCGAAGATGAAGACCCAGAGGACTGGGCTGGGGAAATGGAGGAGCTCTTGACCTGCAGCTCCTGTACCATCGAGGCAACCTTCTGCTTAAGGAGGTGGTTCTCCAGGATCTTCTGGCGATGTCTTTTTTTCATTCAATATACTTTATTAATATTTTCCAGACAAAAACAGTAAAATCATAACAGATAAGGATACAGTGATAGGAATGTAGTGTGAGGTTTCAAAATACGTACATACATAAACTAAACAAAAAATTAAAATTAAGAACAGCTCTTCTTACACCCGTCCCCCCTTCCCCCACCCACAGTAATCCCCTGTGCCAGTACTCACTGAGCTAATACGGACTTGGAGTTTATGCAGGAAAAAAAGAGAAAGAAAAAAAAAAGGGAGCAAGCAATTCAAGGCCTCCACAGGGATAAAAGAGTGCGCAGAGGCTCCCATACCGTTTGACACACCTGAGGTGTGTGGTTCATATGGGCTACATGTTGTTCCAATTGCAATGCCAATATGGTTTCCTGATACCATTCCATTACCTCAGGAAGAGATTTTCTTTCCAGTGTCGCAACATGCTTAATTTTGCGACGGCAGCTACTAAGGCTAAGTGAGCCCTACGAATTTTGGGCGTGCCTTGGGGGAAAATGTTTACAATACAGCTATATGGGGGTAAATAGGGGATCCAATCCCAGTAGTGGATCAAGCATTCGCTTGATGGAGGCCCAAAACTCCTGGGTTTTGGGACAACTCCATAAGATATGGTACAATGTTCCCGCGGCCTCCTCACATTTAGGACAAGAAAGGGAGGGGGTTCTACCCATTTTGAATAGTTTGACTGGGGTATAGTACAAGTTATGCAGGATATTAAACTGAGTGAGCCGAAATCGGACTTGCTTAATAAATATATACACCGAACACCACACTTTCTGCCAAAATGCTGCTTCTGCGGAAAGGGATAACTCCTGCACCCAATAATAGCATGTCCCTTGGGGGAGATGTGGGTCTAGGGCAATAATAAATTGGTATAATCTTGAAACTGTATGCGGTTGATCCGCTTCTTCAAAAAAATAAAGTCCAAAGTATCTTTTAGAGGTGAGGGCCAAGGCTTGGGGCCCAGAAAAGAGAGGATGGCTGCTCTGACTTGCCAAAATTTGAAAAGGTCTGAACCAGCTGGTGTTAACTGAGATTGAAGCAATGGGAATGGAATGAAAGAGCCATTAGTCAGGAATGTAGAGAGGGTACACCTGTTTGGGGCAAAAGGAGGCAGTAATTGGCTGACTGTTTATCTGAAAATGGGGGTTATTCAAAATAGGTTGGTCCTGGGACCGATGCCAATCCACCGAAAGGGATTTCTGAACCTGGTGGAAAGCTTTGATTGACCATCCAGCAGGGGAGGTTTTTAAGGGATTTGGGGAGTTGGTTATAGGATGTATATGCCAAGGCATGAAGGGAATAGCTGTCTCTGCTCGTTAAAGAGTGCTCTATTTCAAGCCAAAGGGGTGAATACCCCTGTGACTGGGATAAGGCCGATCTGGTGACCCGGAGTGCAATTTTACTGATATGATGGGCTCCGTGTATTTAAAAAAGGGAGGAAGGGCTAGACCACCTTTCATTTTAGGAGAGGTCAATTTGTCATAGACTCTGCAAACTCCTTTCCCCTTCCAGATGAAAGCATTTAAGGTTCGATCTTCTGGTGATGTTGCCTGGTGGCAGGGCTGAACTTCTGGCAGGCCTCGCAAGCTTGAACGTCATGGTCTGGGCCTAGGCAGAACATGCAGGCAGAATGGCTATCCTTGTCCAGGATCTGTTTGCTGTAGGCATGCTTTGTGGAGTGGTAGGGAAATGAAGTAGGTTTTGAAGACATAAACTGTCAGGCAAGAACACTGAAATTACAATGTTAAACTTATTAAAAATCAAAAAATAAAGTGCGGTTAAATGTGAGAAAATGGAGGTTGACTGTAGCTGCAATGGTATCAGTAGTCCGATGTGCACTGATCGACGGCAGTAAAGAACTGAGGAGGGTGTGGGTGGAGCCCACCTTTACAGGAGGGGCTGATGTCTGAGGTGGGCGGCCCTCTCTGGTAGACTAGTCTGCTAATTAGAAGGTTTCCATGTGGTTCTAGTGCTTGGTGGCTAAGTCCTACCAATGATGGCCTGCTGCAAGAGATACCCTTGAAGTAAGATCTTAGAAGATTTTGTTCCCTGGAAGGAGCAGTTGGTTCATCCAGAGCAGCCATTTTTAGAAGCGCAGGAGACCACAGCGGGGTTGCAAAGCCAACAAACAACATCCGATTTTACAATTTAAAAAAAAAAGTCATTCGCCATCAGCTCAACCTGGGATGAGTCAGTACATCGACTACATAGCCAGGCTGCACTGAAAATGCAAAACAGACTCACATCAACAGTAAGCAGGTAAGTGTCAATTTAAATACTATTTAGGCAGTTAGGGCATTGCATGACTCTTGTGGATGACGGTTTAGTAAGCTTAGTAATTTTTTTGGTTTTGTTAGGGCTCAGCGTTAGTCAGTGCAAATTTGCTGAGAGTCAGTGAGAGAGGAGGGAAAGTTGAGACTGCCTTGTGGTCAGCACCAAACAGCAATGTCACAATGAAGCATTAATGATCATTTTGGTGGAGGAGATTCAGCAGCAAAGGATAAAGAAACGTCATCTGAATGTTAACACATCTCAAGAGACTATGGCCTAGATATTCAAAACATAGCACAGCGCGCAAACCAATAGCGCGGCAATAGCGCAGGAATAGTGCGGAGCTGCGATATTCAAAGGACTGGTTAGCACGCGCTAACCGCAATAGCGCAGGGCAAAAAGAATGTATGCAAAGGACAAAGTGAGGGGGTGGGAACCAGCATACATGCGCTACAGGATATTCAAAGCCATAGCGCTGTGCTAGGACACATAGCGCAACATGTAGCGTGGCGCTAGTTACCGCCTATAAAAGGCTGGTCTTATCCCAGGGCAAACCACAGAGAGGAAGGGACCACACCAGGAAGTGGAAATGGCAGCAGTGCTGACAGCAGTGATGCTGCCACTGATGGCAGCAGTAGAGGAGGAGGAAGAGGAGAGGGAGCAGGGCCAACATGGGCCACAACGCAGGCCAAGGAGACGGTATGCTGCACACAGGTGGTACCAGCCCAGGGTCTCTTTTGAGACCTTGCCAGATGAGCACATCACTGGCCGGTACAGGATGAACAGGGGGTATGTTGAGGCAGCTATGTGAACTCCTGCATGAGCAGTTGCACCCCAACACCAGACGCAGCCATCCCATGATAGTTGAGGAGAAGGTGACAGCAGCGATGTGCTTCCTAGCCACAGGGACATTCCAACGACCAATGGGGGACACCATAGGGGTATCGCAGTCTGCCACCTCATGCCTCCTGACCCAGTTCCTTGAAGCTTTCCTGCCACATGCTGGTGAATTCATAGTATTCCTCAGCACAGCAGCAGAGCACAGAGAAACCATGCAGCAATTCCATCGAGCTGTGCACCTACCAGCGGTACTTGGTGCCACTGACTGCACCCATGTCGCTATCCATGCACCACCTGGCAATGGCAGTGAGGTGTATGTCAACAGGAAGGGGTACCACTCAATCAGTTGCCAGGTGGTGTGCAATGTGACTGGGCACATCAGCAATGTATATGCGTAATACCCCAGCAGTGCCCACGACGCCTTCATCTGGCACCAGTCCCGGCTGTGCCAGGCCTTTGAGGAGGGCAGGATATCCTGTGGGCACCTAGTCGGTGAGTAGCAGCAAACAAGGCACACACACACCACAGCGGGGGGGGGGGTAGGCAGGGGAAGGCAAGGAAGAGGCCTAGGATAGCAACACAGGTGGTGCAATACAGCAATAGGCAGACAGCAGAACAACACTAACAGGTGCACATCCTCAACAGGGGACAGCGCCTATCCCCTGCGACCCTGGCTGCTGACACCAGTACCCCGGCGAGCCACAGTAGCCAATGAGTTGTACAATAAGGCACACGCTGCCACCAGAAACATCATAGAGAGGGTGTTTGGCATACTGAAGATGCACTTCCGATGCCTAGACACGTTAGGCGGTGCCCTACAGTACAGGCTTCAGAAGGTATGCCGTATCTTCCTAGCCTGTTGCATGTTGCACAACATGGCGATGAACTGTGGGATACAGGCACCTGAACCTGAGGAACAGACCGACAGTGACCCAGAGCCAGCGGTCAGGGGGATAGTGGAGCAACTCGAGAGGAGAGATCCTCGTATGGCCCGCAGAGCCCTGGAGCACAGGGCTGCCATCATCAGGACACTGTCACAGGTCAGAAAGTGAGTACACATAGCACAGCATTAGGAAAACAGTACAGTGGACAACAGTTTGTAATGTACAGACAACCACAACAGTGCTGACAACCAAGAAGACCAGTGCACAACACAGTGGTACTGAATGCACAAGTGATGTCAGTGTGATGTATGGATTGTGCAGGACACACATGTGATGAGGAGACACAGCCATGGAACAGTGATGCAGGTGATGCCTGATGTGTGGCGGCAGTGTGGGAAGGGACACCATAGCTGTGCACGTGGGAATGTGCTAGTGACGGTGTGTGTGAGACAGCGCGAATGCATGTGTGTGGGCATGCATGTGTGTACAACTGAGTGTCAGCAGTGCACTTGAGCATGGCAGCCGTGCCCATCTCTGGCAGCTACCACCATGCACACGGTGCACACCTTGCATGTGGGACACAAAGCCAAGGGTGCTCTGAGCTGAGGACACGGTTGGGGAGGACCACGGTGAGGCTGGGAGAGCGGATCGCCAGTGCCCCCGCCGACCAGCAGAGCCGCACAGGGTGGGTGGCTGCCCACAGCGGTGCTCTGCGCCAGCCAATGTGCACAATGCAGTGGTGCTCATGCCAGTGTCTGTCCTGCGGTTGCATGCGGCCTACCTGTGGGCCTCTGTACTATGGGCACGCTGTCCCCCTTGCACAGCCTGCTGCCCTTCATGCACACCACGCAGCACTGTGGTGAGGTCAACCACCGTGGCCATAAGCCCATCAAAGCCGCGGTCGAGTGTGGCAACCATGCGGCCCATCCTGTCCTCAGCCCGCTGTTCTGCCCGTGCAAATCCCAGGGACACTGCCTCCTGAGTCTGTGACGGCTCACGCCTGAGCTCCTGTCGCAGGCCATGCAGGACCATCTGGGCTTCCTGCTGGGATGTGAGGGTGGCCTGGAGCAGAGGGCCGGCCTCCGAGGTGTCTGGCTCCACAGCAGCGGCAACCTCAATGGCAGCTGGTGGTTGTGCCTGCAGCTCACCATGGGGGGGATGCTGTGGCAGCAGCGGAATGTCCTGCTGCTACAGGGCACCAGTGGTGAGCTGTGTCCCCTGCAGGCCCTGCACCCCTCCCTGTGGAGGGCACTGCATGTCCAGCAGGGCACACATGGCCCCGACATGGCCCACTACCAGCTGCACAGGTACACCCATGCTGGCATGGCTATCCCCCCCATGGACCCGTGATGCGGACCGCACCCTGTCCCACCCCTGTGCCTCCCACCACAGGCCCCTCCACAGGCAGGATGTAACCCTCCTCCGACACATCTGACTCCATGTCGCTGGTGACGGTTAGCAGGATCACCTGGCCACCACTGGGATCCTCCACCTGGGCATCTACCAGGGCTGCATTGTAGTCCAGGTCCCCGCCACCATTGAAGCCCCCCCCCCCCCCGGCAGGTGTACCCCATGTCCAACAGAGTACCACACATGGTGCGCGACTGAGGGTCCACGACCAACACCCAGTCCAGAGGTTGACGGCAGGTTCTCCTCCTCCTCCTCCTGGGCCTCCGGTTCCATAGCAGGCATCCCAGCCTGGTCCTGGCATGCTGCAGACCCTGCACACACAGATGTGGAAGAAGACGGGACAGAGTCACTGACCAGTACGTGCACAGTGTGCCACAAACACCACCAGTATATGCTCACCCTAGGATACGTGCCACACACCAAGGACATAGACCATGGCCGTATACACACACCCACACCACTGCAGTCATTCCATGCACGGCCCTGACACATGGCCATGGTGTGTGTGGCAGGTCTGGTCATTGTGGATGGTGGGACATGCTACAGGACCGTCCTGCAGCCAACACCAGTATGGTGCGGGGGTGATGCCGCCTGGGCACCTGACAGCCTACACAGCTGTGTGTGCATCCAGTCGCAGTGCACCTGCATCTGGCACAGTTGCGCCGCTGTGCCGACTTACCTACATGCCCTGTGTGCCTCCAGCATGCTCCGTGGAATGTGGGGTCCACTGTGTGGGTGTCTTCTGCGTTTAGACACTGTCCCTGGGCTGCCCTGCGTGTACGGTGTCATGGAGGTGGGTGTGCATCTTGCTGTGGCACAAGCGGTGCATGCTGCGCGTTGTGCTAACGCTGCTGTTTCCTCTGTCCACTGTACAGCAGATCGTGTAGCCCAGCACAGGGAGAGGGGGCCAGGAACCATCCCAGGCCACATCGGGAGGCAGCCTGAGGGTGCCGGGCCATGCCGCAGCAGGCGAAGGAGAGTAGCCCTGAGACCAGGGACCTGTTGCATGAGTACATTTCTTTCTTCATTTGTTCTGTGCCTCTGTTTTGTGTTGTACCTTTACTGGGCTGCCACTGACTGTGCTGGAGGATTGGCCGCCATGGGCATCATGCCATTGCTACTGCGGCTGTGTGCTGTTTTGTGCATCAATGTTTCATGGTGCTGCTGTTGTCTGGATGCCGTGCCCTGTGGCGGGGAGTCGGTAGGTGCCAGTGTCGGCATGCATGGCTGGCATTGCCATGCTGTTCACATTCATAGCTGGCCATGTTCGGCTGGTCACCTGCCGTGTGGGTGTTCTCGCTGCAGGCCACTGCACACATTGCTGTACATGGGCCATGTGTGGCAGCATCTGTTGGTCCACCCCTGCTGGTGTGTGCACCCTGTGGGCTTGCATCTCCTGCAGGTCGGAGTTGCCCTGGCATGGGTTGGCCATTGGCCACCCACCGTGCCTACAGTGTGCTGCTCCTGCGCTCCTGTTTGCTGTTGTGCTCTGCTGTCTGGTACATTGCTTTCTGACTGGGCCCAGCATGTCCAGACGTTTGGTCTCCCATGTGCATGTTGTTGTGTCCCACACCCACCACCATTTGGGGGTCTGCCTGTGTGTCTGCACTGTCTGCAGTGCTGGGGTGGGTGGTGATGTCCATGCCTTGGTGTTGTCTGTGCCTGCGTCTCCATGCGTATAGGTGTTTAGGATGTTGCCTGTGTCTTCCGCGCCTGCCCTGTGGGTGACAGTCGATTGTGCCTACCATTGTGTTCCTCAGCGCAACATGGGCATGGCAGTCAGGACATGCTGTCCATCCCTGTATGACCACCTGTGGCTGCAGTATACCTCCTGGTGGTTTCCCATACTCACATGATCCCCCTTCCTCTTGTAGGTCCACTCCGATCCTCACTGTGGGCTACACGGCTGGAGGAATCTTAAGGCAGCGAGGACCTCCTGCAGTGCATCACGTGCCAGCAACACACGCTAATTGAGCAGCAGGCGGTGCTCATTGCAGAGACCCGGAGGGTGGTCACTGTTCTGGAGGCACATCTGCCAGAGCCCACGAGCTCCCAGCCTTGACCTACATCAGCGCACCTTTGTTTCCCTTGTCCACCTTTCCCCTTCCTGGACTGAGTTTTCTTTTGCCACCCTTATCCCTCATTGTTTGTGTTCACATCCCTGCCCCTGCCTGTGACATTGCTTTGGTGTATTTCCTCCACCGCTGTACATGTGTTTTGCTTTGTATATACCTTTGTTGCTGTTGTTCACTAGTTGGTTGTAGTTTAGTCACCATTGTAGTATAGTGTGTAGTTGGTCGCAGATACTATAGTGGTAGTTGTAGTCATAGTGGTAGGTCCTGTTCTGGTGTCAATAGGGTTTCGTGTAGGTTTCCTTTTGTATTTCTTGTCATTTAGCATCACATTGCTGTTTGGTTTGTTTGTGTTGTTCACCTGTTGCTTGCCTGTTTCTGTTCCTTGCAGCACTCATATTATATATACCTTTTTCATACTTGCACTGTGTCCTGTGTTATTATTGTGCACCTGCCATTTGCTACAGGGTTGTTCTGTACTGTGGTTCTGCTCATGGGTCCTGGTCCCCTCTGGCCTTTCCCCTGGCTGTGTGTGTATCAGTGTCTGGGTTCTGCACCGCTGTCTGCTCTTGGGGTCCCTTTCCAGCCTGTTCTCCTTTGCCTGTGGTCCAGGGCCTGGCGGCTCCATCTGCATTGTGCTCCTGTTGGTGTTTGCACTGCCTGCCTTGGGTGCTATATTCAGTGCTATGTTATTCCCGGGCTATTGTTGCCCTGCACTCATGGCCCAGTTTGCCCAGATTCCTTTGCTTGCTACATTCAGCTGGGTTTGCACCGGGCTATTCCTTTTGAATATGGCTTGCTTTTTGCTCTGGGCTATGTTTGCCTGCTGGACAGTGCTAATTTAGCCTGGGGACGAGGTTTTGAATATCTGGCCCTATGAATGTTGAAACTGATATGATAAGCAGTCTGAGGCAACAGCATCTGCAGGTTCAGCTTAATGCAACAAGAAAATATTTTGGAGGGACAGCTGGACAAAGTTATTTCCATGACTTGTAAAGGAGGACGTAGAGGGAAACATTGTTGGAAAATGTAGCTGGCATAAAAAAGGTGGGAAAAGCAATCCATTTGCCACAACTGACACAACCAATCTGCAAGTGTCAGCTTTTTACAGACATGAAAGGAACATGGAACATTTGTTGACACAGGCAGGAAAGAAAACGGCAGAAAAATTCTCTCTGCCAGTGGCATGTGAAAAGCGGATATCAGGTCCTGAGGCAAACGATGACGAAAGATGAGAGTAAAGTCGCCCAGCTAATGACAGTGTACTACCTTACCAAACAAGGCAAATCACTGAACCAGTTCGAAACACTGATATCTCTACAGGGGAGCTAGGAATTAGGAAGGGAATCATGAGTTTTTTGGAGGGGGCTCTGGGGGCTATATTTGTGAAATCACATCTGTTGTTGGTCTTTTACCTTCACAAAAACAAAATGGCTGTCTAGCGTTACAAGACAGTGGCACAATCTACACTGGCTGGGATGCAAGATATGACATGCTGGACTCACAGGTTTCGTAAGTTGTTTCGAGCGCTGATGGACAACTTGCCCTTTTCTGCTCACTCTTCATTACTGATTGTAACCCTTCTTATTTCTACTAAGTAACTGATTATCCAATTTTATCTTAAATTCCTGCATACTACCACTCCCCACAACCTCCAGTGGCAGACCATTCCAAGCAACCACCACCCTCGGTGAGAACCACATTCCCTCTTTTTCGTTCTGCTAATTTCTCCATGAAATCTAGTTGTAAAATCCCCTTTCTTCATTTCCATCCCTGTGCAGTCCCACAAATCATTATTCTCAAATGCACCATGCACCAAACATAGGACCCCTCATCCTCCTATATTCTAACAAGTAAAGTCCTAGTCTTTCCAGTCTTTCTTCATAACCCAAATCCTGCAAATCCGTAACCTTCTTGGTGGTTCTCCTTTGCACCCCCTCAAAACATCTTATCCCCTCCTTTGTTTATGGTGCCCAAAACTTACCACAATACTCCAAATGGGGCCTCACCAAGTCACCAATGTTGTATACAGAGGCATCACGACCCGCAATAAACAAAGTCATACAGGAAGAAATCAAAGCCCACTTAGCAGGTTCTCAGTTTCTTAGGGTAACAGTGGATGAAACCACTGATGTAACCATTCATGAAAAAACTGAACACAAATGTAAAGTGAATACTCAGTGCACAGTCCAAAATTATTTTCATTGACAGTGTTGCAATATAAAATGGGAGGGCAGAGACAACTGTAGCAGAACTCTCATATGTTTGTTTTGCTAATGCAGTTGCCCCTATGAAGATCATCATAATAGCAAGTGCAAGCGTCATGACTGGAATGCACAATGGGGTTGGTGCAAAGTTAAGATAGCAAGTACATCCAAGGCTGATTCAGATCCATTGTGTTGCCCAAAGACTGGCACTGGCAGCAGGACAAGCATGTAGGGACAACACTGTTTTCAATGAATATAAAGTAACTAATAAAAAATGTGTACAGGTATTACAGCAGCTCAGCAGTATGGTACAATGCCTTGCGTTTCATCCAAGAAACTCTCAATGATGACAACATTAGATAGCTGTCTGTAAAAGAACCTGCAAATTTCTGGCAGCTGTCACTGCATACTGCAGTTCAAGCAACTTACAGATCATACCCTGCACTTTTACAAGCCTCAGAGCATGATGCAGCAAAAGGTGTCCAAGAAGCAAAGGGCCTTCAAGACAAAAATAAAATCTGTTTGCTTAACTTATGCACTTCTTGTTTTCATGGATGTCTTAGATGTGGTGAATTAACTGTCTCTAGTCATGCAGCGGGACACTGCTGACATGTCAGTGGCCAGCAGCACGTTAGAAATCACTGTTACTAGACTGCAGCAGTTTAAAGAGCTGAATGGGGTAGAGCTACAGAAGACATTTCAGGAACTTGACCAATGTCCTGGCATGTGGCAGGATCAAAAAATAAATGACAGACCAAGACTGCGTATATAGATCCAGACGGCATCTCAGGCATACCTGACACAGCTCACTGAAAACATTCACACAAGATTTGAGACATCTTCAGTGGAGTTGCTGCATAGCTTAAATGTTCTTACAAATCCCAGGCGTCTTCCTGAAGACTCAAGATATAACCTTTAAAGAAGACACACTGCCAGCTCTTACTGACCAAGAAAGGGCTGAGAAAGATTACAGACAATTCAAACTTCTTCTGAAATCTAAAAAAGGGCCGACTTTGCTCATCAGTGTCTGCCAAGACTTAACTGAGAGCTATGCAGATATATTCCCATATTTTGCCATAATGGCCAAGATTTTACTTATGTCACCTGTTACATCAGTGGCATGTGAAAGAGGATTTTCTGTGCAAAACAAAAGCAAAAAAAAACAAAACATTAGAAGTTCTCTAAAGGCAGGCACTGTGTTCATGCAGATAGCCCAAGAAAGAGCTGAAGATTATGACCCTCTTCCAACACTGAAGAAATTTAAGGCCATTAGACTGTGCAGAAAATAATGCTTTAAAATTGTCTTAAATTATTATTTTGTTTTTTAGTTTCAGACCCAGACTACTAACCCAGAGACAAGAGAGAAGATAAGTATTTTTGTTCCTATTTATAAAGGGGATGGGGGTGGCCATCACAGGTAATAGCCCCATTCTGCTGTTATCTCACAACACCAATGGGTTTCTAATTTGGTGGGATCCACAAAAATAGATGCTTTGATACCTTTTACTGGACCAACATAGTTGTTAAAAAAGAAAACAGACAACTCTGTTGGTCCAATAAAAGGTTTCAAATCATCTTTTTTTGTGGATCTTGTGTTACAAGGACCAATACGTTAACAAAAATTTCTGTGTAATTTGGTGGGAGGGAGGGATATGTCTGACAAGTACAATAACCCCATTCTGCTCTTTCCACAGTCTGTCAACAGCGGCTTCTTCTGTCATCAAGAACCAAACAGAACTTAAGAAATGTGCAGGGGAGCTATGTAGGAAGTTATGGGCAGGAGGGTACTAGGAGAAGTTATGGGCAGGAGGGTACTAGGAGGAGTTATGGGCAGGACAGCATTAGGAGAAATTCTGGTCAGGAGGGCATCAGGAGAAGTTATGGGCAGGAGGGCGTTACAAGTTATGCCAGGTCAGAATGTGATGCCATGAAAAAAGAAGCACAAAGAAACGCAAGTCCACACAACCACCATGTGGACTGTGCCACTGTTTTAACCTGGCAGATTGGGAGTGGGTAGGTGGGGGTGACTGTTTTAGTCAGTAAAATGTTTTACGCAAGATATGTGAAGGAGAGAAGAGAGGAGTAGTATTGGGCAGGAGAGAGATTGTGCCACTGTCTTAACCATGACAGATTGGGAGTGGGGGGGGGGGTGGAGGGAGGACTGTTTTAATCAGTAAAATTATGCAAGATGTGCAGGACAGAAGAAAAGTACTGGACAGGAGAGATGATTAGGAGACGTAGGTTACTGTCAGCATTGACTGTGTGTTTAGCACTGTGAATGTTTTAGTGAACATTTATGCTTTTTACTTAACTACATGACCTTGACCTTTTTAATATTCAGGTTGGCACAAATCCGCTTGAGGGCCAGGGCAGCAAGATAAAATTTCCATGTTAGCACAGGCAGAAATGACTGCAAAAATTGCAGTTACGTAAGAACTTACCATAACAGTAGATCTTCGAGAGAGGTTCCTGCAGTAGGTCTTCACATATAGGACTGCGCCCCCTGGCATCAGGTTCCAACGGCAAACTTGTAGATAGCAATCATCAGCGGGGACTGCCCCCGACGTCAGGTGATGTGACGTCAGCCCGGCTATAAAGGCGGCAGTCCCGCGCCCGCTCTCCAGTTCTTTTCCACCGGAGCCCTAGAGAAAGGTAAGTAGAAAAAGTAGGAGTGAAAAACTCCTTGGGCCATGCTTCCTCTCTGGACCCAAGGGCTAGGCAGGATGAAAATGAAGGAAACATTCCAGGAGTAGGGGGAAAGTGGGTGGGAAACTAGACCTACTGCAGGAACCTCTCTCGAAGATCTACTGTTATGGTAAGTTCTTACGTAACTGCAATATCTTACCTCGAGAGGGTTCCTACAGTAGGTCTTCACATATAGGACTGAATACCAAGCAGTCCCGAAATAAATAATACGGAAGTACATCCGGCAGGAGGAGAAGTCGCCAACATGAAATTACGACAGGAGGCCTTGTAAAACTGCAAGGCCAAAGCCAGTTCTGCGCCTAGAGGCAATGTCCAGACTGTAATGCTTAGTGAAGGTGTGAACAGACTACCACGTGGCAGCTGCACAGATTTTTGCACTAGACACATTCCTGAAAAAGGCAGTAGAAGTTGCAACACTCCTAGTGGAGTGACCCTTAACTGCCCCTGGAAGGGACTTCCCGTCTTTTTGGTAAGTGAAGTGGATGCAGTTAGCCAACCATCTAGAAATGGTCTGTTTGAAAACAACCTTGCCCTGGTACTGGGGGGCAAAGGCCACAAAGAGTTGACTGAATTTACGAACCTTTTTAGTCTGGTTTGTGTAGTATCTCAGAATCCTGTGCACATCCAGAGTGTGCAACAGGCATTCCCCCCCTGTTAGAATGCTGGGGAGGATGGAGTGGTACCTGAGGACTGGAGGAGGGCAAATGCGATTCCACTTCACAAAAGTGGGAGCAGGGCAGAGGCAGGAAACTACAGACCAGTTAGTTTGACTTCAGTGGTAGGGAAAATGATGGAATCACTTCTGAAGAAAAGAACTGTTGAGTACCTAGAGGCCAGTGGGGCACAGGACCCAAGGCAGCATGGTTTCACAGCAGGAAAGTCATGTCAGATGAACCTAATAGATTTCTTTGACTGGGTGACCAAAGTAGTAGACCGGGGAAGGGCTGTGGAAATGGCCTACCTAGATTTTAGCAAGGCATTCAATACAGTCTCACACAAAAGATTAATATACAAGTTAGCCA
The DNA here is from genome assembly GCA_016271365.2 of Neoceratodus forsteri. Lineage (NCBI taxonomy): Eukaryota > Metazoa > Chordata > Ceratodontiformes > Ceratodontidae > Neoceratodus > Neoceratodus forsteri. The sequence continues at coordinate 1,076,851,438 of CM057459.1, forward strand.
GCCTTGGAGTGGGTCCCAAGGTGGTAGCCTGGATAAAAAACTGGCTGGACAACAGGACGCAAAAGGCAATAGTAAACGGAGTCCACAGTGAAGAAAGGAGGGTAACTAGCGGGGTACCACAGGGTTCGGTACTGGGACCGGTCCTCTTTAATATCTTTATAAGTGACACTGGAGAGCACCTGGAAGGAAAGGTATGCCTTTGCAGATGACACAAAGATCTGCAACAGGGTTGATACACAAGGTGGGGTGGAAAGAATGAAAAGGACTTGCAAGGTTGGAGGAATGGTCAAATACGTGGCAGCTCAGATTCAATGCAAAGAAGTGCAAGGTAATGCATCTGGGAAACAAAAACCCAGGGGAAGAGTACACAATGGGGGGTGAGTTAATAACAACAACAAATATCGACAGAGACCAAGGAGTAATTATATCAGATGACCTAAAGGTGGGCAAGCAATGTGAGAAGGCAGTAAGGAGGGCTGGGGGGATACTGGGATGCATAGGGAGAGGCATCAACAGTAGAAAAACAGGACATTGTTATCCCTCTCTACGGACAGTTAGTGAGACCCCATCTGGAGTACTGCATGCAATTCTGGAGACCCCATCTCAGCAAAGATATAGACAGAGTGGAGGCTGTTCAGAGGAGGGCAACCAAAATGGTGCAAGGTCTGCACCAGAAGACATACGAGGAGAGACTAAAGCAGCTTAATATGTATACCCTTGAGGAAAGGAGGGAGAGGGGGGACATGATAGAAACTTTCAAGTATCTCAAGGGAATTAACAAGGTACAAGAGGGTAGTATCTTTCAGAAGAAGAGATGTGCAAGAACAAGGGGGCACAATTTGAAGATAGAGGGGGACGGCTCAGAGTTAATGTTAGAAAGTATTTTTTCAGAGAGCGAGTTGTGGATGCATGGAACAGCCTTCCTGAGGAGGTTGTGGAGTCAGGAACAGTGGGAGAATTCAAGAATGCATGGGACAGGCATAAGGCAATTCTAGTGGGGGGCAGGAGGAAGAAAGCTGTTGATTAACTAGAATCTGCAGCTTATCCATCAGGTAGGGAAATGAACAGACTGGGTGGGCCAAACGGTCCTTATCTGCCATCAAATTCTATGTTTCTATGGGGACAGTAGACAGGCAGTTCTACACTCTGATTAAGAGTGGATTCTGAAACTACCTTGAGGAGGAAAGAAGGTGACACAAAGATCCGCAACAAGGTTGATGCACAAGGAGGCATGGAAAGGATGAGAAGGGACTTGGCAAGGTTGGAGGAATGGTCAGAAGTATGGCAGCTTGGATTCAATGCAAAGAAGTGCAAAGTAACGCACCTGGGAAACAAAAACCCAGGGGAAGATTACTCAGTGGGGGGGAGGAGGTAGTAACAACAACAAAAATGGAAAGGGACCTGGGGGTAATTATATCAGATGACCTTAAGGTTGGCAAGCAATGTGAGAAGGCGTTAGGAGGGCTGGGGGGTATACTGGGATGTATAGCAGGGATTTATTTAACTCCGAAAATTGATTAGCGTTTTGCTCATAAAAGTGCTGAATCTTTGTGAAAATGCACAGCTCTTGCCTCAATGTGTTTAAAAAAAACAGCACTTCTAGAAAATCTATATAAATACTTTCTGTACAGTTAGTATTGTCCCCAAAAAAAAAAAACTGCTAATCAATTATTTAAAACCCTGTATAGGGAGAGGCATCACCAGCAGAAAACAGGAAGTTGTTATTCCCCTGTACAGACAGTTGGTGAGACCCCATCTGGAGTACTGCGTCCAGTTCTGGAGACCCCATCTCCGCAAGAACATAGACAGGATGGAGGCAGTTTAGAGGAGGGCACTCAAATGGTGCAGGGTCTGCAAGAGAAGCTAACGAGGAGAGGCTAAAGGAGCTTAATATGTACACCTTTGAGGAAAGGAGGGAGAGGGGGACATGATAGAAACGTTTAAGTACCTCAGTGGAATCAACAAAGTCCAAGAGGGTAGCATCTTTCAGAAAAAGAGATGTGCAAGAACAAGGGGACACAATCTGAAGATAGAGGGGGATGGCTCAGGGGCAATGTGAGGAAGTATTTTTTCACAGAGAGGGTGGTGGATGCATGGAACAGCCTTCCTGAGGAGGTTGTGAGGTCTAAAACTGTGGGAGAATTCAAGAATGCACGGGACAGACATAAGGCAATTTTTGTGCGGGGTAGGAAGAAATAGGCTGTTGATTAAATAGGATCTGCAGCTTATCCTCTAGGTAGGGAAATGGGCAGACTAGGTGGGCCAAGCGGTCCTTATCTGCCATCAAAGTCTATGTTTCTATTGTTAAGGGTTAGTCCGAAAGACTACTCTGTCCCTATGAAAAATTAAGTAGGGTTCCTTACAGACGAACGCCTGAAGTTCGGAAACCCTTCTGGCGGAAGTGACTGCGATGAGAAACAAAGTCTTCCAGGAAAGGAAGCGCATGTTGCAGCTAGAAGCTGGTTCAAAAGGAGGTAAGGTCAGCTTTTCCAGCATAAAATACAGGTCCGGGGGTGGGGGGATTCCGATCGGAGGTTTCAGGTGTAGGGTGCCTTTATAAAAGTTTTGGCAACTTCCAGCTGAGCCAAGGTTTTGCCCTTCACTGGGAGGTGGTAGGCCGACACCGCAGAGAGATGAACCTTAATGGAAGAGTAACTAAGGCCAGTCTCTGATAAATGTGCGAGGTACTCCCAACACCTGGGCCGCCGAGCACGAAAAGGGATCCCAGCGTCTTGCTGTGGTCCAGATCAAGAATCTCTCCACTTCATGGTGTACGTGGATCTGGTAGAAGGCTTTCTGGCTTCAACCAAGATATGTGCAAACTCTGAGGCTACACTGTAGAGGGAAACTGCTATGTCCACAGGTGACATGCATGAAGGTGGAGAGACTGAAGGCTCAGGTGCACCAGGGTGCCCTGCTCCTGAGTCAGAAGGTCGTGGGACAACGGTAAAGGAACTGGAGGATCCACTGCCAGTTGTTGCAAAAGAGGATACCAAATCTGGCATGGCCAGAGAGAAGCAATTAGAATCAAATGTGCTCCTTTCTCCTGAAGTTTCACCAGAACCTTCTGAAAGAGTGGAAAGGGAGGAAAAGCGTAAAGAAACCTTCTTGCCCGAGAGAGAGAGAGTGCATCTAGCCAAAAAGCACCATGCCCGGGTACGAGTGAGCAAAAGCTGGGTAGTTTTGTGTTGAATGGGGAGGAGAACAGATCTATCTCTGGACGACCCCATCGAAGAAAGAGGTCTTCGGCCACCTCTAGCTTTAGCTCCCACTCGTGAGTCCTGGCTACTGATCCGCTGAGACCGTCTGCCAGAATGGTGCTTATGCCCGGAATGTGGACTGCTGTCAAGGAAAGGCTGTGCTGAACTGCCCAGTACCAAACCCTCATTGCTTCTCTGCAGAGAGGGTACGAGCGAGTTCCTCCCCGTTTGTTGATGTACCAGACAGTGGACAAGTTGTCCGTCTGGACAAGAAGTGATCCCGGTACCAGAAGAGACTAGAATGCCTGGAAGGCGTACAGAACCGCCCTGGTCTCCAGAACGTTGATGTGGAGCAGAAGCTCCTGGTCGGACCAAGACCCCTGTGTCTTGTGCGTCCCCAGATGGGCTCCCCAGCCCAAGTCTGAGGCGTCTGTGGTTAGGATTTGGGTTGGGACAGGGGGTGGAAGGGGGCTCCCCTTGAAAGATTGGAGAGATCTTGTCACCAGCGAAGATCGCTCTGCAGGCTGTTAGAGATCATGACTTTCTGGTTCATGTCGTCCGTCCTCTGATCCCATTGGACTCTGAGAGACCATTGGGTGACCCTCATGTGAAGCCTGGCCAGGGGCACTGTGGAAATGGCCACTGCCATCAGGCCCAAGAGACGAAGCATGGCATGTGCTGGGATCCACCAAGCCTGTGCCATGAAAGTGGCTTGAGCAACTAAGAGTCTCGGCTCGGTCCGATGGCAGAAAAGCCTTGCTCTGAACTATGTCTAGTACTACTTCAATAAATTGGAGCCGTTGAGATGGTACTAGCTGGGATTTGGGCATACTGACCGTGACACCCAGAAGAGTAAACAAGCTCAGAGTAAAAGAGAGAGAGACTCTTTCAGGCTGTACGGAGAGGGTGCTGCGAGGAGTCAGTCGTCCAGGTACAAGAAAACATAAATGCCCTGGTGGCGAAGAAAAGCCGCCACCACCGCTAAACACTTGGTGAACACCAGAGGGGTTGAGGAAAGGCCAAAGCGGAGTGCTCGGAACTGAAAATGGTTCTCCAGGAAAGTAAAATGGAGAAAGCGGCAGTGGGCTGGAAGGATAGGGATGTGCAGGTAGGCATCCTACATATCTAGGGAGCACAGCCAAAAATTTGTTTGGAGCAGAGAAGAAGCCCCTGAAGGGTCAACAAGCGAAACCTCTTGTACTTGACATAGAGGTTGAGCGTGCTGAGGTCCAGGATCAGTCTCAGATTGCCTGTCTTTTTTGGAACTAGGAAGAAGTGGGAGTAGAATCCCCTTCCTAGCTGGTTTTGAGGGACGGGTTCTATGGCCTCTTTTAACAGAAGGGCCTGGATTTCCTGGGAGATGATTGTGATCTGATCCCTTGGGTAAAACGACCGTCCCTGAGGATGAGAGGCAGGAAACTCAGAGAACTCTATTGAGTGACCTCTCCGGATGAGCTGTAACACCCAAGATTCTGCGGTGACAAACCTCCACCCCTCCAGGTGGAGGCTGAACCTCCCTCCCACTGGTTCCTCCTTGGCTAGAGGAGGCAGTGGAAGGAGGGGAAAGGAGTCAAGACGCCATGGGGAGGGGAGCTTTTGCCCCGGAGGCCAGCTTGGGGAACTTGGTTTGGGCTCCAGAACCAGGGGCACGTCGTTTGCCCTGACATTTACCCTAGTTTTTATTTCATCTCCTTTGGCAACAAAAAGGCTGTTTTTCCTGCCCCGTCCGGTACATAGAGCGTACATCCCGAAGGGAGCATCTGCTCTCCTGCAGCCCAGTAATAATATCTTTGGCGTCGACACCAAAGACGATGGAACCCCTAAAAGGGGCGTCCAAAAGGGATGACTGGACATCTTGTGCCAGACCTGCTATCCTGAGTCAAGAAAGGCGGCAGAGGCAGATCCCCGTGGCAGCCACTCTAGCCACTGAGTCATACGTTGCACGCAAAGCATGACAGCAAGAGGACTTACTCATTCTAACCTTGTCCAGTAACTTTTTCCAGAGAGTCTCATCCTGGACCTCCTGAAGGTCCCTTTCCAGCTTGGCGAGAGATGCCTTCTGGAAAGCAACCATGTGCGAGACATAGTTGAGGAACCGTATGGCACAAGAGGAAGAGGAATAAATTTTCTGGCCAAACTGGTCCAACTGTCGAGAGTCCTTGTCAGGAGGCGAGGAGCTCAAATGTTTTGGTTGGGCTGACCGGTCGTGATCGGCAGGGATAACTATAGAGTCAGCCTTCGAATGAGTGGTGAGGTGTTGAATCCATTTCGGGGGATAGCAGGTGCGGTCCACCTTTCTGGAGACCACAGGGATAGATGACGGCTGCTGCCATACCATGGTTACCAGATCCTTGTGAGGGGCCCATCCAAGGGAGGATGGGGAGGGGATCAGTGGTGGCTAGTTCAAGGTGTTCTGCCAGTCTCTTACACTGGGGATCCATCTCTTTAGAAGGCCAGCCTCCTGAATGGTACGTAAGAGGTCTCCAAAGGAAGGATCCTCAGGAGGAGATCCGTGTCGAAGGGTTCAGAATCACTGGGGGCAGAAGGGTCTACCCCAGATGTTCCTACATTTAGAACGCCAAATGCCCGTCCGGAGGGAGGCGGGGGGGGGGCCCTAGGCTAGGGAATGTCCCCCACAGACTGCCTAATCTCTGTGAGGAGTTGGGACCTAGCATCCTGCCACCAGGAAGGAGTCAACTCACAGTCTGGCACTGGAGGTGGAGGAGGAGGAGGCTGGAAACTCGGGTAGCTAGGGTACTGCGGGTATTGCCATGGATGGTACTGATAACCTGGTAATCCAAGAGAATAACAGGAGTACCCAGGATATCCCAGCATCAGGTATCGCAGCGTCAGGTATCCCGGCATCAGAGGCACATGACCTGGCTGCCTGGTACTGAGGAGCTGATGGCGGGCCGCCCAGCGGCAGAACATGGGGGTCTGGCCCTGGGAAACCGCCTGAAGGTTCTGGACCTACTAGGGGAGGTGCCAAAGGGCCACTGGGTGGCGCAGGATCTGGAAGGGCCCCCGGAGGTCCAGAGGGAGGAGATTCCATGGACGGATCCCCAGCCGGCAATGGACTTTGGTGCGGAGGCGGCAAAAGACCTGGTGAAGGGGGTAGTTCCGGGAGGGACCCCAACAAAAGGTCAAAAAGTGATCCTGACGGAAGAGAGGAAACAGGATTGGGTGGCGAATCCCTGGGGTGAAGAACCCAGTGGTACGACGAATCACTCTGCAGTTCACTCTGTCCGACATTGGAGGCCAAACTGGAGCCCGACGGGAGACTGGAGGGGTCCAGGCGGGTGACGGATGGTCCGCCGTCTGACTGATCGGACCTAACCGGGCTAGAGGAGGTCAGGAGACCGCAGCTAGGCTTATCGGTAGGGGCTATGTGCCCATCAACAGAGTCGAGGGGTGACTTATCGACCAAGCTGAGAGGAGACTGAACAGAGACCTTGAGAGAGGTGACCACTGGCTGCCCGCTCACCTCGGCAGGAGGGGAAGAAGGCACCTGGCCCAAACAGGCGGACGGGGTACCAGAAGTAGTACTCAGAATTTTTGGAGACCTCCCACATGGCGACGGACTCCTGTCCCGGCGCTTCTCCTTACTCTTCTTTTTCCTCAGGGCCGGCAACAATGACCTTTCCCTCAACTCCTGGAACTCCTTTTCCATAAACGCCAGTCGTCAGGTAAGGAGGTGGGCCTCGAGGGTCCGCTTGCGCCTGGTCCGGGTTGCCTGGTTGAAGGCCTGGCAAATGGTGCACTCCTCGGAGTTGTGCTTGGGGTCTAGGCACAAGGGCAGCGGGAATGGTCATCCCCGTGTGGGATTTGGGCTCCACACTTACAGCACTTCTTTGGTCTAGACGACACTGAATGTCGAAAATAACTGAGAAAGATTATAGAGGCGAAGAAAAACTTTGACTGACGCGCGGGCATTAGATCGCTGTTCTAACTCGTGGCTGAACGAACTGAGGTGACAGCGGGAAAGAATTGGAGAGCAGGCGTGGGACCGCCCCTTTTATAGCCGGGCTGACGTCGGAGGTGGGCCCCACTGATGATTGCTATCTACAAATTTGCCGTTAGAACCTGACGCCAGGGGCGCAGTCCTATATGTGAAGACCTACTGCAGGAAACATCTCGAAGTAAGATCTATAAGCACATTTTTTTTTTATTGTACTGTGAATATACAAAAATATTCTATTTGGCATTTTGTAACTGTGATCATTGCTACTGCTTATCCACAAGTGTCTTACGGCACTTTGTAAATGACATTTTTTATGTACTATGCAACCATGCTGAGAAAAAAAAAAAAACAATGTATGACAAAAACATTGTCATATCTGCATTTCTGACTCAGGAACTGCCTGAACAGTATAAAAAAAGATGGGGAAAATAAAAACACAATGGGACATTAACTTAGCCAGACTTGTTCAATTCATTTCAATAGGGACTCCCAAAACTTAGCTCAGGATCCCCATTTCCAGAAAGTACAGGACTCACGAACAAAACATCCAATCAAAAGCCCTGGAAATTATCCACAAACAACAAAAAAAAAAAAAATTAAGCAACGTTACCTTACCATGCTCCTGCAGGCTTCAGAAAGATTATGGGTTGGGTGGGGGAGGAGAAGAAATGTTCATAACACATTTATAGGTATAAAATGTAAACGTATGTGGATGAAACAGTACTAGATGTAAACAGTCAATTACAGCTAAAAAAAATAGTCATGTAAGAACCTACCATATAGTAGATCTTCGAGAGGAGCTCTTGCAGCAGGTGCCACTGGTAGGACTGAAGTCGGCAGGCACTAGGACCCCACGGAAAACTTCTAGCTAGCAGTATATACCGTGGGACTTCCACACTTCGATGTCGGCCTGCCCCCAACGTCACGTACACAATAAAAGGAGTGGTCTCCCAGCGTCACCTCAGTTCTTCCGGGGACTCTAGCACAAATGAAAAAATGGATAGAGAGCCGAGGATGCTCCTCTCAAGGAGGAGGTCAGAAGGTCAAGCTGCGAATGCAGAAGGAATCCCCAAGGGAGAAAGTGGGTTGGAAGCAGCACCTGCTGCAAGAGCTCCACTTGAAGATCTACTGTTACAGTAAGTTCTTACATAACTGTACTATCTTACTTCAAGAGGGCTCTTGCAGTAGGTAATTACATACAGGACTGAGTCCCAAGCAGTCTGGAACAAGGAGATGCACTCGGGAGGAGGAAAACTCCCAACAAATAAACTTCAGGCTGTGAGGGTCTTAAGAAAGAAGACCTTGCAAAACAGCCAACCCATAGTCTGCTCTGTGGCGAGAGGCAATGTCCAAACTGTAGTGTTTCGTAAAGGTATGGACTGAAGTCCAAGTTGCGGCTGCGCAGATGTCTGCCACTGACACATTCTTGAAACAAGCAGCAGAGGCAGCAACACCTTGGGTGGAGTGACCTCTGACTTGACCTGGCAGGGTCTTGTGGTACTTGTAACAGAAAGTGATACAGTGAGCCAACCACATCGACAGGCATTGCTTAGAAACTGCACTGCCCTCTCTTTTGTGGGGAAGAGAGACAAAAAAGCTGATCCGACTTCCTGAGATCCTTAGTCCTAGTGGTATAGTGTCTCAGATCCTGTGAACATCCAGAGTATGCAAGAGGAATTCCCCTTGATTGGAGTGTTGTGTAAAGAAAGCAGGCAGCTCAGTGGATTGGTTCAGTGTACATTCCGCTATCACCTTAGGGAGAAACTTAGGGTTGGTGCACAGAGCCACACGCTCCTTGTGGAAAATCAAATAAGGGATTTTGCACATCAAGGCTTGCAGCTCAGAAGTTCATTGAGCTGAGATAATGGCCACTGAGAAGAGAGTCTGCCAAGAGAGGGACTTCAAGTCTGCTGAAGCTGCCGGTTCAAAGGGAGTCAGAGTAAGCTTCTTGAGGAAAAGTTCAAATCCCAAGGAGGCACAGGAATACGGATGGAGGGTCTCAAATGAAGAGCCCCTCTGAGGAAAGTCTTGGAGACTTCCAACTGCGCAAAGGTCCCGTCACCAAAAGGGACGTGGTAGGCCAAAATATGGACCTTCAAAGAGGAATGACTGAGACACAGGTCAAAGAAGTGATGCATGTAGTCCAGGATTCTCTCAACCAAGCAAGAGAAGGGTTCCAGATCCTTCGAAGCAGCCCATATCGAGAAACGCTTCTACTTCATAGCGTAGGTGGGTCAGGTAGAAGGCTTTCTGGCCTCCACCAAAATACTGGCGATAAGCTAAGAAACCCTGAAATGCGCTTGGACTATGTCTGTAGGAGCCACGCTTGCAACTGAAGGGATTTGAGACCTGATTGACCAGGGTCCCCTGATCCTGGATCAGCAAGTGCTGCCACGGAGGAAGTGGAGGTTCCTCCGAAAACTGCTGCAGAAGAGAGAACCAAACTTGCCTGGGCCAGAATGGAGCGATGAGCATCATTCGAGCTCCTTCTGATTGGAGTTTGTGTAAGACCCTCGAGATTAAGGGAATCGGAGGGAAGGCATAGACTAATCTGTCCTTTCAATCGAGAGACAGAGCATCCCGCCAAAAAATGCCTCGCCCTGGAGCGAGCGAGCAGAAGGCGGGAAGTTAGCGTTTAGAGGAGACGTGAACAGGTCTAACTGAGGGGTTCCCCAACGCCGGAAAACTTCATCTAGTACCTCCAGATCTAGTTCCCATTTATGGACATCGGCGGACGACCGACTGAAGTAGTTCACCAGCGTATTGTCTACTCCCGGAACGTGCACTGCCGTCAGGTGAAGATTGTGCTGAGCTGCCCAACCCCAAACTCTCATTGCTTCCCTGCAGAGAGGGTAGGAATGAGTTCCTTCCTGCTTGTTTATGCACCAGACCACGTACATGTCTGTCTGGATTGCTAGATGACCAGGAAGAATACAAGGGTAGAGAGCTTGAAGAGCATACAGTACGGCTCTGAGCTCGAGCACATTGATATGTAGAGTGTGCTCGAGACTGGACCAAGAGCCTCGAGTCCTGTGAGGACCCAGGTGGGCTCCCCAGCCATCTCCTGAGGCATCCGTCGTCAACGTTTGGGAGGGAGGTTCCACACAGAACGGAACTCCCTGGCAAAGGTTCTCGTGCACCATCCACCAATGCAAGTCCCGGATCATGGGGTCGGAGACCAGTACCTCCTGGTCCAGGTCATCCAAAGTCTGGACCCACTGAGACCAAAGGTCCATTGAGAGATTCTCATATGGAGCCGAGCACGAGGGACTGTCGGGATTGCAGCCACCATGAGCCTGAGAAGCTGAAGAACTGACCGGGCACCAACCCCTCTGCGGCTGAACAACAGACTTGCTTGCGCCTGAAATGTGTCCACCCTGTCCGGCAGCAGAAAAGCTTTGCCGATGGTCGTGTCCAGGATCGCCCCAATTAACTGAAGTCTTTGACAAGGGACCAGATGGGACTTGGCCTGGTTGATGGTGATACCCAAGCTGGTGAAAACCTGCTGGATAAGGGAAAGGGAGCACTGGAGTTCCTCCCTGGACGAGGCCACCAGGAGCCAATCGTCCAGGTACGGGAAAACCAGTACCCCCTGGATATGCAGGTGGGCCACTACCACTGAAAGGCATTTGGTGAATACTCGGGGGGCCGAGGAAAGTCCAAATGGGAGGGCCTTGAATTGGTAGTGAGCCCCTGAAAAGAAAACCGGAGGAACTTGCAGTGGGAAGGGTGGATGGGGATGTGCAGGTAGGCATCTTGCATATTCAACGCACATAGCCACAGTCCTGGCCGAAGAAGCGGCAGAAGGCTCTGGAGGGAGAGCATTCTGAAGCGATTGTACTCCACGAACATGTTTGGGGAACTGAGGTCTAGAATAGGTCTCACGTCTCCCGTTTTCTTTGGAACCATAGTGGCGACTGGTCCTATCTTCAAGAAAAGAGAGGATATTTCTTCCCGAACCAGAGGAAGATGCTCCGGGAAGTAAGACGACTTTGGGGGGGGGGGGTCTTCTTGGTGGTTTCTGAAGAAACTCGATTGGAGTGTCCTTTTGCTATCAGCTGGAGCTCCCAAGCATCTGAATTAATCCTCTCCCAGCCCGGCAGATGGAAGGAGAACCTCCCTCCTACCGGTCCCTCTGGAGTGTCCAGAGGCTGAGGGAGAGAAGAGGAGTCAGGAGGTGTGAGGTAGCGGGCAGCTGAGGCTCCTGCTGCTTTTTGGGCGAGCGGACTCTGGCTGCCGAGGGGCCCAAGCTTGCTTGGCCCGCTTGCCCTGAGGGTTTTGCTTTGGCAGAGAACGCTTGCGAAAGGGGTGCCACTGTCCCTGAGGGGGCCTGCACAAAGGGTCGACAAACTTAAGTGCAGTGTCCTTCTCTTGCAGGTCGGTGATGTCTTTGACATCTCCACCGAACAGCATCGAACCCCTGAAGGGCGCATCCTGAATAGCGGATTGCACTTCAGAGACCAATCCTGACACCCGGAGCCAGGTGTGAAGCCAAAGGCCCACGGCGAAAGCCAAACTCCTACCAGCAGTGTCCACTGCATCGTACGTGGCACGTAGCATGTGCCTACTGGCCGAACGAGCAGATCGGACTAGATCAACCACTTCCTGCTTGGGTTAAGATTCAGGAAGGGAGTCCAATTTGGATTCCACCTGACTCAGGATAGCTTTCTGGTAATCCCCCATATGAGCGACATAGTTCAGGGCCCAGGTTCCCAGTGTGGAAGAAGCATACAACTTCTTCCCGTAATGGTCCAGAAGACAGGATTCCTTGTCCGGTGGAGAAGAGCTAAGGTGCTTTGGGTTAGCCGTCTGGCCATGAGCGGCACTAATCACAACAGAATCGGCTTTCGGGTGTGTATTCAACGAATCCACACCCTTGGGAGCCTGGTGTAACCTATCCGCCTTCTTCGGAAGCGGGGCTACTGCAGACGGTTATTTCCAAATAGTGGAAACAAGGTCTGCATGAGGCTCGATCCAGGGTAGAATCAATGTTGGAGCTGTTTCGGGCAGATCCAAATGGGCAGCAAGTTTCTTCTGCTGTGCATCTGGCTCCAGAGATTGCCACCGGTGGACCTCCTGGATCTTTCTCAGCAGCTCCAGAAAAGAAGGATCTTCTGGAGGAGACTTCAGAGGAGTCCTTGGCCTGGGACAGTCTGGAGAGCGAGGCTCGTTGTCAGGATCGAAGCTACCCCCCCCGGATTAGAGTCGTAGGTCTCCGAAGAAGTGTGAGAAGAAGACTCCACCCAATGCAGGGGAGGAACGGACCCCCTGGGCAGCCCTCGGGGAAGCATGTCCTCCCCCTGGCCCCGGCACCTGAAGGTTCACCTCTGGTGGTGGGGGGGGGGGTCTCTTGTCTCCAGCGAAGAGGACCCGGTACCGGAACAGTCGTTGGCAGAAGGCTCTCCACCTCCCTGGTGAGTTGTGCCTTGGCCTTAGCCCACCAGGCAGCCAGAGTCTCCCTCAAATCCACCAGCGGCTGAGGGGGCGGTGGAGGAGGAGGGGGATACGGATACTGGGGGTATCCGTAAGGTGAGTATCCATAGCCCGACAGTGGGAAATCCGGCATCGGGTACTGAGGCGCCGGGTACAGCGGGCCAGATAGGCCGGCATCGGGTACTGCGACGCGGGATACTGTGAAGCCATGAGGGTATGGAACTGGGTCATAGATCATCACCTGGATATCTCGGCAGTCCATGCCCCAGGTGTACAAAACAGCTTGGCAGACGTTCTCAGACGATCTAGGACCAGCGCACATAAGTGGATGCTCCAGCAATCTGTCATAGACCTTTTCAACAGGTGGGGCCAACCAGAATTGGACCTCTTTGCGTCCCCACACAATGCAAGACTGCTCAATTTCTGCTCGCTAGATCCTTGGCCTGGTGTTTTCTGGTGAGACGTATTGTCTCTCTGCTAGACAGGGAGGTTCCTCTACGCTTTCCCCCCTTTCCATTGATCCAGAGGGTGATCCTCAAACTGCAGTCAGAAGGGGTGGAGATGATCCTAGTGGCTCCCTTCTGGCCTCGGCAGATATGGTTCCCTCTGCTTCAACAGCTGGTGACAGAACCACCTCTGCCCTTGCCCTTGAGCTCACACTTGCTGTCGCAGGACAACAGGACCCTAGTCCATCCAGATCTGAGATCGCTGCACCTGCACACATGGCTCCTACGGACCTAGCCATTTCCCACTTTAGAGTCCCGGCTAAAGTGTCTGACGTTTTGGTGGCCACTAGGAAACCCTCTACTAAGGCCAACTATGCCATGATGTGGAAGTAGTTCTGCCTCTGGCTACCTCCCGCCACTTAGATCTGTTCACCTGTCCGGTGAACTTGATCCTTGAGTACCTCCTTTCACTCTCAGACTCAGGCCTGAGCTATTCTTCCATTAAGGTACACTTATCTGCAGTGTCAGCCTATCATGCACCTATACAGGGGAAAACCCTGGCACAACTGGACTTGTCACACACTTTCCTGCATGGCATATTACACCTGAAACTTCAGATAAGGGACCCCATCCCCCCATGGGATCTTTTTTTTTCAGTTTTGGAGAAGCTTACTTTGCCTCCCTTCGAGTCAGCCGCAGATTGCGAGACACGCTTTCTCTCTTGGAAAGTGTTATTCTTAGTTGCTGTTACCTTGGCTCGGATGATATCTGAGCTTCAGGCACTGATGTGTAAACAGCCCTACTTCGTTTTCCACAAAGACCGGGTGTCCTTGCACACCAATCCTAAGATCTTACTTCGAAAGGGCTCTTTTAGTAGATAATTACATATAGGACGGCAGGCGGTAGGACCCCACGGAAAAATTTCTAGCTAGCAGTCTCTGGCGGGGGACCGCTCCACGTCAGGTGACCAGAGTCAGGCAACATCGGTGTAAAGGGGCGGTCCCCCACGCCCACCTTCCAGTTCTTTCCCGCCATTAGCTTGTGAAAGTGCCCTGAGGTTAAGTTCACTCTGCATCGACAGTCTGTCGTCGGTTTTATTACCACCTTTTTTCTCGTTTTGTCTTAAAAATAATTCAGTATCTGCCATGTATGTCATCCTCTACTCCATCCGATTCGCATAAAAACAAGTGCAACTCGTGCGACGCCCAGCTCCCGCATAAGGACGGTCACTCCCTGTGCCTCTTCTGTCTAGGCCCAGAACACCCCGTGGAGAAGTGCCAGCACTGCCAACAATTTAACACCGCCACCCGCAAATGGAGGCAGCAGTCCTTGGAGGCCCATTATCTTAAAGAAAAGATGTACTCCATGGAGAAGGAGCCTAAGAAGCTTCGGCAGGCCTCAGCTTCCCCCGAGGGACACTGCAAGAAGAAGGAGAAGCACCGGGACCGGGACTCCACTTCCACGGCCTCCGCGACTCCAGCCGGAGTCGCCGTGCTTAAGATAAGGCCTCGCTCGGGAACGCCTCGGTGGCCGCTTGGAGGCTTCAAGGTGGCGGCGTCCCTCCTGTCAGGCTCACGCTCTGGCCCATCGGGAGCCTCCGGGACAAAGGAGGCAACCGCTCCTGGGAAGGCCGCCACTGTGCAGCCTTCCAGGTCGAACGGGTCCAGTAAGTCAGGCGCCGGTGCTACCGATGTCCACCCGGACAAGGCCGCTAAGACGCCCGACCCTCCAGGCAGTGCACGGCCTCCAAAACGCCCACCAAGACCGCTCCTCCATCGCGGCCTTTGTCAGGCGTTGGATCTGATGAGTCTGATGCCAGCTCCTCAGATGCCCGCCCAGATCCCGCCGGTAAGGCGGACATCGGCTCCGATGGACGCACAGCGCTAAAGCCGACGCCAGACCCAACCGACCAGTTCGCCATCCACAGCTTGCTGCAGCGCTCGTCGCTGACGACCAAGGCTCCTGCGTCTCCCCTGTTGACCCCGGGATTTCAGCCTCCTTCCTCGGGCAGCACAGAGGATGCGGTACGCCTCCCACAGGTTCCTCTCACCGGGCCGGATAACCTGATGCCGACCTCGGACGCCGGCTCCAGCGCCGGCCTATCCGACGCCGGGAGTGACATTCCTTTGCCGAACGCTGTCCCAATGCCAGACCCGACGCCCGCCAGGCCACCTGTACCTGGCCCGCCTACCAGACCTCTCCCAGGGCCTTCTGCTCCATCAGAGCCCCTGGTTCCCATGTATCCGATCCCGTCCTATCTGACGCCATCCTACCCTGGATTGCAGTATCCCGCGTCGCAGTACCCGATGCCGGCCTATCTGGCCTGCTGTACCCGGCGCCTCAGTACCCGACGCCAGATTTCCCACTGTCGGGCTATGGATACTCACCTTACGGATACCCCCAGTATCCGTATCCCCCTCCTCCTCCACCGCCCCCTCAGCCGCTGGTGGATTTGAAGGAGACTCTGGCTGCCTGGTGGGCTAAGGCCAAGGCACAACTCACCAGGGAGGTGGAGAGCCTTCTGCCAACGACTGTTCTGGTACTGGGTCCCTTCAGCTGGAGACAAGAGACTCCCCCCAAGAGGTGAACCTTCAGGTGCTGGGGCCGGGGAGAGGACATGCTTCCCCAAGGGCTGCCCAGGGGGTCCGTTCCTCCCCCGCATGGGGTGGAGTCATCTTCTCACACTTCTTCAGAGACCTACGACTCTAATTCAGGGGGGGTAGCTTCGATCCTGACGACGAGCCTCGCTCTCCAGACTGTCCCAGGCCAAGGACTCCTCTGAAGTCTCCTCCGGAAGATCCTTCTTTTCTGGAGCTGCTGAGAAAGATCCAGGAGGTCCACCGGTGGCAATCTCTGGAGCCAGATGCACAGCAGAAGAAACTCGCTGCCTATTTGGATCTGCCCGAAACAGCTCCAACATTGATTCTACCCTGGATCGAGCCTCATGCAGACCTTGTTTCCACTATTTGGAAATAACCACCTGCGGTAGCCCTTCCGAGAGAAAGCGGATAAAGTTACCAGGCTCCCAAGGGTGTGGATTAGATTAAATACACACCCGAAGCCGATTCTGTTGTGATTAAGCGCGCTCATGGCCAGACGGCAACCAAGCACCTTAGCTCTTCTCCACCGACAAGGAATCCTGTCTTCAGGACCATTACGGGAAGAAGTTGTATGCTTCTTCCACACTGGGAACCTGGGCCCTGAACTATGTCGCTCATATGGGGGATTACCAGAAAGCTATCCTGAGTCAGGTGGAATCCAAATTGGACTCCCTTCCTGAATCTTAACCCAAGCAGGAAGTGATTGATCTAGTCCGATCTGCTCATTCGGCCAGTAGGCACATGCTACGTGCCACGTACGATGCAGTGGACACTGCTGGTAGGAGTTCGGCTTTCGCCGTGGGCCTTTGGCTTCACGCCTGGCTCAGGGTGTCAGGATTGGTCTCTGAAGTGCAATCCGCTATTCAGGATGCGCCCTTCAGGGGTTTGATGCTGTTCGGTGGAGATGTCAAGGACATCATCACCGACCTGCAAGAGATGGGCACTGCACTTAAGTTTGTCGACCCTTTGTGCAGGTCCCCTCAGGGACAGTGGCACCCCTTTCGCAGACGTTCTCGGCCAAAAGCGAAACCTCAGGGCAAGCGGGCCAACAAGCTTCGGGCCCCTACGGCAGCCAAGAGTCCGCCGCCCAAAAAAGCGGCAGGAGCCTCAGCTGCCACGCTACCTCACACCTCCTGACTCCTCTTCTCTCCCTCAGCCTCTGGACACTCCAGAGGAACCGGTAGGAGGGAGGTTCTCCTTCCATCTGCCGGGCTGGGAGAGGATTACTTCAGATGCTTGGGAGCTCCAGCTGATAGCAAAAGGACACTCCAACCGAGTTTCTTCAGAAACCACCAAGAAGCCCCCACCCCCAAGTCATCTTACTCCCTGGAGCATCTTCCTCTGGTTCGGGAAGAAATATCCTCTCTTCTCTTGAAGATAGGACCAGTCGCCACTCACCTTTGGGGGACCGGGTACTATTCCCATTTCTTCATGGTTCCAAAGAAAACGGGAGACGTGAGACCTATTCTAGACCTCAGTTCCCCGAACATGTTCGTGGAGTACAAGCGCTTCAGAATGCTCTCCCTCCAGAGCCTTCTGCCGCTTCTTCGGCCAGGACTGTGGCTATGTGCATTGGATATGCAAGATGCCTACCTGCACATCCCCATCCACCCTTCCCACTGCAAGTTCCTCCGGTTTTCTTTTCAGGGGCTCACTACCAATTCAAGGCCCTCCCATTTGGACTTTCCTCGGCCCCCCGAGTATTCACCAAATGCCTTTCAGTGGTAGTGGCCCACCTGCATATCCAGGGGGTACTGGTTTTCCCGTACCTGGACGATTGGCTCCTGGTGGCCTTGTCCAGGGAGGAACTCCAGTGCTCCCTTTCCCTTATCCAGCAGGTTTTCACCAGCTTGGGTATCACCATCAACCAGGCCAAGTCCCATCTGGTCCCTTGTCAAAGACTTCAGTTCATTAGGCGATCCTGGACACGACCATCAGCAAAGCTTTTCTGCTGCGGACAGGTGGACACATTTCAGGCGCAAGCAAGTCTGTTGTTCAGCCGCAGAGGGGTTGGTGCCCGGTCAGTTCTTCAGCTTCTCAGGCTCATGGTGGCTGCAATCCGACAGTCCCTCCGCTCAGCTCCATAGAATCTCAATGGACCTTTGGTCTCAATGGGTCCAGACTTTGGATGACCTGGACCAGGAGGTACTTGTCTCCGACCCCATGATCCGGGACTTGCATTGGTGGATGGTGCACGAGAACCTTTGCCAGGGAGTTCCGTTCTGTGTGGAACCTCCCTCCCAAACGTTGACGACGGATGCCTCAGGAGATGGCTGGGGAGCCCACCTGGGTCCTCACAGGACTCGAGGCTCTTGGTCCAGTCTCGAGCACACACTACATATCAATGTGCTTGAGCTCAGAGCCGTACTGTATGCACTTCAAGCTCTCTACCCTTGTATTCTTCCCGGTCATCTAGCAATCCAGACAGACATGTACGTGGTCTGGTGCATAAACAAGCAGGAAGGAACTCATTCCTACCCTCTCTGCAGGGAAGCAATGAGAGTTTGGGGTTGGGCAGCTCAGCACAATCTTCACCTGACGGCAGTGCACACGTTCCGGGAGTAGACAATACGCTGGTGAACTACTTCAGTCGGTCGTCCGCCGATGTCCATAAATGGGAACTAGATCTGGAGGTACTAGATGAAGTTTTCCTGCGTTGGGGAACCCCTCAGTTAGACCTGTTCGCGTCTCCTCTAAACGCAAACTTCCCGCCTTCTGCTTGCTCGCTCCAGGGTGAGGCATTTTTTGACGGGACGCTCTGTCTCTCGATTGGAAGGACAGATTAGTCTATGCCTTCCCTCAGATTCCCTTAATCTCGAGGGTCTTACACAAACTCCCAATCAGAAGGAGCTCGAATGATGCTCATCGCTCCATTCTGGCCCAGGCAAGTCTGGTTCTCTCTTCTGCAGCAGTTTTCGGAGGAACCTCCACTTCCTCTGTTGCAGCACTTGCTGATCCAGGATCAGGGGACCCTGGTCAATCCAGGTCTCAAATCCCTTCAGTTGCAAGCGTGGCTCCTACAGACATAGTCCAAGCCCATTTCGGGGTTTCTTCGCTCATCGCAGATATTTTGGTGGAGGCCAGAAAGCCTTCTACCTGACCCACCTACGCTATGAAGTAGAAGCGTTTCTCGATATGGGCTGCTTCGAAGGATCTGGAACCCTTCTCTTGCTTGGCTGAGAGAATCCTGGACTACATGCATCACTTCTTTGACCTGTGTCTCAGTCATTCCTCTTTGAAGGTCCATATTTTGGCCTACCACGTCCCTTTGGTGGCGGGACTCTTGTGAGTTGGAAGTCTCCAAGACTTTCCTCAGAGGGGCTCTTCATTTGAGACCCTCCATCCGTATTCCTGTGCCTCCTTGGGATTTGAACTTTTCCTCAAGAAGCTTACTCTGACTCCCTTTGAACCGGCAGCTTCAGCAGACTTGAAGTCCCTCTCTTGGCAGACTCTCTTCTCAGTGGCCATTATCTCAGCTCAATGAATTTCCGAGCTGCAAGCCTTGATGTGCAAAATCCCTTATTTGATTTTCCACAAGGAGCGTGTGGCTCTGTGCACCAACCCTAAGTTTCTCCCTAAGGTGATAGCGGAATGTACACTGAACCAATCCACTGAGCTGCCTGCTTTCTTTACACAACACTCCAATCAAGGGGAATTCCTCTTGCATACTCTGGATGTTCACAGGATCTGAGATACTATACCACTAGGACTAAGGATCTCAGGAAGTCGGATCAGCTTTTTGTCTCTCTTCCCCACAAAAGAGAGGGCAGTGCAGTTTCTAAGCAATGCCTGTCGATGTGGTTGGCTCACTGTATCACTTTCTGTTACGACAAGTACCACAAGACCCTGCCAGGTCAAGTCAGAGGTCACTCCACCCAAGGTGTTGCTGCCTCTGCTGCTTGTTTCAAGAATGTGTCAGTGGCAGACATCTCTTGCAGCATAACTTGGACTTCAGTCCATACCTTACGAAACACTACAGTTTGGACATTGCCTCTCACAGAGCAGACTCGGGTTGGCTGTTTTGCAAGGTCTTCTTTCTTAAGACCCTCACAGCCTGAAGTTTATTTGTTGGAGTTTTCCTCCTCCAGTGCATCTCCTTGTTCCAGACTGCTTGGGACTCAATCCTGTATGTAATTACCTACTGCAAGAGCCCTCTTGAAGTAAGATAGTACAGTTATGTAAGAACTTACTGTAACAGTAGATCTTCAAGTGGAGCTCTTGCAGCAGGTGCACTTCCACCACTTTCTCCCTTAGGGATTCCTTCTGCGTCGCAGCTTGACCTTCTGACCTCCTCCTGCGAGAGGAGCATCCCTCGGCTCTCTATCCATTTTTCATTTGTGCTAGAGTCCCGGAGGAAGAACTGAGGTGGCAGCTAGGAGACCACTCCTTTATTGTGTCACGTGACGCTAGGGGCAGGCCGACATCGGAGTGTGGAAGTCCCTACATACTGCTAGCTAGAAGTTTCCGGTGGGGTCCTGGTGCCCGCCGACTTCAGTCCTACCAGTGGCACCTGCTGCAAGAGCTCCTCTCGAAGATCTACTATATGGTAGGTTCTTACATATATTTTTTTAGCTGTAATTGTCTGTTTACATCTAGTACTGTTTCATCCACATCGTTACATTTTATACCTATAAATGAGTTATGAACATTTCTTCTCCTCCCCCACCCAACCCATAATCTTTCTGAAGCCTGCAGGAGCATGGTAAGGTAACGTTGCTTAATTTTTTTTTTGTTGTTGTTTGTGGATAATTTCCAGGGCTTTTGATTGGATGTTTTGTTCGTGAGTCCTGTACTTTCTGGAAATGGGGGTCCTGAGCTAAAATTTGGGAGTCCCCATGAAAGTTTTGGGAGTCCCTATTGAAATGAATTGAACAAGTCTGGCTAAGTTAATTTCCCATTGTGTCTTTATTTATACTGTTCAGGCAGTTCCTGAGTCAGAAATGCAGATATGACAATGTTTTTGTCATACAGTGTTTTTTTTTTTTCAGCATGGTTGCATAGTCATTATAAATGTCATTTACAAACATGGCTTCGCGACAGAGTTGGTACGAGTGGGTTCCTCCCTGCTTGTTGATACAGAACACCACCGACATGTCGTCCGTCTGGATAAGGAGGTGTCCCAGTAGCATATCGGTCTGCAGGGCTTGCAGAGCACTGAGGATGGACCTCATCTCCAACACATTGATGTGCAGAGACTCCTCTAGTGTAGACCACGTCCTCCTAGTCCTGCGGTCATCCATATGGGCTCCCCAACCTGTGCCGGAGACATCTGTGGTTAGAATCTGTGTGGGAGACGTCCTCTAGAAGGGAAATCCTGCCGAGAGGTGAGATGGTGTTAGCCACCATTGGAGGGTCTGGCAGACCGGGTCTGAGACTGAGACAGGATGATCCAGGTCATCCCAACGCTGATCCCACTGGACCCTCAGGGTTCACTGAATGGTCCTTATATGCAGCCTGGCCAACAGCACAGTAGCAATGGCT
Organism: Neoceratodus forsteri; assembly: GCA_016271365.2. Taxonomy (NCBI): domain Eukaryota; kingdom Metazoa; phylum Chordata; order Ceratodontiformes; family Ceratodontidae; genus Neoceratodus; species Neoceratodus forsteri. Next base: position 1,076,872,559 of record CM057459.1, read on the forward strand.
GCTGCCATGTGGCCTAAGAGTCTGAGTACTGTTCTGGCAGGGAGCTGCCTGGAAGACGAGATGTGTCGGCCAAGACCCCGAAGGTAATCCGCTCTGTCTTCCAGAGGAAGGCCCTGCCTTGGATGGTGTCCAGAAGGGCTTCTATGAACTGAAGTTTCTGGCTTGGCCAGGGGGATGACTTAGGCAGGTTTAGGGTTATCCCTAATTCTCGGAAGAGAGAAAAGGTGTCTTCCACGGTGTGGAGTAGATCTTCTCTGGGTGGGTCTGTGAGAAGTCAGTCATCCAGATAGGGGAAGACATAGTGGCCCATTCTTCGGAGGGCTGCTGCCACAACTGCCAGGCACTTGGTTAAAACCCAGGGCACCGCTGAAAGGCCGAAGGACAGAGCCCTGAACTGGTAGTGCTGTCCCTGGAATTTGAACCTCAGGAATCTTCTGTGGGGCTGGCTATGAGGATGTGTAGGTACACACCCTACATGTCCAGGGATGACAGCCAGTCTCCTGGATGGAGCATGGGTATTAGGCCCTGAAGGGTAATCATCCAGACGAGCCTGTACTCCATGAACCTGTTGAGGTCAATAGAGGTCTAGGATGGGTCGTTAGGTCCCCGATTTTTGGGTACCAGGAAAAGTGGGAGTACTACCCATCACCCCGAGAGGCCGGCAGATGAGATGAGGACTAGTGAGAGTGTAGTGGAGGCCGGTCCGGTGGTATTTCCATGAACTCTGCCCCTTTTGAATCATTTGTAGAACCCACTGGTTGGAGGTAATCTTCCCCCAGCCCTCTAGATAGAGGGAAAAATTACCACCGACCACCTCTCCTGCCAGTGCCGCAGGAAGAGGAGGGTTCGGCAAGAAGTCAGACATTGGTAGGGGTGGACAAGGTGGCCTGGGAAGGCTTAGTGGCCCTAGAGCTGGAGCCTCCTGAGGTTCAAGAGGAAGCCTTATGGTTGTAACCTCCTCTCTGCTGCTGTTGTGGTTGGTTTCTGGGTTGTTGAGCTGATTTGCTTCCAAAACTCTGCCTATGAAAAGACTTTTGTTTAGGCTTGTACATGGTTTGGACCGATCAAACGTATCCTCATCGTGATCTTTTCGGACTCTACCGAACATTTAAATGGGGCATCTAAGATGCCAGCCTGGGCAAAGCCCCAGACTCTACGTCAGGAGTGCCGCCTGAGACACACCCCTGTGACAGCCGCCCTGGCTGCCGTGTCTGCTGTGTCATAGGCTGATCTGAGGATGTGGGTGCCTATGTTCAAGCCTTTTTTCATGAGCTTTTACAGCTCTGATTTCTTGGGGCAGTCAGGAATGTCATGAATCATGTCCGTCCCTTGTTCTCACAGGGCATTTTGGAACTGCACCATGTGCGTGAGGAAATTGAGCAATATAATGGTGTAGGTGGCTGAGGAATATACCTTCCTAGCCATGCTGTCCAGCTGCTTGGACTCCCTGTCGGGTAGCTGCATACTCAGGTGCCGTGGTCTCTGGGACCTGTCATGGGCAGCCGTGATGACCATCGAGTCAACTCTCTGTTGCTCACCTAGGAAGGGCTCCTCTCTAGGTGCCCTATAGAGGTGATCTGACTTTTTAGGGATTGCCAAGGATGTGGACGGGTGCTTCCATGCCATCTTTGTCACATCTTGAAAAGTGTCCACCAATGGTGGCACAACAGGTTTAGGGCCCTTCTGGCTTAAGTATTTTGCCAGATGACGCGCCTCTGCATCAAGGTCTTCTGTGTCCCAGCCCATATTTGCTTGTATGTGATGCATAACCTCCATAAAGGAGGGGTCATCTGGTGAGGACCTAGGAGTGTCCCTTAGGTCAGATGAAGGGAGTCCTCCTACCGAGGAGGATTCCGATGAGTACGAGGAAGAATGGTCCAGCTCTTAGGAGGAAGAGGACTGAGACCTCATCCACTGACACCGGCGTTTATGCCGTTTGGCAGAGCAGGAAGAGCTCTGGCTCCATGTTCGGGTTCAGCTCTTATGGCCCACCTGGCCTGTGTCTTCGGGGAGAGGGGTGGGTTCCCTCAGGAGTGAAGAATGGTCCTTAGGGATAGGCTCCTCCACGAGGGTGGGCTTCGGTGAAAAGAGATCCCCACTGATGCTATTCCACCAAGAGGAAAAGAGGTCTTTAGTAGTAGTAGTAAATCTTTTTTTATTCATAAGAGTAAGGGAAGCATTCACTTGAGCAAGGCTCATTTACAATGAAGCCCCAGTATCAAAACATCTGACATCAGTTTCAGAATAAAATAACACACAAGACAAAACATTACAGTATAAAAAGTGTACAGTCATACATTGTAAAAAGATACAAAACTATATATATATATATATATATATATATATATAACACACACACACACACACACACACACACACACACACACACACACGTAATCAAAAATTAATGAATGTCATATTGATCATCTTACAGTAAACTACTAGACCATCCAAGATACCACTTATTCAAATCAGGTACATGGACCATTTGACCAATTTACCTCAAACTTAAGGTAATTTTATTCCACATGGTCATCCCTCTATAGGGTACAGATGACTTGCCCACATTAAAGTTACATTTAGGAGTTAAATATTGTATTCCCTGAGCTGACCTCAAATTGTCTTTAGTACTTCTCAAGGGAAATAACTGGGTAATATAAATTGGAATCCCGTTTTTCCAGATTTGAAACATGAATTTGAGAAAGTGTAAATTCCTACGCACAAAAGGCTTTGACCAACTCAAATTATTAAACAATATACACCTTGAGTTCTATACGGGACCTCCAAGACAAAGCGAGCCATCCTGTGAAACACTGAATCCACCTTATTCAATAGGAAACCAGAGGCTCCACCGTATAGGAGGTCCCCATAGTCCAAAACAGGCATCAAACCTCAGACAGCTAGAGCCTTGCTTCCTGGTCCAGTGGATGGTTAGACGGGTCCGGCGTCTGGTCCAGTGGTGGCATCGTTACCTTGGGTGGTAGCCCGGAGTTGGCAGCCATAGTGTGGGTTATGGCTGATGACAGGGTACCTGATGGTGGTCTGCACTCCGAGCGTTCATTGGCCTGTGGTGGGGCGAGGCCAGTGTCGCTGGAGTCGAGGTGGCAGGAGCAGAAGCCAGGGTGCCGGCTTGGAGGCAGACTGGGAGGGCTGGCATCAGTGCGGGTCCTCAGCCAACTATCAGACATCTGCTTCTCCGGTGCTGGCTTGTCCGACATTCGGCCTTTTGGAGGCTGAGAGGTGGACCTCCTGGAAGAGCGATCCAAGACCCCATGTCTGTTCAGGGAGTCAGTGCCAGTGGGAGTGGCTGACAACGCTTTCGGCAGTCCGGCGGCAAAGGATCTGTCGCCCCGGGATGAGCTGGTGTTGCCGCCAGATTGCTGTCCCACAGCCTGAGAGGATGGCCGGACTTTCAGGGGCTGCAGGGCTGGGCTAGAGGCCCCAGACCCCGAATCTTTGCCTCCCGATGCCCCTGCCAGGGCAGGTGGTGTCACTACCATAAGCTGGATAGGAGAGAGCGCGCTGCCTGGGAGGCTGAATCTAAGCTCCCCCTGGAGGCAGACCAGGAGTTGGAGGACCTGGATTTCGATCAGGATCTGCCTTTTTCCCTCTCTCTCTCGGTTTTTCTTTGTGCTGGTGCTTCCCCGATGACTTTTTGTGAGAGGGGCCCTACTGGGATGAAGAATCCTTCTGCATGGCAGCAAGTTGTTAATGTTGGAGCAAGAAGGCCTGGAGGGCTTTTAGGTGGTGAATTCTCATCCCGCTATTAAACGTCTGGCAGTGTTGGAAGGCCCTGGCGTGGTCTGGGCCTAGGCACAGAAGATAGGCCAAGTGTCCGTCCTTAGATGGTATCTGTTTGCCGCAGGCACACTTCGACTGGTGCTGATCAATGGACAGCGTCGGGGACAGACGTTGAGCAACAGGCGAAGACCCGACCCCAGACAGAGACTGGTGGTTCCATGTTAAAATAGCAACAATATAATAGTGATCGTCATTATAGCGAATGTATAATGGCAATCGCGTAATGAACGACAGTATATAACACCGAAACACAAAACAGCGCCATGTAATACAAACTAAAACTGCCTCCTGTACAGTTCCTCATCTAAAGATTGCATTTACACTTAAGTCTCCCATTCATACTTCAGTTTCAGAACCTCGGGTATCAAGTACTCCTGGGAACTTTGAAAAACAAATAGCAATAGAAAAACAAACATTTTAACTCCTGCAAAATAAATAAATGTTGCTGTATTTTGATACTGCTCCATGAAACGGCAACACACACTTTAAATCAAAGAAAATATTTTGAATAGATGGACAAAGCAAAATTTTCCTCAGAATGATCTGAGTTGGTCTGTGCCAGTTCCCTCATTAAAGTAAGATCTCAGCGGATCAAAACAAAAGTTATTTTCCAGAATGGAAAATCAATCACATAATGCAGATGTAACATGCACATGAAATACACTATGTAATTTCTATTTCCCATCATAGCAATTTTACCTTCAGACAAAAATCATGGTTATGTTATACTGTTCATAACCCTTCTGCAAACTCTCCACAAATTATAAAACTTTCAAGTTCCCACGCAAAGCCTCTCGCACCCTAAACTCCAGCTACACAGTACAGGACTGCTGCCACCCTCAAGGTCATATAACAGTACACATTAAAATGCAATAAAAAATAAGATTTCTTCACCGTATGTCCGAGAAAAACATGCAACACCCACCACTGCTAACTGATAATGTTTTTTTTTTTTTTTTTTAAACCCTTTAGTGCTGTTGTGTGCTTCACTATTTTGATATGCTAATCATAGCTATTAATGGAAGTCACTAGGATATAGTGATCGCCAATTTTGTTTTCGGCATTATTTACTCGCTATTTTGTCAGGCGCTATTATTACGGGATACCAGGCTGGTTCCTGGAAGGAAAGACCGGGCTCATCAATCGGTCCACATCCTCCTGAGTGAGGACTGGGAGCACCGAGGTCTCTCCTCGGCCTCGTCCAACAACCGGTCAACAGGCATGGTCTGACTGACCACAGCCAAGGTCAACTGGCTAGACAGAAGGGCAGAAGAGCCCTTGACCTATCCAACTTGCCTCTTGGGCAAGGGACACTCGAGGGACCAGGAGGAGTGCGATCTCTCCCTGTCCCATGACCAGTGCCAGCAGCACTTGGATTTTGAACCACGGAAGGCAAGGCTGTTCCCAAAGGTCTGCAGGGACAGGCATGTCACAGAACTGGCCCGCGAAGACCATCTGATGCTGGTCCCAGGGAAGACAGCCAAGACGAGGAAGTGTCCGCCGCAACAGCTGCTGGTTCCACCTCAAGGGCTGCAAGCTGCTCAGCAGTCACAGCTACAGTTGAGGCCTTCCTGTAGCCCTTATGGTGGTCCTTCAGATCCCATTCCAAAGGCCAACCCAGCAAAAGCTGGAGCTTCCTGTTCTCGAGGGACTCAGGAGACATGGATAAGCACAGGCTGCACCCAGCCACGTCATGCTGCCTGCCCAGGCTGTACATGCACGTCTCGTGCGGATCGCTGACATCTTCTGCTGGAAGCTAACACAAAATCTGACTCCTGGTTTCTTGTGTTCCATTGTTGGTCTGGAGACAGTTGAATGAGCCACAAAACTACAAACAAGATTTCGAAAACTTTTAAAAAGAAGAGGTTCAACTATGGCGCAGAAAATCCTAAGCAAGGGCACAAAGGAGGTACCCTGTTCTTCCAGCATAAAGAAAGATCTGACATCACGGGGCTGAGTTGGGGGTTATAACGCCCGGATGGTGGGAGCAGCTTAGCTTAAAGATGTTCCGGTCAATAACACTGTTCCAGTGGAACTGCCGGAGTGTGGATAAGTGAACCATTTCCACGCCCCTAGAAATGTCAACAGAAGCGGAAGGCGGAGAAGTGATAAAGTGGTAGTAAATCTGCTCTTTGAATTGTATTTTCCTTGAAACCCACTGGATAGCCTTCTCTGCTGTCTTCCTTGCATAAAGTGCACTTTGCACTTTACTTGTATTTCCTTTTTATCCACTGGATTGCATTCTCTGCCTTATCCTTACATAAACTGCATAAACGGTATTAACAACCTTGTGATTGCAGCTTAGTATATAATTCTTGGTGCTTGTTTTTACCTGCATAATTATTATTATATATAGGGCTAAACATAACAAGATTACATAAAGGTACCATCACCACTCCTAGGCAGATCGCTTTCATGTCGTGTCACAGGTAACAACAAGTAAAGGTTATCAGCACCGGCATTACGTAGGTGCTGTTTTCACCACTGTGTACACGTCAATGAGAAAAACACTGCCAAACTACATTCACTGCCCCTCCCCGCCCCAAGTCTCTCTGTTCCACTCAGCAACAATTTAGAACTACAGTTCCTGACCCGACACACAAACCGAAATCCGGATGAACACAAACCTGCCCACATCTCCCAACAACCAGTAAAATCAAACATCACACGTACAACCAATAACACACCAAAGCCTAGCGGAGAAAAACACAGAAAGAGAAATGAAAATCCCAACAAACAGGTAAAAAACTAACCAAATTAACATACAGCTATTAAGCAATGCACAATAAGATGTCAACCCCGATCATATAAAATGGATACGTGATGGAGAGGCATACGCTACCACTTTTATCAGAACTCGTGGCAAGTGAGCTCGGAGTTAAATCACTCATGGCTCCGCTTTGTGGAACCATGAGTGATAACCCCGAGCTCACTTGCCACTTGTACTGATAAAAGCGGTATCGTATGCCTCCCCATCACATGTCCCCTTATTATTATTATTACGATTGTTATTCATTGCCTCCTTTAACTCCCCCCGGGCACATCTAGAAATTAGCTGTTATTAACTCAGTATGTCTTTCCTGATAAAACTTTTGAAATAAATAAACAAAGGTGGGAAGGCTAGAACGGGGAACAGAGCTAGAAGAATGACAGAGAGCTTCAGTCCTGGTTTCTGTCCCCCTTCAGAGGCCTCCAGGAGCTGGGACTTGAAGCAGCAATACCACTCCAGTGAGAGTGTAAATAAATGGCAGATTGGTTGTAAAGAAAAAAGCAGGTTACTCACTTGTAACAGTAGTTCTAGGAGTGGTATATGGTGTACATTCACACTTCTGGCAGTGTTCTTTCCCCTTTAAGGCTTGCCGGAACGTCTTCAAGCTGGCTCCTTCCATCCACCCGGGTGATAACTCCCTCGGCACCGCCCCGTGACGTCAGATCTTGCCCGCTGGAAGACTTGCCAGGGGAGGTCGGGTGGGTCAGTGTGGATGTACACCATATACTACTCCTAGAAAGAGTGGTTACGTAAGAACTTACCGTAACAGTAGATAGCTCAGCGGTTGGATTTCCGCTTGCGACGCCGGTGGCCCAGGTTCAGAAATGGACTCGGGGAACCGGAGGGCCAGCCGGGGAGAGAAGGACTGAGTGCTCTATGTGCTGCTCTCCTTCTCTGGGGGGAGGGTGGGGCGAGTGCCCGATGCATGAGGGACTCCTGGCGGAGGCCGGGAGAACCGTGGGGAGATCGGTGCTTAGAAATAGGAGGAGGGGTGGGGCGGATGCAGGAAGTCACTGCACGTCCCCGCCCCTGGGGGTTAAAACAACAAAATAGTAAAAAGGAAAACATCGCAACCGGCCGCCATCAATGAAGCCTGCCCCCGGCTTCGATTACCTTCCAGGCCGGCTCCCCGGGACTAGTTACATGGATTACGGCACTACCGGCCGATGCTACAACCCCACCCCCAGGGGGGCAAGCCAGGGGTGCTGGGGGAGCACAGGCCAATTTGATAGTGGAGGCACGGGGGTCCGTGACCAGGTGGATGCACCGGTGGCCTGGAGTGGCAAAAAGGGGCAAATTTAAAAAAACAAAAAAAGAACTTACTGTAACCATAGATGTTCCAGGAATGTCTCTTGCAGTACGGCATTACTCTTGGGAGTTCCACCAGGTGGCGCTATCACATGGCAGCTTTCTTTCAGCAGTCCTCTTCAGGGACCGCCCACAACATTACTTCTTCAGCCTCAGTATAAGTGTGGGCGGTCCCAGGTAACCTCTGTTCCCTGCCGGCTTCGGCATGTAAAGGCCAGGACCAAAGGACCAGTGAGACCCAACCCAACGTCCTGAGATCCAGGGACCTGAGCAAAAGACAGCGGGACAGAGGGCGGGATTGCACCTACTGCAAGAGACATGCCTGGAAGATCTACTGTTACAGTAAGTTCTTACGTAATTGCCCTATCTTCTACAGAATGGTCTCTTGCAGTAGGTTATTACTCTTGGGAGAGTACCAAGCAGTTATGTCCAAATAGGAGGACAGGCAAAGCAGGAAGCTAGGCACGAGGGTGTGGCCGTCATTGCAAAGGAGACAGGAACATTTGTGAGAATGTAGAAAAATACAGAGAGGCGAGCAGAGTCCAAGTGTAAGCCATGGGGGAGTTGCAGTAAATCCATGAGATGGCAGTGTGAGCCCAGGAAAGGGACGGTGTCATAGTCAGTGGAAGGTAAGTCGACTCGCACCACACCTGCGAAGGCAGCCATAACCAAGGGTGGGCGAAGGACAACATACTGCTAGAGTGATGAAATGTGAGAGGAGTAGGAGCCAGGCAAATGATTCAACCTGATGAGCAGGGGTCGACAGTGCCATGGCGTAAGGCAATACTAGTAAAGCTCCGACAGCGCGGAAAGCACAGGCAGGTGTTGAAGTGTACTGGGGCAAGAAGCAATGGGCAATCCACAGCAAGGAACAACTGAAGAGACTCCAAGAGGGAGGACAGCAGGAGTTCCAAAAAATCCGTAGAGAGGAGCGAGGCGGTGTTTCTAAGATCAGGAAGCAAGCCTCCAAAGAAAGGGTGGAATGACCCCCGTGCACCACCGAGGCTCATGACAGAAAATGGGGGGCAAACCCTGAGGTGCGGTCAATGAGCAGGGGTGGGCCCAAGTCCCCCCAGAGGGACGGGCACAGGACAGAAGGGCAGAAGTGGAAGCCCCTCAGGAAGCCCTATCATGGTCGCAAGCAGCACCCCAGTAAGGGGCCGGGAACGGGATGCCCCACCAGCAGTAGAGGAGGACGGGGTCCGGGAGGCACAGTAGAGATTCTTGACTGACCGCAGCATATGACCAGAAGCCTGGAGGGAATCCAGAATGGCCTGGATACCAGGACCAAACAACTTGTCTCCACAAAAAGGGGCGTCGACAACCGACAAGTGGATGTCGGAAGCCAAACCCAACACCCGAATCTAGGCATGGTGCTGTAGGGCGACACCGGTGGCAGACAGATGGGCAGACGTGTTGACCGCACCATACCGCAACCAAGGCAGGTGATGGGAAAGTGAGGAAGTGGCAGACAGGGGCTGCACCAACTGGTCTGTCCCTGGGGAGGGAGGCAAGGTGGACAGAAGGTCCAAAGCAGAGGCACTCAAGGTGCGGAGATACCAGACCATATGGCCCACACAGTTGAGAATGCGAAGCAGCAAGGTACTATAGGTGTAAACCGCCTTGCCAAGAAAATCAAGGAAGGGACGACCAGGACAGAGTCCTCGGGCAGGTCGAGGTAGGCTGTCAAGTCCCGATGAAGCGTATCCTGCTCCATAGAGGGGAAACCAAAACCCGCTGGATCTGCAACATCAGATCCGCGAAGGAAGGGGCAGTTGGAGAGGTGACATCAGGAGGAGCAGGCAGAGCCACAGCCAGAATAGAGGCCACGGAGCAGAGGGAATCCGGGCCCACAACATCAGGAAAAACTGCAGCAGAAACAGCCACCAAGAAGGGATCCCTCAAAACCAGCCCCCAGGAGCCCACAGATGGGTGGGGGGAAGGCCAGACCAAGACAAAGCCGCTCCAGCGGGGGGCCTACAGATAGGGAATGCCCATGGGAAGCCACAGGACGATGAGACGTATGGGGAGGAACACTGGGAACAACAGTCCCGTAAACCCAAGGGAAGGCAGCCTGACCCCGGAGGGAAGGCTCCGGAGGAGGGCACAGAACAAGAGGCGCAATGAAGGGGCGCCCCCAAACTCCCCACCTGAAGAGGACAAGGGGGAAATGCCCAGGGAGGCGCAAGAATGACGACAGAGGGGTGACTTCTGCTGATGCGGCAACAGTATGCTGGTGCCAAGAAGGACAGAGGAACTGCAGGGACAGGGGGACTCATGGAAGGCAACATCCTGGGGGCTGGACCCCCTGCCATCGACGAGGGAACCACCCCCGTCAACAAGGAATGCAAAGTGGAACGTTCCGTCGACAGGGGGAGCAGCCCTGTCGACGAGGAACGCTCCGTCAACCAGGGGGAGGGGGGACAGTCCCCGTCGACGAGAGATGCAGAACAGAAGGCTCCATTGACGGGGGACACGTTCGATGAGGGAGCAAGAAACAAATGCTCAGTCGATGGGGGAGTAGCCCTGTCGACAAGGAACATTCCGTCGATGGGGGAATAACTCCTGTCTATGGGAAATGAGCAGGAAAGTGCTCCATCGACGGGGGAAGAGTAACGAAGGCTCCGTAAATGAGGGGAGCAGCCCAGTCAACGAGGAACGCTCAGTCGATGGTGGAGGAGTAACAGAAGGCACCCTTCTACGGATGGTGGTGGAGAGAGTGTGAGGAGTGCGAGTCCCTCTCACTGAACGAATGTTTGAGCCGGGAACCTTAGGACGGGTCCTCAAGTCCGCACGGCAGGGCAAGCTTGTCGGCCATGAAGGAGGTGCCCAAAGACCAAGCTGGAGTGCCAGGCAAAAGAGAAGCGGGATTGCTGTGAGTGGTGCACAGACCTGCAAGAGAAAGAGGAGTCAGCGAGGGTTCTGTGAGTGGTGCACAGGCCCGCAAGAGATAGTGGATGCAAGGTCAAGCAGGGTTGCTGTGAGTGGTTCACAGGCCTGCAAGAGAAAGGAGGAGCGGGGTTGCTGTGAGTGGTTCACAGACCCGCATGTAAGTCCAGAAAGTGGATTCACGTTCTCATCGAAGACTGCAACACAGAAGAGTGAGCTAGCTGCTATGTGGGCTGAAGCCGACGGGAAAATGAACAGAGGTTACCTGGGACCTTCCACACTTATACTGAGGCTGAGGAAGTGATGTCATGTGGGTGGTCCCTGAAGAGGACTGCTGGAAGAAAGCTACCATGTGATAGCGCCACCTGGTGGAACTCCCAAGAGTAATACCCTACTGCAAGAGACCATTCCGTAGAAGATCTATTGTTACAGGTGAGTAACCTGTTTTTCTAGGGACGTGGATAAAGTGTACTTATCCATACTTCTGGCAAACTCCTAGCAGTTCTCTGGGAGGAGGGGGCAAGGTGCACACCCCCTACTTAGGGAATAAAGATTGGAGAACTGAGGTCCGAAAACCAGCATCCTGATGTGACTCAAGGTTGATGTGGTAGTGGGAAATAAAGGTGTGTGCTGACCTCCAAGTAGCAGCTCTGCAGATTTCCTGGATAGGGACATCCCTGGAAGCAGCCACCGAGGCAGAGATATGATGGGTGGAATGAGCCCTTAGCCCTATGGGAGGCTCCCTACCCACCAACCTATAGCAGAGGTCGACGCAGGATACAATCCACCTACCAGTCGTCCGCTTCGCTGCTGGTCTGCCAGGTGTGACTTCAGCGTAGGTGACCAACAGCTGGCGAACCTCTCCCCAAACTCCAGTCATGCGCCCCTTATAATAGGCTGGCACTCGCCACAGGTGCAATGTATGTAGCCTGTGCTCGGCCTCTGAGGTGTGGTTGGTGAAGTACCCTGTGAGATTAATCACCTGGTTAAGGCAAAACTCTGACACAACCTTTGGGAGTAACTTCAGGCTGGGGTGAAGGACAACCTTGTCCCTGTGGAAGACCAGGTAGGGAGACCCCACCGAGACTGCCTGGAGCTCACTGATCCTTCTGGCTGACGTGATAGCCACCAGGAAGGCCGTCTTCCATGACAGGTGAGACATTTCACACCTGTGCACTGGTTCGAATGGCTTGCCCATGAGCTTTGCCAACACCAGCAACAAGTCCCAAGGTGGTGGTGGTTTATGCACCGAAGGGGAAATGTGGACAAGGCCTTTGAAAAAGCACCAGACCACCTTCTCCTATGCCACTGACTGCAGACTAGCCCGCACCCGGTAGGCAGAGATGGCCGACAGGTGCATCTTAAGGGTGTCGTCCAAAGGCCCGACTGGGAGAGGGACCAAAGGTAATCGAGAATGCTAGCCACCAGACAAGATAAGGGGTCGAGACCCTTTGCCCTGGCACCAAATGGAAAACCTCTTCCATTTGAAGGCATAACATTTTCAGGTGGACTTGTTCTGAGATGCCTCGATCACAGTGAGGACATTTTCAGAGAGACCCATAAGCCTGGAACTCTAGCCGTTCAGGAACCAGGCCATCAAGTGCAGGGACTGAAGGTCCGGATGGAGTACCTTTCCCTGCTTGATGGAGAGCAGATCTGGGCGGAGAGGAAGATGCCTCGGGATCCTGCTAAGGCTGAGGAGATCAGGGTACCAGAACTGACATGGCCAGTCCAGAACCACCAGAATCACGCGTGCCTTGTCCCTCCTCGCCTTGAGCAACACTTTGTGGAGCAAGGGAAATGGAGGGAAGGCATAGACGAGGCCTGGGGTCCCGGGCCTCATGGAGGCATCCCCCTGCAGCATTCCCTGATGAGGGGGGCGGGCACAGAACAGCCTCAGCTTTGCATTCTCCCTGGAGGCAAACAGGCCCACCAGAGGAGTGCCCCACTGGGAGAACAGGTTGTATACAACCTCTGGGTGGAGAGACCACTCATGAGACGCCTCGCACACAAGGCTGAGAGCGTCTGCCAGCTGGTTGGAAACACCGGCCAAATGGATGGCCAGGAGATCGGTCTCCAAGCTGCACATGAGGGTCCACGTGTGGAGAGCTTCCCTGCACAGAGAAAGGGAGGGCGTCCCGCCCTGCGTGTTGAGGCAGTACCTGGTCGTGGTGTTGTCCGTATGGACCTGGACCACCTGACCCGAACTGTGTGGAGCAAAAGCAGTAAGTGCCAGCCAAACTGCCCAAAGCTCCAGCAGGTTGATGTGGCGCTAGGACTCCTCGGGGTCCAGAGCCCAAGGACTCTGTGTTCCCCCTTTTCGGCACCCCATGAGAGGCGCACTGGTCATCAGGATGACTGACAGCTCTGGGCGGACAAATGGGATACCTTTCTGCAGATGTTCTGGGATTAACTATCACTGGAGGGCGTCCCACATCTGCTGGGTCACAGTGACTGACTGGTCGAAGTGGCCCTTGCACTGAGACCACTGGCATGCCAGCTCCCACTGCAGAGAGCGCATTCTCCAGCGGGGCCAACGGACAATGCTGGTGCAAGCCGTCAGGTATCCCAGTAGGTGCCAGGACGTCCTGAGCAGGGCACAACTGCCTAACCCAAAATGATCGGGCAAAGGAGGAGAGCGCCTCTGCCCTATCCACTGGGAGTTGAGCCTTGGCTCTGCAAGAGTCAAGCTCCGCCATGATGAAGTTGATCACCTGCAAAGGCACGAGTTCTGGTTTGGCCTTGTTGAACAGGATGCCAAGGGAGACCCAGGTCTGGAAAGTCGGGTCCCTGGACCTCTCCACCTCCTGCCTGGAGGGACCCGCAATCAGCCAGTCATCCAGGTAGGGATAAACCCGGACTCCTCAGCGCCTTAGGTAAACTGCCACCACTGCGATGCACTTGGTGAAGACACTGGAGACAGAGGATACGCTGAATGGCATGGCCTTGAACTTGTAGAGAATCCCCTCCACCCGGAAGCAGAGTAGCCAGCAGTGGAACGGACTGGGATGTGAAAAAATGCATCCTGAAGATCCGGGGAGCAAAACCACATGTTCTGCTCGAGAGATGGTATGGTCTAAGACAGAGTGACCATCCTCATGGTGCGTGGCCTGATGAACTTCCTTCAGATAGTGCAGATCTAAGTCTGGCACCAGGAAGTACCTGGAGACAAACCCTGGGTGTTCCGGAGGGTCTGAGACAGGAGCCATGACCTCCTTGCGGAGGAGCTGGGCTGTGTTGTCCCGAAGGGCTGACAGGAGGTCAACGGACACTATGTCCTCCTCTGGGGCGTGGGCTTGGCAGGCGGGTATACCTCGAACTCTAGAGGCAGATCCTGACCAACCACTTTGAGGAGCCACCTGTCTGTGGTGACAGCGGACCAGGTGGAAAGGAAGTGGCGGAGCCGGCCCCCCACAGAAGGACCCAGGGGAGGCTTAATGGGCATAAGGGAGGCACCCCCTAATCCTGTCACTGGGCAGGCTTGGAGGCAAAGGAGGACCCGGCTGAAGAGCCACTGGGGCCTCATCTTCCAGGCTTGTGGACGACTGTAGCCACAGACTTTGTTCGAGGTTACCAGCCCTGAGCCTGCTGTCCAGCCTGGGGCTGTGCTGGTTTGGCCACAGGAGCAGAGAGGGGCCAAAAGGGCTTCTTCTTTAGCTGCTTAGAGCCCTTGGGAATACCTCAGAGTGGATGTGACAGAGTCCAAGGTGGCACTGGACTTCTCGATGTGAGTGAGGTGCCCCTAGACCCCATGACCAAAAAAGTCGGCACCCAGGACGGGGACATCCACCAGCTTGTGCTGGGTATCCGCCGTGAAGGTCGAGATCCACAGCCAAGCCCTGCGGCACATGGCCACCACGGACCTGGTGCATGAGTCGCCAATGTCCATGGCTGTCAGGAGTGATTTGGCTATAGCACGGCCCTGATCCCAGCCTGCTTGACCGTGGTCTGGAGGTGTGCTGGGAGATGAGGTAGAACCCCATCGAGGGTGCCCAGAAGGGCATGGGAAAAGTGGGCAATTAAAAGGGCTGAACTCTACAGGCGAAGGCCAAGAGAGGACGCAGCACAGACCTTCTTGGCCATATGGTCCAGCTTCATTAAGGCTCCTTATTGGTAGTTTGTCAACGTCGCCCATCTTCCCTGAGCGCCTAAACATGGAATCCGACACAAGGCTCTCGGCTGAAGGGTGCTCTGTGAACCCTGAAGGAGACCTGATATGGACCGCATACTTGCAGGCCATCCAGGCCGAAGGCTCTGGGCAGGAGGCCGGATGCTGCCACAGTTCCAAGGCAGGGCCCAGAACGGCCTCTGCAACCAGGAATGCCTCCCAGGGGAATCACCCTGGTCCACGATCTCGGTGAGCGTGTAACACGCTCGCTTCTGAACGGGCTCCATCTTGAGACCCGTGGATGCAGAGATAAGACGGAGCAGGCCCATAAAGGAGGTAGGGTCTTCCTCCATCGACAGATCCCCGGTTGACTCCACGTCCACAGAATGAGAGTGCAAGGAGCAACCCTCCAACTCCGAGGACTCGACAAAGAGGAGTCTACAGACAGAGTCCCCATTGACCCTCCGAGGATGGTCAGGGGTGACTGTGACCGACAGCCGATGGGGAAGACCAGAGGCTGAGCGGGACTCCTTGGTCAGAGCACTGGTCTTCGGCTGCATCAGCAGCAGCTCCACCCGAATCAGCATAGAAGCCGGTGGAGGCCGAGCTGGGACCTGACAGGTCGGCTCCTGCCAAGGCGGAGAAGGCACGAGTCTCCGTAGGGAGAGCCAAGTGATGGCCGGGGTCGGAGCCAGAACAGGTTTCATCTCGGTAAACACGAGTTGCTGCCACATCAAGTCCTCATAGCATTGACGCAACTTGTGCTGAATCCTCTCTTCACCGGAGGAGGATGAGGACGAACAGTAATGGTGGAGTCGCTGCCCCAAGAGCACAAACGTCGACATTGGCGAGCGCTACTCAACTCCGGGGATGGAGAGTGGGACCGTGACCTCGACTGTTGGGGGGACCAACGGTTGGCCTCGGAGGGAGCTGGCGAATGCCGAGGAACCTACGGGTGCGGAGTCTGAGGGAGGGGCGGCAGATTAGCTGACTGATCTGTCCCCTAAGTCAAACGCAGGACCGGAGTCCTGGATAGGGAGGTGTTGGCCTCTTCGGGTGACAACTGGTCGACTGGCTCGAGAAAAATCTCAGCTGGAAGATCAACCTGCGTCTCGACCAGCTGGCCTGTCGAGGAGATTGTGGGGCCAACAGCCTGAGCTGAGGCATCAACTGAAGTCGAAACCTCTGGAGAAGCACACGAATCAGAGGCCCGAGAGCACTCCTGATCCCATGATCGACGCCGAGACCATTTCTTGGTCTCTTTTTAGACTTAGATTTGTGCTTAGATGAACTCTGCCCATGAGTGGGAAGGGCCTGGCACAATTCTTTGAATGCCCCAGTAAAGGAGGCATCCAGGGAGAGCGACAAAAAGGCCAAAGCCGAGGAAGTTTGAGCAGCGGCCTGAGCCACAGCCTCCTCAAACGCTGCAAGTTGTTCAGCAGACCCCACAGCCACGGAGACCACCCGATGAGAGTTCTTGGATTTCAACGGTGGGTCCCGATTGTCCAGATGACCTAAAAGCAGGCGGGTATAATGATTCTCCAAAGTAGATGGCTGAGAAAAGTGTGGCAAATGCCACAGAACTAAGGATCGTGCTCATGGCTGGATCCGTCCGGGACATCTTCTGCCTGCAGGCACATTTCTGGAAACCCGGAGCAGACTTCGCATTGTCCATGCAGACAGCGAGAAGAAAATAACCTGAAGACTACGCTTTTATTAGAATTTAAAGAAATAAAGCAAAGGGCCTCTTCAGCGCAAGACTGGTTAAGAGGGAACCTTCTTTTTCCAGTGGAAAGCAAGATCTGAAATCACGGGCAGTGCCGAGGAGTTACCACCGGGTGGGTGGGTGGAGAAGCCAGCTTGAAGACGTTTCAGCAAGCCTTAAAGGGGAAAGGACACTGCCTTTAGTGTGGGTAAGTACACCATATCAACTTCGCTAGAAACTGCCATTTTGAGGGATTTGATTTTATCCTCTGGCTCCGGCCTGGTGTGTGTGGGACTCAGACCTGGTTGGAAGATAGTGCCAGTATATACATCTCCGAGGTCATTCCACAAGGTTAGGCATTGGAGTTGGAGAGTAGCCATAATTTATATATCTAACCTGAAGGGTGTGGCAGATCAGGTGAAAGTGCAGGGTTCTTTTGAGTGCATGGCCATGACATGTGTGAATGACCTGAGGTGCAAGAATGTCCTGGTATATTAAACCCCGTGGAAGGGGCAGAGAATTTATGGAGGAGTTTTCAGACTTGGTGACTGCTCAGCCTTTGGAGTCCCCAAGATTTCTGGTGTTGAGGGACTTGCTAGGTAGATGCTGAGGATGATGAGACTGCTATTGAGCTCCTGCAGTTGATGGAATTGCTGGGTTATACTCAGCATATTTGGGCTGCCACATGTGTGAGGAGACGCACTTTGGATTTTGTGTCTGCTGCCAGGATGGTGGCCAACAGCACTTGGACTGATCCTGTTGTCTGGTCTGATCATTATGCCATATCCTTTGGGCTGATGGCTCCTCAATGCCATTCTATCCCTTCAGAGATGGTCCACAGCAGAGCATGGGGTAGTCTCACTTCTGAAGTTTTCTGGAATTCTGTGGATGTCTCTGGTGTTACTGCTGCTTCCACTAGAAGTGTCACGGAGGCAGTGAAGGTTCTATATAACAACAACCTGTCTACTGCAGATGCTCTGGTGCCAGTCCACTACCACCTCCCTACCAGAAGTGTACCATGGTTTAATGATGCATTCCATTCTCTTAAAGCGAGGGATCGGAGATTAGAACGCAAATGGAGGCAATCCTGTCTAGATTCCAATAGTCTTGTCCTGGCTGCTCATTATAGACACCAGGCATCAATGCAGCTAAAAGAAATAGACCCGCCACCCACTTTGGAGTAGTGGATGATATTCTCCATCTCAAATTGCTCACCCAAGATTTGAGAGAGACTTCTCAGGAGAGGTGTTATGGATTTGGGAATTTGTTTACAGGCAAGATTGCAGATATCTGGGCTGAGGTTTCCTCTATGGTGATTTTACACAACTGCGGTAGTCATGATTGGGGGTCGGCAGAAATTCGGGTCATCTAGGAAGAGTTTTGCCTACTGATTTGATGGAGATTTGCTGAGTGCTGTCAAAGCTGTGCTCCAACCGATGTGTGCTGGATCCTGTTCCCGCCTCTCTTAATTAAGACTGGAATGGTGGTGTTCGATTCAGCCCTTGATGAAGTTGTTAATCTCTCTCTCGCTCTCTCTCTGAGGGAGGGTGTATTTCCTACTGTCCCAAAAGAGGCGGCGGTTCAACCTCTCCTAAAGAAGGCTAATTTAAATCCAGGTGAGTTTGTGAGTTACAGAGCTATTTCTAACTTACCTTTTTTTTTTTGGGTAAAGTTATTGAGGAAGTGGTGGTGGCATGGCTTAGGGAGTACCTGAAGGAATTCTCTGTAAGCTGTTCCAATCTGATTTTCATTTTCAGCACAGCACAGACACGGCCCTTGTAAGGGTTTTAAATGATATGCTCCTTGCAAGGGAACATGGAGGCAGTGTGGAACATGTGGAACTGTTGAAGCGTATGAAGAGGTTCATTGGGGCAGTACGGTCAATTTTTGACTGGTTCCAATCCTTTCTTAGTGATCGCCATCAGTCAGTGATTTGGGGGAATTCTGATCTTGTTCCCTTATCACCAACTGTGCCATTTTCTCAGGGTTCCAGTCTGTCTCCTCTTTTGTTTGCAGTATTTGTGCTCTCACTCGAAGATGTGATCTGAAAGTATATCTCACTACTATGTGGATGATACCCAGCTATGTATTTCGTTTAAACCTGGACAGGGCTCCTCAGTGAGGGTGCTTGAGAATACTCTACTGGAGATCAATGGGTGGATGCCTAACAGCGGGCTCAGGTTTAGTCCCAGAAAGACCGAGTTGTTGCTGGTGGGATCGGATCATTTAAGTTCTGCCATGTTGGAGAGCCTGGATCTTGCCAGGCTTGATGGAGACAGACTTTAAGCCAGCCAGGCAGTTCACAATCTAGGGGTCACTCTTGACCAGGGGCTGACCCTTATGCCTCAGGTGTCGGCAGTGGTCAGGAATGGCTTCTATCATTTAAAGAATATAGCAGGATTGCATCCTTACATTGCCCAAGATGATCTGTTAACACTAGTGCATGCTTTTGTCTCACACCTAGACTACTGCAATGTGTTCTACCAGGGCCTTCCAGCAGGTCAGATCCATCATCTCCAGCTGGTGCAGAATGCAGCAGTTAGATTTATTACATCTGTAAAGAGGAGTGATTTATCACTCCAGCACTGCATTCTCTGCACAGGCTTACTGTGAGATGGCAGATCAACTTTAAAATTCGTCTACTTACTAATAAGGTTTTTAAAGGTGAACTTGTATTTAGCAAAACTGCCCACTCCCCAAACCCTCATCCCCCGGTTAGGCTTTCTGCAATGAAAAAAAAATTCCAAGTGCTTACATTTACTTTATTTTAGTCTTGTAAACGCCACTGTCAGGCAACATGACGGGTGCAGCACGGTGCCATTTTGTGTTGAGTGTGGCACCACACTGCTCACTCGCATCCAGAAGCATACAAGAGAGCAATCCGGCACAGCACTCTTGACACAAGATGACATCACACAGCACCTGCCATGCTGCCTGATGGCACAGTTTATGAGACTAAAAGTAAGTGTAAATGCTTACAGTTATTTTTTTTTTTTTGGTTACTGCAGAAAGTCTAACCAAGGGGCAATGCTTTGTGGGCTGGTCAGTTTTGCTAAACAGTTCTCCTTTAATGGACTGGGACCCAAGTACCTCAGTGAGCTTCTTGCAACCCACCCTGATATCCAGGAGCTACGTTCCACTGATACCGAGCTGTTGGTCATTCCACAATCAAGACTAAATAGTCAGCTGTACACTGAGCATTCTCTGAAGCAACCACATTACTATGGAATGGTTTACCTAAGGATATTCATGCTTCCCCTTTGGTTACTATGCTTTAAAAGTAAACTTAATCGTAAGACCTGACTGTTTCCTCAAGCTTTTGTAGGAGACTGAATTGTTATGCTGCACATTGTTCTTATGTCTTATTGTTTTATTTATTATCATGTTGGATTTGTTACATTATGTAAAGCACCTTGGTTTTTAGAAGGGAGTTTTTAAATAATGTCTCTCTCTATCTATCTACCAAGGAATGTGAACACCAAGTACAAAACTGCAAAACTGATGTTGTCCAAGTAAAAGTTCATGATGCAGTATGTTATCTGCATGTACTACCAGCAGATGCCAGACATCAAAACCTATCCACAAGTAACTAGGAGAGGTAGAAGGAATACACTCTCCCAAAAACTAATTCTGGCTCTGATTACTCTATAGAGTTGTCCCCCAAATCACTCTTCTATCATGATCATCTCCCCTCTATGGCATAGTTGAGCACTTAAAGAGAAGATTAAGATTTCACTATACGATTCCCTACAGAGAAGCCCTATCCATGCCAACCAGCTGGATATTAACAAGATGCACTAGGTTTTACACTACTGTTTATATATGGAAGTAATTACAGATGATATTAGTGACAGTTCCTGTAACAAAGTATACAAAAAGAGTAACGGAAGCTGTTGCAACTGCAATTTCAGCTGCAGCAAATGCTTTGAAAACACAAAACTTGTTTGTTTTTCTTCATTTCTTATTACAAGTTTTTCACCTGCACTGCAGCTGTCATGGCTTTTCTTTGCAGTTACAGGGACTAGTAAAGATGCAGCTGCTTTCCAAGCTGAATGCTTTCCAGTAGTGTTTTCTAATGTCCCTCTTTACAACAGCACTGTAGTGTACACTTAGGTACTGAACAACTACTTTCATTCCCTGCCCCTTTTCCAGGGCCCTCCTTATCAGCAACAGCAGTCATGCCTCTGGCTGTTGAGATCAAGTAAACTTACCACACATTGGAACTCTATCACTGTTTCACCAAGATATGAGAGAGGTGATGTTCTGTTACTTTGAGCCACACCACCATCAGGAAAATAAACAAATTCATGAAAATGTATCTCTCCTACTTCAGAAATTAGAATTTTTTTTTATTACGGTGCACCTACGAAACATAACATTATAACATGATATACCCCCCCTCCCCCCTTCTTAAAAAGCTATAAGCTATTAAAGCATAATCAGAGATGCAGTAACTTACTCTGATGCTTTTTTCTGGATTCTTTGTCTCTGCTGTAGCTTCGTCCTTCTCTTCCTCCTCCTTGTCCTGCTCCTCACCACCATCTTCTGCCGGTCCCAGTTCCTTTGACTCTGATGCTGTGGACCCTTCTGACTGAGTGGTATACTGACTACTCTCGTGTTGAGATACAGCGTCACTGTGCAGTGTGAAATCCTCTGGCTCGTCCCATCTAGACTCTGTTCAACACAGTTTGACTTTTTTTACTACTTTATGTCTTTTTAGTTCTATCAAGCAGCCCTGTGTTGTTACCAGAAATAGACCCTACTGACTACTAGGGGGTGGGCATTGCACTGTCTCTAATCACCCGTCCTTTCCAAGACAGGCAGCATCTGACTGGGACACCTCTTTGGTCTCGGCTGCCCCAAGGTGGAGGTTCAGGGTGTGGGATACAAACCTGGTTCACCTTTGCGGTCAGGAAGCACGTTTACCAGGAAACCAACCGGCCAGCAAATTTGACTGATGGCAAATGGGAGACAGTTCAGAGCACTGAATCGTGAAATGAGACTTCCCAGGCTGGAATCCTGCCATAGCCATAGCCACTGCTTACTCTGTGACCTCAATCAAGAAACCCGACTTCTCTGTGCTTTTGTTCCCCCAAGGCTGAACTGGAAAGAAGAGTAACTCATTATAGCTGCAACACCCCCGCCCCGGTTCAATAAACAGAAAAACAGAAACACTGAACAGGATCTGGTGGTCAGTGGGTTGGTGACATACAACAGTGAGTCACTGTGCTGCTCATACTGTACCTCAACAATGCACGTTGGGGTCTTGGTGCCTATAAAGAGCTAGTGAAGCCAAAGCAGACAGATAGGGAAAAAAAATATAAACTTTAAGTAGTAGTCATCTGAAGTATTTTTCTTTTTCCTTTTGCTCATTAGAAAGTCTTCTATGTGGTAATATTGTGCTGGATGTGTGGAACAGCTCTCGGCCCGGTAGCTGACATATCTATCTCTATTCCCCCCACTGCATCATCGGCATTGTCATCTCATTGACAGTGACATCACAGGTGACTGACTTGGCAGCTACTGAGTGGCTGCTTCTAAGCAGCAGTGATGTCAAGTCAGTGATGTCACAATGTTGATGTAGTGGGGGGGTGGAGATAGACATGTCGGCTGCTGGGCAAAGTGCTGTTTCACACATCACACCTACCAACATCGGGTAAACAATCATCTAACTAAAGCAGCAGCGTGACGAGAAAAGTTATTCCAAAAAGCTAGTTTTCTGCTATGGTACGAAAAATATTGGCACAACTGTTGATTTTTGGCATGTACTGTATATTTGCATTTGTGTTTGGATTCTTACCCTCCTCAGGTCCTCAATATTATTTTTATGCAAAAATGAGGTGGCCATCTTTTTTTTTCTTGAGAAATAATTAGTTTAAAACTTTCATAAAATTCTTAAAGAGCTGCTGATGCCTACAAGAAAACATTGAAAAACATGATATTTAGGTACAATTCAGCTTGCATTCCATATATAGCCTGTAGATTTCTCCTCCCCATTATTTATTACTAAGTAAATTTGCATGAATACATGATCTTTATCCCTTAGAGTTCATCAGCCTTTTTTGCTTACTCCTTACTTCAAGTCATAACCCTGTGTTGACATAATTTTTTGCCATTGGGAGTATCTGTGATGTCACAAGCAGTGCATTATGACCTCAGGTAGAGACAAAGCAACTAGAATACAGTAACTCTTCAGGAGCAAAGATCCTTTTTTCATGCCGATTACACCAGTAATAAATAACAGGAAGAAGGAATACAGAGCTAATGTGAAATACAAGCCGACCTGCGTCTAAATATTATGTTTTGTTAAAGTTCTCCTGAAGGTGTCAGCTGCACTTTAAATGATAATGGAAACTGAAAATTTTACCACCAATATAATTTATTTATTTATTTGCTTTTGTTAACCAGGTAAGCACTATAGACAACCAAGTGCCTATTTTCAGGTGTGACCCGGGAGAGTTACAGAGTAAACAGGAAACATAATACAGAGTCAAGGTAACATACAGGAGCCACAGGCTCAGACAAGTGGGTGGTACAGCTTATGGTACAACAGGCTTTAAAATGGTCAGGTAAGCAGTCTAGCAACAAGTTATATAACAGCATTGAGAGGTAGAATAACATCAAATAACAACATGAAAGAGAATAACATCCAAATTATTGAACGTACAAGTATGTAATTGTATGACATGAGCGCCTAAAATGAGAGAGAATGAGAAAAGAGGCAGGTACTGATATAACAAGATCGCCTCTCCAACAGGAGGACGGTAAGTGCCTTATGCTGGTTATCAGCAGAGATTTAACAGCGGCCGGTGAAAGTGCTCACAGGACAGCTCCCTCAAAAAAATCGGGGGGAGGGAGAGAATACACTGGGTCTATATGGTACAAAGACAGGCTGAGGCAGTTTTGAGGAAGCTCCACAGGGATGTTTTGAAGCAGGGATGGGAGGGAGCGGCACAAACTAGGGCGGGAAGGGAGTTCCACAGTCTTGGCGCATGGACGGAGAAGGCCTGGTCACCTGTGACAGCGCGGGTCTTGGGTACCAGGCGAACCTGTGCAGCACTGGATCTTAAGTGGTAGGCAGGGGTTGCGTGTTTAAGGGGAAGGGTGAGTGCAGAGGGGGTGGCCATTCTAACCATGTTATCAACGAAGTTGCCAAGGACAAAGGCGCGGTGCTTTTCAGGGGAGCCACTCCAGCCGTGAGTGAGAGCTCTGGCGATCGCAAGGCGAGGGCAGAGAGTGCTGACGGCATATACTGTTATAAGCAGTGTCCCATTTTGCAAGGCTAGAGTTGGAACTGGGGTAAAGGCAACGAGCCCATAGAAGAGCGTGGGAAGGAATATCCCCCTGGCTATGGCGAGCCGAGCGGCTAGGGTGAGGCAATCCTTGGTTCTGTAGGCAAGGCCGAGCTTGCCATTCGTGGCTTTACATACATTCCGAAGATGCGTGGTGAGATCTAGTTGTGGATCAAGGGTAACTCCTAGATACTTGACGGAGTCAATGACTGGCAGGAGGGCGCCATTTGCCCCACAGATATTTGGAGGCACCGGGCAGGAAGAGGTTTTGGCCACAGAGCCAAAGAGCATGGCCTGGGTCTTCTTCAGGTTGACGGTAAGCTTGTGGCCCTCAAGCCAGTTCTGGATAAGATCGAAATCGGAGTTAAGCCGGGAGTTGATGATAGTAATATCCTGAGAACTGGCCAGTACGACGAGGTCATCTGTGTACAGAGTTGGGTGCCCGTGGGTAGTAGCGGAGGGCAGTTCGTTAATGAACAGGGAAAACAGAATGGGTCCAAGGACGGATCCCTGTGGGACCCCGCAGTTAACTGGGGAGAGGGCAGAGAGGGTGCGATTGAAGCAGGTGTATTGCTGCCTACCCGCAAGGTAGTTGGAGAACCAGGCAAGGGCTCAGTGGGAGAATCCGAGAGAATGCAGAGTGGAGTGGAGGAGGGAATGGTCAACCCGATCGAAGGCTTTAGAGAGATCAATGAAGATGGCACCAGTCATTTTGCCTTGGTCAGTCGTGGACCTGATCTCAGAGGTAACCACAGCAAGCGCAGTCGATGTATTGTGCCCTTTTCGGAAGCCATGCTGAGCAGGGGAGAGAACAGAATAACCCTGAAGATAGTGGGAGAGTTGTGAAGCTACTGCCTTTTCAAGGAGCTTACAGGTAGCAAAGAGTATGGCGATGGGGCGATAGTTATTGATATCTTTGGGGTCGCCTTATTAGTAAACAGGGACAACCTTGGCCACCTTTCATACATCGAGGATGATCCCAGAGATAAGCGAAGAGTTAAAGATAGGAGCGACCAGCCATGCAAGGAGGGGGAGCCCCCAAGCTAAGCAGCTTTGGTTCGAGGCTGTCGTGACCAGCCCCCGTGTGGTGTGAGAGACCAGCAAGGAGTTCCTGGGTCTCTCCAACTGAGATCCGTTTGAGGTAGAAGGGCGGATTGGGGGGTGCCCACTCAGTGGTTTAGGGGCAGAGAGTTGGTAGACATCTGGCATTGATTAGGAAGAAAAAAGATGGCGTCAAATTTTAGCCCATTTTCGTTGCACTGCTGCTTTACCCAAAGGAAAAATAAAATAAAAAAGTACTTCAGATATAAAAGGTAATGGTTGACTGCTTTTAAAAACTAATATTAGTTTTAGGTGGTACACTAGCTCTTTAAGTCAACTTGGAATCTGCAAGTGCAGTGCTGCAGCTTCAGAACCTAATACACTACATGATAGGTAGGTTGCTCGATGGGACAACAAACTTCTATTTGTACAGCACCCCAGAGACTAAAAACGTGTCAAGGAACCACATACCAGGTCCACCATTTATGTACTGTTATGTTACTGCCTGCATTGTATATTTGTTGTAACCATGCACCCGGGACCTCCTTGTGAATGAGCTTGCTCAATAGAGCTTTCCTGCAATAAACTTGAACTTGAACATACAGGGGTTGACTTTGGGAGAAAAAAAAAAGTGGCCACCGGGTCAGCACGTGGGTCAAAACTGCTGGTCCACAAGAGATTTTGGTGGCCCAATGATACATTTTCACTTTCCAATAACAACAAAAAAAAAAAACTTTTAAAACAGGAACTGCCATCTCATGTGAGAAGTCAATATCCAGATATTATTCAGTGTCAGAATTGGATTCTGGGTCTGCGAGTTCATATGCTTTGTAAACAAGGTCAATAATACTTGCCTCTGAGGACTTCGCATTTTCATCTACTGTACGATTGAAGGATTATTTATGGTGTTTTGAAGTGGGCTGCTTCATTCTTTCCCCAGAAGCAAGCCATAAGTTGACAAATACAGGTTACTCACCTGTAACAGGAGTTCTAGGAATGGTATATGTTGTTCATCCACACTCATTGGCAGGTATCCTTGCCGCTTTAAATCTTGCCGGA
Organism: Neoceratodus forsteri; assembly: GCA_016271365.2. Lineage (NCBI taxonomy): Eukaryota > Metazoa > Chordata > Ceratodontiformes > Ceratodontidae > Neoceratodus > Neoceratodus forsteri. The sequence continues at coordinate 1,076,898,532 of CM057459.1, forward strand.
AGGTCTTCAAGCTTGCTCCTCCCACCCACCCGGGTGGTATAACTCTCGGCTCCGCCCCATGACGCCAGATCTGGCCCGCTGGAAGCTCAGGTTGTGCGTCGAAGCCGGGGAGGTCGTGTGGGTCGTGTGGATGAACAACATATACCATTCCTAGAACTCCTGTTACAGGTGAGTAACCTGTATTTCTAGGGACATGGATATGTTGTTCATCCACACTCATTGGCAGACTCCTAGCAGTTCTCCGGGAGGAGGGAGGCAAGGCGCACACCCCCAATACTTACTTGGGAAAGAGAGACTGGAGAACCGAGGCCCCAAAACCAGCATCCCGGCGTGACTCAAGGTCGATGTGGTAATGGGTAATGAAGGTGTTTGCTGACTTCCAGGTAGCAGCCTGCAGATTTCCTGGATAGGGACGTCCCTGGAAGCAGCCACCGTTGCAACAGTATGGCGGGTAGAATGAGCTCTTATCCCTCTGGGAGGCTCCATGCCCGCCAACTTATAGCAGAGATCTATGCAGGAGGTTACCCACCTGCTTATCGTCCGCTGGCTGCAGGTCTGCCAGATGCGGCTTCAGCGTGGTGACAAACAGCTGGCGAACCTCTCACAATTTCAGCCGTGCGCTCCTTATAATAGCGGCGCCCTTCTAGGGTCAGAGTATGGAGCCTATATTACCTCCGAGGTGTGATTGGGGTAGAACACCGGCAGAGTCAACACCTGGTTAAGATGAAACTCCGACACCACCTTCGGAAGGAATTTCGGTGGGGGCGCAGGACAACTCTGTCCCTGTGGAAGACCAGGTAAGGAGACTCGATGGGCGCCTGGAGCTCTCCCATCCTTCTGGCTGGCGTGATAGCCACCAAGAAGGCAGTCTTCCACGACAGGTGAGAGAGAGCACACCTGTGCATAGGTTCGAATGGCTTGCCCATGAGCTTTGCCAGTACCAGCAGTAGATCCCACGGAGGTGGGGTTCCCGCTTGGAGGGGAAATGTGATCAAGGCCTTTGAAAGCGCCAGACCACCTTCTCCTGCGCCACTGACTGCTTCCTGCCCGCGCCCGGTAAGCGAGAGATGGCTGCCAGGTGCACCCTTAGGTCGTCGATTCAAGCCCTTGACTAGAAAGGGACCATAAATAGTCCAAGATGCTTGCCAAGGAACAGGAGGAAGGGTCCAAGCCCTTGCCCTGACACCAAATGGAAAACTTTTTCCATTTGAAGGCATAACATTTTCTGGTCGACTCATACGGGACGCCTCAACTACATTGAGGACCTCGTCGGAAAGACCCAAGGCCTGGAACTCTAGCCGCTCAGGAACCAGGCCGTCAGGTGCAGAGATTGAAGGTCGGATGGAACACCTTCCCTGATTGACTGAGAGCAGGTCGGGCGAGCTGGAAGCTGCAGAGGAGTCCTGGAGCTGAGACTGAGGAGATCTGGGTACCAGAACTGGCGAGGCCAGTCTGGGGCTATCAGAATCACCTCGCCTTGTCCCTCCTCGCCTTGAGAAGCACCTTGTGGATCAAGGAAATGGAAAAGGCGTAAAAGGCCGGGGTCCATTGCCTAGAAGGCATCCCCTGCAGCGAGCCCTGCTGAGAGGCGGGCATGGAACAGACTCAACCGCGTTCTCCCTGGGCAAACAGGTCCACCTGAGGTGTGCCCCAAAGGAGAACAGATGCTGTACTACCTCCGGCAGGAGAGACCACTCGTGGGATGCAGCCCCTATCCGGCTCAGGGCATCGGCCAGGGTGTTGGAGGCTCCTGCCACGTGAATGGCTAGGAGATCCGCCTCCAGGCTGCGCCACAGTGACCAATCATGGAGCTTCCTTGCATAGAAGCATGGGGGCGTCCCGCCTGGCGGTTTAGATAGTACATAGTCGTGGTATTGTCCGTCTGGACTCGGACCACTTGACCCCGGAGGAACGGAGCAAGGCGGTGAGAGCTAGGCGGACCGCCTGAGCCCAGCAGGTTGATGTGGCATCGGGACTCGCTGGGGACCAGAGGCCATGAGCCGGTGTTCCCCAGATGGGCACCCCAACCCATCAGAGAGGCATCGGTCGACAGAGAGACCGGCTCGGCTCGGGCGGACGAACGGGATGCCCTCCTGCAAATGATCTGGAGCGGTCCACCACTGGAGGCGTTCCACATCCCTATGTCACCGACACAAGCTGGTCAAGGGATCGCAGCATTGTGACCACTGGCTGGCCAGTCCCACTGAAGGACGCATATTCCAGCGGGCCCAACGGACCACGCTGGTGCAGGCCGCCATGAGACCCAGGAGGCGCAGGAAGTCCCGGCAGGCGCAGTGCCCAACCAGAAATGATCGGGCAAGGAGGAAGAACCTCGGCCCTGTCCGCGGGGCAGCTCTGGCTCGAAGAGTCGAGCTGCGCCCGATGAATAGAATCACCTGCTTGGCTCGAGTTCCGACTTGGCCTCGTTGATAAGGAGGCCCAGTTGAGAGCAGACCTGGAGGCCAGATCTCTGGACCACTCCGCCTCCTTCCTGGAGGAGCTGCTATCAGCCAGTCGTCCAGGTAAGGGTACACCGGACCCCTCGGCGCCGCAGGAATGCTGTCACCACAGCCATGCATTTGGTGAAGACCCTGGGAGCTGGAGACAAGCCGAAGGGCATGGCTTGGAACTGAAGAGGGATCCTTCCGCTCGGAAGCGAAGGAATCTCTGGTGAGACGGACGGATAGGGACGTGAAAAAACGCGTCCTGCAAGTCCAGAGAGCAGAACCACACGCCGCGTTCCAAGGATGGTATTATCTGAGCCAGAGTGACCATCCTGAAGGTTCGAGACCTTAGGAACTTGTTTAGGTCGTGTAGGTCGAGAATGGGGCGCCAGCCCCCCGTCCGTTTCGGAACCAGGAAGTACCTGGACACAAACCCTGGGTCTGAAGGAGGGTCCACCACCTCTCTTACCACCTCCTTCTGGAGGAGGAGGCGATGTCGGCTCGGCAGGCCGCCAGTGAGGCTGGGGATCCCGAAGCCCCGAGGCGGCGGCTCTGAAGGGTGGTGCCTGCTCGAATTCCAGAGGCAGGCCTCTTCCACCACCTCCAAGACCCACCTGTCCGTGGTAACAGCGGACCAGGCGGAACGAGTGCGGAGCCGTCCCCAGGGGGACCGGAGTAAGGTGGCGGGGATGGGGCGACACCCTCAGCCCGTCACTGGGCAGGCTTGGAGGAGGGACCGGCCGAGGGACCTCCTGGGCCCTTTCCTCCCTGCCTCCTGTTAGAGGAAGCCGGCGGCTTGGGTTTGGGATGCCAAGGCCGAGCCTGCTGGCCCTGGCGTTGCTGGGCAGGGCGCGGCGGGCACAAGACGAAAGAGCTTAGGCTGTGGTTTGAGGCCTTTGTCCTTCTGAGCGAAGAGACCGAGTCAAGGTGGCATTGGACTTCTCGATCCTCTGCAGGTGACCTTCCACCCAGGGCCGAAGAGGTCAGTCCCAAAGGGAACATCCGCCAACTTGTGCTGGGTATCCAGTAAAGGTGGATATCCTCAGCCAAGCCCAGACGCACGACAGCCACCGCGGCCGCCACCGATCTGGCACATGAGTCCCCTATATCCAAAGCAGTCTGGAGCTGCTGTTTGGCCACTGCCCTGCCCTGGTCCCGCACCTGCTTAACCGTAGTCTGCAGATCGGCGGGAAGATGAGGATGACCTCATCCAGGAGCCCAACAGGGCATGAGAAAATGTGCCATGAGGGCGGCCGAACTGGCCTGGCGAAGGCGAGAGAGGAGCAGCGTAGACTTTAGCCGACATAGTCAATTTCTTGGACTCCTTGTCAGGAGGTTTGTCCACATCCCTGGCGTTGCGGCCAGCGAACTGTCGTGCTCAACCCCTCAGCAGAGGGTGTTCAAAAAAACCGGACAAGAACGAGTGAGGGACCGCTACTTCCTGGCCATCCTGGCCGGCGCAGGGCAGGAAGCAGGGCGCTGCCAAAGCTCCAGTGCGGACCCACTATGGCCTCGGCCACGGAAAGCCTCCGTCGGAGAATCCCTCGGTCCAGAATCTCCGTGAGGGATACCTGGCCCGTTTGGAAGCGGGTTCGAGCTCCATCGGTGAACTCCGAGATGAGCGAAGCAGTCCTAGGAAGACGACGGCTATCGTCCATTGACTGACCTCCTGAAGACTCCAAGTCCAGTCGCTTGGAGAAAAGGAGGAATCATCTTGGACTCGAAGAATCCTCGAAGAGCTGCCTCTGGCCTGAGCCACCCTTCACCTGCCGAGGTCGGTCGGGAGTGAGGGTAACTGACAAGCCGATGGGTAGACCCTTAGCCGACCGAGAATCCTTGGTCGGAGCCCCAAGTGGTGGCTGTGAGGTGGAGGTTCCACAGAATCGGTGGAGCAGCTGGTTTGGCGAACAACGGCCTGGGTATAGGCTCCTCGGATAAGTCGGGGGTTGTGTCGGCCGTTCGGTGACAGCCACTTAATGGCGGGGAAGGCGGCGAGGTTGCTTGACCAGGAGGAGGAGCTGTTGCAACATAAGGTCTCGTACCGTCGGCGTAATTCTGCCGAAGCCTCCCTCATCCGAGGAGGAGGGGCGAGGGCGGCAGCGCCGCTTACCATGATGCGAGACCGAGACCGCCTATGGCGGTGGGAACGGCTGGACGCGAAGAGGTCGACCGAGACCGAGAGTCCCGGAATTCCGGGGTCGGTCAGGAGGTGTCGGCGGAACCGGCACTCCCTTCGGCTCGGATGGTTCATCCGAGGGCTCCGGAACCGGAGGCATAGGCGAGCCCACGGGATCCTCAACTCCTCCCGGGGGAACCGGGGAGAGGGGAATCTCGACTGCTAAAGGCGACAGCCCATCCAATGGGTCGAGAAAAATCTCGACTTCATCGGTGGGAGTCTCGGTCAACTGACCTGACGGGGACACCGTGAGGCCAGTGGCCGAAGCCGAGCGGTCGACCGAAGCCGACGGTCGACGGCCCGGGGAGAGGGACCTTTCCCGCTCCCAAGAGCGTCGACGGAGGGACTTACCTGTCCCTCTTTTTGGACCGAGAATAAGGTCCAGCAGACGCAGGCCCTTCTCCTTTAGTGGAGAGGGACAGACAAAGCTCCTTAAAAGAAGCCGTGTAGGAAGAACCCAGAGAGACCGGGATAAATGCCGCGGCCGAGGAAGATACGGCCCGCGCCGCCTCCTCTTCGAGGGCGACCATCCGCTCGAGCTGATCCGCCGAGCCCGCCGCCGCGGACACCGCCAACCGGGCCTCCTTGGACTTCACCGGAGGGAAACGCTTCTCGGGACGGCCCAGTTGCAATCGGGCAGCACGGTCTTCGAGGACGTAGGCCGAGAAAGATGAGCACAGGTCGCAAGCCTGCGGGTCGTGCTCAAGGCCTAAGCAGTAGACACCGTGGAGTGTGGATCCGTCCGAGACATCTTCTGCCCGCATGGGCATCTCCGAATCCGGAGTCGTTTGTCCATCGCGAGTCGCGAGGATGAAGACTGAAGTCTTTTGCAAAATTTATTTATAAACCGCAAACGGAGAATAGGAACCAGTCACAAACGCAGAGCGTTAAGGAGGGAACCTGAGCTTCCAAGCGGTAAGGAAGATCTGGCGTCATGGGGCGGAGCCGAGAGTTATACCACCCGGGTGGGTGGGAGGAGCAAGCTTGAAGACCTTCCGGCAAGATTTAAAGCGGCAAGGATACCTGCCAATGAGTGTGGATGAACAACATATCCATGTCCCTAGAACAGGTATTACATTAAACTCCTCAATGGCTGGTGAGTGCAGTTTTATTTTTAGCAAATCATTGAGGGTATCACGTTTTAGTTTGCTTCGCCAGTTTGATTTAACAGATTTCATGTGCGAGAATCTATGCTCACATTCAACAGATGTGCTGGGCAAACTAAGAGGGAATCAATCCCAGACAGAACATTCCCATGCTCTGCTGCAAATCCCCTTTTTTATGTCCTCCCAGGATGTAACATAAGTGAAGTGAGCACAGGGAATTTTTTTTAAGAAACCCACTCCAATTCGACTTTTTCAGTTTTTACACAATTTTTTTTTTTTTTTTTAGTAATTCGCTGTATTCACATAAAAGAGTTTCTATTTCCTGATCACCAAAATTGATGACGTTTGTCAAGTCTGACCAATCTTGGGGATTCAGCAGCGTTATACCTACAGCTTTTTATTACAAAAGGAGAACCACACTGACAAACTTGGTATTAATTACCCTTCGAGAAGCATATTGTAAATTAATGATTAATTCTTCAGCAACTGAAGTATTAGCTGATTCAGTGCAGCGAACAGAAAAGAATGAGGAATTCTTGACATCATTTAAGAGTTTCTGCCTTTTGAACTCTGCAACAGACGAATAAAGTTTTCTACTGTACTCGTTTATCAGTGTATGCATTTCCGGTTTCCGCACCCTTCATTTACTTAAGCTTGCACAGCCAGGTAAAATCATTAAATGGCTGAGAGTTTTTAGCTACTGCATGATGGTTTCTCACCAGTAATACAAGGCCAGTAATTTGTGCATTGTTCAACTGTTGCAGAGCGCTGCCAGGCTCACAGGAAGGGTCAGATGTAGCGCTTTACATCTACTAGCAACCTTTTCATGGCTTTTGCTCATATGGTGAGAATTTAATGAATGTATTTTAAAAATGAAGCCGCCATTAACAAATGGCAAATCTTTGTCTGCAAACTTTGAACTTCTGCACACTGAGCAGAACATCAGGTTTTTCTCAGGATCGTACTGCACCAGGTAAAGCTGGTTTTTCAAGCAGACTTAAAGGACCTACATCTAGTGCTTTTTTCATATATTCTGCCACTCTCTAATTTTTCTTCTGTGGTTTACTCTTGTTTTGCTGGAGAGGGTTCCACATTTGCTGGAAAATGCCACATTTTTTGACAGGCTGCTGCAGTACAGTAAATAAATCACTTTTGTGTTAGTGAAATTTATTTAGCAATAGTAGTGAGCCCAAATTCTGACAAAACTGACAGGCTAGTGGCAGCACTAAAATGGCAGTGAGTACAGTGGAAGTAGGTGACTAGTAGACAAAGGTAAATAATGCATTACAAATTAGTGACTTTCTTAGCCCGAAATGTAATGGACGGCAATAACACTAAAACTGACGGGTACAGTGGATGCAGGTAACTAGTAGATAAGGGAATTAATGCATCCAGCAATTAGTGACTTAGCCCAAAATGTGAAGGACTGACAGCAATAAAATTGGCAGAGTCAGAGTTCAGTGGATGCAGGTGACTAGACACTAACATTTATTACTGCATTCAGTGATCTGAGGCCCAGAGTGCCAACATTATATATTACTACATTCCTGGAGTCACTCGTTGCGGGATGAGTGGTTTCACGCAAGTTCTGCTCAAGAGAAAACAGAGAAGCGAAGCTGAGCTGTTCTGGTTCGAGTAGAACGCAAGGGAAACCATTCTGACCAGCAACGAGTTGAGACAGGGGGACATATTAATATATTATAGACCAAGGAAGCGCTCGTTTTTTTTTTTGTTTTTTTTTAAACTGTCCTAAAATATGCCAGTTTTTAGGGCTATCTGCGCATGAGAAACTCTTCACAGAATAACAGTGTCTCACGTGCAGGGGAAAGGAGCGCTTCGATTGGTTGGGAGCGCTCCCTCAATCTATAATAGGATGCACATGACGCAGGACAGAGTTGGTACAAATTGACAATTTTTTTTTGTTTTTAAGGCTGAAACAGAACAGGATAGATCATGGCACTTTTAATTTTCTGAATTGTACACTCTGATGCAGACTTGGACACACTATTGTCAATTCAACCAGGGTGTGCCCAAGGACAGACAAATTACTGACTGACAAGGTCAGAGATGGCATAAAATAATTATTTTTAATTTTTTAGGTAAAACACAAGAGAGACAGGTTTAATTAGAAGCATTAAGTCCTTTATGGACACTCTGGGTTCCAAGGACACACACAATTAGACACTAGTACACCAAACAACATACATTTTAACTTGGCAATCTACTAAATTGGTTGCTGAGCCCAAATTCTGATGGACCAGAAGGCTGACTGTAGCAGAAAAATAGGTCACTCACCTGTGACCGTAGTTCTAGGAGTGGTATACAGTTCATATTCACACTTTGGCAGTTCTTCCTTTAAAGGTGATTCACCAGAACATCTTTAAGCAAACCTCCTCTCACCACCCTTGTGGTGTATCTCTCGACTCCGTCCCATGACATCAGATCTTACATGCTGGAAGCAGGGATCCATGTGCCACTTGACAGGGGAGGTCAGGTGGGTGGTGTGGATGCGAACCATATACCACTCCTAGAACTACGATTACAGGTGAGTAAAAACAGGTTACTCACCTGTAACAGTAGTTCTAGGAGTGGCATATGATGGTCATCCACATTTATAGACAGTGTCCTTTAAGATGTGCCGGAAAGTCTTCAAGCTGGCTCCTTCCACCCACCCAGGTGGTAACTTCTTCGGCTCTGCCCCATAATACCAGAGCTTACCTGCTGGAAGCAGATTTGCGCGCCCAAGCCAGGGGAGGTCGGGTGTGTTCGTGTAGATTAACATCATATACCTCTCCTAGAACTACTGTTACAGGTGAGTAACCTGTGTTTCTAGGGACACGGATATGATGTGCTATCCACACTTTCTGGCAGACTCCTAGCAGTTCTCTGGGAGAAGGGAGGCAAGGCGCACACCCCCTACTTAGGAAATAAGGACTGGAGAACTGAGGCCCCAAAAGCAGCATCCCGGCATGACTCTAGGTCAATGTGGTAATGGGAAATGAAGGTATGTGAGGACCTACAGGTAGCAGCCCTGCAGATTTCCTGATGTGGACATCCCTGGAAGCAGCCACCGAAGCAGTGGTATGACAGGTGGAATGAGCCCTTAGCCCTTCAGTAGGCTTCCTACCAGCCAACTTACAGCGGAGGTCAATGCAGGATGTGATCCACCTGCCAATCGGTCGCTTGGCTGCAAGTCTGCCAGGTGCGGCTTCAGCATAGGTAACAAACAGCTGGCTCACCTCTCCTCGAACTCCAGCCATGTGCTCTTTATAATAAGCGAGCATTCGCCTCAGGTCCAGAGTATGGAGCCTGTGCTCGGCCTCTGAGGTATGACTGGTGAAGTACACCAGGAGATTAATCACCTTGTTAAGGTAAAACTCGGACACAAGTTCTTAGGGAGGAACTTTGGGTTGGGGCGCAGGTCAACCTTGTCCTTGTGGAAGACCAAGTAAGACGACTCCATCGAAAGCGCCTGGAGCTTACTGTTCCTTCTGGCTGATGTGATAGCCACCAAGAAGGCAGTCTTCCATGACAAGTGAGACATCTCACACCTGTGCATCCTTTCGAATGGCTTGCCCGTGAGCTTTGCCAAAACCAGCAACAAGTCTCAAGGTGGTGGTGGTTCACGCACCAGAGAGGAAATGTGATTAAGGCCCTTGAAGAAGTGCAAGACCCCCGTCTCCTGCGCCCGACTGCTGACCGGTTGGCACCTGGTAAGCAGAGATAGCTGCCAGGTGCACCTTAAGGGTCATCGACTGAAGGCCCAACTGAGAAAGGGACAAAAGATAATCCAGAATGCTAGCCACTGGACAGGACAAGGGGGTCCAACCCTTTGCCCTGACACCAAATGGAGACACTCTTTCATTTGAAGGCGTAGCACTTCCTAGTTGACTCCTTCCAAGATGCCTCCACAACAGTGAAGACAGCTTCGGAGAGACCTAAAGCCTGGAACTCTAGCCGCTCAGGAACAAGGCTGTCTGGTGCAGGGATTGAAGGTCCGGGTGGAGTACCTTCTCCTGATTGATGAAAAGCAGGTCCGGGCATGGGGAAGACACCTCAGGAGCCTGCTGCTGAGGCTGAGGAGATCGGGGTACCAGAACTGGCATGGCCAGTTCAGAGCCAGCAGGTTCACCTGTGCCTTGTCCCTCCTGGCCTTGAGAAGCAACCTGTGGATTAAGGTAAGTGGAGGGAAGGCACAGAAGAGGCATGGGATCCAGGGCCTCGAGAAGGCATCCCCCAGCTGCGTTCCCTGCTGAGGGGGTGGGCATAAAACAGCCTCAGCTTTGAGATCCCCCTGGAGGCGAACAGGTCCACCTGAGGGGTGCCCCACTGGGAGAATAGACTGTGGACTACCTCTGGGTGAAGAGACCGCTCGTAAGACGCCTCGTCCAATCAGCTGAGGGCGTCCGCCAGCTGACTGGAGGCTCCTGCCACATGGATGGCCAGAAGATCCGCCTCCAGGCTGCGCACGAGGGTCCAGACATGGACAGCTTCCTTGCACAAAGGCAGGGAGTGCGTTCCCGCCCTGTTTGTTGAGGTAGTACATGGTCATGATGTTGTCTGTCTGGACTTGGACCACCTGACCCTGAATGTGCAAAGCCAATACAATCAGCACTAGCCGAACTGCTCGGAGCTCCGGCAGATTGATGGGGCACTGGGACTCCTTGGGGGTCCAGAGCTCATGGATTCTGTGTCCCTCCAGGTGGGTGTCCCAGCCCATGAGAGAGGCATCTGTCATCAGGATGACAGTCCGCTCTGGGTGGAAAAATGGGATCCCTTCCTGCAGATGTGCTGGGAATAACCACCACTAAATGGCGTCCCACATCCACTGGGTCACAGTGACCAGCTGGTCGAAGTGACCCTTGCACTGAGACCACTGGCTGCCAAGCTCCCACTGCAGGGAGTGCATTCTCTAGCGGGCCCATCGGACCACACTGGTGCAGGCCACCATGTAGGCCAGCAATCGCAGGAAGTCCTGGGCACAGCGCAACTGCCCAACCTGAAATAATCGGGCACAGGAGGAGAGAGACTCTGCCCTGTCTGCCGGGAGCTGGGCTTTGGTTCAGCAAGAGTCAAGCTCTGCTCCAATGAAGTTGATCACCTGCGAAGACACGAGTTCCTACTTGGCCTCGTTTACCAGGAGGCCAAGGGAGACACAGGTCTGGAGGGCCAGATCCCTGGACCGCTCCACTTCCTGCCTGAAGGGAACTGCGATCAGCCAATCCTCCAGGTAGGGGTAAACCTGGACCCCTTGGCACCTCAGTTAAGCTGCCACTACTGCAATGCACTTGGTTAAGACCCTGGGGCAGAGGACAGGCTGAATGGCATGGCCTGGAACTTGTAGATGGTTCCTTCCGCCCAGAAGTGGAGGAATCTTTGATGAGACGGATGGATCGGGATGTGGAAGAACGAGTCCTGAAGATCCAGTGAGCAAAACCACATGTTTTGCTCTAGAGATGGAATGATCTGAGACAGAGTTACCATCCTGAAGGTGCGCGACCGAAGGAACTAGTTCAGGTCATGCAGGTCTAGAATGGGGCCTCAGCCCCCCCGTCCACTTTGGCACCAGGAAGTACCTGGAGACAAACCCTGGGTGTACCGGAGGATCCGTGACAGCAACCACAACCTCCCTGAGGAGGAGCTGGGCTACGTCATCTCAGAGAGCTGACAGCATGTTTGCGGAAACCAAGTCCTCCCGTGGGGTGCGGGTGCTGAAAGGAGGGTACTGTTCGAATTCAAGAGGCAGACCCTGACCCACTATTTGTAGAATCCACCTGTCCGTGGTGACAGCGGACCAGGTGTAAAGGAAGTGGTGGAGCCGGCCCCTCCATGGAAAGATCCAGGGGAGGTGTGGTGGGCATGAGGGAAGCACACCTCATCCTGTCACTGAGCAGGCTTGGAGGAAGGCCCAGCCGAGGCACCACTGGAGCCTCGCCTCTCCCTCCAGGCTTACTACAGATGACTCGAGGCCACCGACTTGGGCTGAGGTCGCCTGGCCAGCCAGGGGCTGGGCGGGTTTGGCTGCTGGAGTGGAGGTGGACCGAAAGGGCTTCCTCTTCTGCTACTGCATGGAGCCCTTGGGATCCCTCTGGGTAGATGTCACAGAGTCCAAGGTGGCACTGGACTTCTGTATATGGGTATGGTGACCCTTGACACAGGCCAGTGTCCAGGAAAGGTACATCTGCCAACTTTTGCTGAGTGTCCACTGTGAATGTCGAGATCCTCAACCTGCGGAGCATGGCCACCGAGGTCACCACGGAGCGAGCACAGGAATCCCCAATGTCCATGGCTGTCTGGAGCTGTTTGGCTACAACCCGGCCCTGGTCCCAGATCTGTTTGACTGTGGTCTGAAGGTCTGCAGGCAGATGAGGAAGCACCTCATCTCGAGTGCCCAGCAGAGCATGGGAGAAGTGAGCCATGAGGAGGGCCAAGCTCACCTGGCAGAGACCAAACGAGAAGGTAGCGTAGACTTTCTTAGCCGCATGATCCAACTTCTTGGACTCCTTGTCAGACGACTTGTCAATATCCCCAATGTTGCCAGAGCGCCTAAACACAGAGTCTGCCACCAATCCCTTTTCCAAAGGGTGCTCTGTGAATCCCAAGAGGGAATCTGTGGGCACTGTGCATTTGTGGGCCATCTGGGCAGAAGGCACAGGGCAGGAAGTGGGATGTTGCCAGAGCTCCAGGGCAGGGCCAAGAATGGCTTCTGCCACCGGGAAAGCCTCCGGAGAGTCTCCCTGGTCCAGGATCTCTGTCAATGTGTAATGGGCCCACTTCTGGACGGGCTCCATTTTCATACCCATCGACTCTGAGATCAAGCGGAGAAGCCCCATAAAGAAAGATGGGCCTTCATCCATTGAGAGGTCCCCCATGGACTCTAAGTCAACCAGATGGGACTGCAGGGAGGACTCCAAGGAGTCGTAAAATAGTGGTCGACCGCCCGAGTCCCCACTGACCCTCCATTGACAGTCAGGGGTGACAGTGATAGACAGCAGATGGGGAAGCCCCTTAGCTGGTTGAGACTCCTTAGTCAGAGCACTGACCATCGACTGTTTGGGCGGCGGTTCCACCACGATCAGCCAGGACCGTTTTGGTCAGCTCCAAGCCAAGTGATGGCCGGCGTCGAAACTAGGGACAGTTTAGCGCCGGTAAGCACCAGCTGTTGCCGCATCAAGTCCTCATAGCATCGATGCAATTTACACCAAAGCCTCTCCTCACCCGAGGAGGACGAAGAGTAGTGGAAGTGCCGCTTCCCGTGGTGCCGAGAGCAGAAACACCAAGAACGGCGGGACCGGCTCAATTCATGGGATGAAGACCAAGACCTCGACCTCGACAGCTGGGGGTGCCTGCAGCGGGGACTCGGAGGGAGGCTGCAGATGCCTAGTCTCCTCCGGGTCAGGGTCTGAGACCAGAGGCAATGGGTCAGCAGACTGATCCGTTCCTCCAATGGTCTGAGTCAGGACTGGAGTCCTGGACAAAGAAGTATCGGCCTCTTCAGTCGACAACTGGTCGGTCGGCTCAAGAAAAATCTTGGCCAGAACCTCGGCCAGCGTCTTGGCGGGCAGGCCCAATGGGGTTACCGATGAGCCAGCTGCCAAGGCCGAGGATTTGGCTGAAGTCAAATCTGGAAAAGCGTGGCAGTCAGAGGCCCTCGACCAAGAGCGCTCCCGATCCTATGAACAATGAAGAGTCTTTCTCTTTCTTGGACTCTTTCTTTGATTTGTGCTCTAATGGTCCCTGACCACGGGTGGGCAGAGACTGGCACAAGTCTCTAAAGAACCTCGTGAACATCTATCCCATCTGAAGCGGCACGAAGGCAGAAGCAGAAGAGGAGTGAGCTGTGGCCTGGGCTGCTTCCTCTTTGAAGGCTACGAGCTGTTCAGCGGACCCTGCAGCCACGGAGACCACCCAATGGGCGTCCTTAGATTTAACCAGTGGGTTCTAAAGCGCCGAGCGGCCCAGTTTAAGGCGGGCGAGACAGTCCTCCAGAACGGTCTGATGGAAAGAATGACAGAAGTCGCAAGCCTGGGGATCGTGATTGTGCCCCAGGCAGTAGACACACGTGGCGTGCAGGTCAGTCCTGGACATCTCCTGCCTGTAAGGGCACCAGCAGAACCCCAGGAATGGACTTACAGTCCATGACGGTTGCGATCGAAGATCAGGCTGAAGATGAAACTCATGAGAGTTTAAAGTTTTAGGAAGTAAATCCGAAGATTTAAGCACGAGGGCCTACTCAGCGCGGAAGTGGTAAGGAGGGAACCTGCTTCTTCCAGCAGAAAGGAAGATCTGGCATCGTGAGGCAGAGCCAAGGGAGTTACCACCCAGGCGGGTGGGAGGAGCCAGCTTGAAGACTTTCCAGTACATCTTAAAGGGAAAGGACACTGCCTATAAATGTTGATAGAACATCATATTCACGTCCCTTGAACTTATTTTTCTAGGGGTGTAGATACGGTTCATGCATCCACACATTGGCAGACTTCCAGAAGTTCTCTGGGGGAAGGGGCAAGGATTGCACCCCTACATGGCAAACAGAGTTTGGAGAACTGAGGCCCCAAAAGCAGCATTCGGGCGAGACTTAAGGTTGATGCCGTAATGGGAGATGAAAGTGTTTGCTGACTTCCAGGTGGCTGCCCTGCAGATCTCCTGAGTAGGAATGTCCCTGAAAGCAGCCACTGAGGCAGCAGTATGTCTCGTAGAATGATCCCTGAGCCCTACAGGAGGCTCCCCACCAGCTAACCTATAACAGAGGTTGATGAGAAGTGAGACGAACCAACTGTCCAACGCACATACCCTGCCGAGTATGCCAGACGCAGTGAGCCAAGAACAGAGAGGGTGAAAGTCTCTCTCTTTGGTGGAAAAGGGATAAACCAACTTGAGGGTAAGGTGGTTCTCTGACTATCTGACTACATGACAGAAGTTTCACCAAAATGGAGAGGCATGAGGCACAACTCATGAAAAGGACCAGTTCATTAAGCAACTTAACCACAAACTTCAGAACATAAAAAAGGGGTGAGAGACAGAATACTTTTGTTTATAAATACTCAATACTGCCAAGATACTTAAAATCACTGCTAATACTATAATTACTAAGATCACTAGTACTCAGATTACACTGAGCTCTATTGTAAACTTTTTTTCATATTAAATATACTTTATTAAGAAATCATATATATGTACACACATATAGACATACGTCTTGGATTTTATTTGAGAAACAGTATATACTCCCATCCCAATCCCACCCCATAGAAATTCCATCAAAACAGTAATAATAATTTGTACCAGAAGCGAATAAGGATATAAAACAAGATTATCTCTTCCCCATATTCAAATCACAAAGATAAGGTGACAAGCCAGGATTCCAGAGTATCCCATCTACTGATATAAGCAGCAAGACTGTTCCTTAAAGAAGCCAGCATCCTTTCAAATCTTAAAATTTGAAAAAGTTCTTTGTACCATTCAAGAATCGTAGGTATATGTTGGTTCATCCAATGTCTTAAAACAATCTTTTTAATAACCATAGTTATTAGCATAAAATAGAAACACTTATTCCCTTTAAGATTAGTATCAGTTGGACCCAAAATACAGTTTTGTTTGCAGAAGACTTCTTTGATACCCAACTCAAGGGGAATTAAGTCCCTTATGCTCTTCCACAGAGGTCGTATTTTAGGAAAATCCCATAGGATGTGCTCCAGGGTACCTTCATCTTGTTGACATCTAGTACATATAGGAGAATTAATTTTATGAGGAGTTTTATAAATCCCATGTAAAATCTTATATTGGGTGAAATTATATCCATCAAATTTGATATATCTGTAAATATTGTTCCAAATCATCTGCCACTGTTGTATAGACAATGACAGATTTAAGACCTTGGGCCCATAATGAGGTGAAGAGCCAAACTTATAGGCCCAAACTAATTGTATTTCCTTATAAAGTTTAGCAAGGGCATGGTGCTCAACTGCTAGGTTACTAAAAGTAGATAAGAAAGAGGAGTGATTAGTAATTCTTAGGATTACCTAAACCAGAAAAGAGCAGAAGTCGTATATTGTGGTATTCTATCCGATCTCTATTACTTAACTTGTACTCCCGGTTCAAATCTGAGAAAGGAATCCAGCTGTTTCCCCGAAGAAACTGTGATGGTGTTTCGATACTAGAGGACAGTCATCTAACGTTTGTAAGGATTTTCTTATGTAATTAAACATTTGGGTTTAACCCCAGAGGTTGTTCCCAAGCATTGCAGAAAGGAGTTTTTAAAGTTCTCTGAAACTGTTTGAATAGCGTTAATAAAATACCAATCGGTGAATTCTTTAAACATGATGGGAGCATAGAAATTTTAAGAAAAAAAAAAAGAGGGCTTTGGGCTGTATGCCAAACTTAAAACATAAGTCTCTCTCTCTAATGTCAAACAGAGTGGAGTATAGATAGGCTGATGTGTTGAATTTTGGGAAGCCCATCGGAAATACTTAGCACCTTCAGCTGCGTGGTAACAGCTGTAAAAGTTGGATACCGCAAGGCCATCAAAATGCTTGGGTGCAGAAAGTCTAAAATATCCCAGTCTGGGTCTAGTACCATGCCAAAGGAATGCTGAAATTAATTTATTAAGTTCCATGAACCATTTATGTGATAGACATATTGTTAACGTTGTTATGGGATACAAATTCCTTAGTAATGTAGACATCTTTATTAGACCCAGTCTGCCCCATAATGAAAAAAGTCATTTATTCCACTATTTAAATCTAGTTTAATCTTCCCTAGCAGAGAAGTGAAGTTTCTCTGAAGTACAACTGAACCAGAGGTTGAAATATGCACGCCAAGATATACCAATTCGTTGGTAAACTTGGCCATGTTTAGTGAAGACACATCCTGCTCGCATGTGTACTTATTCAATGGCAGAATCTGCGTTTTGTCAATATTCAGTTTATAGTTCAAAATCGAGCTACATCTTTTAATTTCTTTTAGCATTTAAACTAAAGAATTTATAGGATCTCGTAGATGCAGCAAAAGATCATCAGCATATGCTGAAATTTTAAATTGGTGGGAACCTGTTAATACCAACAATGTGGGGATTAGATTTAATGTGACAGATAAAAGGTTCAATATATAAATTAAATAAAAAAGGAGGAAGGGGACATCCCTGACGTGCTCCATTTTTTAATATGAAAGAGGAGGAAAAAACCTTATTACACCTAATTTTTGCTGAGGGGTGATAATATGCCAATTTAATCCCTCTAATAAAATCAACAAGAAAACCAAATCTCCTTAGTGTACAAAAAAAAAAGATACTGCCATGAAACCCTATCGAAAAGCCTGCACCTATACGTAAGAATCACTGGACATGTTGCCTCTGATGCAGAAAATTAAATGTTGAAGTTTCCTAAGATGATCCGAGGAATGTCTATTAGACATAAATCCCACCTGCACTAGACAAATTAACTTGGACCATACCTTCCGAGACCAAGAGGCCAATACTCGAGTCAAAATTTTAAAATCTATATTTAGAAGAGAGACTGATCTATAATTGTTCAAACTAGTAAGGTCTTTCCTAACTTGGGAATAAGAGAAATAATTGCTTCTTGCATAGAAGAATCTAAGTCACCAGATGTACATGCCTCCTCAAAAAATGGGAGTAGGTGGTGCAACAGGACATCGGAAAAGGTTTTGTAAAATAGTACTGAAAAGCCAACGGGGCCCAGGGCTTTGTCAGTGGCCATGGCCTTCAAGGCTAAGCCCAGTTTGGACACTGATAAGGGAGAAAGTAAAAGACCACAATCATTAAGATTTAGACTGGGTAAGTCTATGAAGTTTAAGTATTCTTGTATTTCATGAATATGAGAGCCTGAATCTCCAATACCATATAGGTCAGAAAAAAAATTTCCCAAATTCTTCTGCTATTTGTCTAGAATGAGTTACTGATTTTTGACTAACTGGGTCATAAATACATTTTACAATTTTAGCATTTTCTAACTGTTTGATACGCATGGCAAGAAGTTTGCCCAGGGGTTCGCCTGAGGAAACGTAATTAAATTAAACTTTATAACTTCAAGATTTGTACAATTTTCACCCCAGAGTTCAAGGCGCTATAAATGGGTGCTGCAGAGGAATGCAAATCAAGAAACCCCTGTGCAAGTACTTTCCACTGGCCGGCTTGTAGCAGAAATGAACAAAGAACCTGACCACTGGGCGGGCGTCGACAAGCCCAGTGATATGAGCAAATAAGATACACTTGTATTCCACAAAGGACCACCAGGTCATTACAACAGACTCTGGGAAACAAGAGAACACTTGTACTCCAAGGATTTATGCATACTGAAGAACTTTCAGGCTGTCATCACTGACCCTGGGAAAAGATTTGAAGAATCGCAGAACTAAAGATCTGGAACGCTTTCGGGCCAGGCCATCACTACTGACCCCAGGAGATTGAGGAAATGATGACTGAAAAACTGGAATGCTTCTGGACGTCACCACTGACCGTGGGAAGGGACTGAAGAACTGAAATGTCTCCAGGCTCTCATCATTGACCATGGGAAAAAGATTTGAAGGACTTAAGAACTGAATTCTGGAACTCTTCTGCTGTAGAACCTCTGCAGAGCTGAAAACCTGAAGCAAAAACCCCAACCATCCCACATAGAATGCTGATTAACAAAATGAGTAGTCTGGGTATGGGCGACGAGGTGGTGAACTTGGTTAGGAACTGGTTAACAGATAGGAGACAGAGGGTGGTGGTAAACGGGGTACAATCTGGGGAGAGGGGGTGACCAGTGGGGTACCATAGGGATCAGTACTAGGACCAGTACTGTTAAACGTCTTAATTAGTGACACTGCAGAGGGGCGGAAAGGAAAGGTCTGCCTGTTTGCAGATGACACCAAGATCTGCAACAGGGTGGATACTCCAGAAGGGTTGCAGAAAATGAAGAGGAACCTGGAGAAGCTTGAAAGATGGTCAGAGATGTGGCAACTGAGGTTCAATGCAAAGAAGTGCAAAATAATGCACCTGGGTAGAGGGAACCCTGGGGAGTGCTACAGGTTGTGGCGGAGAGGGAGCAGGATGTCACCAAAGAGGAAAGAGACCTAGGGGTTATCATCTCTGATGACCTTAAGGTATCAAAGCAGTGCACAAAGGTGGCAGGGAGGGCCAGTGGCATGCTGGGGTACATAAGCAGGGGTATCACTAGCAGGAGGCGGGAGGTGGTAATGCCATTGTATAAAACATTGGTGAGGCCTCACTTAAGAGTACTGCTTGCAGTTCTGGAGGCCACACATACGTAAGGACACAGATAAGATGGAGACTATCCAGAGAAGGGCAACAAAGATAGTGCAGGGCGTGCACCACAAAACATATGAGGCGAGACTAAGGGACCTCAATATGTTCTCCCTGGAGGAGAGGAGACAGCGGGGGGACATAATTGAAACTTTCAAGTACCTCAAAGGCATAAACAAGGTGCAGGTGGGGGACCTTTTCCAATGTAGAAAAAGTACTAGAACAAGGGGGCACAATATGAAATTGGAAAGGGGTAGATTAAGAGGTAATGTGAGGAAGTTTTTCTACACAGAAAGGGCAGTCAACGATTGGAATAGTTTGCCACAGGAGGCAGTGGAGGTATGAACAGTGAAGGGGTTTAAGCATGCCTGGGACAGGCACAAGGGAAGTTTGAGAGGGGAAGGAGTGATGAAAAGCCATTAATCACATAGGGTCAGTGGCCACATACAATGTGTAGGGCCTACGGGCAGACTGGATGGGCCTAGTGGTCCTTATCTGCCAATAATTTCTATGTTGCTATGTTTCTAACCCAATGGGTGTCAGATCCCAATCAGTAAACCAGTGCAGTTCCCTGCACTACCTAGCCCACTGTTAGGGAGAGGTTGGTCTGAAGATTCTGACAAAAGCAAGCAACAAGTAGTTCATTACCTGACTATGCTATTCCTATTCTGACCAGCCCTAAACTGTCAGGATGCTGATGGTTATAACAGTCACTGGATCACGCAGAATTTGTGAACATGCAGTCAGGCAGAAGTCCAATTTAACCTTTACATGGACTGACGTTCACTTGGTGGTTGCTGGTATTGGTAGCCTTTAGTTGAGCAACCATCAAAAGGAAAGTTAACAGGCAGGGTAGTCCAACAGCATGCAGGGCAGTTCTAGGGAAATCCAAACAGTCTTTGGAGTAAACACGTAAACTCAAGGCAAGTGGGGCAAATCTGGTGCATGCGGGTCAACTACACAGTCTCGGAGCATGCATTAACTTTGGGCATTGTCCCTTTAAATACAGTCACGGACCAAATACAGTATTTGCCCTTCACACAGTTTGCTTTCAGTTCAGCACCATCACCTTGAAATGTTCATCACGGTCACTTTCTATATACCAGCTGCACTATGACAGATACTAAATAAGGGGAAACCTGACTAAATGCTGGATATACCTAGCTATGTGGGGACCATGGGCTACATCCTGCCTCCCACAGGCATTTGCTTGGGTTTGCACAGCATTTTTACTCTGCTGACAGAGGGTCATCAGACTACCCTATGTGCTAGAGGTCCCATGCTAACTGTTCCTCCCTTGCTAGGGGGCTCTGAGTCAGTTACACAGGTTACTAGCCATTGGCTAGGGCCGAGGCAACTATGCTACAGGGGTGGCTAACTGGATGGTCCACTCCTTGCCCCTTGCTCCTGGCTGAAGCTGATACACCAGTGCACTTAAAGCAAAGTACTGACATTTTAAACACTAGCACTAGTGAACAGTTTAATTGCTTCAGTGGCAAGCATTTAAACTAGCTGAGGAGGGAGGACGGAGGCAGGGAAACCCAAACTGTCCTCCCTCACAAGCTCATGAGACAGGTAACGAAAATAATAAGGGAGAGAGAACCCGAAAAGGAACAAATATGCCAGGGGGTGAATGGCAAGAATAAAACTAAAAAATATAGTAGACGCATAGGGATGGGAGGGCAAAAGGATAAAGAATGGCTACCTAACCTGGACAGCAATGTGTGTAAATGCCCGAAGTCTGTGCAACAAGATGGCAGACCAAGAGGATACAATGGCAGAAGCAGACCTGAACATAGTCGCCATCACTGAGACCTGGTACAATGTACACCAGGACTGAGAAGTGGCTATACCAGATTAGATCCTGTTCAGAAAGGACAGAGTAGGCAGAAAAGGGGAAGAAGTGGCCCTTTATGTAAGGGATAACATAAAGGCCATGGAAATCGGGGGGAGAGATACTGTGGGTCACTCTGGAGAGAGGGAAAGAGGCAGCTATTCGAACAGGAGTGATTTACAGACCTCCCAACACCAGGGGAAGAGGTGGATAAGGAAATGACAGAAGCAATCTTAAGGATGGCTCACAAAGGGGAAATATTGCTGGTAGGCGACTTCAATCTACTGGATAAGGATTGGAGTCTCCCTGCCACAACTACTGGACCTAGTACTGATGAACGGGGCCACTGTGATTGCCATTACAGTGGGGGACCACCTAGGGACCAGTGATCACTGTATAGTGTGGTTTGATATAGTTTCTGGGTCAGAATCGAATTACTCAAGAGCGAGGGTGCTGAATTTCAGAAGTGCCGATTTTAAGAAAAAGGAAGAATGCCTTAGGAACACCCTAGCAGCAATAGGAAAATTGAAGGGAGCCGAGGAACAGTAGGCAAAAATAAAAGAGGGCATTGAACAAGCGCCTAACCTCAGCGTCAGGCAGGTTAGCAAAGATATAAGAAAAAGGAGACCACTGTGGTTCTCCAAGGACGTAGCAGAAGAAGTGAGAACAAAAAGGATGGTATTTAGAAGGTACAAAGAAATGCAGAAGGAGGGTGACCAGAAGACTTACTGAGAAAAACAAAGGAAGGCAGGGAAGGCAGTTCGGAGCGCTAAAGTGCAAACAGAGAAAATGATTGCTCAAATCAGTGTCAAAGGGGGCTAAAACATTGTTTAGCTATGTAAGTGAAAAGAGAAAGACAATGGGAGGGATAGTAAGGCTGAAAGAGGAAGGAGGGAGTTGCAGGGAAGAGGACCACCAAAAAGCAGATATACCAAAAAAATATTTCTGCTCAGTATTTAAGGAGGAGGAGGGGGATGGAAATAGGCCAAAGACTGAGGACAAGGGTATGATGGGGTGGGAGGTGGACACCAGTCCTTTTACAGAAGAAAGAGTGCTTAGGGAACTACTGACGTTAAAGGTGAACAAAGCAATAGGGCCAGATGAGGTGCACCCGAGGATACTGAGGGAACTGAAAGAGGTGCTGTCTGTACCTTTGACAACCCTTTTCAATCTGTCATTGGAAACGGGGAGGTGCCGGGGGACTGGAGGAGGGCGGACGTCGTCCCACTACACAAAAGTAGGAACAGGGAGGAGGCAGGGAATTACACACCTGTCAGCCTGATGCCAGAGGTGGACAAGTAATGGAATTGCTTTTGAAGGAAAGGATTAGGGAATACCTTGTTGCCAATGGTCTACAGGATTTAAGACAACATGGTTTCACTGTGGGGGAGGTCTTGCCAGACAAACCTGATCGAGTTCTTTGATTGGGTGATCAAGGAGGGGGTGGGGTAGGCGTGGCCTACCTGGATTACAGCAAGGCCTTCGCCACCATTCCACATAGGAGACTGATAAGCAAGCTGAGCAGCCTAGGAGCAGGGCCTAAAGTAGGAAAATGGATAGAAAGCTGGCTGAGCAACAGGAGTCAGAGGGTGATGGTAACTGGCACCCACTCTGGAGTAGGCAAAGTGCCCTTCCGGCCAACTGTGTGCCAGTGGCAATGCACCCATCATTAGGGCGCCACATTGTGGAATTCGCCACCACCTCCCCAAGGTCCGACCCCGTCTTCTGACTTTTAAAGTCCTACATGGACTTGGCCCAGACTACCTGAAAGAGCTTCTGGTTCCTTACTGCCCTGGGCGATTGCTCCGCTCAGCTGACGAGGGGCTGCTAGAGATTCCAAGGGTGTGTTTGAAATCCTCTTGGGATACAGCATCTATGCACACCGCCCCTACCCTTTGGAATTCTCTACCCCGTCGGTTACGTGAGTGCACGGCCGTGGAAGGATTTATGCAGGCATTAAAAACTTTCTTGTGGTACCAAGCTTTTGGAGATTAATTATTGGATACCAGTTTGATATATTTTTTGTTGCTGAGATGTTTGTTTTGTTGATGTTGTGATTTTAATATTGTTAAGGCACCTTGGTTTTGAAAGCGCCATACAAATAAAGTTTATTAATATTTAGAAGGGGGGCATGGGGTGCAGTACCCCACAAAGCAGGGACAGCGACAGCTCGGGACGTGGCACCCTAATGACCGAGTGCACTCCACCGGCGCCCTGTATAGGTGGAACCGGCAAAGTGACGAGTGGGGTGCTGCAAGGGTCAGTACTAAGGCCAGTCCTCTTCAATGTCTTTATTAGTGACATTACAGAAGGACTTGAAGGGAAAGTATGCCTGTTCACAGACGACACAAAATTCTGAATAGAATGGTCGCAGGTTTGGAAGCTTGGTTTTAATGCAAAAAAGTGAAAAATAATGCACATGGGGCAACATACCAAATGGCAGGAGAGGTATTAACGGTCACAAAGCAGGAAAGGGACCTGGGGGCGATCATTACAGATGACCTAAAGGTAGCTAAACAGTGTAGCAAGGCAGTGGGAAAAGCTAGCAGAATGCTCGGATGCACAGAGAGAGATATCACCTGCTGAAGGAGGGAGGTAATAATGCCCCTGTATAGATTACTGGTGAGGCCCCACCTCAAGTACTGTGTACAGTTCAGGAGGCCCCATCTCCGTAAGGACATGGGTTGGAGGCAGTACAAAGGAGGGCAACCAAAATGGTGCACAGTCTACATCAGAACTATGAGGAGAGACTCAAGGATTTAAATATGTACTCCTTGGAAGATAGGAGGGAACAGAGGGATATAATAGAGACATTCAAGTACCTCAGAGGGATAAAAAAGGTACAGGAAGGGAGCATTTTCCAAATGAAAAAATGCTCGAGGACAAGGGGACACAATTAGAAGCTGGGGGGCGCTCAGGGGAAACATGAGAAAGTACTGCTCCACGGAGACAGTGGTGGACACTTGGAATAGCCTACCGAAGGAAGTGGAAGGGGCTAAAATGGTCACAGGATTTTTAGAATGCATAGGATAGACGCATGAGAATCTTAGAAGCAAGAGGGAGGTGTAAGCCGGAGTCCAAGTAGGGTCTCAGGTGACACTACTGGTAGTGAATCTGGGACAGACTAAGTGGGCCAAGTGACTCTTATCTGCTGACAATTTCTATGTTTCTATACAGCCTTTGACTTGGGCTGCTGCTGGCCAACTATCTACTAGCCGGCCCTTGTCACTCTGGGGCACTACTTTTGCAACTGGGACTTGCTTCTCCCTACCTAGCCTACTTGGTACTTATTCATTTATTTCAAATAAAAATAAAAAATAAAAGTTTGGGGCTTGCCAGCCCTTGTGAGCAGTAGCCCACAGGGGCTAATTTAACTATCAACTGGGGCTTTACCCTGTCTTTTGCTCCTTTGCTGGAACTTAAGTTTAATAAATTTAAATGAACCTGAAGAAGCTGCCCTCGTTCTTTGCTCCTGGCTGGAGTTATTCTAATAAATTTGCACAAACTTGTATATGGCCTCCTCCACCCTAGGTTCCCTTGCTGGAGCTTTATTTTAATAAACTTACATACAGCTCACCCTCGGCAGTCTCTGTTTCGGGGTCTTGCTCTGGCCTCTATGGCCGCATCCATCTCTTTGCCGCACCCTAGGTGCTGAAACAGTTTATTTTTTTTTTATTCAATCTATTCTGGTGGACAGCACCTGCCCTATGGTGCCACCTGTGACTCACTGCCCCAACCAGGGTAGAAGTATTAGAGGAGGAGTGGTTTTCTGGCAGCTGGCTGTGGGAGGTCTTTGTAGGGGGCTTTGCTTCTGCTGGTCGCTCCTCCCGACCCAACGTGCTTCATCGTCACTGCCATGGCACTGCTTCTCAATGCCGTCGATGAGGAACCAAAGCAACTCTTTTTTCCTTTCGAACTTAGTGAAAATAACCAAAGGGCTATACAAAGCCAACACAGTGACTAGCCGACTGCAGAGTTCTAAGGCCTGATGACAATACTGGGACCGCTACAATACTGGGGACCCGAATGATGGATGGAGGGACAAGAAGAGGACAGCAGGTAAGCACCCAAGCCCTTCTTTTAGCACTACTGCCCCGCATCCCCTCTCTCCCTCAGGGCAGGTTGCTCTTCTTTTCTTCTCTTTCTCAGAGCACTTGAAAGCACTCCTGGACCACACACCTCTCCCACTGGCCGAACCGCTCTCTCCTCTTACAATGGCCACTACTAGCCACAATCTGAAGCCCCCCCACCTTACTATACTGGGGGTACTGGTTTTGGGGCACCTTATTAGGTATACTGAGTTTTGGGATATTACAGATGCAGGAAGTGATCCACCTGCCAATCGTCCACTAAGCTGCCAGTCTGCCAGGTGCGACTTCAGCATAAGTAACAAAAGAGCTGACAAGCCTCACCTCGAACTCCAGCTGTACGCTCTTCATAGTATGAGACTGCGCACCACAGGTCCAGAAAATGAAGCCTGCATTTGGCCACCGAAGAAAGGCTGGTAAAGTAAACTGGAAGGTCATCACCTGGTTAATATGGAACTCAGAGATGACCTTCATGAGGACTTCGGGTGGGAGTGAAGGACTACCCTGTCTGAAGATCAGATAAGGGCGCTCCAGCGAGAGTACTTGGAGCTCACTAATCCTCCTGGCTGACGCAATGGCCACCAAAATGTCCATCTTCCTCGACAGGTGTGACATCTCACACCTGTGCATAGGTTCGAAAGGCCTGCCTGTGTGCACTGCCAGTATCAGCAGTATGTCCCAAGGTGGTGGTGGTGGTGGCTCCTGCACCGGTAGGCACAAGTGGTCAAGACCCTTAAAAAAAGCAGCTGACCACCTTCTCTTGGGCCATCTTCAGCACACCAGCCAGCACCCAGTATGCATAGATGGCTGTCAGGTGCACCTTAAGGGTCAAATGCAGTACCAGCTGGGACGAGTACCAGAGGTATTCCAAGATGACAGCCACAGGGCAGGCTAGGGGATCAAGCTCCTTGCCCTGAAACAAAATGGGAAACTGCTTCCATTTGAAGGCATAACACTGGTGAGCTGACTCTTTTAGAAGCCTCCATAATGTGGAGAACATTCTCTGAAAGACCCATAGCCTGGAACTCTAGCCACTTAGGAACCAGGCTGTGAGGTGCAGGGATTGAAGTTCCGGGTGCAGGACCTTCCCCTGCTGTCTGGTCAGCAGATCCGGGTGAAGAGGCAACTGCCACAGAGGTCTGCTGCTGAGGCTGAGAAAATCTGGGTACCAGAACTGGCAAGCTCAGTCTGGAGCTATGGGGATCATCCATGCCTTGTCCCTCCACAGCTTTTCCACCACCTTGTGGAACGGGGGAAAGGAAGGAAAGGTGTATAGGAGGCCCAGGGTCCAGGGCCTTGCAAAGGCATCCCCCACCAGTGTCCCAGACTGTGGGGAGGCAGGCAGAGAACAGCTTCAGTTTTGTGTCCTCCCAGGAGGCAAACAGGTCCACCAGAGAGGTGTCCAACAGGGAGAACAGATGGTTCACCATCTCCTGATGCAGGGATCACTTGTGTAACTTCTCACCCACCAGACAGAGCATCTGCCAGCTGACTGTTTGCTCCTGCGACATGAACCACAGGGAGAGCTGCACCTAGGCTATGCATGAGGGTCCAGGTATGGAGGGTCTCCTGACGCAAACGAAGTGAACGTGTTCCGCCTAGCCTTTTCAGGTAGAACATGGTCCTAGTTTTGTCCAGCTGGACTTGCACGACCTGATCCCTGACTAGAGGAGCAAATTCTATCAGAGCTAGACACAGCGCACAGAGCTCCAGCAGGTTGATGTGGTTATGGGATTCCCTGGGTGACCATAACCCGTGGGTCCTGTGGTTTCCCAGGTGCACGCCCCATTCCACCAGGGACACATCCATTGTGAGGCCGACAATTGGTTCTAGTAGACAAACTGGACTCCTTTCTTCAGATGTTCTCATGTGTTCTCCCCATTCCACCAGACATGTCCACTGTGAGAGTGACAGTTGGTTCTAGGCAGACAAACGGGACTCCTTCCTCCAGATGTTCTGGAATCAGCAACCAGTGGATGGCATTCCACACTGGCTGGGCCACTGTGACCTGCTAGTCCAGGTGTCCTAGGCATTGAGACCACTGACGTCCCAACACCCACTGCAGGTGCTGCATCTGCCAGCGAAACAAATAGACCACACTGGTGCAAGATCCCATGGACTCCAGCAGCCTCAAGAAGTTCAGGGCAGGGTGCGTGCACCCACCCTGAAGTAACAGAGCAAAGAAGGTAAGAGCAGATATCTGGTTCACTGGGAGGCGGGCCTTGGCCCCCACAGAGTCTAGCTCTGCCCTGATGAAGTGAAATCATCTGCGAGGGGATCAGTCTGGACTTGGTTGGGTTGACCAAGAGGGCAGAGTCTGCAGATGTACCCCTTGTAGAGTGGACCCCGAGTCCTACAGGAGGCTCTTTACAATATCAGGTCTGCGGACTGCTCTACTGCCTCTCTGGATGGCCCAGCTATCAGCTGGTTGTCCAGGTAGGGATAACCCTTGATGCTCTGTCACCATAGGAAGGCTACCACCATTGCGATGCACTTGGTGAAGGCCCTCGGCACTGAAGATAGGCCAAATGGCATGACTTGGAACTGATAAAGCACACCTTCTATGCAGAACTGGAGGTACCACCAGTGGGACAGACAGACTGGGATGTGGAAGAACGCATCGTGGAGGTCCAGGGTGCAGAACCACATGCACGGCTCCAGAAAAGGTATAATCTGGTTCAGCATGACCATCCTGAACATATGCTTCCTTAGAAACTGGTTCAGATCATGAAGATTCAGTATGAGGCACCGGCGCCGCACCCCCCATCAATCCCTTTCGGGACCAGGAAGTACCTGGGCAAGTATCCCAGACTTTTCAGGGAGTCCTCTCTGAGGGCATACAGCATGTCAAGCAACACCAAGGACTCCCCTTGGAGTGTGGGAAGGGTAGGATGGTAGGGTCTCGAAATCGAGACACAATCTTCTACCAACGACTTCAAGAGCCCATTTTGTTCATAGTAATGACAGACCAGTGAGGCCAAAAGTGGCAAAGCCAACCCCCCCCATCGGGAGTTGAGTCAGGGATTGGATAGGCACCCCCAACCCATCACTAGGCAGCTTTGCAGGGGGCACCACTTCACCTACCCCTTACCTTTTTGGGGCCCCTGGCAGGAGAACTTGGTCTTGGGGCACCAGGCTTGGAATTACCCAGGCTAGGACTGTTGCTGAGACTACTGTGGCCAAAAGGACGAAAACTGAAAGGACTTCTTTTGTTTTTGACCTTTCTGGTCCTTCTGGAATGAAGCCACAGAACCCAGAGTGGCATTACATTTCTCAATCCTCATGAGACCCATCCACCAACCCCCCACCCCGGCCAGAAAGATTGGTGCCCAAGAAACAGACATTGGCTAACTTGTGCCGAGTATTCACTGGGAAGGTGGAGATCCTCAGCCAGGCCCTGTGATGCATCGAGACGCCGCTGACATGGCACGGGTGCAGGAGCTGCCAGTGTCCAAGCCCATCTGGAGCTGTTTAGCCAGCACTTGACCTTGGTCTCAGATGACTACTGGGAGCTGCTTCTCGGCACTCGGGTAAGAGAGGACATTATCAAGCATTCCCAGAAGGGGGTGACCGAAGTGGGCCATCATCAAGGTGTACCTCGTCTGATGGAGACCAAGGGAGGACACAGTGTAGACTTTCTTAGCCGGGTAGTCAAGCTTCTTTGACTCCTTCTCGGGGGGCCTGTATACATCCCCGGTATCGCTGGGTTTACGGACAACGGAATCAGACTCCAGATCCTTGGCCAAGGGCTGATCAGAAAATCTGGGTAAGGAGCCAGTACGGACCTCATACAGGCCAAGGAGGCTGGCCAATAGGCTGGATGCTGCCAACACACAGAGCCAGTCCCGGAATGGCCTCGGCCATGGGAAAGGCAACCTCCAGGGATTCATCCTTATCCAGGAGGTAAGTGAAGAGTTACTTAGCCCTCTTCTGAACTGGCACCAAAGAAATGTTCAGGGACACCAACATGAGCTGCAGCGTCCCATGGTGGGTGTTCAATTCCTCTGTCAAACGTATACATCCTCGAAGACTAAATGTAGGATGCATCGGAGTCATCCAAGGACCCTTCAAAGATGGCCTGCAGCCTTTGACTGCCATGGACCACCCTGGAATCAGAGTGGGTAATTTACACTGACAGTCAGCCTGGCAAGCCGGTGCTTAGACAAGAATCCTTCATAGGAGGACCCCCCCAGGGCTGCTGTGGAGGCAGTACCACCAACAATGGTGTACAGACACGTGTCAGGGACAGCCATCTCTGGTGGACCGGCATGGGCTTGACTGGCTTTAGCCAGTCGACCACAGGGGTCGGGGGTAGAGCCCTACACGGCCCCACCAAGGACCACTGCTACCAGAAGAGCTCCTTATAACATCACCACTGCAGAAGAAAAGGACAAGATGCATCAATGGCAATGCCTCTCAGTTGAGCAGGATAGGTAACTCCAGGAGATCCTTGACCTGTAACTCCACCTTGACCGTCGACTCGGTGCCGATGTTGAGGAGACGCAACCAGGGGTGCGATATAATACACTGGCACCAGATTTGGCTGCATGACCACTGGTGGAGGCTGATACTAAGCGGGGACCGCCGGGGATACCGACCTTTCCATGTCCTCCTGGTAGAGATTTGAGATGACCAGAGTCTTGGAGATCAATTCTTCTTCGCCCCCCTCCGACAACAGGTCAAAATGGTCCACAAAAATCTCGACCACATGATCAGCCAGTGTCAAGGTCACCAAGCCCGATGGGGTAACCATGGAGTTGGCAACCCGTTCACCAGCTGAAAAAGGGTCTCGACCAAAGCAGAGCACTTGATAACCATTGAGCAGCTGGGGGCATTGAGGGAGCGGGAGGTGTGTGATCTCTCCCGCAACAGCAGCATTTCTTACTCTTGTTCTTCTTGTTATAGCCAAGTGCCCAATAAATATCATGGAAATTACCCGCGAAGGATGCTCCGATGCTGGCCCCAGCCAGGAGGAGCACTGTGGCAGACGAGGTGCCCGCCATGGCCTTAGCAGACACCTTTTCCACTGCTGCCGTAGGAAGGCTAACACCACTGCGATGCACTTGGTGAAGGCCCTCAGCACTGAAGAGAGGCCAAATGGCATGATTTAGAACTGATAAAGCACACCTTCTGTGCAGAAAGTACAGCTACGTAAGAACTTACCGTAACAGTAGATCTTCGAGAACAGCTCTTGCAGCAGGTAACACCATTAGGACTGAAGCCGGCAGGTGTCAGGACTCCACGGAAATCTTCTAGCTAGCAGTCTTCGGCAGGGACTGCCTCCGACGTCGGTCCCGCCCCCGACGTCAGACGTAGTACATAAGGAGGCGGTCCCGCCAGATTCCCCAGTTCTCCTGCCGGAGACTCCCGGCTGCAGGATGACATCAGAAGGGGAGACCGAGGATCTGCCATCAGAAGAAAGAAAGCTAAAGCTCCTGCCAAGGCCTGGGAGGCCGTACTTCCTCCAAGGGGGAATGGTGGGCGGGAAGGTACCTGCTGCAAAAGCTGTTCTCGAAGATCTACTATTACGGTAAGTTCTTACGTAACTGTACTATCTTACTTCGAGATACAGCTCTTGCAGCAGGTAACACCATTAGGACTGATTCCCAAGCAATAGCGCCCGAAAGCATTCTGGAAGGAGGAAATTAGGAGAGATCTTGAACAAGTCCTGACTCTAGGACAGGAGACCCTATAGAACAGCTAGGCCAAAACCAGCTCTCCGCCGTGATGCAATATCCAGGCTATAATGCCTAATAAATGTGTTCACTGAGCTCCAAGTAGCTGCAGCACAAATGGCCGAGGTGGAGACGTTGCGAAGTGCTGCAAAGGAGGTAGCCACCCCATTGTCGAGTGGCCCCGGACTGTACCCAGGAGGGGCTTATGTCTGTTGTTGTAGCAAAATGAAATACACTGGACAAGCCAGCGAGAAAGGGTCTGTTTTGAGACTGGTTGGCCCAGCATCCTCTCAGTGAAGGAAACGAATAGTTGTTCCGACTTGCGAAGCTGTTTAGTTCTATTCAGGTAGAACCTTAAGGAGCGGTGAACATCCAGGGTGTGAAGCAACGCCTCTCCTCTATTAGAGTACTTGGGGAAATACACAGGCAAATCGATATCCTGGTTGAAAGTGAGGGCAGAGACCACCTTAGGCAGGAATTTAGGATTCGTCCTCAGAGACACTCTGTCCTGGTGAAAAATTAAATAAGGCTCCTTGCACATGAGAGTGAAGCTCGGAAACTCTCCTTGCTGACGTGACAGCAACTAAAAATAACGTTTTCCACAACAGAAAACGCAGGCTGCAATCCGTGGCAGGTTCAAAGGGGGGAAGCGTGAGTTGTTCCAGGACAAAGTAGGTCCCAAGGAGGACAGGATCCTTGATGGGTGGCCTAGGTGTAACACCTCTCAGGAAGTCTCGGCGGCATCAAGCTGTGCCACTGTGCACTGTCCCACCAGGAAGTGGTATGCAGAGATCGCACAGAGGTGCTCTTTAATGGAGGAGTAGGCGAGACCCGAATGGAGTAGGGAAAGAAGGTATTCCAGCACCCCTTTCACCGGGCATTCTAAAGGGGAAAGGCCGAGTGCCTGCGACCATAAGCAAAAACGGCGCCATTTCATGGCGTATGTCGCATGCGTTGCCGGCTTTCTGACCGCGGAAAGGACTTGCACCACCCCTTGCGAGACCCCGTATCGCATAATGGCTATGTCTCTAGGAGCCATGCATGCAGGTTCAGTGAGTGCAAGTCCGGGTGGACTAGTGAACCCTCCTCCTGAGACAATAGGTGAGAGCTGAAAGGCAACGGAACTGGAGGTTCCCGGGACAACTGCGTTAGCACTGGGAACCAGATCTGCCTGGGCCAGAAAGGCGCTACCAGGATCATTGTTGCGTGCTCCCTTGCAGTTTGAGAAGAACTCTCTGGATCAAGGGAAGGGAGGAAGCGTGAGGAATCTGTCCGCCCAGGAGAGGGACAACGTCTCGCAGAAAACACCAGGCCCTGGATCTAGCGAGCAAAAATTGGGCAGTTTGCGTTGGATGGGAAGCGAATAAGTCCAACTCTGGAGTGCCCCATCGAAGAAACAGATCCTCTGCTACCTCCTGAAGAAGTTCCCACTTGTGGACTCTGGCCTGGGAACGACTCAGGCCGTCTGCGATTGTGTTGTCCACTCCGGGAACGTGAACTGCAATCAGGCTCGCGCCGTGTCGGATTACCCAATCCCACACCCTCATAGCTTCCCTGCAGAGGGGGTAAGAGTGTGCGCCTCCTTGTTTGTTGAGGTAATACATCACCGCCGTATTGCCTGTCTGAAGCAGAAGGGTACTCGACGGTATTTCTGACTGAAAGGCCTGCAGGGCGTAAAGAACTGCCCTCATCTCCAGCACATTGATGTGGAGGTGAGCTTCCTGAGGGGTCCATGTTCCCTGGGACCTCACCCCGTTCAGGTGTGCTCCCCATCCCAGCCCTGAGGCGTCTGTGGAGAGGATTGCCTTCGGGGACGGCGCGGTAAATGGGACACCCGCAGACAGTGTCCCTGGGTCTAGCCACCATTGCCAGTCTCGAATCACGGCGTTCGTGATTCTGACCGGATGCTGCATGTGGTCTTGCCTTTGGTCCCACTGCACCTTGAGCATCCACTGAGTTACCCGCATGTGGAGCCTTGCCAAAGGGATGGTTGGAATGGCCGCAGCCATGTGTCCGAGCAAGCGAAGGACCAACCTGGCGGGGACGGTCTTTTGCTGAAAGATCCCTGATGAGGGATCTGATGTGTTCCGCTCTTTCGTCGGGAAGAAAGGCTTTCCCTTTGACGGTGTCCAGAACTGCGCCTATGAACTGCAGCTTCTGGGACGGTACTAGGAGAGACTTCTCGTAGTTGATAAGAATGCCCAAAGACTGGAACAGATCCTGGGTGCTCTGAATAGCCATCAACAGTGCCTCTTTGGAGGCCGCCATGAGAAGCCAGTCGCCCAGGTACGGGAACACGTAGTGGCCGTCTCCTCAGAGACGCTGCCACAACTGCCATACACTTGGTAAAGACCCTGGGGGCCGAAGACAGTCTGAATGGAAGGGCCCGGAACTGAAAGTGGTGGCCAAGAAACTCGAATCGCAGGAACCTCCTGTGCGCTTGAGCTACTGGGATGTGCAGGTAGGCGTCCTGCATGTTCAGGGACGCTAAGAAGGCGTCCTTTTTCAGCATGGGAATGAGTCCTTGGAGGGTCACCATGCGAAAACGTTTGTAGGCGACCGACATGTTGAGGTCGCTGAGGTCCAAGATTGGACGGAGGTCCCCTGTTTTCTTCGGAACCAGAAAGAAGTGGGAATAGTATCCGGATCCTATCTGGTTCTCTGGGACATACTCCACCACTCCCTTTTGCAGGAGCGCAAGTACCTCTTGCCTGATGAGTGATCTGTGCTGACCCGAGTAACGGGAGAGCAGAGGAGGCCTTGTGGGTGGCTTGTCCACGAATTCTATAAAGTGGCCTCTTTCGACCAACTGAAGGACCCACCTGTCGGTGATTATGGACTGCCACCCTGGCAGGTGGTCCGCAATGCGGCCCCCGACCTTGGTGTCCTGTTGATCCTGAGGGGCGGGGGCCGGGAAGGAGTCATGCTGTGGCGGCTGAGGGTCCAGCAGGCTGGGCCGACTTAGCTAGTTGTTGACTTCGGCCCGCTGACGACTTCCCCTGGGCTCTGCAGGAGGAGCCCCTCTGTTGAGGACCGGCGTGGGACTGCTGTCTCTGCATCCGGCCTCGAAAACGGCTTTGGTTCCTACGAAAGGAACTAAGCTTGGGTCTGTACATGGCCTGGACAGACCGTACTGCCTTCCCGGCCTCTTGAAGTTTGGTGAGGACCTTCTCCAAGGACTCACCAAAAAGAACTTCTCCATGAAACGAGGCGTCCAGGATGTTCTTCTGGACGTCCGGGGTGAATCCGGAGACACGGAGCCATGAGTGTCTCCGGAGGCATATGCCTGAAGCTGCCGCTCTGGCTGAGGAGTCCGCGAATCATACATGGCTAGCAGCACCTGGGTTCCCACGTCCGAACCCATACGAAGGAGCTGTAGCAACTCCTCCTTCTGCTCACCTTCTGGCATCTTTTCCGCCAGATCCAGTCCCTGCTCCCACAAGGCGTTTTGAAACTGTACCATGTGGGTCAAGTAGTTGAGGGATCTGATGGCGCAGGTAGCGGATGCATACGTGCACCTGCCCATAGCGTCCAGCTGTTTGGACTCTGGGTCCGGTGGCAGGGTGCTCAAATGTTGCGGCCTCTGGGACCAGTCATGAGAGGCTGTAATGACCAGAGAATCGGCCAGAGGATGTGATGCCAAGTACTGGTCCTCCCTAGGGGCCTTGTACAGGCGGTCAGCTTTCTTCGGCATCGCCGGAAGCGAGTGTGGTCGTTTCCATGCTGCCTTGGTGACATCCACGAATGTGTCCACCAAGGGTGGCACCACCACAGGCTTTGGATCTTTTTGTTGAAGGTATCTGGCAAGGCGTAATCTCTCGGGGGTCTAATTCCTCTGCGTCCCAGCCCATGTTCTCTTGGATATGCCTCATAATCTCTGAGAACGATGGGTCATCCGGAGGAGATCTTGGAAGCTCACGTGGGTCCGGAGAAGGGACGTTGATCGGAGAGGGGGATCTGGATCCATTCGAGAAGTCCGATCCCGTGTCCTCCGTCGAAGGCGAATGGCGGCATCTTCTGGGTCTCTTGGGGCTGGGTGACCCTGAAGAAGATCTGGACGGAGGTCTCCTATTTCGTGATCTACCCCTAGGAGGGTCCGTAGGCTCCTGGTGGGGAGGTACTCGGCCCGCATCCCTGGGTGAAGTAGGGGGCGCGGGGGCCGGCGGAGTAGCAGGAGGAGGAGGAGGAAGAGGAGGAGGTGGTGTGGGAACCACATCCCTTTTTATGGTGTCCTACCTGTAAGTAAACAACTCCTTGACCTCGGATATGCTGAGGCTCAACGACGGACCGGGTGCCGATGGCCGGTCATCGGGTTCTGGCGTCTGCTCCCCAGGGGCCTCAGGTTCCGGCGAGGGTTCCCTGGGGAGGGTACGACAGGACCGGGTTCTCCCGTCTGGTCCTCGGGCTGGGTCAGCTCCTCCTCCGTGATCGCCTCTTGACCGACGTCGGTGGGAGGTGAGGGGGTCCTCTTCTTGGTAGGTGCGGACGTCGGTCCCCCGGCCGGCATCCGTGGAGGCGAAGGCCTGACCGGCGATGGGCATCTGGAGGTCGTCGGTGCTCGGGACCGATGGTGTTTGGCCGACGTCGGATGGGCCGGTGTCGGGTCCGACGATCTCTTAAGAGAAGTCAGTTCTTTGGTCTTCCACTGGGGAGGAGGAGGCAAAGACACTGACCTGGTGTTGGGTTCCGAATGGCGGGAACCGAACTTTTGATGGTGGTGACGGTCCCCTGACCTCGACAGGGCCTTGGTGGTTGAAGATGAAGAAGGTCTGGAGGTCTTGGCCTGAGAAAGAGAGGAGGAACTCGAGGAGGTCTTCACTGCTGCAGCGGGAGGCTGAGAGCGGGCCCAGGAGGGGGAGCGGTCAGACCGGGCAGGAGCTACGAGTCAGAGACCCTAGGCAGGGACCTGGATCTCACTCTCTCCCTATGCTTCTCAAGGTGTCTCCGGGCCTTGTCAGAAGATTCCCCCTTGGAGGCTGCGTCCATGGCTTTAATCTTCTCCTCAAGCAGGAATGCCTGAAGGGCCTTCTGGCGACGGATCCGGGTCCGGCTGTTGAACCCCTGGCAGAAAGAATAGGCCCGGGTGTTGTGATCTGGGCCTAGGCACCGGACGCAGGCCAAATGCAGGTCTTTGAACGGGATTAGCTTCCCACAGGCGCACTTCGAAGGATGGCCTTCAACGGAGGTTGGAGAGGACATCAGATAGAAACTGAGCAGAAAAAAATACAGGTTACTCACCTGTAACAGGAGTTCTAGGAATGGTATATGTTGTTCATCCACACTCATTGGCAGTATCCTTGCCGCTTTAAATCTTGCCGGAAGGTCTTCAAGCTTGCTCCTCCCACCCACCGGGTGGTATAATCTCGGCTCCGCCCCATGGCGTAGATCTGGCCGGCTGGAAGCTCAGGTTGCTGGTCGAAGCGGAGAAGGTCGGATGGGTGGTGTGGATGAACAACATATACCATTCCTAGAACTCCTGTTACAGTGAGTAACCTTATTTCTAAGGACATGGATATGTTGTTCATCCACACTCATTGGCAGACTCCTAGCAGTTCTCCGGGAGGAGGGAGGCAAGACGCACACCCTACATACTTACTTGGGAAAGAGAGACTGAGAACCGAGGCCCCAAAACCAGCATCCCAAGTGACTCAAGGTCGATGTGGTAGTGGGTAATGAAGGTGTTTGCTGACTTCAGGTAGCAGCCCTGCAGATTTCCTGGATGGGACGCCCTGGAAGCAGCCACCGTTGCAGCAGTATGGCGGGTAGAATGAGCTCTTATCCTCTGGGAGCTCCATGCCCGCCAACATAACGAGATCTATGCGGGAGGTTGCCCACCTACTTATCGTCCGCTTGGCTGCAGGTCTGCCAGATCAAGCTTCAGCGTGGGTGACAAACAGCTGGCGAACCTCTCCCAATTTCAGCCGTCGCTCCCTTATAATAGCCGAGCGCCTTCTAGGGTCCAGAGTATGGAGCCTATATTCGGACCTCCGAGGTGTGATTGGGGTGAACACCGGCAGAGTCACACACCTGGTTAAGGTGAAACTCCGACACCACCTTCGGAAGGAATTTGGTGGGGCGCAGGACAACCTGTCCCTGTGGAAGACCAGGTAAGGAGACTCGATGGAAAGCGCCTGGAGCTCTCCATCCTTCTGGCTGGAGATAGCCACCAAGAAGGCGGTCTTCACGACAGGTGAGAGAGAGCACACCTGTGCATAGGTTCGAATGGCTTGCCCATGAGCTTTGCCAGTACCAGCAGTAGATCCCACTTGGAGGTGGGGTTCCCATGACTGAGGGAATGTGATCAAGGCCTTTGAAAAGCGCCAGACCACCTTCTCCTGCGCCATCGACTGCTTCCCCGGCCCGCCTGTAAGCAGAGATGGCTGCCAGGTGCACCCTTAGGTCGCCGACCAAGCCCTGACTCAGAAAGGACCATAAATAGTCCAAGATGCTTGCTAAGGAACAGGAGGAAGGGTCCAAGCCCTTGCCCTGACACCAAATGGAAAACCTTTTCCATTTGAAGGCATAGCATTTTCTGGTCGACTCCTTACGGGACGCCTCAACTACAAAGGCCTGGAACTCTAGCCGCTCAGGAACCAGGCCGTCAGGTGCAGGGATTGAAGGTCCGGATGGAACACCTTCCCCTGATTGACTGAGAGCAGGTCCGGCGAGCTGGAAGCTGTCATGAGTCCTGGAGCTGAGACTGAGGGATCTGGTACCAGAACTGGCGAGGCCAGTCTGGGGTATCAGAATCACTCATGCCTTGTCCTCCTCGCCTTGAGAAGCACCTTGTGATCAAGGGAAATGGGGAAAGGCGAAAGAGGCCCGGGGTCCATTGCCTCGAGAAGGCATCCCTGCAGCGAGCCCTGCTGAGGGGGGGCATGGAACAGACTCAGCTTCGCGTTCATCGGAGGCAAACAGGTCCACCTGAGGTGTGCCCCAAAGGGAGAACAGATGCTGTACTACCTCCGCAGGAGAGACCACTGTGGATGCAGCCCTATCCGCCCAGGCATCGGCCAGGGTGTTGGGAGGCCCTGCCACGTGAATGGCTAGGAGATCCGCCTCCAGGCTGCGCACGAGTGACCAAATGCGGAGAGCTTCTGCATAGAAGCATGGAGCGATCCGCCTCGGCGGTTTAGATAGTACATGGTCGTGGTATTGTCCGCCTGGACTCGACCACTTGACCCCGGAGGAACGGAGCAAAGGCGGTGAGAGCTAGGCGGACCGCGAGCTCCAGCAGGTTGATGTGGCATCGGGACTCCCGCTGGGACCAGGAGGCCATGAGCCCGTGTTCCCCCAGATGGGCACCCCAACCCATCAGAGAGGCATCGGTCGACAGAGAGGTCCGCCGGCCGGACGAACGGATGCCTCCTGCAAATGATCTGAACGTCCACCACTGAGAGCGCTCCCACATCCCCTGTGTCACCGACACAGCTGGTCCAAGGGATCGCATGCAGACCACTGGCTGGCCAGTCCCCACTGAAGGACGTGATGTTCCAGCGGCCCAACGGACCACGCTGGTACAGGCCGCCATGAGACCCAGGAGGCGCAGGAAGTCCTGGCAGGGCGCAATTGCCCAACCAGAAATGATCGGGCAAAGGAGGAAAGAACCTGCCCTGTCCGCCTGGGAGCCGCGCTTGGCTCAAGAGAGTCGAGCTGCGCCCGATGAATAGAATCACCTGCTTCGCTCGAGTTCGACTTGGCCTCGTGATAAGGAGGCCCAGTTGAGAGCAGACCTGAGGCCAGATCTCTGACCACTCCGCCTCCTTCCTGGAGGGAGCTGGCTACAGCCAGTCGTCCCAGGTAGGTACACCGGACCCCTCGGCTGCAGAGGAATGCTGTCACCACTGCCATGCATTTGGTGAAGACCCTGGGAGCTGGAGACAAGCTCGAAGGGCATGGCTTGAACTCAAGAGAATCCTTCCGCCGGAAGCGAAGGAATCTCTGTGAGACGGACGGATAGGGACTGGAAAAACGCTGGCCCTGCAAGTCCAGAGAGCAGAACCACACGCCCCGCTCCAAGGATGTAGTATCTGAGCCAGAGTGACCATCCTGAAGGTTCGAGACCTTAGGAACTTGTTTAGGTCGTAGGTTTGCGAATGGGGCGCCAGCCCCGTCTCGCTTCGGAACCAGGAAGTACCTGGACACAAACCCTGGGTCTGAAGGAGGGTCCACCACTCTTCCACCTCCTTCTGGAGGAGGAGATGGCGTCGGCTCGACGAGCCGCCAGTGAGGCTGGGATCCCGGCTCTCGAGGGGCGCAGCCTGAAGGGTGGTGCCTGCTCGAATTCCAGAGGCAGGCTCTTCCACCACTCTCCAAGACCCACCTGTCCGTGGTAACAGCGGACCAAGTGGGAACGGAAGGAGCCGCCTTCTATGGGGACCCAGGGTAGGTGGACGGGATGGGGCGACACCCTCAGCCCGTCACTGGGCAGGCTTGGAGGAGGGACCGGCCGAGGGACCTCCTGGGCCCTTTCCTCCTGCCTCCTGTTAGAGGAAGCCATGCTTGGGTTGGGATGCCAAGGCCGAGCCCTGGCCCTGACGTTGTTGGGTCAACGAGGCACAGAAGGACTAAAGGGCTTAGGCTGTGGTTTGCGGCTTTGTCCTTCTGAGCTGAAGAGACCGAGTCCAAGGTGGCATTGACTCTCGATCCTCTGCAGGTGACCTTCCACCCCAGGGTCAAGAGGTCAGTCCTCAAAGGGAACATCCGCCAACTTGTGCTGGGTATCCGGGCAAAGGTGGATATCCTCAGCCAAGCCTGGCCGACGCATAGCCACTGCGGCCGCCACCGATCTGGCACATGAGTCCCTATATCCAAAGCAGTCTGGAGCTGCTGTTTGGCCACTGCTCCTGCTCCTGGTCCCGCACTCTGCTTAACCGTAGTCTGCAGATCGGCGGGAAGATGAGGATGACCTCATCCAGGGAGCCCAACAGGGCATGAGAAAAATGCCATGAGGGCGGCGAACTGGCCTGGCGAAGGCCGAGAGGAGACGCAGCGAGACTTTTCGCCCGACTATAGTCCAATTTGGACCCCTGTCAGGAGGTTTGTCCACATCCCTGCGCTAGCGCGTCGGCCGGAAAACGCTGTCGGTAACCAACCCCTCAGCAGAGGGTGTTCCAAAACCGACAAGGAACCGGTAGGGACCGATACTTCTGGCCATCCTGGCCGGGCGAGGGCAGGAAGCAGGCGCTGCCAAAGTTCCAGTGCCGACCCACTATGGCCTCGCCACAGGAAAGGCCTCCGTCGAGAACTGCTCCGTCCAGAATCTCCGTGAGGGGATACCTGGCCTGCTTGGAAACGGGTTCGAGCCCATCCCGGTAGACTCGAGATGAGCCGAAGTAGTCCTAGAAGGACGACGGGCTATCGCCCATTGACTGACCTCCTGAAGACTCCAAGTCCAGTCGCTTGGAGAAGAAGGAGGAATCATCTTCGACTCGAAGAGTCCTCGAAGAGCTGCCTCTGGCCTGAGCCACCTTCACCTGCCGAGGTCGGTCGGGAGTGAGGGTAACTGACAGCCGATGGGTAAACCCTTAGCCGACCGAGAATCCTTGGTCGGAGCCCCATTGGTGGCTGTGGAGGCGGAGGTTCCACCGAATCGTGGAGTAGCTGGTTTTGGCCAACAACGCCTGGGTATAGGCCTCGGACAAGTCGAGGGGTTTGTCGGCCGTTCGGTGACAGTTACTTAATGGCCGGGAAGGCGCCGGAGTCGGCTTATTCCCGGCCAGGAGGAGTTGTTGCAAACATAAGGTCCTCGCATCATCGACGAACTTACGCGAAGCCTCCTCATCCGAGGAGGAGGACGAGGACGAGCGGCGCACGCCATTCACGATGCCGCCAGACCGAGACCGCTATGACGGTGGGAACGGCTGGACCGCCAAGAGGTCCGAGACCGACCGAGAGTCCTGAATTTCCGGGTCGGTGCGGGAGGTGTCGCCGAACCGCACTCTTCGCCCGAAGGTCCATCCGAGGGCTCGAACCGAGGCACAGACGAGCCCACGGATCCTCAACTCCTCCCGGGGAACCGGGAGAGGGGAATCTCGCTGCAAAGGCGACAGCCCGTCTCAATGGGTCGAGAAAATTTACTTCATCAGTGGAGTCTCGGTCAACTGACCTGACGGGACACCGTGAGGCCAGTGGGTCAAGCCGAGCGGTCGATCGAAGCCGACGGACGACGGCCCGGAGAGGGACCTTTCCCGCCCCAAGAGCGCCGACGAGGGACTTACCCTTGTCCCTCTTTTTGGACCGAGAATAAGGTCCAGCAGACGCAGGCCCTTCTCCTTTAGTGGAGAGGGACAGACAAAGCTCCTTAAAAGAAGCCGTGTAGGAAGAACCCAGAGAGAGCGGGATAAATGCCGCGGCCGAGGAAGATACGGCCCCCGCCGCCTCCTCTTCGAGGGCGACCATCCGCTCGAGCTGATCCGCCGAGCCCGCCGCCGCGGACACCGCTGACCGGGCCTCCTTAGACTTCACCGGAGGGAAACGCCTCGGACGCACGTTGCAATCGGGCAGCACGGTTTCGAGGACGAGGTCGAGAAAGATGAGCACAGGTCGCAAGCCCGCGGGTCGTGCTCAAGGCCTAAGCAGACACACGTGGAGTGTGATCCGCCCGAGACATCTTCTGCCCGCATGGGCATCTCCAAACTGGGAGTCGATTTTGGTCCATCGAGCCGCCAGGGACTAAGACTGAAGTCTTTTGCAAATTTTATTTTTAAACCGTAAACGGAGAAATAGGAACCAGTCGAAACGCAGAGCGTTAAGGAGGGAACCTGAGCTTCCAAGCGGTAAGGAAGATCTGGCGCCGCGGGGCGGAGACGAGAGTTACCACCCGGTGGGTGGGAGGAGCAAGCTTGAAGACCTTCCGCAAGATTTAAAGCGCAAGGATACTGCCAATGAGTGTGGATGAACAACATATCCATGTCCTAGAAATAACTTTTCCCGAAGGAAGAACTTAACCAGGCGTCGCTGCAGAAACGAACCAAAGGGTCGAGACATGCAAGTCGTGGCAGGGAAAGAACTAGGGAATCGATGGACTGCCTCCTTATGTACTACGCCTGACGTCGGGCGGACCGACGTCGAGGCGGTCCCCGCTGAAGACTGCTAGTAAGAAGATTTCCGTGGGGTCCTGACGCCTACCGGCTTCAGTGCTAATGGTGTTACCTGCTGCAAGAGCTGTATCTCGAAGTAAGATCTGGAGGTACCACCAGTGGGATGGACAGACTGGGATGTGGAAGAACGCATACTGGAGGTCCAGGGTCCAGAACCACATGCACTGCTCCAGAGGTGGTATAATCTGGTTCAGCATGACCATCCTGAACTTGTGCTTCCTTAGAAACTGGTTCAGATCGTGAATATTCAGTATGAGGTGCCGGCGCCGCCCCCCCCCCAATCCCTTTCTGGACCAGGAAGTACCTGGACAAGTATCCCAGACTTTTCAGGGCCACCTTGCAACCACCCTTGGCCCACAATTTCAGGCCCCGAACGATCAGCTGACCGAGAAGATGGTGAGCCTTCTTGTCTTTGAGTGAGAACAGGAGCATCATTTGGCAGAGGCCAGAAACAGCAATGTTGTGTGTCATTCCCAGGCAGTACAGGCATGACACATCTGAGTCCATCCGTGACATCATCTGCTGGTACGTGATGCACTGTTTGAAGCCAGCCACAGGTGTCGTTTTCTCTTAAAGGGGGAACTATCAGTAATAAGAGCCTCACACCCAAGTGTGAGGCTGATCCCAATTAGCCCTTTGTGTGCAAAAACACTTTTTTTTTTTACTTACTGGTTACTGCAATGTGGTAGATTGTATCAGGCGATTTCACTGACTTGCAAGCTGACATTAACCATAAACAGAAACACCAGACTCCCCTGCAGCTGACATCAGAGGAGGGCTGCAACAGTGGGAAATCCAATAGCGTACAGTGAATGTCAGAATTTTTTATAAGCTGTAATCTTCTGTTTGCTGCTCTGCTGTTCACCTGGGGCTAGGTACAGTCACACAGGACTGTACTAAGTCACATGAGTAAAGCAGGACCAGCAAACATCTGACTTTAGTTTACAAAATATAACATGTATACTTGGGGGTATTGAATCCCCCAGCTCTGCAGCTCTCATCTGATGTCAGCTGCACAGGATTCTGGGATTTCTGGTTACAGGAAATGGCATCTTAGAAGTCAGCAAAATTAGACTAATACATTCTGCTATACTGCAGTAAACAGTAAGTAAAAACAAATGTTTTTGTACACAAAGTGCAAATTGGGATCGGCTTCACACAGCCAGTTCCCCTTTAAGGAAGAACTGCTTGTGAAGTTGTCCATTTTGTGGATACATGAACCATAGCCACACTGCCTACAAGTGATCTTTTTTTGTTGGGAGGGGTGGACAAAACCACCATTAAACTAAAATTACAGACAACACTTAAAAAAATATAGCTGAGAACGTCTGTGTGTAGGACTGCCCCCTTCCCTTGACTTTTGAGTAGCAAGACTGAGGTTAAAGACTGCTGGACTGCTTTAACTGACAGTACACAGTATTTAAGCAGGTGGGTTATTTTTTTATGCCTTTGTTTAGTCTTTCTGAAGAGCTCTGAGAAAAAAAAAAGTACAGTTACGTAGGAACTTACCGTAACAGTAGATCTTCGAGAGAGGTTCCTTCAGTAGGGCATCACATATAAGACTAGCACCACCTGGCGCCGGGGTGCACGGCAGACTTTTCTAGCAATACCTGATGGGGGACCGACCACCTGACGTCACGTGACCAACGTCAGCGTGACTGTATATAGTGGGCGGTTCCCACGCCTGCCCTCTAGTTCTCCGACTGGAGCCAGGAAGAGGCCTTGCAGCAGGAGCAGACAGGAACTGGAGTCCCTGTAAAACATAAAATGAGAAGAGGGAGGGAGGGAGGGAAAAATACGATCTACTGATCTATCTCTCTCGATGATCTACTGTTACGGTAAGTTCCTACGTAACTGTACTATCTTACTTTGAGAGGGTTCCTTCAGTAGGTTATCACATATAGGACAGAGTCCGAAGCAATTCCTCCAAGGCGAGACTGAGAGAAACTAGGGAGAAGGAAAGATAACTCCAACAGAACAACTAAAGTCCAGAATGGACCCAGCCTAGGACAGAAGACCCTGCAGGATAGCTAGACCAAAGCTGACCCTCTGCCTAGAAGCAATGTCCAGACTGTAATGTTTAGTAAAGGTGTGGACAGAACTCCAAGTAGCGGCAGCACAAATGTCCGCCGTAGAAACGTTCCGTAGGAAGGCCACGGAGGCAGCCATGCCCCTCCTAGAATGACCTCTTACGGAACCCAGAAGAGGCTCATCGTACTTTTGGTAACAGTACCAAATGCAGTCGCCTAGCCATTTGGAAAGGCCCTGGCTTAGAAAGCGGTTTGCCCCTCGACCTTGGGGCAAAATAAACAAACAACTGGTCGCAGGAGCAAAACTCATTAGTCCGGTGGGTATAACACCGGAGAATCTGATGGACATCCATCGTATGAAGGAGTGCCTCACCCCCGTTAGAGGGGGACGGGTAATAACCCAGAAGCTCTGCTGACTGGATCAGTGTGGTTTCCGACACCACCTTGGGAAGGAACCTCGAATGCGTTCCGAGGACCACCCGGTCCTGATGGAAAATCAAATATGGCTCCTTGCAGACTAGAGCGTGAAGCTTCGAAATCCTTCAGGCTGAGGTGACAGCCTCCAGAAAAAGCGCCTTCCATGAAAGGAAGTGCAAATCACAGCTCATAGCTGGTTCGAAAGGAGGAAGGGTGAGCTTTTCCAAGACGATGTTCAAGTCCCAAGGTGGAGTTGGGCTGCGGATGTGGGGTTTCAGATGGAGGCTCCCTTTCAGAAAGGTCTTTGAGACCTCCAACTGAGCCACGGGTTTACCATCCACTAGCTCATGGTACATGGAAATAGCCGAGATATGGGACTTTAAAGAAGAATAGGA
Source organism: Neoceratodus forsteri (assembly GCA_016271365.2). Lineage (NCBI taxonomy): Eukaryota > Metazoa > Chordata > Ceratodontiformes > Ceratodontidae > Neoceratodus > Neoceratodus forsteri. The sequence goes on from CM057459.1 coordinate 1,076,943,060, forward strand.
CAGATCGGAGTCCGATAAGTGAAGAAGGTATTCCTTGATTTGGGGGGGCTGAACAGGAGACGGGGTTCCAACCCTTAGCAGCCGCCCAGATCAAAAAACGCTTCCACTTCATGGCGTAAGTGGAACAGGTGGACGGTTTTCTGGCCTCGATGAGGACCTGAGCAACTCCAGAGGAGATGCCAAAGCGGGAAACTGCTATGTTTGTAGGAGCCACGCATGAAGATGCAGGGTCCTGAGCCTCAGATGAACCAGCCTGCCTTGATCCTGAGTCAGGAGGTCGTGAGTCAGTGGAAGTGGAACTGGTGGTTCCCTGGAGAGCTGTTGTAACAGCAGGAACCAGATTTGTCTTGGCCAGAGAGGGGCAATAAGGATCATTCTTGCCCTCTCGGCTTGAAGTTTGAGGAGAACCCTCTGCAGAATGGGAAAGGAGGAAAGCGACAAGAATTTCCCTGACCATGATAGAGAGACAATGTAATGTTCAGAAAGCACCTTGTTCTGAGCTAAGCGAGCAAAACTTGGGAAGTTTTGCGTTGAATTGGGAGGCGAAGAGGTTGATTTCCGGACATCCCCAATTCTGGAAGATGGAATCCACCACTTCCTGATGCAGTTCCCATTCACGGGCGAGGGTCCGAGTTCTGCTGAGACTGTCTGCCAGGACACTGAGAACGCCTGGAATGTGCATGGCCACCAGGACCAGATGCTGGACTGCCCAGTTCCACACCCGGGTCGCCTCCTTGCAAAGAGGGTACAACCGGGTTCCTCCCTGTTTGTTGATGTACCAAACTACCGGCATATTATCTGTTCGGATCAGCAGTGTTCCCTTGGGTAGTAGGGTCTGAAAGGCCTGTAAGGCATACAGGACCGCCCTGAGCTCCAGAAAACTGATGTGGAGAGAAGTCTCCAGGCCTGACCAAAGGCCTTGAGCTTCATGTTCCCCCAGGCGAGCTCCCCACCCCATACTCGAGTCATCCGTGGTGAGGGTAGCTGCTGGTGCAGGGATTCGGAACGGAAGTCCCAGGGAAAGATTGGGAGAATCCTCCCGCCATTGTACATCCCTCTGGATCACTGAAGAGACCAGGACCGGATGGTCCAGGTCGTCTAGGAGCTAATCCCACTGCACTCATAATGACCGCTGAGTGATTCTCATGTGTAGCCTTGCTAGGGGGACTGTTGTGATGGAGGCTGCCATCAGTCCCAAAAGATGAAGGACCTGCTGAGCAGGGATGGTCCGGAGGAGGTCATTTTTCGAGCCTGACTGACCAGAGTCTCCGCCCTGTCTGGAGGGAGGAAAGCTCTGCACAGGACAGTATCCAGAACTGCCCCAATAAACTGTAGTCTCTGGGTAGGGACGAGAGATGACTTGGGAATGTTGACCGTGATCCTGAGTCAGCTGAATAGGTCCAGTGTAAAAGAAAGTTTCCAGCGAAAGATCCCTGGATGGGGCTGATATCAGCCAGTCGTCCAGGTTGGGGAACATCACAATACCCCTGCAGTGCAGGAACGCCGCCACCACCGTCAGGCACTTGGTAAAAACCCTGAGGTGCTGAAGACAGACTAAAGGGGAGCGCCTGAAACTGGAAATGCTCTCCTTGGAAACAGAAACACAGGAATCGGCGGTGGCTGGGGAAAATGGGGATGTGCAGGTAAGCATCCTGCATGTCCAGGGCACAGAGCCAATGATTCTCCATCAGTAGAGGAAGAAGGCCCTGGAGCGTCAGCATGCGGAATTTCCTGTACTCGACATACTGACTGAGTTGACTCAAGTCGAGTATGGGTCTAAAGTCCCCGGTCTTCTTTGGAACCAGGAAGAAATGGGAATAAAACCCTTTTCCCCTTTGCCCGAAGGGAACTCGCTCGACTGCCTCTTTCAGCAAGAGCGAACTGACCTCTTCGCGCACAAGAAGGGTCTGGTCCCGGGAGTAAGAGGACTTCTGTGGAGGAGAATCCGGAGGAATCTCCAGAAACTCGATGGTGTGCCCGACGGACACAAGTTGCAGGACCCACTTGTCTGAAGTTATCGCCCTTCACTCCTGCACGTGGCAGGCAGACCTCCCCCACCTGCTCCCGTCGTGTGAGACTGAGGATGCAGTGGGGTCAGAGAGTCAAGAAGTGGCGGGACGCTCAGGAGGAGGTCCCCTGAACGCCGCTGATTCTTGGGGGCAGGGGGTTTAGCGGTACCCGTGCCTTATGCTTTCCTTGGCGTCGCGCCTGCGCATTCTTCTGCTGCCTCCTGGTCCTTTTCCGAAAGGGCTGCTGCTGTTGCTGGGTGCCTGACCAGTGCATGGACCTAATGGATCTAAGGGACACACCATCATCCTGTAGATCTGTTATGATATCCTTGGTATCCCCACCAAAAAGGACTGAGCCCCCAAAGGGGGCGTCCTGAATTGCCGACTGGACCTCGGCGAGCCCAGAGAGATGAAGCCGGGAATGCCACCTAAGGGCAACGGCAGTTGCCGAGGTACAGGTCACTGAATCGACAGAGTCGTAAGTGGCTCAAAAAGCATGCCTACAGGAGATCTTGGAGAGGTGGAGATCCTTGCCAAGTTCCTCCTTGAGGGACGAAGGGTCCATTGATTGGACCTTCGCTTCTAGCCTGGCCATAATTTGTTTTTGGGGTGAGACACCATGTGGGCCACGTAACTAAGGGAACGAAGGGCGCATGTGGCCGACGAGTAAACCTTCTTCCCAAACTGGTCCATCAGCCTCAACTCTGTCAGGTGTCGTACTCATGTGCTTAGAAGCTGTGGAGCAATCATGAGCAGCCGAAATGACCACAGAGTCTACCTTGGGATAAGCTTTCAGAAAAGAGGTGGCCTTTGGCACCCGGTAGAGCCTATCCGCCCTATTGGGGACAGCTGGGATAGAATGAGGCATCTGTCAGATGGTGGTGGTGAGGTCTTGATGAGGTGCCATCCATGGGGGACCGGAATAGAGGGCTGAGACTCTAAGTCCAAGTGTTCTGCTAGTCTCTGCCGCATAGGATCCTGGTCCTCCGACTCCCAGTCAAAGTGGTCCCTTAAGGCCCTCAAGAGGTCCGAAAAGGAAGGATCCTCAGAGGGACTTCGGAGGTCCTTCCTTCGTATCCTCAGGGTCCTCCACATGCTCCTCCTCTGAGGAATCTCCTCCCATCAGAACTATCTTCCGCCTCTTCGACAGGACGACGACTGAAGTCCCGCAGGGAAACATCCTGTCAAGTCTTCCCCAAGACATGGACGGTAGAAATAGAACTGCTCGGGGAAGGGAACCTAGGAAGCTGTGGTTGTGGGAGTCTAGCTTCCAGATCCGTAACCAACTCCGATCTGGCCCCTGCCACCAAGACTGAATCATGGTCTTGAAACGGAACCACCGGGGGCTGAGGCTTGGGGGAGAAGAGGAGGACCGAGGGATAGTACCCTGGAAACCCATATAGGAGAATATGGGTTGAATCCATGGAGAACTGCCCAAAATGGCTCCAATCAGGAGTGGAAGATCCTCAGGATACCCAAAGGGTAATGGGGACAGTTCGAGTCTGGAATAAATCTCGACGTCCGTATCTGGTGTCGGGGGACCCACATCGACCCGCCATTGTATAGATTGGAGGAGGGTCCGGCGCCAGGACAGCCCACGCCAGAGGGACCGACGTCTGCACAGGTGCTACCCGATCTGGCGCTGGAAAAGGATCCAGCGTCGGAGGGCGACGTGGGACCGATGAGGGAGCTCAGCATTGGGGCCGGTTCCAGCGTCAGGGCCAGAGGTAAAGGCCTGTCGGTCAGTCCCGGCTGAGGGACTGTCGTCGGGATCACTGACGTCAGGGAAGGCGTTGGTATCCCGCCAGAAGATGGAGAGGCCTCCACAGTTAGGCCAAACGGCTGTGAAGGAGCCTCCTGATCTGGGACCCCAGCAGGGGAATGCGGAGATGAGCCCAAAACATCGACAGGATCGATGGGGCCTCCGATCCCATCACCGGACGCATCCAAGGGCGAATGCGAAGACACAGGCGAGGAAGAGGGAGGAGGGAGAAGGGCTTTCTCCCTCTGGTCCCGCCAGATGTCAGGAGAGGTGCCGTTAGGCCCCGGAAGAACAGAGTCCGTGTGGTCGTCAGAGACGGACGGCTTAGCGGGTAAGGTCGGGCAGTCAGGGGTAGAGCCCCTGGCCAACTTATCGACCGTAGCCGGGCGACTGCCCCCAGCCGGGGGATTCGGCTTACCGGCAGCCGCATGGTCCCCAGAGGAGCCGGGGCCAACTTATCGGCAGAGGCAGCGCGGTCGCCAGAGGAGCCGGCAGCCGACTTATCCGCTGGAGTTTTGTCCGTCTTACAGTCCGGCTGTTTCCTGGGCAGTAGCTGGGCCTTGCTTGTTGATAGCCTGGCGTCGTCCGAGGAGCAAGCCCACTCCCTTGACTTCTCCTTGTGTTTTTTAGAAGGGGAAGATTTTTCGGACGAGTCCCTGAGACACTCCATCTTTTTCTCCAAGGAGGCCAAACGACTTTTAAGAAGGTGGGCCTCCAATGCCTGCTGTCTCCGTTTTTTGGTGGCCTGGTTGAATGACTGACACTCTGGGCAGGAGGAGGTAGGATGGTCTGGGCCTAGGCAGAGAACACACTTCTGGTGACAGTCTTTGTGCGGGATCTGCGTGCCACAAGACAAGCCTTTTTTCTTTAGAGAAGACATCAAGTAGAAGGAACTAAATAATTAGAAAATTACGAGGTAAAATACCGACACGATAGAAACTTTCACGACGATCACTAATGGGAGTCTGCGATGTGACTGACATGAGGCGATGGTGGGAAAGAACTGAGGGAGTGGAGTTGGGCGACCACTATATACAGTCACGCTGACGCCGGTCACGTTGATGTCGGGCTGGGCGCCCCCATGAGGTATTGCTAGAAAAGTCTGCCGTGCAGCCTGACGCCAAGTGGCTCCAGTCCTATATGTGATGACCTACTGAAGGAACCCTCTCGAAGTAAGATCTAACAATTCACGCTGCACATACAGCAGTGAGCTGTGCCCAGCACCTCCCTCCACTTTCAGTTACCTGCCAGTTGAGTTACACTTTCTAAGTGAACATCAGAATGGTTTTAGAGCTGGTAGAGCTACGGTTCAGCACTGTTATGTTTTAAAACACTTGATACGGAAATATGTTACAGTTAAAAAAGTAAGTTATTAAGTTGTTTCATGGATCTATCAGCAGCATTTGATAGTATAAGTAGGGCGCTTTGCCTCTATGGGAAAAACCGCGGAACTTGGGTCTTGATTATGCCCTTCTGGACATTCTTATTCGACTGCATAAGGACACTTGAACCCAAATACAATATAACCAACAAGGATTAACAGCAACAAAAATTAATATATGAACCTAGGGGTTCGTCAGGGATGCATACTGGCCCCAACTATGTTCAATTTATACATTAATCCTAATTTAAATAATCTGGATAATTCTGAATATCATTCACCAAAAACTGGAAATAAAAGAGTTTTGCTCTTGGCATATGCAGATGATTTAGTTTGGTATCTACATCTTTTCTGGGACTTCAAAGGAAGCTGGATAACTTTTCAGAAATGTGCAAACCTGATGGCTTGAATATAAACAAAAAAACTAAGTTAATAATATTTGGTAATAAATCAAACTAATGCCTAAAGCAGTTGTAAATCACGAAAGAATTGTAACTGACAAATATAATTATTTGGGATTATGTTTTGCACAAAATAACTCATGGAAGAGTCACATTTTGCTTACACAGTCTAAAATGAAGGTGGCATCTAACACTAATTCTAAACTGGGCAAAGGTACAATTAAGGGAATTCTTAGCATTCTTAATGCTAAATTGAAGGCTAGTATTTTGTATGCTTCAGAAGTACAGTATGGGGTGATTAAAATTTACAAGATCTTGAGTGCATCAACAAATTATATTGTTATATTCTGATGGTACCACAATCAGTTCCTGCAGAAGTTCTCAGGATGGAACTTGGACAATTGTCTCTGGAAACCATGATAACAGAAAAACAAATATTGTTTATGCTGGGACTTTTTCATCTCCAGGAGACCAGGATGTCTAGATGGTGTCTGGAAGAAGAAATTTCTTATGCAAATTTGGGCTTTATTTTCCCTAAAAATAAACTAGAGTCTAGCAGTGCTGAAACCACAAACCAATGGGATTAGGTCACCTTCTATATGAAATTTACATAAGACCAAAAGGAAAAATTACTTTCCATATTGATCTTGTTTCTTCCAAGGGAATCCTACCGTATTCCGACTTCCACAGTATGGTCTCAACATAAGACTGCCCCGGAGCGGAAATGGTTAACAGAACCTATGCTGATCATGTAATGTTAGGCTCAAGGTCAGTTTTCAAACCACTGTCCCTGGTAAACATTCTACAACCATCAGATTCTTATGGAGCAAAGCTAATAAACAAGCTATCTAAACGATACTAATAAAAATTCACTTAACTACACCCAACACCAGCTATTCCCCTTCTATCTATAAAGTGTGGGCCACACCAAGACTCAAGTCACTAAGCCCAAAAAAGAAACACCCATAGGATCTGAACAGCATGAACAACTGTGTTGCAGTGCCTATAGGTTCTAGCAGGGGTGGGAGCTCAGAATACAGTAAGATTCCCTTGGAAGAAACAAGATTACTAAGGCAAGTAATTTTTTCTTCAAACCCCAGGAAATCTTACTGTATTCTGACTTCTGTAGACTACCCAAGCAGTACCTTTGGAGGAGGGCAGAGAACCTATTTAGGAAACAGGCTGCGTAGTACTGCTGTGCCAAACCTGGCATCACTTCTGGCCTGAGTATCCAGGCTGTAGTGCTTGGTGAAGGTGTGAACTGTTTTTCAGGTAGCTGCTTTGCAGATTTCAAACAAAGGGATATGTCTTGCAGCTGCTATAGAAGCAGATGTACCCCTTGTAGAGTGCCCCCAAGAGTCCTACAGGAGGCTCTTTACCAACTCTGCTGTAGCAAAATTGGATACAGGCAACAATCCAATGGGCAATGGTCCTCTTTGAGGCAGGTTCGCCCTTCCCCACTTCTCCTCAGGTCATGAAGAGCTGGGTCCTATCCTGCCTGTGTCCCTTCGTGTGATCCAAGTAGTAGCTTATAGCTCTCTTGACACCAAGGCTATACAGTCTGCTCTCTCCTGAAATGGAATGATCCATGAAGAAGACCTGCAAAGTCATGGAATGATTAAGGTGAAAGGTTGAGACCACTTTAGGGAGAAACCTTCTATCAGCCCTAAGGACCACCTTGTCCCTGTGGACTGCTATGTAGTCTGGCTCTGTGGACAAGGCCTGGAGCTCACTGATCCTCCTGGCTGAGGTGATGGCTACCAGGAACACTGTTTTCCATGTCACCTACTTAGGCTCTGCTGAGGACATGGGTTCAAAAGGTGATTACATCAGCTGGCCTATGCATATGTTAAGATCCCACACAGGAGTGGATTCCCTGTGAGAGGGATGGAAAAAATTCCTGAATACCTGGCTGGCAGCCAGGGATGCCCCTTCCCTGGCAAAAAAGTAAGTAGAGAGAACTGCTAAATGCACCTTAAGGGTGGAGGGCCGAAGGCCCAGGGAATGCAAGTGTGGCAGATAGTCCAAGACTAATGGTAGGTCAGCTTGGCGGTCGTCTATCCATCTCTGCCAGCACCAAATAGAAAACCTCTTCCATTTAGACGAACAGGTCTTTCTGGTAGAATGTTTTCTGGATACCCTGAGGACTTCTAGCACCCTTTCAGAGAGGTGCAGGTCAGCATATTCTAGGTCCTCAAGAGCCAAGTTCTGAGCCTGAGGGATTGAACACTGGGGTACAGATCTCTGCCCTGGGAGGAGGTCAGTAGGTTGTGCCTCCTGGTCAGGGAGGTTTGTCTGGATAGAGGTTTGTCTGGATATTGACAGGGTCAGTAGCAACGAGTACCAAGGCTGCTTGGCCCAGTCTGGAGCAATGAGGATAACTGTTGCTGGCTGGACTCAGCTTGTTCAGCACTCTGAACAGCAAGGGAAATGGTGGGAAGGCATACAGGAACTTCTAGTCCAATCCAGCAGGAGTGCACCTAGAGGCACTGTGCCCAGTCCAGGGGGCCTGCAACAAAACAGTGGCAGCTGATTGTGTGGGGCTGCAAAGAGGTCCACCTCTGGGGTGCCCCACCTTCTGAACACAACTTAGGATCTGCCTGTTTAGTGACCACTCGTGGTGGGTCTGGTTGATTCTGCTGAGGGCATCTGCTACGACGTTATCCTTCCCCGGGAGATGGACTGCTGAGAGGAAAACTCCCAAGGGAGAAAGCCAGGTTCCATACTTTCATGGCTTCTGTGCACAGGGGGAGGATCTTGTGCCCCCTTGCTTGTTGACGTAGGCCACTGTGGCTGTATTGTCTGTCCAGAGCTGAACCACTTTGCCCTGTAGCATAGAGGTGAAGGACTGAATGCCCAGATAAACCGCCCGAGTTCCAGCAGGTTTATGTGAAACAGTGACTCTTGCTGGAGCTAGGTACCATGGGCAGTATGCTCCCCCAAGTGTGCACCCCATCCTGGGAGGGAGGGAGGCATCTGTTGTCAAAACTGCTGCTGGTGGAAGCTGGAGGACAGGCACACCTTCCCCAAGGTTGACGTTTTCCTGCCACCACTGCAGAGCTTAAAGGAGGGTTCCTGTGACTGGTACCATCTTTGACAGGGAATCTTTTTTCTGAGACCCGTGAGCCCTGAGATGGAACTGAATATCCCTCATTTGGAATCTTTATTCGGATACTGTTGCTGCAGCCATGTGCCCTAACAGCTGGAGGAAATGCCTTGCTGGTCTGGGGGTATGAAGCTGAAAACAGCCTGCCAGTTGAATAAGACTGTCCGCCGTTTCCTGAAGGAGGCAGGCTCTTCCTTTCAGAGTATCCAGTTCTGCCCCATAAACTCCAGGAGCTGAACTGGTGTCAGAACTGACTTTTTCTGGTTTACCAGGAAACCCAGTGTACCCAGGGTATCCTGAGTGATGGTCAGTGCCTGTTTTACCTACTGGAGGGACTGAACTACCACCAGCCAGTCATCCAGGTATGGGAAGACTGTAACCCCTTGCCTCCTTAGGTGTGCCACTACAACTGCTAGGCACTTGGTGGACACTCTGGAGCTGATGTCAGCGCCGAAAGGCATAGCCCTGAACTGGTAATGGCCTGATGGCAATCTGAACCTGAGGTACTTTCTGTGTGATGGACTGATGGGAATATGAAGTAGGCATCCTTTAGATCCAGGGATGCCAGCTAGTCTCCCTTCCGGAGTGTAGGGAGGATGGTAGCCAGAGCAACCATTCTGAAATTTGGCTTTCAAGTGTTTGTTTAAATGTCTGAGATCCAGTATGGGTCGCCACTCCCCTGTTTTCTTTACAGTGAGGAAGTATCTTGGGTAGAGACCTTTTCCCTGCTGTGCCAAGGGAACTGGCTCTACTGCTTTTTCTAGAATCAACTTTGCTTCTTCCTCCTCCAACAGATTTGCCTCTGCTAGGCTGGCAGATCCGAAAACTTTTGCCCCCAGCTTGGGAAGAAGTCTGAAGCTGAGTGCAAAACACTGTCCCCACCATCTCCAGGACCCACCTGTCTGTGGTGATGGATGCCCAGGCCTGGAGTTAGTGGGCAGTTTGCCTCCTATTGTGAATGGGAGGCGACCCTGACAGACCTCTACGGGGTCTGTTTGGTCTGTGTGGCTTGCTGGATGCTGGGGCCAGACCGCCTGCCCCTTCTGCCCCTGCCTCTTAAGTACCCCCTCTGTGGCTGGAAAGCTGGTGATGCCTGGTTTGGAAGAAAGGCCTGTAGTGGGTTTACCCCTACCTCTTCCTTGTTACTTCTGCAGTGTTGCTGCCTTCTTGGCAGCAGCACTCTTATAAGCCACCTTATACTCATCCATCTTCTTCATGTAAGCCTCGGTTTGCTCTCCAAAGAGAGATGTAGGCTCACAGGGGAAGTCCGGTGCCTTTGTCTGCGTGTCTTGTGATAAATTAGCAGCCCTTAACCAGGCAAATCTTCTGAGGAACACTGACACTGAGGTTGCCATTTGCCTGGCAGCAGTGTCATCTGCATTCACTGCCATGCGAAACTGGCATTTGTAAGCTTCTATGCTGCTTTTTGCAGCTTTGGACAAGCCTGAAGCCATGGGACCAGGAAAAGCCTTGGCTATTTCCATAACAGTCTCCAGAGATTCTTCTGGTATCTGGACTCACAGGCCATTTACCAGTAGGTTGCCTGCCTGATGGCCAAGGAAGCATCCAAATAGGATTTCTCAGCAATGGAGTCCATTCTTCTAGAATCCTTTTCTGGTGGATGTGATGCCAGGAGAATCCCTGCCTTATCACATGCAGCAGCCTGCACTACACCTTCATGGCTGGGATGACCGAACAGAAATTCTGCCCCAGACTTGGCCACCCAGTATTTTCTATCCATTCTCTTTGTCCACTGGGGGAATGGAAGTGAGTGTCTGTAGAATTTTTGAAGCTTGTCTTTTTAAGGACTTATGGATGGGCAACAACAGCCTTTTTGTTGCTGGCACATCCATCATCTCCATATAGTCTGGTTCCTCTTCCTCCTATGTGGATTCCTTGGTGGAGAGGTCCAGGGTCTGTTCCACTTGCTTCATGAAAGCAAAATGGGATGCAAAATCCTCAGCTCCCTTCTCAGGGGAATCAGGACAATGAGGATCAGGGGAGACCTCTGGTTCAGGAAGTTCCCCAAAATCATCATCGTCTTCCTTGTCCTCCCCTTCCACATAAACCTCAGTAAATGTTTCCAGTGAACCATGAACCGAGGAGGAACCAAGGTGCGGAACCAAGGACTGCGAAACGGGCTGCTGAACCAGGACCATGATACCGGTTTGCAGCACCTGGAGGATGCGTATAGAATTCGCTATAGCCTCTGCAGTTGGAACCGCTGGAACAGTCGGTTGTGGTTCCTTAATCAAATGCTTTTCCATTTTCTTCTTTTTCGCAAAACCCTGGTCAGAGGGTTGTTCAGTCGGTTCCTTCAGTTTCTCCTTCTGAGAGGATTCTTTGCCCGCAGCTGGGTCAGCAACCTTCTCAGACATTTTTTCCTTCAGTCAGTTCAACCACCTACCAAGCATCGACTGAGGAAAATTCTTGAACATTTTGCAATCTGCCTGAAGGTGTTCAAACCCCAGAAAACACAAACCAAGTAAGGATCAGCTTTAGCAAATTGTTCCCCACACTCTGCGCAGTGCTGAAAACCCACTAGGCCAGTTCGTTTCTTGGGAAGTGACATAGTCGACAAAAAAAAAACAACAACAAAAAAAAACTTGGTTTTTTTGTAGACCCACTACAAAAACAAACTTTCTCTCTTTTTTTTTTTTTTTGCAGTCAGTTTAGAGACCAAGAAAAAAAATAAGAATTACCCCGGCCCCTCTTTAAAATCAAATAACCGGTCCTACAGGGTTTTAAATTTCAGAAATTAAGTTTTAAAAATACAAATAAATGATTGGTTTCCTCCCAGTTAAAAGAACAGAGAAGAAACTGAAAAAAATACTGGATTAACACTAAATCTAGACTAATCTACCTGTAAACACAAGGACAGAGCTTTAAAAATGAACAGAAATAAAATGTACTTCAGAAAAAAACGAGAAAATAAAATCTTCAAGAAGATAAAGGAGGGCTGTCCAATGCATCTTGTACTAGGCAAGCGGAGTAAAGAATCTGATGGTTGTAGAATGTTTACCAGGGACAGTGGTTTGAAAACCGAGCTCGAGCCTAACATTCCATGATTAGCATAGCTTCTATTAACCATTTCGGCTCCGGGGCAGTCTTATGATGAGACCATTCTGTAGAAGTCAGAATACAGTAAGATTTCCTTGGGTCTGAAGAAGAAATTTCCTCAAAAGTAAAACTGAGGGTTAGGGATTTGGCAACTGCAAAAGATCTAAGAAGAATCCAAAATCTAACATTTTACAGATGGTATAATGGTATAAAGAAATTAAAGTAGTACATCAATTAGAACCATATTTGCTTAAAATTTCAAACCCTGAAAGTAGGCAATTGACCACGAAGTTTCGACTAGAGTTTAATGCATCTAAATATATAAATTTTAGACAAAAGAGGAAAGGGGTAATGGAACTACTCTGTGGTTGTGGGACTGGATTAGAAAATGACTTAAAATTGTTATTTTACTGTGCCCTATCCATGCAAAAGCTAGAAAGAAGTGGCTTGGAGAAATCCTGGCAAGTCTTGTCCTTCCTCCCGATCTTATGCTAGTTTTCTCTTTGCTACTGTTGACGTTGATATATTAAACAAACTTTGTAGGATATTTATCAGCAACACATTTGTAAATATTTTAAGAAATAGAAAACTGATGACTCTGGAAATAATTTTAGGAATGAGAATTTTTGTATAGAGTATACGAAATGGATCTATTTATATTTTACAACCTTTTATTACAAGGAAATTGTAAATGTCAAACTAATTGATGTGACTTGAATATTTTAATTAGATTTGTATTGGATGGTTGTGTTTGTATGTTTTGTAAAGGCTTTTTGCCAATCAAATAAAATCTTTTTGACTTGAGTTACACTTTTTTCTTTTTAAATAAAATTCAGCTGATGCAGACCAGATTAACATAGGTTTCACAAGCAGCACACTCAGCTCTGGCACGGCCTCTCCCCCACTTCTAACCTGCTGTGCCAGAGTTCAGTTACTTTCAGACGGAGGGTGACCTGCCATTTTTTAAAGAAATTTGGTGAACTGAAGTCAAGATTGACTTATTTTTTTCTTTTGTTAAACACAGGAGGCTGCACAAGAAGCAGTGAGCTGTAGCCCAGCCCCTGCCACCATTCCCAATCACTGACTTATGCTGCCCAGCTGCAATATCCTATTCCAATAAACTCTATTCGACTGATACCAACAGCCAGTGAGCAAAACCTTTTTTCTTTGTTATTGCAATTCCGGAGTCCCAGCCTACCTTGGCACACACAGACAGCTCCTGCCAGCAAAGAGAATGAAATGCATCTGGTGGCAAGGACAGAGAAGGGACAGTACTTATCCTGCACAGGGTAATTAACTGGATTTCCCATCTGTTCATCGCCAATCTGATTCCTTATTGAACCCTCATTAGCGATGCCCGACAGTCTGCCAACAGGGGACACACGATACTTTCCTGTCAACGGATACAAGTGGGAGCCCTGAAACCATCACGTGGTTGTCATATCACTTCTTGCTGGGCTCCCACTATTTATTTATTAGAAAAGTTGGATTTACAATCTTTGAGTCATAGACTCATTTACAAAGGCACCTCGTATGCATCTCGTGTGTCCCCCGTCATTCATCCCGACTTGTTCTCTCCCTTGTCACTGCGCTGTGCAAGCACTCAACTAGCTGACACTGAACTCTCGGAAGGCCCTTCGGCAACACTTCAGAAGAGCGAGGTCAGTCTTGAAGGCACAGTGCCTAGAAAAAGGTGCTGGACAATCGGGCCAGCAAAGAATGAATTTATCTGACCCAAGCTTGTTTCTGGTGGTCCTGGGCTGCTTGGCCACTGCTAATGTTGACCCCAGAGATAGAAAAAAGAAATACTTTTGCTCCCTGGTTGCCTTACTCCTCATCAAACAGAAACAGTCTTACTTGCAGAATCCAGCCACTCAAGGATGAATCCCTTTACAAAATTATGCCCTCCACGGTGCACAGCAAAAGCCAGAAGAAGGGAATTCATAATAAACTGGCCTACGCTGCTGAGGCCAGCATTGACAAATGCTAGTACTGTATAGCTGGGACTGGCAGTACAAATAGGACTAAATACAGGTAGAGCTGGGCAACCATTTTGATACAGGCCAGTAATGCACATTGCTCATTTTACTGATATTATGAAACGCACTTTAGTCAATAATAAAAGACAGCCATAAGCTGCTGTATGTACTTAAGCCAATAATAAAATAAAAGACAACCTTAAGCTGCTGTGACCAGTTTGCAGAAGATTTATCACAATTTGGAGAGTGCACCTATTTTTTCAACTGTAGTGCATAGTTATAGCTTCCTTAAAAAGTAATCAATAAATCATGTTTAAAGAAAGACTTATAGAACTTGCTGACACTGCATTTTTCATGGGCTGGTACTCAAAGCAGCTAGTGGCCATTGAATGCCCTCCACACTTTTATAATAGTGTAACTGGTAACTGAAGGCAGTGTGGACTAGTGGTCTGAGCAGAGGAATTGTGGCACAGAGGTTAGAGCACTAGCTTGGGAACTGGAAGTTCATAAGTTCAAGCCCCACCAGAGCCAACTACTGTGTGTGTGTGTGTGTGTGTGTGTGTGTGTGTGTGTAAGAGAGAGAGCATCCTTGAGCAAGTTCCTTTAACCTCCAGTGCTCCAGTCCATCCAGCAGCCAAAATGGACAGAAGCAGAAACCAACTGGAAATGAGATATATTGTATGGTGGAACATTATTGTTCATGGAAACCCACAATGAGAACAATGCTGTGCTGCAGTGGCAACATCATTTTGTTGCTGTGCTGCACTAGGTATGTCTCTATAGCAGCACAACATAGAATGGATTTGCACGGTAAAACTCGCCCAACCCACTGAAGGAATCGCTAACGCTCTGTAAGAAAAAGTGACTGTTCTACAGATCACATAGAACTAGCGGAGATCACACTGGCAGCCACAGCATTTTCTAATGTTCTTACCAATCGGGACAGGTTTATCAATGTATCTAGCTTGGTCTGTGAGGGAAAGCTTCTTTGGAGTAGGCAAATTTCCCTGTATGTAGTGCCACTGTTCTGAATGTTGATAACTTTGGAGTGCTACAGTTAAGCAGCTATGTTTAAAATGTGATTTAGCATGCACAACTAATTAAATGTTCCTAGTTCAAATAAAAATGGTAAACACACAGTAGATTTCTCATTTGCTGTGTGGTGGCCCATACACCATAAAAGACAATGTATGGGCTACCATACACAACAAGCCTGAGGAGTGGCCATCTTGAGGTTGCCATGGCAACCACATAAACCTTTTGAGCTGTGCGCTCAAGGTTTAAGAGGTTGCCATCATGGCTACACAGGCTTGTTGTGTATGGTAGCCCATAAACTATCCTCTATGTTGCATCATCAGCTACAGGGTAGGTAGCTTCAGGCAGTGGGTTAACAACTAGTGGGTAAGGAGTAGTACGCACCAGTATTAGGCAGGAACAGGTACAGGAGGGTTGAAAAGGGAAATTAGGACACAACACATGTAGGGTAACAAATAAGGTTCAGGCAAGTGGTTGAGGAGTAGCAGTCAACCAGAGCAAGTTAGGTACAGGTTGGTGGGTTAAAAAAGGGAAAAACTAGAGACACCCTATCTGGGGTAGGGTACCAAATAAATTTCAGACAAAGGGAGAGGTAGGAATCCAATTAGCATAGAAAGAGGGGCAGTAAGATACAGGGAAATGTCAACAGGCACTAAACAGCATGGGAGTGGTGCAGCGCAACAGGTGTGGAGCTGCAGTCTTTCAGGACACCTTCTGGGAACTGATGTGTTGCCCCATTTGTACTCACCTCTCTCAGTTAGGAGCAGAATTCCTTTGCCGTACCGGCAGGATAGGGCAGCTGGTAGGAGGCACCTGAAGCAGTGGGAAGGAAGGATGTAGGGGTGTCCTCAGAAGGGGAGGCCCCCAGCCAAAGAGGAAGCAGTTGCTGGTTGGGGACTCTTGTGAAGGGGACAGACTTGGGAGCTGGGGGGGGGGAGAGAGGTGAGGTGCATGAGAGGTGCTTCGGCTTGGAGGGATGGAAAGCGGATCCCCAGGAATGCTAGGACAACAGGAGATGAGAGGCAGCTAGATGTCATTGTCCACCTGGGGACTAATGACCTGGCAAGGAACAGGGTAGGGGTAGCAGAAGAATTTTTCAGGGAGTTGGGGAGGAGCCTTAAAGCAAGTAGCATGCTGGGTGGCTTTTGCCAAGGTTCTTCCTGTGTATGGCCAGGGATAGGAAGGGGCCCTCTGCACTAGGGCATTAAACAAGTGGATAAAATGTATCGTGCATGGAGGAAGGCTTCAGCTACACTAGAGGACAACCTAAGAGGATATGGGCCTCTACAGGGGAGCTGGCCTGCAGCCTTTCAGGAAGGTGACAACAGTTCTTGGTGGGAGTTTAACATGCTGCTCGGATGAGTTATTAAACTACCTGGGTGGGGAGGCAGTAAAATTAAGAGAAGGAACAACTGCACCCCACCCCCCACACACCCCCCCCCCCCAAGATGATGAAGCAGCTGGAAGGGAGGGACCCTGGTGAGTAAACTTCCCTAGGCCAGGGCAGGACAAGGCAAAGGACAAGAGGGGGGTACAAATCAGGAAAAAGAAGAAAAGGAGTAATGAGACAGAAATGGTGGGGGTAAAAGGAAAAGGTGGCTCAGTGGGGAACTTCAGGGAACAACACAGGTGAAGAAGCAGGCAGGGAGGGAGGGAGGGAGGAAGTTATGGAGAGCTATGTGTGCCAATGCAAGGAGCCTGGAAAATACAATTCCAGACCTGGAGGTCATCATGCTAGTGTGAATCTGGAGGCAACAACAGAGTCATGGTGCGCTGACTGCCATGAATGGGACATGGCCATATTAGGCTACTCTCTTTTCAAGACAGAGAGAGGGAAGGGAGGAGACGATGTACCTATATGTGAGGGAGGGAATCAAGATCACGGAATTACAGGGGCACCCAGAGGAAAATGAAGGGCTGGAGGTGCTATGCATCATTCTGAAGAAAGGATGATCCAAAGGATTGGAGGTGCTGTGGATCATCCTGGGGACATGCGCTGGGGCTGCTGTCTATACTAGGGTGGTTTACAGACCTTCAGTACAGGAAGAGGAGTTGGATAAGGCATCTGGGGAAGCCATCATCAGGATGGCAAGTAAAGGGGAGGTGCTACTAGTCAGTGACTTCAGTCTGCCAAATGTAGACTGAAGCCTTCCAACTACAGCTTCAGAAAAGAGCAGGGCCATCCTTTACTCCCAAAAGGGGCCTTTCTCAGGCAGCTAGTCAATGAACCCACTAGGGATGGGGCACTGCTCGTCCTGGTGCTTACAAACAGGGACGGCATTGCAGAGGTCACTGTGGCCAGTCTCCTAGGTACCAGTGATCACTGTAAAATGTGGTTTAACATTAAGGTGGGAACAGAGGCAAGCCACACAAGGACAAGGGTCCTGGACTTTAGGATGGTGGATTTTAAAGAAATGGGAGACCGCCTCAGAAACTGCCTGGTAGGGTGACTGACATGAAGGGGTAGAGGCACAGTGGGGAATAGTAAGGGATGGCATGATTATGACAACCAGCCTCTGCGTGAAGTAAAAACACCTCTATTGTTCTCTAGGGAAGTGGCCAGGGCAGTGAAGGAAAAAAGGGTGGCATTCAGGAAGTACGAGAAATCGCAGAGGGAGGAAGACAGAGAGATGTACCAAGTTAAACAGAGGGAAGCAGGAAAGGCAGTGAGGGGAGCAAAGATACCGACAGAGGAAAGGACAGCCAAAGGAGTAGATTAAGGAGATAAGACTTTCTTCAGGTACATAGATGAGAAGAAAAAAGCAAGCGGGGGGATAGTGAGGATAAGACGTGCCGCAGCGAAAGACTGATCAGAAGAGAAACAGGAAAAAGCAAACACCCAGAAGAGGTACTTCTGCTCAGTCTTCACAGTGGAGAGGGGTCGGGCCACCAGGGTGCAGCAGGAACTAAGAGGTGAGGTGGACACAAATCCATTTTCAGAGTCCTGAAGCTCTGAAGGTGGATAAGGCTATGGACTGGAAGGGACGCCCAAGGGTACCAAAGGAACTCAGGGAAGTGCTAGTTGCCCCAGTGACAGCCTTACAGCCTTATTCAACAGCTCACTTGAAACAAGTATAGTTCCAAAGGACTGGAGGACAGCAGACGAAGTCCCTCTACAAAACAGCAGCAGCAGAGAGGAGGCTAGCAGCTGTAAGTGGGTCAGTCTCACCTCAGTGGTGAGGAAATTAATGGAAACACTGTTAAAGGAAATGTTGGTACAGCATACTGAATCCAATGGACTGCAAGATCACAAGCAGCATGGATTCATTGGGGGTCTAACATCAGACAAATCTAATTGACTTCAACTGGGTGACCAAGGAAATGGATCAGGGAGCGCAGTGGATGTGGGCTAGCTGAACTTTAGCAAGGCCTTCAACACTGTACCACACAGGAGAGTGATAAAGATACTGCGCAACTTAGGGGTAGGATCCAAAGTGGTGAACTAGGTTAGAAACTGGTAATGGATAAGCAACAGAGGGTGGTGGTTAACGGCACTCACTCTAATGATGTGACAGTAGCCAGCGGCATACTGTTGGGCTCAGTTCTGGGACTGAGCCTCCTCAATGTCTTTATAAGTGACACTGCAGAAGAACTGGAAGGGAAAGTATGCCTTGGTGGACACTCAGTGGGGTGGAGAGAATGCGTAAAGATCTTGGGAAACTCAAGGAGTGGTGAAGAGCATGGCACTTGGGGTTCCATGCCAGAAAGTGCAAAATCATGCAGCTAGGGCACAGGAACCCAGGAACGGAGAAAAGGATGGGGTGCAGGTACTGACACTCATTAAGCAGGAAAGGGACCTTGGGGTTACAGCTGATGACCTCAAAGTGCAGGGCAGAATGACAAAGCAGTGGGTTGGGCCAGTAGGATGCTGGGAAACACAGGGAGAGGTAACTCCAGCATTAGGAAGGAGGTGGTGTCACCACTATATCAGAGTGGCAGAGACCGTGCTAAGGCTGTTAGAGAGATGCAATAACCACATTTGGTTGGTGCTTTGAGAGAAAGCATGAGGAGCTCAAAAATGTTTGGCATGGTATGGAAGTGCTGCTTGTCATGTACGTCTTTTAAGAAATATTTTTGAATCTGACAACCAAATGTGGATGTGGTTATTTCATCCCTGTAACAGCCTTAGCACAGTCTCTGCTACTCTAATACTGCAACTTTATGTCCAGAGCTTGGCATTTGCATCTGGTGACCACCTTTCGTTTTGTTTGCTCATGTTGCCACTATATTGCTCGCTGGTGAGACACTATCTGGAGTAGTCCAGTTTTGGAGGCCGCACCTCAGCAAGTACATAGACAGAGCAGAAGCAGTTCAGAGGAGGTCACCTAAATTGGTGCAGGGGTTGCACCTAAAGTCCTATGAGGAGAGACTGAGGGACCTCGACATGTACACCCTGGAAGACAGGAGAGTGAGAGTGGACATGCTCAAGACCTACAAATACCTCACAGGGATGAAAAGGATACAGGAGGGGAGACTTTCAAATGAGAATGAGCACTAGGACCAGAGGGCATGCAATGAAGTGGGGGGAGTATGAGAGATGTGAGGAAGTCCTACTTCACAGAAAGAGTGGTAGACACCTGAAACAGACTGCCAGCAGAACTGGCGGAGGTGACAACAGTAGGGGGCTTCAAGCATGCATGGGACAGACATGGGGGATTATCAGTAAACAAGCAGGGAGACGGGAGGGTTGCCAGAGACCAGTTTCTGTATGCAGAGACAGACTAGGCAGGGACCATCTGGGCAGACTGGGTAGGACAAGCAATCCCTTTTTTGCTTGACAAACTATGCTTTTATGTTTCTATCTCAGCTGGGCTAGCCAGGGTAAGCAAGTTTAAATAAATATAATTTAAATATTTCTCTGTATTATCATGATCTAATGCATCATAAAGATAAATCTTTCTGAAGCAGCTATTACTGGAGTCAAAGCACACAATCCAAGTATCGCAGACAGCCTTATAATAAGGCAATAAGACATGACAGTGTATGTTACCGTTGGATGAGGGCACAGTTCAGGAGCCATATGCACCCGAGAAGTTTTGTTAATCCCATATTGCAAAAAATGCAGACAGATAAAAGGGTTTGATTGACTATCGGACATTCAAATTCATGCACAAAAACAGACAATGAAGGTAGAAAAAGAATCGAATCTGCCTGGAGTTCCCCATCTACCCCAGGACCTAATGTTCACATGAGTTTTTATCCCTCCCAGTCCACCCCCCGCTCCTCCCAACTGCTACTGACCTCAGCAGCCACAAAACCCTTCACTCTGTCCCAGCCATGCTTGAAACCATTTATGGTCTTGGTGCCCGCCACCTCCACTGGCAGACTAATTCATGGCTTCACCACAGTTTCTGTAAAACAGAACTTCCTCATATCCCTTTTAAACCTTTCCACGCCAGTCTCCCACTTGTGATCTCTGGTTCTTGACTCGGTATTTCTGCTAAATAGTTCCCTTCAGTTCACCTTGTTTATTCTCTTCAGGAACTTGAAGGACTCTGTCATACATCCCCCTCTTTTGCCTGGTCTCCAGTGAGTACATGTTCAGTGCCTTGAGATGATGTTCATAAGATCAGCCCTGTTGGCCCTGAATCATCTTGGTCACTGCACCAGCCTGTCCCTGTCCTTCCTTAGGTGAGGACTCTAAAACTGAGCCTAGTATTCCAGATGCGGCCTCATCAGTGACCTATATAGAGATAGCAGTCCCTCTTTTTTCCTACTCTCAGTACCCCTTCCGATACACCCCAGCATCCTGTTAGCATTACTATAGGTCTTGTTACACTGGCTTGATTGTTAGAAGGAGTCACTAGTAGTGACTCCCAGGTTCCTTTCCTCTGCCATAGTGCTCAGTTTAACCCCTACCATTCAGTATTCCGTACTGTTTTTTTTTTCTCTAGGTGAATAACCTTTCACTTTTTTTTCCACTGAATTTCAACTGTCAGAAATACTTAGATAACCTCTCTAGCCTTTGTAGATTCATCTGCATTTCCCTGATCACTTCATTACTATCCATCCTACCATCAGCTTCATGTCATCCATGAAGAGGCACCGTCTGCCCCAGATGCCCTCTCTAATGTCACTGATGAACATACTGAAAAACACAAGATCCAGGTCAGATTCTTGCTGCACCCCACTCATGCTCTCCTCCTTTTCTGATCTGATCCCATTTACCACCACCCTCTGCAGTCTCTTCAGTCAGTTTCTTACTCATCTATATCCATAGTCCTGCCCGGGTCCTACAGCTTCTTCAGAAACATAGGAACATAGAATTTGAAGGCAGATAAGGACCGCCTGGCCCACCCAGTATGCCCATTTCTGTACCTGATGGATAAGCTGCAGATTCTAGTTAATCAACAGCTTACTTCCTCCTGCCTCTTCAGCAATCTTCTGTGTGGCACATAGTCAAAAGCCTTGCCGAAATCAAAGTACAGTAAATCTACAGCGAGGCTCTTATCTACTACCTTTCCTACCCAGTCAAAGAAAACTATCAGGTTGGTCTGACATGACCTTCCTGCCTCAAACCCATGATGTTTACTATCCTGTAGATTGTTGCTCTCTAGGCAGTCCACAAGTTCTTCTTTAAATCAGCAACTCCATCCCCTGCCAGATACTGCTAGCTAAAGTTTTCCATGTGGTCCTAGCACCTGGTGGCTTAGTCCTACCGGTTAGTACCTACTGCAAGAGCCCTCTCGAAGTAAGATCTACCAGTCTGAATTGAGCTACTGAATAACAGTATTGGGGTTCAGCCAGTTCTACAGAAAATTCCTTGAGAACCCTTTCGAGCATCCCATCTGGCCATGGGGCTTTATCTACATTTAGGGCTTCAAGACCCTTCTGGACCCTTTCTCTGGTAAAAGCTGGATGCCTCATTTCAGGAATTCTCCTAACAGCTGCCTAATTCTACTTTCAGGCAGGGACATACGGGGCTGGATATTCAAAAGGGTTACGCCATGTGCAATAGGGTTGTGCCTGCTCAAGTCCGAAATTGCGCCATTCTGCCACATTCAGCAGAAGGCAGTTGCGCCCCCCAAGGCAAGCTGAGCAACAGCGCAATGCAAATGAATGCATGTTGAACTGGAGGGGGAGGAACCATGCATAAACTGCACAGCCCGTTATTCAGCGGGCTGTGCAGGCGCAACCCCCAACCTGCGCGTGCACAACTTTGAGCCAAAAAAAAAAGGAGTAAGTCGAGGGCCACCCACAGGTAAGCTGCTGCACTGCAGGGCGCACACAGCAGCTGCCACCTGTGGCTGGCCCTCAACCTACTCCCTGTGCCCCCTGCAGCCCAATCACGGGCAAAAGTGTAAAAACCTCACCCCACCCCCGACTATCCTGATCAGGGCAAAAGCGTAAAAACTTCGACTGTCCCGATCAAGGGCATGTTTCAATAACCTCTACTACAGCCCGATCAAGGGCATAATTGTAAATACCTCTCCACCAGCCCGACTGCAAGGGCAGCACAGAGTCCAACCCCCCAAGGACATATCCCTGGTGGTCCAGTGGACCGCTAAGCCCGATCGCGGCTGCAAAATGTTGCAACACCCCCAGAACAGATCCCTGTGGTCCAGTGGACTGCTAAGCCCGATCGCAGGCTGCAAAATGTTGCAACCCCCAAGACCATATCCCTGGTGATCTAGTGTCCCCACCCCACCCACCCACGAAGCCCCCCATCCCCACCGCAGCCGGTAGTATCCCACCACTTGACGCTCATTACTTCGATTGAGCTTGCAGGGCTGATGTTTGCTGGTGCAGAGTAAGAGCCACTGGCGCAGTAGCTCGATGTCATATAGTAGTCCAGATATGTGAATGAAAGAATTCATTCACATATCTGACTGCCTTGTAAGCGGGCTGCACGTCCATTGGCTCTGCTCTCGCACCAATGGGCGGCAGCCCTACCTGGCAGTCAGTCGGGTGGGCGGCGGGCGGATGCTTCCCCACCGCCGCCGGGGAGCGGGTGGGGTAAGGGAGATCCATCTACTAAGAATGGAAAACAGAAAAGTTTTTTTTTTTTTTTTGCATAAAGGCCAAGGAAAGTAAGAGGAATTAGACGGGAGGGGGAGACGCCACTGAAGGAGGCCACTGAGGGGAAGGTGGGAGGGTATCAGTAATGAATGGTGAAGATACAAGAGAAGATCAAGAATTATGGTAGGTACGTAATTTTCATATCTTCCCTTGTCAATCTTCACCATTCATTACTGCTTGGATGAGTACAAGCCCCCCCCTTAAAAGGGGGGGAACCCTGAGGGAGCAAGACCCCCAGCCTCCTGTTGGTGAGAAACAGAAGGGAAGACCCGGCTAATGCAGAGAGAAGCCTATGGAGAAGAGCTAGGAGGTGCCCCCCAAAGACGGGAGATGGAGGAAGCCCCGGAAGTCTCCTAGCTCTGAGGAAAAGAGACGGGTCCTCGAAAGCGGAGCAATCACCCCACTGGGCCAGGGTGACAACCTTGAGAGACGGGTTACGCCGTCCGCCTAACAGATCGCTGTCCTCGCAAGCCTGAAGCTAATTTCATTAGCATCATAAGATGCCCTTGTTTGGTGTCTGCCAGCCCAGGCCTATAGCGGAGAGGGCAATAGCCTCGTCTGGTGTGCTCTGTATCAGGCATTGATGCTAAGAGCTGGGAGAGCATCGACCACAGATGCCGACTTTAGGCAGCGTGGTGAGCCTGATGTGATGCAATGCAGGCCACCGCACGAGAGGATGAGAACACTCTTTGCCCCCACCGGCTGAATTGTACGGAATCCGGATCCGGTGGACGGTCATGCACCAGGCGGCGATGCCCGGAAGGAGTCTCTAGGTATACCAAACCCGAGGACAGGTTGGGAAGGGTACCCAGGGATTCCGAGGGGGCACAATACCTTCGTCGACAGTCTACCAGAGCTGGAGAAGGGGCGGCTGGCGACTGCCAGGAATGGCCAGGAAGGTACCACCAGGTGCTGGGCACTGAATTCTCCAAGGAATTCACGCGTCTCCCATTCAGTATTGTCTCGCCTAACATAAGAGATTCGAAGATCCCTCACCATCCTCGAAAGGAATCGCTGATATTCAGTGAAATCAGTGTCGGAGGAAAGATGAGCAAGGGGTTCCTCTCCCTCAGAGGAGGAAGACGAGGATGACGGGGAGCTCGAATATCCAGAAGATTCCTGCGGCGGTGGGGAGAGTTTAAAGACCCGCTCATGCATATATCTATCGTATGAGGGGAAGGCCGCCGCAGAACCTCTGAACTGCTCCCAGGATAATGGACCCGTAGGACTGACATGTCCTGAAGAGCGGGGAGGTTGCAGAGGTACTGGAGAAGGGCACCGCTAAGAGGCAACTGACCTCTGCTAGGGCTCTGAAATCCGGGGAAACGGAGCCCGAGCTGACGGGATCCCGGACAACAAACCAGGTCGCAAAACAGAACCCTGGGGATGCGACGCCTGGAAGAGCCCAGAAGGGGATCCTCCCCTGTGACGAACCTGGGACTGCGTGGATCCAGAAGGGCAGTCCGCAGCAACACCACCGGAGGGAGTCCCGGGGCCCAAGAGGGAAAGGCGGGTTCGGAGCTACGTCTCTAGCCACCCCACGGGGTGGCCGCCAAGACCGGGCGACGACCGTCCCCCACCCCGACTCCCGAGAGAGCCCTCCTCGACTCCAGCCGCCCCCACCCTGAGAGAGGTGGCAACAGCACCCAGAAGGGTAGCTGTCACAGACCCCCTAGGAGGGAGAGCCCCCCCTCAGTCCCCACCACATCACCCCTCTGGGACCCGGGGCCACCCCTAGACCGAGGGTCCTCGGGGAGGAGGGTAGCGGAGACAGCGGGAGGGGCCCGCTGTGCCGCCTAGCTCCACGTGTTACTGGGGACCCCGACCCTGAAGAGTCAGGGTGCCAGGATGGGTCCACGTCCGAGTCATCGACCTCAGAAGGGGACGAGACCAGCAGAACCTCCACGCTGGCAACTCAGGGGGTCCCCGGAGGAACGGCGCCGGTGCTAGGACGGCACCGGGAAGACCGCAGCCTACTTGCGACGGCTAGATGCCCGGCCAGGCTCCCTGCTGCGCCAGTTAGGCCCCACGGCGCCGCCCGTCCCGCGAATCAACCTTCCGGGCGCCGAGCGCAAACCGAGCCTGGGCGCCGTGAGCGTGCCAAAGGCCAGAGCGGTGCTTGCCTACGGTGCCGCCTCGATCACGGGCGCTGGATCTGAAACGGGCGCCGGAGGGCGCCGCAGGGTCTACCGGTGCCAGGCCCAGCAGGCGCGGGCCCTCGACACTGGGGAGCCTGCACCTCGAGGAGGTGACTGCCGAGGCGGTGTCCCCATCGTGGCCCCGGGAGGGATCATGACATTCCCCCGACACCGCGAGAGAAGCTTCCTCTTTGGCAAGAGAAGAGGAGGAAGCCTCCTCCTCCTCGGACCTTATAGGCCCAGGAGGGGACCCGTGAGGAAGGGCCTAGAGACCTCACCTGGGAATCCCTGAGCGACGCCCATCCCTGGTTGTCGGCGGGCCTGCCGAGCTTGAACGCTGCGGATTCTCGAGGACACGACGGTCCATGGAGAAACAGGCGTCGCGACCGTGTCCATGTTGTGGCTGGGTCCCAGGCAACAGAGACAGACATCATGCCGGGTCCGAGACGGAAAATGCCGCCACAGGAGCACCGGACAAGATAGGGGCGTGGGCTTCTTTCGACTTACGCCTTGCTCCCTAAACCTGACATGATGCAAACTAAACAAGGAAAAAGTAATAAAGCACTCGCCAGACATATATAGAAAAAACAGGAACGGTCTTAACGGTATACGGCGTCGAGAGAGTCGTCTGAGAGAAAACGAGGAGTCTTGAGGTATCAGAAACCGAGAACACTATTCGCTACCACGCAGCAGGTATAGCCTCGACGGCCGGAGAAACAGAACTGAGATAGAGGAGGAGTCTGGCGGCACCTAACGGCCACCGCATGACGCAGTACATCGCGCTTGAGGGCGCCGCTGGAGCCGACTCCAAAGAAAAACTCCGTGAAGGGTGCGCTCGCTTAACCCAAGCAGTAAATATGGTGAAGACTGACAAGGGAAGATCTAATAGATTTCTTTGACTGGGTGACCAAAGTAGTAGATCAGGGAGGGGCTGTGGACATGGCCTACCTAGACTTTAGCAAGGCATTTGACTCAGTCCCATGCAAAAGAATAATATACAAGTTAGCCAGCCTGGGAGTGGGTCCCAAGATGATAGCCTGGTAAAGAACTGGCTGGAGACTAGGACACAGAGGGTAATAATAAATGGAGTCCACTCTGAAGAAAGGAGGGTTACTAGTGGGGTACCACAGGGTTCAGTACTAGGACCGGTCCTCTTCAATGTCTTTATAAGCGACATTGTAGAGGGACTGGAAGGAAAAGTATGTCTCTTTGCAGATGACACAAAGATCTGCAAACAGAGTTGATGCACAAGGTGGGGTGGAAAGGATGAGAAGGGACTTGGTAAGGTTAGAGGAATGGTCAAATGTATGGCAGCTTAGATTCACTGCTAAGAAGTGCAAGGTAATGCACCTGGGAAACAAAAACTCAGGGAAAAGTACACAATGGGGGTGAGATACTAACAACAACAAAATGGAAAGGGACCTGGGGTAGCATGATCAGATGACTTAAAGGTGGGCAAGCAATGTGGAGAGGGCAGTAAGGAGGCTTGGGGGATACTGGGATGCATAGGAGAGACATCACCAGTAGAAAACAGGAAGTTGTTATCCCTCTGTACAGACAGCTGGTGAGACCCCATCTGGAGTACTGTGTGCAGTTCTGGAGACCCAATCTCCGAAAGGACAGAGACAAGATGGAAGCTGTCCAGAGGAGGGCAACTAAAATGGTGCAGGGTCTGCACCAGAAGACATATGAAGAGAGACTAAAGGAGCTTAATTATGTATAGCCTCGAGGAAAGGAGGGAGAGGGGGGGACATGATAGAAACTTTCAAGTACCTCAAGGTAATCAACAAAGTCCAAGAGGGTAGCATCTTTCAAAAAAAGAGGTGTGCAAGAACAAGGGGGCACAATTTGAAGATAGAGGGGGCAGCTCAGAGGTATTGTAAGGAAATACAGGTTACTCACCTGTAACAGGAGTTCTAGGAATGGTATGTTGTTCATCCACACTGTCTGGCAGGTTCCTTGTCGCTTTAAATCTTGCCGGAAGGTCTTCAAGTTGGCTCCTCCCACCCACCCGGTGGTAAACTCGGCCCGCCCATGACGCCAGATCTGGCCCACTGGAAGCTCAGGTTGTGCGTCAAGCCGGGAGGTCAGGGTCAGATGAACAATATACCATTCCTAGAACTCCTGTTACAGGTGAGTAACCTGTATTTCTAGGGACATGGATATGTTGTTCATCCACACTGTCTGGCAGACTCTAGCAGTTTCGGGAGGAGGAGGCAAGGCGCACACCCCCTACTTAGGAATAAAGACTGAGAACCGAGGGCCCCAAAACCAGCATCCCGGCGTGACGAAGGTCGGCGTGGTAATGGGTAATAAAGGTGTGTGCTGACTTCCAGGTAGCAGCCCTGCAGATTTCTGGATAGGGACGCCCTGGAAGCAGCCACTGATGCAGCAGTATGACGGGTAGAATGAGCTCTTATCCTCTGGGAGGCTCCATGCCCGCCAACTTATAGCAGAGATATCATGAGGTGACCCACCTGCATATCGTCCGCTTGGCTGCAGGTCTGCCAGGTGCGGCTTCAGCGAGGTGACAACAGCTGGCGAACCTCTCCTACTTCAGCCGGCGCCCTATAATAAGCGGGCGCCTTTTAGGTCCAGTGTATGGAGCCTGTATTCGCCTCCCGAGGTGTGATTGGGGTAGAACACCGCAGAGTCAGCACCTGGTTAAGGTGAAACTCCGACACCACCTTCGAAGGAATTTCGGTGGGGGGCAGGACAACCTTGTTCCTGTGGAAGACAGGTAAGGAGACCGATGCAGAGCGAGAAGTGGAGCTCTCCATCCTCTGGCTGATTTATAGCCACCAAGAAGGCGGTCTTCCACGATAGGTGAGAGAGATCACACCTGTGCATTGTCTCGAATGGCTTGCCCATGAGCTTTGCCAGTACCAGCAGTAAATCCCACGGAGGTGGAGGTTCTCGTGACTGAGGGGAAATGTGATCGCGGCCTTTGAAAAGCACCTGACCACCTTCTGCGCCACCGACTGCCCTCGCCCGCGCCTGCAGAGATGGCTGCCAGGTGCACCTTTAGGGTCGGCCAACCTAAGCTCCTTGACTCAGAAAGGGACCATAAATAGTCCAAAATGCTTGCCACAGAACAGGAGGAAGGGTCCAAGCCCTGCCCTGACACCAGATGGAGAATCTCTTCCATTTGAAAGTCGAGCATTTTCTGGTCGACTCCTTACGGGACGCCTCAACAACATTGAGGACCTCGTCGGAAAGACCCAAGGCCTGGAACTCTAGCCGCTCAGGAACCAGGCCGTCAGGTGCAGGGATTGAAGGTCCGGATGGAACACCTTCCCCTGATTGACTGAGGGCAGGTCCGGCAAGCTGGAAGCTGCTTGAGCCTGGGGCTGAGGCTGAGGAGATTCTGGTACCAACTGGCGGGCCAGTCTGGGGCTACTAGGACCACCTGCGCCTTGTCCTCGGGCCTTGGAGAAGACTCTCAGAATCAAGGGAAATGGGGGAAAGGCGTAAAAGAGGCCTGGGTCCACAGCCTCGAAGGCATCCTGCAGCGAGCCCTGCTAAGGGGGCGGCATGAACAGCCTCAGCCGCTGCTTCCCTGAGGCAAACAGGTCCACCTGAGGTGAGCCCCAGTGAGAACAGATCTTGTACTACTCCGCAGGAGAGACTACTCGCGAGATGCAGCCCCTATCCGCTCAGGCATCGGCACAAGGTGTTGGAGGCGCCTGCCACATGAATGGCTAGGAGATCCGCCCAGGCTGTGCACGAGACCAAAATGCAGAGCTCTTGCATAGAAGCATGGAGCACGCCCCGCCTGGCGGTTCAGGTAGTACATGGTCGGGTATTGTCCGCCCGACTCGGACCACTTGACCCAGAACGGACAAAGGCGGTGAGCGAAGGACCTGCCTGAGCTCCAGCAGGTTGATGTGGCATCGGGACTCACGGGGACCAGAGGCCGGCACTCGGTGTTCCCCAGATGGGCACCCCAACCCATCAGAGAGGCATCGGTCGATAGAGAGACCGTCGGCTCGGGGCGGACAAACGGGATGCCCTCCTGCAGATAGGATGGAACGGTCCACCACTGGAGAGCGTTCCCCAACTCCTGGGTCACTATCACTAGCTGGTCCAATGGATCGCAACGTTGTGACCACTGGCTGGCCAGTCCCCACTGAAGGGGGCGCATGTGCCAGCGTGCCCAACGGACCACGCTTGGTACAGGCCACCATGAGACCCAGGAGGCGCAGGAAGTCCCGGCAGGACGCGATTGCCCAACCAGAAATGGACTGGGCAAAGGAGGTAAGAACCGCCCTCATGTCCGCCGAGAGCCATGTTTGGCTCGGCAGAGATCGAGCCTGCCCCGATGAACAGGATCATTCTGCTTCGCCCGAGTTCACTTGGCCCTCGCTGATGAAAGGCTCACTCTGAGAGCAAACCTGGAGGGCCAGATCTCTGACTGCTCCACCTCCTGCCTGAGGCTGCTATCAGCCAATCGTCCAGGTAAGGGTACACCCGACCCCTGGTGCCGCAGGAATGCTGTCACCACTGCCATGCATTTGGTGAAGACCCGGGAGCTGGAGAGATAAGCCAAAGGGCATGGCTTGGAACTCGAGGAGATCCTCCGCTCAAAAGCGGAGGAATCTCCGATGTGACGGACGGATAGTGACGTGAAAGAACGCGTCCTGTAGGTCCAGAGAGCAGAACCACACGCCGTGTTCCAGAGATGGTATTATCTGCGCCAGAGTGACCATCCTGAAGGTCCGAGACCTTAGGAACTTGTTCAGGTCGTGTAGGTCGAGAATGGGGCGCCAGCCCCCCGTCCGTTTCGGAACCAGGAAATACCTGGACACGAACCCCGGGTCTAAAGGGGGGTCCTCTAACTCCGTGATCACCTCCTTTTGGAGGAGGAGAGCGATGTCGGCTCGACGAGCCGCCAGTGAGGCTGCGGACCCCAAGGCCCCCCGAGGCACGGCTCTGAAGGGCGGCCTGCTCTGGTTCTAGAGGTAGCCTTTTCCCACCACTCGGTACCCACCTGTCCGTGGTGGTAACAGCGGACCAGGCGGAAAGGAAGTGTCTGAGCTGGCCTCCAGGGGGAACCAGGGTGAGGTGACAGGGATGGGGGCGACACCTCATAGCCCATCACTGGGCAGGCCTGGAGGAGGGACCGCTGAGGGACCTCCTGGGCCTTACCTCCTGCTTCCTGTTGAGTGAAGTCGTATCGGGTTTGGGCTTGGGATGCCACAGCCTGAGCCTGCTGCCCTGACGTTGTTGGGCCGGGTAACAAGGGCGAGAAGGACCTAAAGGGCTTAGGCTGTGGCTTGCGGGCCTTTGTCGTCCTGAGCGAAGAGAGCCGAGTCCAGGTAGCACTGGACTTCTCGATCCTCTGCAGGTGACCTTCCACCCCAGGGTCAAGAGGTCAGTCCCCAAAAGGGAACATCCGCCAACT
This sequence comes from Neoceratodus forsteri, assembly GCA_016271365.2. Taxonomy (NCBI): domain Eukaryota; kingdom Metazoa; phylum Chordata; order Ceratodontiformes; family Ceratodontidae; genus Neoceratodus; species Neoceratodus forsteri. Next base: position 1,076,973,354 of record CM057459.1, read on the forward strand.
TTTGCTGGGTATCCAAGGTAAAGTGGATATCCTCAGCCAACCCGACGACGACATGGCCACTGCGGCCACAGACCTGGCACATGAGTCCCCGATGTCTAAAGCAGTCTGGAGCTGCTGTTTTGCCACTGCCCTGGTCCCGCACCTGCCTGACCGTAGTCTGAAAGATGAGGGACAACCTCATCCAGGGAGCCCAACAGGGCGTGAGAAAAAATGTGCCATGAGGACGGCCGAACTGGCCTGACGAAGGCCGAGAGAGGACGCAGTATAGACTTTTCGCCCGGCATAATCCAATTTCTTGGATTCCTTGTCGGAGGTTTGTCCATCTCATGCTCCCGCACGCTTTCAGAAAACGCTGTCGGTAACCAACCCCTCGGCCGAGGGGTGTTCCGAAAAACTGACAGGGAACTGGTAGGGACCGCATACTTCCTGGCCATTCTGGCCGAAGGTGCAGGGCAGGAAGCAGGATGCTGCCAAAGTTCCAAGGCCGGACCCACTACGGCTTTGGCTACCGGAAAGGCCTCCATAGGAGAATCCCCTCGGTCCAGAATCTCCGTGAGGGGATACCTGGCCCATTTAGAAACGGGTTCGAGCTTCATCCCGGTGGACTCCGAGATAAGCCAAGCAACCCTAGGAAGGACGGCGGCTATCGCTCCACTGACTGCCCTCCCGAGGACTCCAAGTCCATGCACTTGGAGAAGAGGGAGGAACCATCCTCAGACTCAGAAGAGTCCTCAAAGAGCTGCCTCGGCCTGAGCCACCCTCCACCTGCCAAGGTTTATCGGGAGTGAGGTGACAGACGCCTATGGGGCAAACCCAAGGCCGACCGAGAATTTTTGGTCGGAGCCCCAACTAACGGCTGTGGGTGGAGGTTCACCAGAATCGATGGGCAGCTGGAATTGGCTGAACAACCGCCTGGGAACAGGCCTCGGCTACAACGAGGGTTGTTTGGCAGTCCGGTGACAAGCCACTTAATGGCCGGGAAGACAACTGGGTCCCTATTCTCGGTCAAAAGGAGCTGTTGCACATGAGTTCCTCATACCTCCGGCAACTTGCGCGCCTTCCTCGTCAAGGAAGAGGAAGAAGCGGCCAGTGCCGCTGCCAGCGGTGCCGAGACCGAGAACCACCTATGGTGGCAGGATCGGGTTGACCGCTGAGGATGTCCGAGACCGAGACCGAGAGTCTCGACTAGGCTGAGGAAGGCGAGGAGAAGTGTCGGAAATCGGCACTCCCCTCGGCTCGGACGATTCCACCGAAGGCTCCGGAACCGGAGGCACAGACGAGCCAACAGGATCCTCAACTCCCACCGGGGGAACCGGGGAGAAGGGATTCTCAGCTTCTCCAGCCGACAACCCGTCTAATGGGTCGAGAAAAATCTCGACCGATCGACGTGGTCTCGTCAACTGGCCTGACGGGGACACCATGAAGCCAGTGGCTGGCTGAGGGTCGGATCAAGTCGGATGTCGATAAAGAAGGGAGGGGATCTTCTCCCACCCCAAGAGAGTCGACGGAGAGACTTACTTTTGCTCTTTTGGACCTGGAAAAGGTCCGAAGAAGTTGGACCCTCACCTTTCGTCGAGAGGGTCGGACAAAGCTCCTTAAAGAAGAATGAGGCACGAGAGGCGGGCAAATGCGGCAGGCGAGGTGGCCAGCGCTATCTCCTCTTCGAGGGCTTATCATCTGTTTCGAGCTGACCCGGGCCGGTGCCCGCCGCCGCGACACCGCCAACCGGGCCCTCTTTAGATTTCACGGTGGAATTCTTCTCTGGGCACCCCAGTTGTAATCGGGCACATGGTCTTCAGGACGTGAGGTCAAAAAGAAGAGCACAAGTCGCAGGCTCATGGGTCGTGCCCACGCCCAAGCAGTAGACGACGTGAGTGCGGATCCGCCCGACATCTTCTGCCCGCAAGGGCACCTCCGGAAACCGGGTTCGATTGTCCAACGAGTCATGAGGAGAAGAAGACCAAGTCTTTTAGCAAAAACTTTCGATTTCAACTTTCAAGAATTAGGAACCAGTCTTAAACGCAGAGCTGCACGGAGGGAACCTGAGCTCCAAGCGGTAAGGAAGATCTGGCGCCATGGGGCGGAGCCGAGAGTTTTACCACCTGGGTGGGTGGGAGGAGCCAGCTTGAAGACCTTCCAGCAAGATTTAAAGCGGCAAGGAACCTGCCAGACAGTGTGGATGAACAACATATCCATGTCCCTAGAAGTATTTTTTCACAGAGAGGGTTGTGGACGCATGGAACGGCCTTCCGGAGGAGGCTGTGGAGTCAAAAACAGTGGTTGAATTCAAGCATGCATGGGACAGTCATAAGGCAATTCTAGGGGGTTGGGGTAGAAAGAAGTAGGCTGCTGGTTAACTAGGATCTGCAGCTTATCCATTAGGTAGGGAAATGGGCAGACTGGGTGGGCCAAGCGGTCCTTATCTGCCATCAAATTCTATGTTTCTATGTTAATTCTATTTGAGGCTTCCCCCTTGTACTTGAAGGCACTCGACTGTGCCTCATGCCTAACAACCCATCCACAGCGTGCAGTTGATGCAGTATAACCACATGTCCTGTCACAGGTTATCACTTACATAATTCACGCCAATGTGTCTTACTTCTTACAATAAGCACATTCAGATGTGTATTACTTTGATCATAAAATGACTCCGCAAAGTTTCACTCTGAAGGGACACCGTCGACCTCTGAAGCCTCAACATTTTCTTGTTTAGGAACACATGCTCAGCTTCACTTAAACTATGTAGCTGGTACTTTCAGTACAAGTGAAAATGAGGCTACTGATGTACTTATAACATAGCTCGTTTTCCATTTTTTTTTGGGGGGGGGAGGGTTATAGCCTTCTGTCTGCTCTCCTGGTATAATTCCTAAACATTAGGGCTCAAGTGTATATGATACGGGTGTACATGGACTGGGGCTCTGCTTGGCGAGTGAGATGGACCTGGAGTGCCAATAAAAATAGGCAGGTTCAATGGAAATTTCACTGTAGCTGCCCCAATCCTCTTCCAACTACAACAGATGGTCTCACATCTGAATGTATACACACCAGATGGATCGGGGCAGTGACACGTGACCAGGTTGGAAACTGGAGAAAGGTGCCATGACCCAGGTTAGCAGAACAGATAGCCGAAGTAGTATCAGGAAATAACATAACCCCCCAAAAATGGCACTGTTAAAAACATAGTTTTCAGGACTGCTTTCATGTTGAGCCTACAGGAAACCAGGAAAGGATATGATCACCATCTCCACGGCAGCTATTACTGTACTAGGGCCAATAAACAGAACATAAATATAGCTTGAACACAGCTCACTGCAGACCAGCAGGATGGAGCCTCTGGATTCGCGAGTGGCACAGCTGACTGAAACCGAGCGGGTATTAACCCACAGGTAACGCCCACTCGGTCAGTACCAGTTATTGCCATTGAGGCACCAGAGGGTAGCCGCCCGCTCCGTCACCACCCCCTCACGCCACCCGCGGCACTCGCGAGCCACAGCCTGGTAGGGCACACGCCGCAGGACACCCGGCCCCGCAAGAAACAGCAGATGATGTGCTCATCAGAGCGATGCACAGCCGTACGCCCCCCTCTTCCCCACCACGAACAAATGTGCTTGGCAGGCACCCGACAGGTGGAAGCGCGGCTAATGTGTGCGCTACACAGCCGTCAGCTGCCCTGCTACGATGGCTCCGATTCCCGCCCCCCTTTACTGATTGCCGGACGCATGCTGGGCTGAGCCCTGTGGCCGGTTCTGGTGACTGCTGTCACTGGCAGTGTCATACACCGCCTCAGGCAGCAAACTGCCCTGTCCCTAAGTGCGCCCGACAGCGAGGTGCACACGGCAACATGGGCTCATTGCCGTTCAATGAGCCTATAGGTGTAGCGCGTACATCACTTCCAGAGTCGGGTTTCACTGGTGATACCCGCTGGGTTGGAACCCTCGGCCGCGCCTCGCACCAATCCCTCAGCGGCATTAATCCACCGGCAGAGCCCTCCTCTGTCGGTGATTAATGCTTACTTATGCTATCACCACTTGCAGATGTGAAAGCTGTAGCGTATGTTGTATTTCATGTCCCCATTAAATCATTAGTTACTATTTCTAAACCACTGTTTACTACTTCTAATCCTGTGTCGGGATGGGACATTATTATACTGGACAGAGTGGCATCAGCAGCCTGCCCACTTCACTCACCACCCCCAAAGTCAAAGATCTGAAGCATGCTGGGGAATAAACTTTTACATGCCTGTGTGTTAATTCACAGCAGACACAACTCTTCAGAAAAAGATGTCAAACTTGCAGAGCCATTGTATTATTTGTTTTACAATCTATGAACAACTTTTTAAAATAGCTGTAGCTGTGCAGCAGGTTGCAGGCGCTGAAATTAGGTTTGCAGTCACATCCCAGCAGGACTAATGACTGGAAAATTCACTGGCCCAAAACATATAACACTAGCTCAACTGGTATAATTACTGAAATGTTTCCTTCTCTAGGACTAGTTAAGGAAAATGTTATTAGCCTGACAAATCTACAAGTGTGTGCCTACATGGAGCAGTGCCAGTTTCAATCTCTAAATATGAGCACACAATGAACTAATGAAATCTTTATTTTGGAACTAAATGTTAAACGGTCAGACTGAATGTTGATTACGAGTAGGAACATTTTGTTAACAGACTTTTTGATGCAATCCCTTAATAGATTCTAGTGTCCTGGAGTACTGTGTGCAGTTCTGGAGCCCACACTTGAGGAAGGACAGGGATCAACTGGGCATGGTGCAGAAAAGAGCTACCCAAATGATACTGGGGCAACAAGGGAGGTCTTATGTATGAGCTTGAGGATCTCAACATGTACATGGCTAGAGCAGGACGCAAGAGGACAGACATTTATTTTTTCAGTTTTTGTTGACAGGGAAAGGACGACTAGACTATACTGTCTATTTCCAGCCTTGCCTCGGGGAGGGGGAAGGGATACAGATGCATACCCACTGAACCTCAACCAGATTAAGCTGTTGGTGATATTTTAAGATCCATTTACACTGGCCATTTCTACATCGGCGTAGATGGTATGGAGAACCACAACGGTGGGATACATTTGTGTGCATGAACTACGCAGGTATCAAACCGGTGTGGCTTTTCTGCACCTCTCACAGAAAGAGGAGCTTAACTGATGTAGGTGGTTTCACGTGCTGTGTAAAATGATGGTCACTTTTCACCTCACTGCTTGAGGGTGATTTAGCATCAGAACACACAGGGAACTCCTTGCAGGATGGGTCCACAATGCAGTTCCCAAGACACCAGTGTGACAAAGGTGTGGAAGAAGATGTCCTTAAATGCTGCACACCACTGGTTTCATAAACAACCAGGTACAGAAAGACAACAGCTTAGTCAGTGTAAACAGGGCTTCACTGAATGTTGAAAATCTGGTCAGGACACCGAAGAAATTCTCCAACTCTTTATTACACCCTTTATTACAAGGAACATATCAGCCTTAGTCACCATTACTCCGCTTTCATTATTATTTATTTTGATTTATAGAACAGAGGACCCATGGGGGCCTTCAAACACCTCCCTGGGAATGTTTTCAAATACGCTGAGGGTCTTTTACATAAAATAACATTTTCTGCTACAGATTATAATGTTTTGATTTATAGAGATATATCAGGGAGCTGGAGTAATTATAGTACGGGAACTTTAAGAGTTCTTTTTACGTGTATAACTGGGGCATTTGGCAGGAAAGATGCCAGTTTGTTTTACAACAACTGCAGACTACTTGTTTTATTTTTAAGTTTCTACAGAACTCAGAGCAAATATATGAAAAGCAATCTGTTTCTTTACCTCAGAGCACTGTAAATGATTACTGGAAGAATATGTCCTGGGTACAATACCTAGGTATCGAGCAGGTCTTGCATATTAGGTTCTTGATTATGCTTTTGATGTTTATACTTCCTTAGGGACTTTATGATTTAGCCTTTAGAGAATGAGAATGGTACAGACTGGTTTTGTTTGTTGATTTTTGTAAACTGAATTTATGTGTATAGTTTTGTTTTATTTTCCTTTCAATAAAAATCCTTACTCTTCCTCGGTGAAGTGCCATAGGACCTTAACATCCACCTGCACAACCACCAGACAAGGCAAACAGGACCTCAGCTTACTGTTTCATCCGAAGGATGGTACACCCTAAACCAGGATGGGACAAACTGGGTAACCAGATGGACAATGGCCACTAAGGAAAAATTACTTACATAGTAATAGTGTTTTTTCCAGGGGATCTCCAAGTATGCTTGACTAATGCAGTATGCCAGCTGGGTTCAGCTGCCCCAGAGGTGGAGACTATGCTAATGATGCTACGGGAGTTAGCCAATCAGACTTGAAGTAAGAGAGTGCTATGTGCTGGTGCTGCTGAAAGTCAATCAGATTCATTTCGAAGACTGAGGGGCAAAAGGCCCCAAACTCTAAAAATATCCCAGAACTATAGAAAAAAAGAAGAAAAATAGAAAAAGGAACAAGGAAACAAAGTACTCACCTGTTGGCGAACTATGTACACCATGAAATACAAAATCACACATGCCCCCACGATGCAAATCATCATGGGCTGCATATGCAAATCACCACAAAATGTTATGCTGGTTCAACTTTAAGCAGAAATGCATGGTGCTGAAAGACTTCTCACACAGTCTGCAAAGGGTGCCAACAGAAGACACAGACACATGTTTCGTCCTACCAGGACTCATCAGTGTGCCTCGTGTGTTTAACACCCCAGTGGAATGAACCAGCTACCCTAAGATGGTCTATTTGGGTTATGTTGTGGTGAACCCAATGTACACCATGCTTCGCTGTGGAACATTACACATGTTAAAGCTCTACTGTCAGAAATGTAGCCTAAAGCAAGGACTGCAGAACTATTTTCAGCCAGTTTATGTGAAGGGAAGCTGTGTGGGAGGTCAAGCATACTGAGGGATCCCCTGGAAGAAACAATATTACTATGGCAAGTAATTTTTTCTTCTCACTCCAGGGATCCATCAATATGCTTGACTAATGCAGACTACAAAGCAGTACAGTTGGGAGGATGGAACAGAACCTACTGAGGAAACTGGTTCTGCAGGACTGAAGTGCCAAATCTGGCATCTGACCTGGACTGTACATCCAAACAGTAGTATTTTGTGAAGATGTGTACAGTCTTCCAGGTAGCTGCTTTGCAGATATCAAGCAAAGGTATGTTCCTTGCTGCTGCCACTGAGGCAGCAGTGTCCCTCATAGAGTGGGATCTGAAGCCTTGGGGTGGCTGTTTGCCAGCCTTACTGTAACATAACTGGATACAAGAGATTATCCAGCAGGAGATAGTCCTCTTAGAGACTGGCCTGCCCTTTCCCACCTCTCGATAAGTGAGGAGGAGGAGCTGGGCGTGAGAGGACATGAGCTGTTTGGTGTGCTCCAGGTAGTAGGTCAGAGCCCTTTTCACATCCAGGCTATGAAGTCTGCGCTCACCAGGAGTGGATTTGTCTGTAAAAAAAAAAAAAAAGAGACAGGAAGCATTATAGATTGATTCAGGTGAAATTCAGACACCACCTTGGGAAGAAATTTCCCGTTGCTCCCGAGAACTACTTTGTCCCTGTGGGAAACAATGTAGTTATGTTCAGTATATAGAGCTTGCAGCTCTGAAATCCTTCTGGTTGAAGTGATGGCCACTAGAAAAACAGTTTTCCAAGTGACATACTTTAAATCTGCAGTAGCCATAGGCTCGGATGGGGGCTCCAGCAACTTGGCTATACACAGGTTCAAGTCCCAGGGTGGAACAGGTTCCCTGAGTGAGGCTGAAGGTGCAGCAGGCCATTAAAGAATTTCTTGAAGATGGGAATGAGGAATTACAGATTTCTCTATCAGCAGAAATACAAGCCAAAATGGCTGCCAGGTGACCTTTCAGAGATGAGGCTCTAAAGCCTGATGCTTGCAAGTGTACTAGTCTAGTATAGAGGACAGGCTAGCCTGCAGCGGGTCAACCTGCCTGTCTTTACACCAGAGAGAAAATCTCCTCCATTTGGCAGTGCCAAATCTTTTTGGTACTTGGCTTTTTGGCCAGTCGAAGGATTCTGATGGCTTGTTCTGAATACTAGGAGTCTGGAACTCTAGCTCCTCAAGTATCAAGTTTTGAGGTGAAGAGACTCTCTGATGGGGTGCATTATCCTCGTCTGAGGCAGGGTCAAGAGGCTGTGAGTCGAGGGCAGACGAATGGGCCATCTGGCTGAGAGGGCGAGAAGCAGGGAGTACTATGGCTGCCTCACCCAGTCCGGAGCCACCAGAATCATTGTTGCTGGCTGGCTTCTGAGTCTGAGAAGGACCCTGAGAATCAGGGAAAATGGAGGGAAGGCATACAGGAATCTTCCTGTCCAATCCAGAGACAGAACATCCACTGGCATTAAGCCCAGAGCTAGAGGCTTGCAGCAGTACAGGGGAATTTGATGACTCAGGTTGGAAGCAAAGAGATCTATCTCTGGGGTGCCCCACTTCCTGTAAATTGTGGCTAGTACTTGCTTGTTCAGAGTCCACTTGTGGTGGCCCTGACTTGATGAGACTTGAGGAGTCTGCCAGCACACTGTCCTTGCCTAGCAGGTGAATGGCAGAAAGCTGCAGGTCTAGGCAGTAAGCCAGAGACTAGATTTTTATGGCCTCTGTGCAAAGCTTTGTGGATCTTGTGCCAACCTGTTTGTTTATGTAGAACATAGCAGTAGTGTTGTCTGTCCTGATTTGGAAAGCTTGATCCTTTAGCTGGGCGGTGAAGGCTTTGATAGCCAGGTATACAGCTCTGAGCTCGAGGAGATTTATATGAAATATGTACTCCCTGGGAGACCGCACCCAGCTTGTGGACTGATCTGCCAGGTGTGCACCCCAATGTAGGAGGGATGCATACATAGTGAGTACTATGGAAGGTTCCTTTTACTGGAAAGAGATTCTTTCCCTGAGGTTTTCTTTATCCTTTCACCAGTCTACAGCCTGCAACAGGGTCCCTGTGACAGGAATGAGCTTTGACAGGGAGTCTCTTTTCTGAGACCAATAAGATCAGAGCTGGTATTGAATGTCTCTCATTTGAAACCCGACACCTAGAGTTACCGCTGTAATAGAGGCCATATGTCCTAGGAGCCTGAGGGAGTGCCTGGCTGGCTTTGGTTGCCCTAGGACAAACGAGTTTGCCAGGGTTTTCTGGTTGTGCACCCTGTCTAGTTGGAGCAGAGCTTTCCTCAGCTGTGTGCCCAGCTCTACTCTAATGAACTCTAGTAGTTGAGCTGGCTTGAAGTGGGACTTTTCTGTGCTGATCAGAAAGCCCAGGGACTCTAGGGTAACTGAGTAAGTCTGAGGGAGTCTCTGACCTTTTAGGAAGACTTGTCCACTATGAGCCAGTCATCCAGATAGGGAAAGACAGAGATCTGCTGTCTTCTGAGATGGGATGCCACCACTACCAGACACTTTGTGAAAACTCTAGGATCTGAAGAAAGGCCGAAAGGCAGAGCTACAAACTGGCAAGTGATCAGAGGGCAGTCTGAATCAGAGATACTTTCTGTGAGAATGCCGGATTGAATGTGAAAATAGATGCGTCTGAGATCCAGGGAGCCTAGCCAATCTCCCTGTTCCAAGGAGGGAATCACTACTGACAGGGTGACCACTCTGAATTTGGGATTGCACAGGTGTTTATTTAGGTACCAGAGATCCAGAATTGGCCGCCAATCCCCGCTTTTCTTTAGAGTGAAATAGTATCTGGAATAGAGGCCTTTTCCCCATTGGGAGGGAGGAACTCTTTCAACTGCATTTGCTGACAGGAGATACTTTACTTCTAATTCCAGCAGAATTTTTTCCACGGGAGTTAGAAGTTTTAAACTGCGGTGGCCCTGCTGTGCGGGAAATTTTTTCAACTGCAGGGTAAGACCTCGACCCACCACCTCCAGTATCCACTTGTCTGAGATGATGCATTGCCATTCTTTGAGGCAGTGGGTCAGCCTCCCTCCTACTGGGAGGGGGGAGGCGGCCTGGGCCTTCCAGTCAGGGATTTTGTTTAGTTCGGGTCTTTGCAGAAGGGGCTGGTTCAGTACATTTCCGAGCCCTTCTACCTCTTCCCCTAAAGAATCCTCTCATTTGAGAGTAATCAAAGGGCATGGGCATTGGCGTAGGATAGAAGGCCCTGGGAAAGTAACCTCTACCTCTGCCCCTTCTAGCCTGGGGTTTGTAGGAAGTAGAGGTTTTCTCTTTAGCTGCATTGCTCTGGTAGGTGGACTTGTAATTCTCCCACCTTTTTCATGTAAGATTCTGTTTTGTCCCCATAAAGACAGTTGTTCTCACAGAGGAAATCCATAGCTTTGGTTTGGGTACCCTGGGAAAGATTGGTGGTTCTCAACCAGACTGTGAACGAGCTTGGTACATCCAGCAGATCAGACCTGGGTTTGATTCTCACAACCTCCACTTGCAAACTGTGTGACTCTGAGCAAGTCACTTAACCCCCGGTGCTCCCAGACCGCTCCTGAAAACAGGCACTTGTGCCTAGTGGGCCTTACCCGGTTACCAAAGACTAAAAAAAAACAAAAAAACCTGAGAGACAGAACCTGAGCCACAGCTCTGCAGATAGTGTCATTGGCATCCACAGCCACGTGAAACTGATATTTTGTAGCTTCCAAGGCAGTTTTAACAGTTTCCACCAGGTCTTGAGCCACTTTTGCTATGGCTTGCTGGCTGACAGCCAGGCCAGAGTTCCAGAGAGCTTTCTGATACTGAGCTGCATACACCATATAAGTAGAGAGGCGAAGCATCCGAGTGGCTGTGGTGTAAGATTTCTTACCCATAGAGCCCAGTTTTTTTGTTTTTTTTGTTTTTTTAATTCTTTTTCTGGAGGCTAGAAAGAAAAGGGCACCTTAACCTTATCACAGGCTACAGCCTGCACCACTCAGTCCAGATACATGTAAAGGCACTCAGCATTAGATTTATCTAACAGGTACTTTTCTCCATTTTCTTAACCACCCCCAGCCTAGAGGTAGGATTCTTAAGTATTTTGAAAGGAGCCCTTCTAAGGGACTTACAGTATGAACTGGAAGGAAAAGCTTTTTGAGAGGAGGGAAGACAGAACATGTCTAAGACATCTGCCTCCTCCTCAGTGGACTCTTGAATAGAAAGGCCAAGAGCATCCTGTGCGGACAAAGGTACAGCGAAAGGAAAACACCTCTGTCATTAGAGGAAGAACCAAACTCCAGAAGGTCAGGATCAAGGAGTTCACCCTCCTCTTCATCATCACCTCCCTCAAAGAAGATGTCCTGGCCAGGGCAAGGGTCGGAGAGAATAGGTATAACAGGACCAGCTGGGGCACCCATAAGAGTGTCTACAGCCTGAAAAGTCTGATATAGTTGCCAAGCCTTTACCATTTCCTCCGAAGAGGGAATATCTTGTTTTGACACAAGCGTCTCCCTTTGCTTTTCAAAGGAGGGGCAGTGATATATATTTCTTTTAGTTTCTTTTTAGCAGGTCCTGAATCAGAAACCTGCTTTCAACATCTTTATTTCTGGCTTGGTCATTATTATTATTGTTTTTATCAAACTTATTTTCTAGGGGGTCCTAAGAGGACCTGTCTTTAGACTTTTGTTGAGAAGCAGACCCTTTTTCTGAATTTTGTATAGAAGGAGAGGCAGACTGAGAAGCCATAATTTAAAGGCTAATTTTTAAACTGCATGAGCAAAATTAGTGAAAGCTCACAGAGAAGCAAGTGACTGGTTCTAATACAAACAAGGTTGTGGCAGTCCCAAAAGCAGCACAAATATAAGGAAATAACTCCAAAAAGATGATAAAAGTACCTCAGAATGAAGATATGAAGAGAGAACTCTGGGGCAGACTTGTCCAATCAGCAGAAAAATGAATCTGACTTTCAGCAGCACCAGCACACAGCACTCTCATACTTCAATTTGACTGGCTAACTCCCTTAGCATTGTCTCCACCTCCACGGCAGCTGAACCTAGCTGCCATACTGCATTAGTCAAGTATACTGAGGGATTCCTGGGGTGAGAAAGAAATTGATTTGGCTACCAGATCTTGAAAGTTATCGGCCAACTGGCTACCAGTGCACAGAGGGATGTTTTTGAGCTCCTTAGAAGGAGGGACACGGCAGACGTACCCTATCAAAAGGTCATGCTAAAGACCCGAAGAGCCAGGGCTTTCTTTTCTCTCTTGACCACTTGTTCTTCAATAACCCGTGAGTTGTGAACACTTAAAAGTTTCTATGATTCATTCCTGGCTGAGTGCAGGTTTCATGTTTTGCTCTTTAAAAGGATGACCACTAAACATATTGATTTGGCTATCAAATAGTGAAAGCCAGTAGGCAAACTGACCACAGGCTCACAAACTAATCTGTCTCACCATGACCCTCCAGTACTGCACTCAGGTGCTAGTGTTTATGGTATGAGCCCAATCCAGACGTGGGGCTAAAACCTACAATCCAGCTCAAGGGCACATGTGATACCAGCTGAGTCATGCTGACATGACTGAAACATTCAAATGCCTCCGTGGGCTAAACAAGGTGGACAGCTGTGAGCTGTTCACAATCAGCGGTAACACTGGCACCAGGAGGAAACATCATGAAACTGGCAGAGAGGGGTTTCAAAAAGGGCGTCAGGAAGTGCTTTTTCTTACCGAAAAAGTGGTAGCACTGGAACAAACTTCTGGAAAAGGTAATCTGCATTGAGACTGTTGGGAGTTCAAAAGCAGGTGGGAGAGGCGCACGAGATACAGTCATTGTGTATGAGGACAGCTTGGGGGAGGAAGGGTGAGAAATGAGGACTAACACAGGCATAATCCCATAGATAGGTAGGCTGGCCTAGGCAGACTAGGTCTTTATCCACTGACCTACTGTCCATGTTTCTAGGTTTCTTGTTTGATACATGCGAAAGTCAACCCCCTTTTGACAATCATGCCAGTCCCCTCTTGTTATCAACTGTTTTGCTTCTAGGTGGGTTTTGTAACATTAAACTGGGCTCTTTCCTACCATCAGTATCTGGATTGCTACCCTTAAAAACACAAAAACAATATACAATCCACAAGGATCTATGCCTGGGCAAAGTAAACACATTTGTTTTGCAAAGATTTTGTTTTCAGCCAAGCTACCTTGGCCTACACACACACTTTTCTACTATAAGAAAACCCTAAAACAGTCACTTTTCGCAATCACTTATATCTGAAAATGTTCTTACCAGCCAAATTCTCTGCCATACAAGAACGTTAAAAAAATTAATCAAACAGGAGCAGATAGGGGATAAGCCTCCTATCCCATCTTCTCAGGTCTGAAGAGCTAAAGACAGATCTGGAAAAAAACTCTGGAAAATGTACTACTCAGATAAAAGGTAGCTTTAGATCAAAGTCAGCTTGCATTTCCTATACTTTTCTGAAGCGCTCTTCCCTGTTCTTTACTGCCTGCAGCCTTAAGCCTGATCCCATCACATCTCAGAAGTTAAGCAGGGTGGGACCTGGTCAGTAGTAGGACAGGGACCTACAACAAACAGCAGGTGCTGCAGGAAGTGGTGCTGGTAGCTCTGCAAGGGGCATTCTCCCCTTGGTTAAAAGTAACCATACCAATGCCCCAGCATGTTGTTAGGGGACACTGTACTGTTGATAGGTGCCATCTTTCAGATGAGACGTTAAGACGAAGTTCTGGTGGTTGTTCAGGCTGACATTAATTATCCCTTGGCACTTCTAGAAAAAAGTAGTGGAATTTCCCCCTCTATCCTGATCAAAGATCCCCCATTCACCAAAAACATGAACAGCTGAACCTGGTTCAGAATCAGTTGGTTGGCATCTGTATCCTCCCCCTTTGCCAGGGAGGAGACAAACAGATGCATTTCCTAGCCCTCCTTTCCCGGTCAACAAAACAAACTAATAAAAACTAATGTTTTGCATGACGCAGGGTCTTTGTTTCTCATACTTCATCTGCCTTACACTACAGATCCCCCCACCTACTAGTGCCATCACAGACCACTGCTGCGAACATTACTGTGATGCCACTCGGATTTAAGTAGGGGGAATAAGCAGCAAGAGCCGACGAAAGGACAAGACATGGAAATACATGCAAGCTGAACTGAGTCCAAATGTTCTGTTTTTTCTACGTTTTCCCAAAGGCAACAGTAGCTCTTTGGGAGAAGTGAATGCCACTATGTACTGTAAGCTGGAGTAGACTTACCTCCTGTCACAACATTATAATAATAGATATGACCTTCTGCAGTGGTTCCTTTATTCCATGCAGAGCTTGTGGATGTCTAAAAGGAAGCAAACAGGTAAGCAGTCAATTTATGATATCACAAGGATACAAAGAAGTGAGAGAAGGCTGAAGATAGTACAGTTATGTAAGAACTTACCGTAACAGCAGATCTTCGATAGAGGCTTTTGCAGTAGGTAATTACATATAGGACTGAAGCCAGCAGGCGTAGGACCCCACAGAAAAAATTTCTAGCTAGCCGTCTCTGGCGAGGGACCGCCCCCCCACCAGGTGACCGCCAAAGTGCCAGATCTACATCGTATAAAGGGCTGTCCCCCACACCAGCCTTCCAGTTCTTTCCTGCCAAAGGCCAAAAGGGCAAGACGAGAGAAGCGGATGTTTCCCTCCTGGAAAAAAGGAGCTAGAAAAAGCTAAGGGGATGGGGCGGAAGGTATTACCTACTGCAGAGCCTCTCAGGGTCTACTGTTACAGTAAGTTTTACGTAATCACTATCTTACTTCGAGAGGGCCTTTTGCAGTAGGTAATTGGCATATAGCATACAGGATATCTCCTCTTTGCGCAGGAGACTCCTGTTTTTTGACTGAACTCTCTCTCCCTCCTGAAACAAAATCTCCTGCTTAAGTAAAATTATGTCCAAAATATCCATTCATGTTTGTTTTTGGCAGATAAAAACACATAAAAAGTAAATTAGTGATGAACAATATAAGTGATAACATTGTACAACTAGTTGTTGATTCTTTTTAGTGCTTACTCTTGACAAAATGAAATATATTAAGTGCTTTTATTCTTATTTTTTGACGCCATTTAAGGGCAAACTCATGATGTTACGGCATCTCCCTACTAGTAGGCCAATCTCCCTACTAATGTGACCCAAATCTCCCTCTTAAGCAAGTTGGACATATCACATGTATGATATAGGACTGAGTCCCAAGCAGTCTGGAAGAAGGAGAAGCACACGGTAGGAGGAAACCAACACATCCATGGAACCTCCGGCTGTAAGGGTCTCAAGAAAGGAGACCTTGCAGAACAGCCAACCTGAAGCCTGCTCTACGGCAAGAGGCAATGTCCGAACTGTAATGTTTCGTAAAGGTATGGACGGAAGTCCAAATTGCAGCTGCACAAATGTCAGCCGCTGACACATTCTTGAAACAAGTCGCAGAGGCAGCAATACCCCTGGTGGAGTGACCTCTGACTTGACCCGGCAGGGTCTTGTGGTACTTGTCGTAACAGAAAGTGATACAATGAGCCAACCACTTAGAAAGGCATTGCTTAGTGACAGCATTGTCTTCTCTTTTGTAAGCAAAAAAGAGACAAAAAGCTGATGAGACTTTCAGAGATTCTTCGTCCTGTTGGTGTAGTATCTCAGAATTTGATGAACATCCGAAGTATGCAAGAGGTACTCCCCTTGATTGGAGTGTTGCATAAAGAAAGCTGGTAGCTCAATAGACTGATTCGGTGTAGATTCTGCCACCATCTTAGGGAGAAACTTAGGGTTGGTACGCAGAGCCACACGTTCCTTGTGAAAAATCAAATAAGGAATTTTACACATCAAGGCCTGGAGCTCGGAAATACGTTGAGCTGAGGTAATGGCCACTAGGAAGAGAGTCTTCCAAGAGAGGAACTTCAAGTCTGCAGAAGCTGCGGTTCAAAAGAAGGCAGAGTAAGCTTCTCGAGAATGAAATTCAAATCCCAAGGGGGGGGGGCAGGAACACGAATAGGAGGTCTCAATTGGAGGACCCCTCTAAGAAAAATCTTAGAGACTTCCAACTGCGCTAAAGTTCTGTCCCCAAAGGGAACATGATAAGCAGAGATAGCCGCCATGTGAACCTTCAGAGATGAATGACTGAGACCCAGGTCAAAGAGATGGCGAAGATAGTCCACAGCTCTCCCGACAGGGCACAAAAAAGGCTCGAAATTCCTAGAAGAGGCCCAAATAGAGAACCGCTTCCATTTCATGGCGTAGGTCGATCTCGAGGAAGGCTTTCTATCCTCCACCAGAATCTCAGCCATGAGCGGGGAGACCCCGAATCGGGCTTGAGCTACGTCTGCAGGAGCCATGCATGCAATTGAAGGGATCTGAGACCTGGATGAACCAGGATCCCCTGATCCTGGGTCAGCAAAAGTTGCGAGGAAGAGGAGGTTCCTCTGAGTACTGTTGTAGAAGAGAGAATCAAACTTGCCTGGGCCAGAAAGGAGCGATCAGGATCATGCGAGTTCCTTCTGAGCCGAGTTTGTGTAAGACCCTCAGAATTAAAGGAATCGGGGGAAAGGCATAGACAAATCTGTCCTTCCAATCTAGAGACAGAGCATTTCTCCAAAAAATGCCTCACCTGGAGTGATGAGCAGAAGGCAGGAAGTTTTGTGTTGTGAGGAGAAGCAAACAGGTCTACCTGAGGTGTCCCCAACACAGGAAAGATATGGTCTACCACCCCTGATCCAGTTCCCACTCATGAGCCTGCACCGGCGACTGACGGAGGTGGTCTGCTAGCGATGTTTTCGACTCGGGCGTGAACCGCCAGGGAGGTGAAGGTTGTGTTGCACTGCCGAATCCCAAACTCTCATTGCTTTCCTGCAAAGGGAGGAATGCGTTCCTCCCTGTTTGCTGATGTACCAGACTACACACATGTTGTCCATCTGGACAGCCAGATGACCGGGAAGAACATACAGAATCAGAGCTTGAAGAGCATACAGTACGGCCCTGAGCCCGAGGACGTTTATATGAAGCGACCGCTCCAGCCTGGACCAGGAGCCCTGAGTACTAAGAGACCCCAGATGGGCTCCCCAACCCTCTCCCAAGACGTCTGTTGTCAGTGTTTGGGAGGGAGGCCTGACGCAGAAGGGAACTCCCCAGCAAAGATTCTCCTGAACCATCCACCATTGCAAGTCCCAAACCATGGGGTCGGAGACCAGGACTTCTTGGTCTAGGTCGTCCACCAGTTGATCCCACTGAGACCAAAGCACCCACTGAGCGATTCTCATGTGGAGCCGAGCGCGAGGGACTGTCTGAATCGCAGCTGCCATGAGCGCGAGGAGGCGAAGGACTGACTGGGCACTGACTCACCTGTGACTGGACAGCAGGCTCGCCTGAGCCGAAGGGTATCCACCCTGTCCAGTGGCAGAAAAGCCATGCCAGTGGTCGTGTCCAGGATCGCCCCTATAAACTGGAGCCTCTGATAGAGGACCAGGTGGGACTTGGCCTGACTGATGGTGATACCCAGGCTGGTAAAAATCTGCAGGATAAGGGAGACAGAATGCAGGAGATCCTCCCTGGATGGGGCCGCCAGGAGCCAGTCGTCCAGGTACGGGAAAACCTGCACTCCCTGGGTACGCAGGTGAGCCGCTACCACAGAAAGGCATTTGGTAAACACTCGGGGCGCCGAGGAAAGACCAAATGGGAGGGCCTTGAACTGTTAGTGGTCCCTCTGGAACGAAAACCGAAGGAATTTGCAGTGGGAATGGTGGACAGGGATATGCAGGTAGGCATCTGCATATCCAGGGCACACAGCCACTGTCCCTGCTGAAGTAAGGGCAGAAGTCTCTGCAGGGAGAGCATCCTGAACCTTTTGTACTCCACAAACATGTTCAGGGAGCTGAGGTCTAAAATGGGCCTCACGTCTCCCGATTTCTTTTGAACCAGGAAGAAATGGGAGTAGTAACCTGTCCCCCAAAGGTGGGAAGGGACAGGTTCTATCGCTGCCTTCAAAAGAAGGGAGGATATTTCTTCCCAAACCAGAGGAAGATGTTCCTGGGAGTAAGACGACTTGGGGGATAGTTTTCTGGGTGGTTTCTGTAGAAACTCGATTGAGTGCCCTGCTGCTATCAGTTGGAGCATCCAAGCATCTGATGTGATCCTCTCCCAACCTGGTAGGTAGATAGAAGGAGAACCTCCCTCCTACTGGTTCCTCTGGGAGCCCCAGAGGCTGTGGGAGAGGAGAAGAGTCAGGAGGTGTGGGGCAGCGCCGCGGCTGAAGCTCTGCCGCTTTATTTGGGCGGGGGGGGGCTCAGCAGCCGGAGGGACCCGACATTTGTTGGCCCACTTGCCCTAAGGTTTCGCTTTGGGCCGAGAACATCTGCGAAAAGGGCAACTTCTGACCCTAAGGGGGCCTGTACAGAGAGTCAACACACTTCAATGCAGTGCTCTTCTCTTGCAGGTCGGTGATGATGTCCTTGATATCCCCACCGAACAGCACACCGAACCCTGAAGGCGATCCTGAACAGCAGACTGCACTTCAGGACCAAACCTAACACTCTGAGCCAGACCATGCGCAGCAAACCTATGGCAAAAGCAGAGCTCCGACCAGTAGCATCCACTGCATCGTACATGACACAAAGCATGTGCCGACTGGCCAAACGAGCAGAATGGACTAAATCAGCCACTTCCTGCTTAGTTTGAGACTCAGGAACGGAGTCTAACTTGGCTTCCACCTCACTCAGGATCGTCTTCTGGTAATCCCCCATATGTGCGACATAATTCAGGGCCCTGATCCCCAGAGTGGAAGAAGCGTACACCTTCTTCCCATACTGGTCCAGAAGACGGGATTCCTTGTCAGGTGGAGACAAGCTCAGATGTTCTGGGTTCGACGACCGGCCGTGAGTGGCACTAATCACGACCGAGTCAGCTTTGGGGTGTGTATTCAAGGAATCCACACCCTCCAGAGCCTGATATAGCCTATCCGCCTTCCTCGGAAGGGGGGCCAATGCTCACGGTTGTTTCCAAATAGTGGAAACAAGGTCCGCATGAGGCTCGATCCAGGGTGGAATCAACATCAGAGCAGTTTCGGGCAGATCCAGGTGAGCAGCGAGTTTCTTCTGCTGTGGATCTGGCTCCAGAGATTGCCACTGGTGGACCACCTGGATCTTTTTAAGCAACTCCAGAAGAGAAGGATCTTCCGGAGGAGACTTTGGAGGAGTCTTTGGCCTGGGACGGTCTTGAGTACGTGGCTCGTCTGGATTGGAGCACCCGTCAGAATCAGACTCCGAGGTCTCCGAAGAGGAAGAAGGCCCCTCCCAACGCGGGGGAGGAACAGACCCCTTGGGAACCCCTTGGGGAAGCGTGTCCTCTCCTGTCCAGGCCAGAGGGCGCCCCTCTGGCATCAGGCAAGGGGGAGGGAGTCTCTTATCTCCGACGGGAGTCCGGAACCGGGTCCGGCATCGGCAGGTGGCTCTCCACCTCCCTGGTGAGCTAAGCCTTGGCCTCAGCCCACCAGGAAGCCAGAGTCACCTTCAGGTCCACCGGTGGCTGTGGGGGCAGTGGAGGAGGAGGGGGATATGGATATTGCGGATATCCGTAAGGTGAGTATCCGTATCCCGATGGCGGGAAGCCCGGCATCGGGTACTGAGGCACCGGGTACTGCAGCGGACAGGCTGGCGTCGGGTACTGCGGCGCAGGATACTGCGGTCCCAGGTAGGACAGCGTCGGATAAGACGGGGTCAGATACACGGGCATCAGGGGTTCTGACAGGGCAGAAGGCCCTGGGAAAGGCCCCGCCAGCGGGCCAGGTACAGGTAGCCAGGCGGGCGTCAGGTCCGGCATTGGTACGGTGTCCGGTAAGAGGATGACGCCTGGGCCGAGCCGCGTCCGAGGGGGTCCGACGTCCAGGTCGCCTGGCCCGCAGGAGGGAGACCTGACAATAGTGTACCTGAATCCTCGTTGTCGCCTCGAAGGGAGGGGGGGCTAAGCTCCTGGGATCTAGCAAAGGAGATGCTGGAGCCTCGGACAACAACAGCGAGGCCAAGGATGATGGACTTGACGATAGGGTCCGACATCTGCTCTAATACTATGCATCTGTAGGAGGAGTCGGCGATCCTACTTTGATTGGCGGGATTTGGTGGCGCCGAGGCTGTCCCGCTTGATCGGACCCAACTCCTGACGAAGGCCGCAGGGAGGAGCGTTTCTGGGGAGTTTGCGTCGTGCGCCGCCCCGGCAATAGGCATCTTAGCGGTTTTCACCAAGGACGCCGGAGCCACCGACGCCCAACTTACCAGAGTTGCTCAACCCAGAAGGTCACAAAGTGGCGGGCTTCTCGGGAGTGGCTGCCTTTGTCCCAGAGTCTCCGATGCTCGAGACCAGCGGGCAGGAAGACACCGCCTCTCAGAAACCTCCAAGGTGGCCAGCGAAGGATGGTCCCCCCGGGGAGGGGGATGTTACCTGGAGCACGGCAACTCTAGCCTAAGTTGTGGTGCCCGTGGAAGCAGAGTCCCGGTCCCGGTGCTTCTCCTTCTTCTTACGGTGACCCTCAGGGGAAGTTGAAGCCTGCTGGAGCTTCTTCAGCTCCTTCTCCATGGAGTACATTTTCTTCTTCAGGATGTGGGCCTCCAGGGACTGTTGCCTCCGTTTGCGGGTGGCGGCGTTAAACTGCTGGCAATGCTGGCACTTCTCCATGGGGTGATCCGGGCCTAGGCAGAAGAGGCACTAGGAGTGTCCGTCCTTGTGCGGGAGCTGGGCGCCGCAGGAATCGTACTTATTTTTATGCGAATCGGATGGAGTAGGGGACGACATACTGTACATAGCATATGGATGATTTTTAGAAAGAAAATCGAGAAAAAAACAGTAAAACAAAATGACAAACTGACCGATAAAGCAGTGAACTTAACCGCAATGCGCTTTCGCAAGGTAACAGCGGGAAAGAAGTGGAAGGTGGGCATGGGGGACCACCCCTTTATACTGACGTCGTCTGACACCGGTCACCTGACATGGGGCGGTCCCCCGCCAGAGACTGCTGGCTAGACATTTTTCCATGGGATCCTGGCGCCTGCCGGCTTCAGTCCTATATGTAATTACCTACTGCAAGCGCCCTCTCGAAGTAAGATCTACTGATGCATTACCACTGATATTACCTTTGCACATATTAACTACAACAGGTCAAAAATCCTTTGCATGTATAATCAGCAAATACTTGGAATGCTATACCATCAGAAATAACACAGGAAAGATCACTGTCCCACTTCAAAGCATTTTATAAACAGCAGCTGTTTCATGCAGAAGACTGCCACTGTTTCAATACTGTATCGACTATCTTGCATAATGTGTATACGCCATGATGTTACTGTCTTGTAGCATGTTGTGTAATTTTTGTCCGGGTCCTGCCTGTAAAAGGGTTGTGTGGCCCACTGTACTCATCCAGTTAACAAATTTGTAAATTAATAAATAAAATAAAAACAGAGCAAGAGTTTAGAAAATGAAAATTACTTTACTCCCAGTTAGAAGCTGCTGATGTAAATGATAAAAAATGACCAAACAAAAAATGTTGTACTTTAGTTTCAGGTTCCAACAATTGATCAATTAAACAATGTATGTTTATTCCATTATAAATTTGAGTCCTGTGTTGATTTCAATCAGAATGATTAACAGTGCACTCTCTATTTTTCACCAAATTAACTAGTGCGAGAAAAGTTTGGCAAACAGTGTGTGGCAGTCAATAGAGGTTTGTCCTGTCCTATACTGTACTATATGTAAATACGACAAGACTAGACTTATTTTTAAATGGTTTTATTTCTAGCATAGGTTTTAAAATCATTAAAACTCAGAAAAACCACAGTACTGAAAACATTTTGTTAATAAGTAATGTAAATACTGTAAACAATGGCCCATACATTCAGACTGCGCCAGGCTGTGGCGCAGGCCTGGGCGCACCACAACTTGGCTGCGCAGGGGCGTTGACTGGGCGATATTCAACGGAGCTGTGCCATGGCACAGCATCGTTGAATATCGCACCCTGGCCACCCGCAGTGTGCAAGGCGCAGTGGCACTGCGCCAGCGCAAGTGGCCAGAGTGGAGCAGTGGGATACGCTAGCTCAAGTTCGCTGCACTAGACGCAACAACCGCGATATTCAAAAGTGCACATGCAAATGGGGCCATAATGATGCGCAAGGTGCAAATGGGGCCATCTGCATGTCATTATGGTCCCATTTGCATGCAGGCGACCGATCCCCAGCGACTTGCGTCCTGGCCCGCCAGGCTGCAGCCGCCAGGAACCGACGCCCGCGCACAGTGCGGCAACGCGGCCCCACTGCCCCATCGTGGGCCGAATGTAAAAATAATACATGTCCAATATCCCTGGTGGTCCAGTGGACCGCTCGCAGCCCGATCGCGGTCTCAGGTATAAATAAAGTCCAATATCCCTGGTGGTCCAGTAGACCGCTGTCAGCCCGATCACGGGCTTAAGTATAAAAGAATAAAGTCCAATATCCCTGGTGGTCCAGTGGACCGCCAGCCCAATCGCAAGCTGAATGCAAAATAAAAGTCCAATATCCCTGGTGGTCCAGTGGACGCTGTCAGCCCGATCGCGGGTTTAAGTATAAAGAATAAAGTTCAATATCTCTAGTGGTTCAGTGGACCGTTATCGTTGATCGCGTTATTCAAGCACAAAATTATATCCAGTATCCTGGTGGTTCAGTGACCCCTCCCCACTTTGAGTTTCATCACGTCAGCGGCGGATGGCAGCACCACTCCGCTCGCCGACCGATTACCGAGGTTATTGCGTACGACGTCGCCGTGGGCGATGAGCCAATGTGATGCAGGTCCAGACGGTGATTATTATCTCCAGATATGTGAATGGATCCATTCACATATCTGACTGTGGTATGGCACGGGCCGCATGCCCATTGGCTCACGCCAGGGACCATGGGGTACAGCCCGCCTATGGTATCAGTCGGCAGGGCAGCAGGTGGGGGTGCCACCGCCGCTGACCAGGGGAAACGGGGGCCCAGGGGCAGGTGGGGAGGGGGAGTCCGCTGGACCACCAGGGATACTGGACGAAATTTTATTACAAATGCCCGCGATCGGGCTGACAGCTGTCCACTGGACCACCAGGGAGCTAGGATGTGATTTTTTAAACACATGCCCGCGATCGGGCATGGGGCGCCGCCACGGAAATGCAGTCGGAGCTCGGGTGGCCACCCACAGTGGTGCAGCTGCCGCAAGGCCCTGCAATACAGCAGCTCACCTGTGGGTGGCCAGCCGTTCTTTTGGGGCTCACCTGCGGGCGCAAGTAGGGTTTGTGCATGCATGGACTCAGCACATCCCGGGCTGAATATCGGGATGTCGGAGATGTGCTCACGCGCCCCCCCACCTGCGCCGCATCATCAGTGATGCGCTCCGTCGCCCGGGATCTGTGCCAGGCACAATCCCGTTTGAATATCGTGCGGGAGCATCAGTGGGTTGATGAGCAACACTGTTGCACTACGCAACCCTTTGGAAAATCTGGGCCAATGTACTTAAATTCTTTAGGTCACTTAAAAATAGTCCATGATTCTCCCTTGTTTTGCTGTAGCAGATGTTATCTTTTTTTGTTCTAGTTGAAATATGGATCAGGATGCCCTTTTCCTCCAATTAGCTCAGTCTCTATAAATCTCAACAGTGTCTGCACAGCCTGCCTAACTTCAGCATTTGTTGGAGCTGGTATAACCAGCATGATATTCTTCTTTGGCAGTTTCTGAAGTGTATCCTCTGCCTTAAGGAGCATTCTCCGGGTTCTGCCTTCACAGTTTATTTATTCAGTTTTTGTTTACTGGGCGAGTGTACTAGCCTTGGAAATGACTATTTTCAGACACGACCCAGGAGGTTACAGACATAAACAGTACAGTACAGGCAGTGGTAGGATGTGACTTCAGACAGTAGCTAGCATGGCACAGTTAAACATAATACAAAAACAGTCAGATTACAGCAGTAGGATACAGATTACAGTAAACGTCATACAAATAGTGAATAAGCCATAATAACCAGGTTGGCAAGAGACTAGTACAAGCCCAGGGTGTATGCCATCAGGCCTGTCAAACATATAGGTAACGTAAGTGTTTTAGGTAGCAAACAGCTAGAAACTCTTTTTTTTTTTTTAAATAACATCAAAGTAGTCAATGAAAC
Organism: Neoceratodus forsteri; assembly: GCA_016271365.2. Taxonomy (NCBI): domain Eukaryota; kingdom Metazoa; phylum Chordata; order Ceratodontiformes; family Ceratodontidae; genus Neoceratodus; species Neoceratodus forsteri. Next base: position 1,076,997,438 of record CM057459.1, read on the forward strand.
CCTCATCGACTGTACTGCTGAACAACTCCAATACATTTCTATTGTTCCATGATCTGCTGCTGCTGTTAGTTGTATAACTGTGTCCATTCCAAGGGCAGCTGCAACACTAGAGACAAGTTCATTAAGCTCACTCTCATTCTTGTCTGTCACTATTCCAATCACTTTTGAGATAATCCCAGTATAGCTCCAACAACTTTGTACTGTGTCCTCAATGACAGTGTCCCTGGGTATTCTGATATATTCTGTTGCATCACTCTGTGAAAGGGCACGTGCCTGGACTTGACCAATGCACTCTGTAAGATGCTCTAAGTGATCACTGCAACAGTGGGCTTTAATCAACTGTTTGAGAATGAAAAAAACAAACTGTCACATTTAATTCTTTGCCAAAATACTCAGCACAGAGTAACACAGAATGTGACGGCAGATAAGGGTCACTGGGCCCACCTAATCAGCCTTTTTTTTTTTTTTTTTTTTTTTAAATGATCTTCATTTTTTGCTGCAGACCATAACTGATCTACAGTGCCTCCCCCCCCTCCTTATCTCTATGATTCCCTTGTGCCTGTCCCAGGCATTTTTAAACCCTACCACTGTTTTGCCCCCACTACCTCCGCTGGAAGGCTGTTCCAGGTATCCACTACCTTTCTGTGAAGAAGTACTTCCTCACATTCCTCCTTAATTTACCCCCACCAGCTTCTTAGCATACCCCTTGTTTTAGAGCCTCTTTGTCTCTGAAAGACAACCCCCTCCTGAATCTTATTAACCTGGGTAGGTATTTAAAGGTTTCTGCATATTCCCCCCTCCTCCAGTGTACATATTTAGCTCCTTTAGCCTTTCCTTGTAGGGCTTTTGATGCAGACCCTGCACCATTTTGGTAGCCCTCCTCTGGACCACCTCCATTCTGTCTATGTCCTTCCTGAGGTGTGGTCTCCAGAACTGGACAGAGTACTCAAGGTGGGGTCTTACCAGCGATCTATAGGGGCATCACCACCTCTGCTTTCTGTCTCAGGATCTCCTCAGTTACAGGAATATTTTGTGTGCTGGCATTTGAGAACCAAAGGAACAAGATTTGCTCAAAGGCAAAATGGATGATATTGCATTCATCTGATAAGATATATATATATATATATATATATATACACGTAAACACATACATTACCTGGGCCCCCTCCTTCCACTGCCAGCGCCTTTGTCCCCACATGAATACCCTGCAACCTCTGCCCCTACACATCCCATGCCCCACCCCAGTACCTCCTCGCCTGCCCCTTCATCTCATAACTTGCTTTCCACAAACATCCCCTGCCTCTCGTAGACACCCTACCGTACATGTACTCATGCACTTGGGTGTAGAAACCCAGGGTCAGAGTACAAAATTGGGGTAGTGGCACTGGCGACCACCAAAGAGACCTGGATGTTATCATATCTGATGACCTAAAGGTAGCCAAACAGTGTGACAAGGCAGTGGGGAGAGCCAGTGGGATGCTAGGGTGCATAGGGAGGGGTATCACCAACAGAAGGAGGGAGGTGGTGATACCTCTGTATCAGTCTCTGGTGAGATCCCACCTAGAGTACTATGTCCAGTTCTGGAGTCCTCATCTCCGAAAGGACATAGATAGGACAGAATCGAGGCAGTCCAGAGGACGGCAACTAAAATGGTGCAGGATCTGCATCAAAAGCCCGAGGAGAGACTGAAGGACCTCAATAAATACAGATTGGAGTAAAGGAGGGAGAGGGAGATATGACAGACTTTCGAATACTTCAAGTGTATAAATAAAGTTCAAGACGGAAGCCTTTTTGAGAGAAAAGGATGCACAAGAACAAGGAGTCGTGATGAAGCTGGAGGGGGTAGAATCAGGGGAACTGTAAGGAAATATTTCTTCACAGCAAGGGTGGTGGATGCCCGGAACAGCCTCCCTGAGGAGGTGGTGGAAGCCAAAACTATAATGGGATTTAAGAAAGGATGGGATAGGTATAAGGGAACCTTAGAAACAAGGAAGAGGAGGCTAAAGCCGGAGATCATGTAGGGTCTACGGTGTGACAGCAGGTAGGGAACATGGGCTGACTAGGTGGGGCAAGCAGTTCTTATCCGCCATCAAATTCTATGTTTCCCTCCCTCAGTCATCTGTCCTCTCTAGTACCAATTCCCTTACCGAGTATTTACTGACAGCTCCCAGTCCCCTCCTCCCTGCCTTTTAACATCTCCTCCACCCACACTGATTTACCTGCTTCCTCTTTCTCCATCACCAGCTCCCCTGGCATATCCCCTCACCACCACCCACAGGTGGTAACCCTACGTTACCTGCTCTTGGGCCCCCTTTTCTGCCTCCCACTGCAGCTACCTCTTTGGTTTAGTCTGCCTGCTACTGCAGGATCAGGAACTTGTGCTGCATCACAGATTGCAGAGAGGGAGAGGAGCAGCTAGATCCCAGGAATTACTTGGAACAGGCCTTGTGTGACTTCTGCTTAGACTTGCAAGGACGTCAGGACCTGGGAACAGCTGTTCAGAGCTTTTTACCGCCTTCCCTATTTCTCGCTTCCTTTCTTTCAGTGTACTGTGGTATGGAGGACAGGATCATCGAGTCATGGGCAACTGGGGGGGGCTGCTCTTTCTGTCATTCTGCCTCGAATGGTGAGTTTTGTTCACACCCCCCCCCTTTTTTTTTTTGTTTACCTGACTCTTCTTTAAGTAGGTTTCCCCCCTGTAATTCTAATGGACTTCATGTCAGCTGCTATGATTTCCGAACATCTCACCATGTTGATGGTATCTAATTATTTTATTTTTTGTTGATCGAGTAAGTGCACTAGACAAATTCTGCCTATTTTCAGGCACGACCTGGGGGAAGGGGATACAGATGAATGAACCTTAAACCAGATTAAGCTGTTGGTGGTATTTTTAGTGACTGGGGGAAAATTTAGCCAGGGTGCTGGGGAAATCCCCCTACTCTTTTCAAGAAGTGCCATGGGATCTTTAACATCCACCTGAACTACCACCAGAACATGCAGATAGGACCTCGGTTTTAACATCTCATCTGAAAGACGGTACCTCAGGAGTGCAGCGCCCCCCTCGTGCTGCACTACAGTGTCAGTATTGGAATTTAACCCAAGTGCCTGGTGTGGGGATAGAGCCCACAGCCTTCTTATTTCCCAGTCTCAGAGGACAGTGTGCTACCTGCTGAGCCACTGACACCACCTGCTCCATCCTCCCCTTTGATCAATTTCAGTTTGACAAATATTTTTTGCCATAAGATGTGCCTACCAGCCTTCAGGATTCTGAGAGTTTTTCACTGCCATCGGGGCGGCAGGACAAAGTGGTGAGGGGATGGTCTGTGACAGTCACCACCCCTCTCTCTACCATAGTTCTTGTATTTTCTTTTTTGGTGGCAGAGGGTGAGTAGGTTGGGTGCTGAGTGGATGGGGGAAGGGATGTGTCACTTTTGTGGCTGGACTGGTGGGGACTGGATTTGGCATTACTGAGTGAGTATGGTAAGAGATGTTTTACTGATTATTTTTCAGGGGAAGGGGAGTAGTACATTGTACAGCTGAGTGGGTGAGGGGAAGGGGTTCATCCTGATACTGGTCAGGGCTGGGGGGAAGGGAACTTAATTTTTCATGATTTATGGGCCTTTTTTAGAAATCTTACTTCGCACTGAAAATTGTTGGTAAAGTGCCGGTGTAGTGTAAAGTTTGGCACTTTCTAACGGTTTGCCAGCAAAGAAAAACTACACGACATTCCTAGCTAGATCATGGTGATTTTAAAACAGAGTTATTTAACTCTAGTGATCTTATCCTGTATAGATAAAGCTTTTAGCTACCAATCAATCTAGGTGCACACCTTCCCCCTACTCGACTGTTAGAATTATTTTCTTGGCAAGTCTAAACAGCTAGGCATTTGGTGTGGGGGGGGGGGGCACTGACATGAGAACCAGATTTGGCATGGTCTTATAATATGAAAAAAAATATCTTCCTGTAACTGAGGCTTTAAAAACATTTTCAAAACCCCAAATTCCCTGTGACATAAACCATGAGAGCAAAGCATAGCAGGACTAATTGTTGTATATAAAGGTCAATCACGCTTTAGATTTGTTGCAGATTAATACATTTGCTTTCCTGTTACTAGAATGCTAAATGAATGAAGCCACCACTGTTTACCTCAGAATGCTGAGGAGAAGTAATACAACTAATTTTGTAGAAAAAAGCACTTAAAGAGCTCCTGACACAGTTGAGACAACTCTGAAAAATGTAACATTCAGGTATAAATATAGCTTATATTTCGTATTTTATTCTGTAATTCTCACCCTCATTTCCTTATTTCTAAGGGTATTTGCATGAATACAATATCTCTGTCCTTTTAGCTCTGGCTGCCTGCCTACACCTGGCATCATAATTATGTTTATGTCATCAAAATATGCTGCTGTGGAATAATTTGATGTCATAAATGGGGATTGTGATACCATGTGCACAGAAGCAACCATAGCAGATATAGTCTAAGGAGCAGCGATCTTGTTTTCATGCAACTGTTTTCAGTAATAAAGAAAATGGGATGGAGTTAAATATAAATCTTATTCTTTCAGTGTTTTCCTAATGCTGTCAGAGGCTCTTTTAAGAGGTGGCAGACAACACAGAAACACAGAATTTGTGCAGATAAGGACAGCTTGGCCCACCCAGTCTGCCCATTTCCTACCTACTGGATAAGCTGCAGATCCTAGTTAACCAGCAGCCTACTTCTTCCACCCCCACCCCCAGAATTGCCTTATGACTATCCCATGCATGCTTGAATTCCCCACTGATTTTGACTCCACAACCTCCTCCAGAAGGCCGCTCCATGCATCCACAACCTCTCTGTGAAAAATACTCTTAAATTACCTCTGAGCCGCCTCTATCTTCTAAATTGTGCCCTCTCTTGTTCTTGCATACTTTTTTGAAAGATGCTACCCTCTTGGACTTTGTTGATTCCCTTGAGGTACTTGAAAGTTTCTATCATGTCCCCCCTCTCCCCCCTTTCCTCAAGGCTATACATATTAAGCTCCTTAAGTCTCTCTTCATATGTCTTCCGGTGCAGACCCTGCACCATTTTAGTTGCCCTCCTCTGGACAGCCTCCATCCTGTCTATGTCTTTGTGGAGATTGGGTCTCCAGAACTGCACACAGTACTCCAGATGGGGTCTCACCAGCTGTCTGTACAGAGGGATAATAACTTCCTGTTTTCTACTGGTGATGCCTCTCCTATGCATCCCAGTATCCCCCCAGCCCTCCTTGCTGCCCTCTCACATTGCTTGCCCATCTTTAGGTCATCTGATATGACTACCCCCAGGTCCCTTTCAAGGGCTATTTAGGTATTTTAATTGTCAGGACAATCCGATACAGTCCCACCTAACAGGCTCACATTACAGTCCCAATTCAGAAAAAAAAAATATTATGCCATTTGTTGCAAAGGAGAAACAACTACAGTTCCCAGCAGCATTTATTCTGCAAATAGTTCCTAAACTTCCTGCTGTGCAATGCTGCAGATCCCCTACACCTTCTATAGCTTTGTTTTACTGCTGCACACGTCACCTCCTGCTGAACTGCGTTTCCTTGGAGGGAGCAAAATAGGATAATTTGCCTTTTCCCATTTTGGCCATGCCCAGTAGTCTACTAACAAAAAGTCTGCTTTTTGCTAAGTGTTACAGAGCTCCTCCTCCTCAAGATCAGCGTACTTTGGCGGTTTTGTTGTCTTGCATGGAGAACTGCGATGAACTGCCCACAGCTCCTGCTTGGTCAGAATGTCACAGATAGCCTGTCTGGCCACATTGCACTGCCATAGTGTGGCAAAATGGTTTGCTAAGTCTTGCTGGCTAGCACTTAAGATTTCTGGTGGTGTAATGAACAATGTTTGCCTTCTGAACTCTGTGGAACACAATGCGATTCCATTTTTCCACTGCCCGTGCAGACATCTCACTGCAATTCCTTGAGCAGCAGACGTCACACCATGCCACACAGAATGGCCTATACAGCACCCCTCATTACAAGTCTAATCATCTGTCTGCATATACAGTGACTTGAATTAATAAAATTAATCAACTAATCGGTTATGTTTTGCACATTACTCACATAACTGGTTATGCTGAGCGTACACCATGCAACTGCCACATCTGACACTGCCAGTGCAAACAACTGGCAGAAAACAGTGGGTGGCTATAATAGCGCTCAACGATAATTGTACTGTGGCGCTACCTGCTGGATGGTGTGCAGCAAGGCTAGTGGAAAAACAAAGGAAATGACATTGTGGCTGAATGGGACATAGGGTATCATGGGTGGAGAGAGGGTGGCAGATAAATGAGGTGCAGACAGCTGAGGGAACACTAATTTTAGATGCTGCCCACTACCAGGCAGCTTTGAAATGGGTTTACTTTAGCTATTAATTACGTTATAAACTGTAGCCTTTCCTGTCCAAAGCAACCTGAAATTCTCCAAAAAAACAATGAAAACCATTATTTTCTCTAGGAAGCAAAACGTTAAATAACTGACAACTTGGGCAGCCCAGAATAAATAAAGTAAATAAGAGACTGAAAGAATCTAGGTTCCATCTTGCCCATCCTTCCCACCTCATGGCAGTGACGTCTGATTCCAGTACTTACGATTAAGTTTTTAGCAAACAATATTAAAAGACAGTTGGGGCACGATTAGAGGGGAAATAAATCTGTCAGTGGCTGAAACCCTGAAACCAAAGCCACTCACCAGAATGCTCCTCCCAGACATGCTATAATGGTAAGTGCACTGTAGACAAATGTGTTTATGACGTCACCGACCTCGATGGCAGCGTGAGTGAAGAGCTCCTACTCCCACTCTTAGATTATTGAAAATAGCACCAAATTTGATCATCTTACTACTATTTCAGGTGACACAGTCCCTGGTGCTATAGTTGGAAGGGAGATTCAAAAGGCCAAACAAACCTCAAAACAACAACTGGCTTCTCCAGCAGGCAGTGGCAGTTCTCCCCAGGTGTCCTCCACTAGGTGACCCTCTTTTCGATTACTTGTGCAGGACTCTTCTCCTGTATTGAGGGCCCTCTGCTTAGGCAGCAGTTAACCCTCACATGGTGCCACTATTATCAACTCAGTCAGGGCTTGCATTTGCTCCCTGCTCCCTGCCCCCTCCCTTGGAAACACAGGTTGTTTATACTCTATAGATGCATTTCCGAAATAGTGTTTTACTATTTTTCCAGCTACCCAGTTGGCTGCTCTATTTTGCTGTCTTCTTAGCCCTATAGTTTGGTGTTTCACTATTTGTAACTCACAAATTACTTGGAGGCACTGCAATATTTCAAATAATGTTGCTTAGGTGTCTATGAGGGACTGGGGTGATTCTAACCTATTATCTGCTGTTGATCTGAGGGGGTTACTGCATACAAACGTAAGAAACCCATGCTCAATATAGCAAACATGCAAGAACTTTAAACTAAGGTGTAGACATCAGAACACAATTCTCCAGTGCTTCATGGCACTCTGCCACTTCACCAGGCAGCCTAGTGAGTGCAGTTTTTCTTGTGTTTGCACTGGAATTCATGCCTTTTAACTAATATCTCCTTTTTACAGCTGCAAGATGGAGCCTGCAGACGTCTTGCTATTTAAAAGCAGCTCACCTCACTGAATCCGAACAACAAAATAGTGGATGGAGTTAAACACAACAACTCTGACAGTTGTGAAGCACCCTATTGTCCGTACATCAGTCCCAGCTATCCCAGCACTATTTTGTCTTTGTCAGCAAAGCGTGTAGGACGTCAGTCACTTCCCTACGGTCATGATGTTAAAGAGCCTGCTGTGTCCAAGATGGCCACTGTGAGCTCTGTGAACTTTTTCATTTTCAACACTGTACAATAACAACAAAAGAAAGCAATAACCAACCAACCACCCACACAAGAAAAGGAAAATGTGACATCCACGGTGTAGACACAAAAGGGTGTGTATGTGTGTGTGTGAGGGGGGTGTACCACAAGTGGAGCCAACCATGCTGTATCCAATAACATACTCGGTATCAAATACTTGGTGTGGGTTGAAGTCCATGTCAGCAAGGGTCTCTCCCCACACAACTGATTACATCTAGTTCCACACATAAGGCCACAAATAGGCTGACATTACTAAAGCAAAGTAACAAAAACTGACATAGTAAAAGACAGAAAGAAATAAAAAACAATATAGCACGGTGCAGTCAGTATAACACAAAATTGAATTAAATCATGCAGATTGCCAAGAATTCTAGTGAAAATAAAACCTAAGTTAACTACTACCGTTTAAGGCAGGTTGGTAATTTGATCTAGGGTGGAGATACCCTCAGTCCTTCAAGGTAACTGAGGAAGGGTAACAAACAGGATTTAGCCTTCTCCACTTTATGTCTATGATACCCGAGCTTAATGCGTGAGCCACTCTATCAGCATAATCTGCTTACAATTTCAAATAAAACACTTCGGGGGGAGTAGGCTATACCCACAGCTGCAGATTTAGGTGCTGCAGCCTGGAGGACATGGTACGAGCACCTTTTTTTCCTTTAGACTTCAGCCCCACCGGATACAGGGCCCATATTTGGAGCTGTCCGGCTGTGCATGCCCACAGTGGCACCATGTAAAAAATAGGGCTAGTCAGTTCTGGCGCCATATTCAAACAGATAGCATATAATTTGAACTAACAAACTGTCAAACTGAATATCAGGCCATGATAGCTTAGCACACAGCAAGTGGAGCCATGTTGTGTGCCGCGCTACCAGAGCACAGGCCAAGACAGCCCATGAGGTAAAGCACAGCACACGCACACACACACACACACACACACACACACACACACACACACACACCGGCCCTATGGGCGATATTCAGCCAAACATGCAGATGACCCCACTGAGCATGCACGGCCCTAGTACGTTATCTGCATACCAGTTTTGTGGGCTCATTTGCATGCTGCTGCATCAGCCAAGTGCACTGGGTCAGGTCCGCCCCTCCTCAGCCCCAATCTCCTTTACAACAAAAGGTAAAGTTTCCCAGGTAGTCGAGTGGTCCCTCCCCAGCCCCAATCCACTTGAACATAAATGTAAAAGTAACCCTGGTGGTCTAGCAGCCCCTCCCGAGCCCCAAAAAAATGAAAAAAAAAATTCTCGGTGGTCCAGTGGTCCCTCCCCAGCACTGATCCACACATACTGTAGATGTAATAAAAAAATTTCAAAAAAAGACATCCCTGGTAGTCTAGCAGTCCCCTCCTCAGCCCTGATCCCCACATGTCACAATAAAGACAGCCCCGGTGGTTCAGCGGTTCCTCCCCAACCCTGATTCCATTGTATATGACTGTAAAAAAAGTGTCCCTGATGGTCTAGCGGTCCCCCCCAACCCCGACCTGCCCATATCAGACCAAATACTGTCCCTGGTGGTCTGGTAGACCTCCCACCTCGGCAGGCAGTGTCCCACCAACCCACTCACCCCCATCACAACCCCAAGAGCTAGCAACTGGCACAGCCCTCCGCTCACCACCACAGCTGGCCGCAGACTGAGCTCTCATGTCATACGTACTGTACAAGCAACTGATTGTACAGTAGCACCCCAAGAGCTCAATCTTCAGTCGGCCGTGGTGGTTAGGAGAGGCTGTGTCAGTCTAATGCTCGAGGTTGGGACAGAGAGGTGGTGTATGACACTACATTCCAGGGTGGGGGCCCCACACACCACCAGGGACAGTGCCTAGTCTGATACAGACAGATCGAGAGAGTGAGGGACAGCAGACCATCAGAAGATTACCAGTCATATCAATGGAATCAGGGCTAGAAAGGGACCACTACACTACCAGGAAAACCTTACATATTTGTTGAAAGGGGATCGGGGCTGGGAGGGACCACTAGACCACCAGGGACTTCTTTGTTTTTACCTATGTGGGGGTCAAGGCTTGGAAGAGACCACTAGACCACCAGGGTACCCAGACCTTGACAGTGCGTGGACAGTGTATGGAGCACCCACCCCCTCTGTACACTGTTAAGGGCTAGGTTTCAGAAACATTAAACTGCACCCCACTTGTGTCCATTTAGCACTTCTGAAAATTGTCAATACAGTATTGTGCTGCATATGCATGGGGATCCCTCATTTGCATATGCGTGGCATGAGACCGTGCAGCACAGCACTGTCTTTGCTACGCCGCGAATAGGTGGCCTTTGAATATGGCCCACACCCTCGATGGCAGGCGCTATTCCCAGTTAATTAATAGGCGCCAAAAACACGGTTTGGGCCCGTTAACTCCTTGAATATGGGGCTCACAATCCCACAATAGATATTTATTTCTGGGAGGGGTATCGAAAAAATCTGCCCAGTGCAGCGCAATGTCATCCCAATAAGAGGTAAGTTTGGGGCAACACCACAAAATATGCCCAAGGGTGCTGCCTCGCCAAGAACATCCTCTGCAACATCTGCCTAGCCGCCTTGCCCAAAGTGGGCCATAACAAATAGGACTGCATCTTCCACTTGTGTTCCCTTCAACTGTTGGAGCCCTGACGCCATCAAATTCTCCACTCCTCCTAGAGGGGATAACCCTCCTCCCTCACTTCTTCTGACAGGCTTTTAAGGCTTTCCTCAAGGGCTGGCTACAAAGACCACAAGGATCAGAGATCAGATGGTCTATACTATCTCCCTCCAGGATTGCCCTGCTGTCTCTTTCAGTGGGCACAAGGCCTTCTGTAACTGAGTTTTAGTAGGTTTTTCATAAGGTACTCCCCGACCTGTAGACAACAATAAAACTCTTAGTGCAGCAATTTAAATTGTTTAAGTTGCTGAAAAGACTTCATTTTTCTTGCAGATAGTAACTGTCCTTGCCTGCCCAGTATCCCCCCTTCCCAACTTTTGAATGTGGGGTCAATACTGCCAGCAGAGAATCTGTGAGGTAGTCTAATCCAGGTTAATTCAGATACCCCTGTCTCCTTACCCCTCTTCCTCTGGGCTGTACACCAAGCATACAACATTGTTCTGGAGTTTGCATTACTGATCTGCATTATGTCCTTAGGGTCTACCACCATCAGGACTTGAGACCCCAATTCACCTCCTCCCTCTAGGGCCACCCAACTAGGCTGTCCTTTTGACCTACACTGAGACAAGAGGAGTTGGATTTCAGCAGTAGGCCAATATATCTGACACACCTAAGCCTCCCTTTCCTTTAGGAAGCAACAGGGTTTGCCACTGTATTCCATGTCTGTCTTTACTCCATGTGAGGGTGGTGGGATACAAAGTGACACAACAGGCAGAGCTCAGGTGCACAAAAGGCACATGACTGCACCTATCATTTTATTTAAAAGTCCAAAAATATATACAGAAAGAAAATCAGGAATTGTTAGTCCAACAACAAAAGAAATTTCCAGGTCTCTACTTCCCTCGTAGGGGCCTGTGACTTAACTGCAGCCAATAGCGGAGTGTAATATCCTTCCTACACTCTTTTCCAAATATCTTGTGTGAAATACTCAGCACGCAATATCAGGTCCTCCTCCTTCACTGTCAGTACACCAACTGACTCTACTCTTCTCCCCCTAGTGGTGAGCCCTATTTATAGTCCTAGGGATTACATCACTCTCTGTGAGGGAGTTCCCATTGGCCATGACATTACATAATAGGGGGAGTTTCCTTGTTATCCCATGCCTTAACATGCAAGGGCTTGTTATTTGACCCTTTTTGCCCAAGTACGCTTTATTTTACAGGCAGCCCCAGTTACAACCTTTCTGAGGCTGTCACAACACTCTTTTAATTCTTTTAAATATTGGGGACACTACGGGATTAAATCAAAGCGTGAGTGCGTGCCATTCATCAGCCCTTTATTCTGGGCTTTTTCTCTTTTTTTTAAACTGCTGCCGCGCATTTTACATATCTCCAAGGCGGAGACAGTTTCTAGTCCAATGTACAGCAAGGGGTCTTTTTGAAAAAGGACAGCAAAGAAAAGGAAGGTTTTGTCAGGTTGGCCACCCTGACAAAGAAAAACAAGGAAAATGAAAGGATAGAAAAGGTGAGAGAAATAACACAAGGGGACAAGAACTGGCACATATGACTCTTACCACCATAAATTCCCTGCCCCACAAAGAATATTTGAGTGATTCTATTGCCCATCTCAACACCAAACGTTTTATCCCCAACGGCAGAATATTTCCGTTCTCTGTAATTTTTCCATATATATATATATATATATATATATATATATATCTATCTATCATCGGTGTTCCTCACCTTTGTGTTTGAGACAACTACGCTCCAATGTCTGTGTCAGAATCATCAGTGTGAAGTTCAAGGTGTTTGTAAATTGGGACTACAAAACACAGGCTAGGAACAGAGTAAAGCTTTGAGGGTTAAGAAAGCCTCATTACAAATCATTAGTCTACTGGTCCTTATCAGCACATTTGTTTCACGTCAAGTCTGTCAGTGGACATGGGTGGCAAAGTTGGGGATAAACGCCTGTGATAGCTGACTAGGCCTAAGAAGGAGCTGACATGACATTTTGTCTGTGGTACGGAGCTGTTTGCCACTGCCTCTACTTTACTGATATCAGGCTGGATAATCCCTTTTCCTATTATAAACCCAAGATATTTTGTCTCAGTTTTGGCTATGGTGCATTTTGCAGGGTTGATGGTCAGGCCTGAATCAGTAATGGACTGTATGACAGCGCTCAAATGAATTAGATGAGTCTTCCAATCAGGCAAAAAAATGACAACGTCATCCAAATAAGTGGCACTGTATAAGGTATGGGTGTGTAAAACCACATCCATGTAGTGCTGGAAGGTGGCCGGTGCCCCACGTAATCCGAATGGCATTGTTGTGAATTGGAAGAGCCCTGCTGAGAACCGAGCATGATCTTTTCTTGGGCTTTTAAAGACAATGGAATCTGCCAGTACCCTTTGCTAAGTCCAGGGTACTAATGTACTTCGCTGATTCGATTTATCCAAAAGGTCTTCCACCCTGGGCATTGGATACCCATCAAGGAAGAAAGAGAAAGCACAATTACGTAAGAACTTACCGTAACAGCAGATCTTTGAGAGAGGCTCTTGCAGTAGGCAATTACATATAGGACTGAAGCGGCTGGCATCAGGACCCCACGGAAAATTTCTAGCTAGCAGTCTCTGACGGGGACCACCCGTCAGGTGACTGACATCATGTGACATCAGTATGAAGGGCAGTCCCCACGCCCACCTTCCAGTTCTTTCCCACCAAAGGCCAAAAAGGCAAAGGCGATAGAGAGAGAGACGGATGATTCCCTTCCTGGGAAAGGAGCTAAAAAGCTAAGGAGGATGGAGGAGGAGGCTACCTACTGCAGAGTCTCTCTCGAAGATCTACTGTTACGATGAAATTCTTACATAACAGTACTGTCTTACTTCGAGAGGGTTCTTGCAGTAGGTAGTTACATATAGGACCAAGTCCCAAGCAGTTTGGAACCAAGAAAAGCACTCAGGAGGAGGAAAACTAACACCAATAGAACCTCCAGCTGTAAGGGTCTAAGAAAGAAGACCTTGCAGAACAGTCAACCCGAAGCCTGCTCTATGGCAAGAGGCAATGTCCAGACTGTAGTGTTTCATGAAGGTATGGACGGAAGCCCAGGCCGCAGTTGCACAGATATCTGCCGCTAACACATTTTTGAAACAAGCAGCAGAGGCATCTACTCCTCTGGTGAAGTGACCCCTGACTTGACCCGGCAGGGTCTTGTGGTACTTGTTGTAACAGAAAGTGGTACAATGAGTCAACCACTTCGATAGGCATTGCTTGGAAACTGCATTGCCCTCTCTTCTGTGAGCAAACAGACAAAAAGCTGATCCGATTTCCTTAGATCCTTAGTCCCAGTGGTATAGTATCTCAGAATCTTATGAACGTCCAAAGTATGCAAGAGGTACTCCCCTTGATTGGAGTGTTGCGTAAAGGAAGCGGATAGCTCAATGGATTGGTTCAGCGTCGATTCCACCACCACCTTAGGGAGAAACTTAGGATTAGTGCACAGAGCCGCACATTCCTTGTGAAAAGTCAAATAAGGGATTTTGCACATCAGGGCCTGAAGCTCGGAAATTAGTCGAGCTGAAGTAATGGCCACTAGGAAGAATCTCTTCCAAGAGAGGAATTTCAAGTCTGTTGAAGCTGCCGGTTCAAAGGGATGCAGAGTAAGCTTCTTGAGAACAAAGTTCATATCCCAAGGAGTAGCAGGAATGCGGATGGTGAGTCTCAAATGGAGAACTCCTCTGAGGAAAGTCTTGGAGACTTCCAACTACATGAAAGTCCTGTCTCCAAAAGGGACATGGTAGGCCGAGACAGCCACCGTATGGATCTTCAAAGAGGAATGGTTGAGATCCAGGTCAAAGAGATGATGCATGTAGTCCAAGACTCCCTCAACAGGGCAAGAGAAAGGCTCTAGGTCCTTCGAAGAGGCCGAAATCGAGAAACGTTTCCACTTCATAGTGTAGGTAGACCTAGTGGAGGGCTTTCTGGCCTCCATCAAAATGTCCATGACGAGCGAAGAAACCCCGAACCAGGCCTGAGCTACATCTGCAGGAGCCATGCATGCAACTGAAGGGATCTGAGACCTGGATGAACCAGGGTCCCCTGATCCTGGGTCAGCAAGTGCTGTGACAGAAGATGAGGAAGCAGAGGTTCCTCTGAAAACTTTTGCAGAAGAGAGAACCAAACTTGCCTGGGCCAAAATGGAGCAATGAGTATCATCTGGGCTCCTTCTGAACTGAGGGATGTTTCTGTCAGGCTGCCGTGGGTTCACTGCTTGAATAGCCTGCAAGGCAGCATGCCACCTAGCATCCTGTCATCTTCTTTCCTCTTCTTGGTTCTTCCGTTCTTCTTCTCACTGCCATCAGTCCTCGTCTTGGTTCTTCCATTCCTCTTCTCTCTGCGTCCGGTCCTCTTCTCAGTCCCTTTCCATGTCCAGCTGTCTCAGGCAAAGCCAGTGCAACAGATCACCTGGATCCTCTGGAACTGGGTCTTCCTTTTGCCTTCTCTCCTCCTCTAATTGCTTCTTTTCCCCAGCACGCTGTTTCTTTTCCTCCTCTGGGATTCCACATCTTCTTTCTTTAGTGGTTCCTTGGGGCAAATGACTGGCTCCATTCCTGGTATAGGTTTCAACCCCAATTGTTGACCTTGGATCTGGTCCACTGGAACTCCTTCATTCTGGCACCTTTTCTCTGCTCATCGTCAGGTATATGACTATACCCCCAGCAGCTGACACCTGTGTGAGCGTGGTGGGATACAAAGTGACTCAATAGGCAGAGCTCAGGTGCATAAAAGATGCATGACTAGCCCTATCATTTTATTTAAAAGTCCAAAAATATATACAGAAAGAAAATCAGGAATTGTTAGTCCAACAACAAAAAAAATTTCCAGGTCTCAACTTCCCTCGCAGAGCCTGGGGCTTAACTGCAGCCTATACTGGAGTGTAATATCCTTCTTACACTCTTTTCCGAAATATCTGTATGAAATACTCAGAACACAATACAGGTCCTCCTCCTTCACTATCGGTACACCAACTGTCTCGACTCTACTCTTCTCCCCTAGTGGTGAGCCCTATTTACAGTCCTAGAGATTACATCACACTCTGTGGGGGAGTTCCCATTGGCCATGACATTACATAATAGGGGGAAGTTCCATATTTCCCATGCATTAACATGCAGAAGGCTTGTTATTTGGCGCCTTTCCAAATATACTTTATTTACAGGCAGCCCCAGTTACAACCTCTCTGGGGCTGTCACAACACTATTTTAATTCTTTTTAAATATTGGAGACACTACGGGATTAAATCAAAGTATGGTATGTGCCATTCATCAACCCTTTATTCTGGGCTTTTTTTTTTTTAAACTCGTGTGCCATGCACATTTTACTTATCTCCAAGACAAGAGATAGTTTCTAGTCCAATGTGCACAGCAAGGGGTCTTTTTAAAAGAGGACAGCAAAGAAAAGGCTAGGGTTTTGTCAGGTTGGCCACCCTGACAAAGAAACAAGAAAAGAAAGAAGAAGCGAAAGAATAGAAAATGGTGAGAAAAATAACACAAGGGGACAAGAACTGGCACATCGACTCTTTATTCTTTATTTCCAGGGTCTGTATACTAATAACAGGTAGCACCCTGTTACACTTCAGATAAACTTCAACCATGCCTTTTTACTCCTGTGCCAAATGTTCTTGGGGATAGGGACTGGGAGTGAAGAAACAAGAAATTTATTTCATACTTACCATTATTTCCTTTTCTGTTAGCTCCCACATTGTCAATGGGAAGTCATGACAACTGGGTATAGTGTACCCCTTCGGGGGGAATGGCACAGCCCAAGCTTTAGAATGTTGGGCATGTGAAGATTCCAAGCAGCAGCAACTCCCCAGTCACTGCTGACCTCGCAGTGCCACAATGAACTTAACTACCACAGTTTGCCTATTTAACAATAAACACTTCACTAATTCCTTGTACACAACCTTCCTTTTACAGAATAGATAGTAGGGTCTTACCTTTTTGGCAGACTTCGGAATGAAGGCCCATTCTACCTCGGACACAAGACTTGGTCGAGTTGCTCCTCTCAGTATAAAAGCTGGACAGCCTATAAGGATCATCTCGCACCTGCAGTTCCTCTACAACTCTGATGTTGATAAAGACAACGATGAACCTTGACAAGCAAAACTGTCGCAGTGAACTACCTGCCACAAAAAAAAAACACCTTTAGTGCTATAAACTGAACCTACTGACATGCGTGCTCGCAGACTATGTGTATACACACACACGGTGCAGCAGGATAAATAGAGGGATGCCCAGGAAGTCATAATAGGAGTTTTGATTAAAGGACATCCCCCAATGGCATACTGGATAATATTTTCCTGCAGGAGCAAGGCTCCTGGGTGGACCCAACTGACAATGTTGGAGCTAACAGAAAAGGAAATTACGGTAAGTATGAAGTCAATTTCTTCTTTCTGTAGCACTCCACACTGTCAATGGGAAGTCATAACTGGGTTCTAAGAAGCAGTACCCAGAACAAATGCAAGGGTGGAGAATATTATCCCATATGCCGGAAACAAGTACTGAAGACATTACTTGTGCACTGCTACCTGCACTGCTGTGTGAGCAAAGGCAGCATCATCAGAACTCCAAACATCCAAACTGTAGTGCTTAGTGAAAATGTGGACGAAAAACCATGCAGCTGCCCTTCGTAACTCAAACAGATGTTTTACCTCTCTCCATCCAGGATGCAGCCATAGCCCTGATAAGGTCCGGAGGTCTATTCTTTCCTGCAACATAAGCCATGGCAATGCAGGCCCTCACCCACCTGGCTAGATTGGCCTGGGTGTTCTGGCCCTGCTTGACCGTTTTGAAGGAATTGGTTATCTGATTTCCTGAACTTAGCCGTACTAGTAATGAACAGCCTAACGGCTTGTCGCAATCCAACTTGTGCAACTCCTCTTTTGAAAGAGATGGCTGCAGGCAGAAAAATGAAAGCAGATCTCCTAGTTACATGAAAAGTCGCGCACATCTGGAATATGGACAAGACTGTTCTGAGCACCACCTTGTTCTTAAGCATGACAAGGCACGGTTCCTGTGGGACAGAGTCTGGAGCTAGCCAATTCTACTGGCTAAGCACAAAGCAATCAAAAACACCCTTGTAAGACATCACATCCAGTGAAAAATGATGACTGCGATTCAAAAGGTTCCCCACAAAGGTATTCAGAACCAGATTTAGATCCCAAGAAGGAAGTGGTGATCAGAATACAGGGTGGCTCCTGCTACCTGTATGCAGAAATGAACAGCCTGTTAGTCCTTAGAGGAAACCCGGGGTACTCCAGGGGAAGACCTGGCCTTTCCAAGCGCTCAGGGCCAAGACTTCTCTACGCCTCCCTATAGGAATCCAAAAACTGTGGAACTGAAGCCTTGAGAGGCCAAAGATCCTTCTCCCTGGCCCCAGCTGAGAAGGTGTTCCATACAAGGTGTAAGTCTTGCTAACCGCACACTGTGGAAATGTAAGTTCTTTTTTCCTTTGAGCAGCAGCAAGCACCTGCCACTTTACGGAAACCTAATTTTGAAAACTCCCTTCAGGGGCCAGGCCGCAAACTGCATAGTTCCTGGACTGGGTGCCGAATGGGTCCATGAGACATAAGGTCACTTTACACTGAAAGGTGAAAAGATGCTGGCTGAGCTAGGTTCAGTAGGGCAGAGACCACGGTGATCTTGGTCACTCTGGGGTCACTAAAAGAAGCTTCCTCGAGTGTCATATTTTGGATGACCTTGAAGAGAAAAAGGCAGTGAAGAAGAAGCATATGCTCTGTGATGATCCATTGTTAAGACTGAATGATCACTGCTTCTGGCTGCGAACACCAAAAACGGCTAAAAACTTGAAGTCCAAGCATTGTGACTGGAGGCAAACAGACCAATCTGAGGCCGACCAAACTGTTGCACTGAAACTCTAACACCTCCAGTTCAAACTTCACTCCCCGGTGAAAACATTTTTACGATTTAACCAGACTGCCTTAGTATTCAATTCTTCTGCCAAGTGTACTACTGACAGGGAAAGATTTTCTTTTGGCCAACTGTGAAGATTAGAGGCTTCTTTTAGCATCTCCCTGCTCTCTGTGTCACCTTGATTGTTTGAGTACACCACTGCAGTGACACTGCCTAACCTTTTTTTTTTGTAGCAGATGGAATCGAATACAAGCTAGATGAACTGCCCTCATTTCCTGAAAAGACGAAGTTCCCTGAGTGGGTAGATGGTCCAGGACTGCTCGAACCAGTGCCAACTGGCATGTGTTGTAGAAACAATACTGGAAAGGGTTCCAAAGGAAGCCCTGCACTCTCACCCACCAACTCCGGGATTGTCGTGTCTGAGGGAAGAGGGAGATTCTGGCTAGATAATCTTCTGACATTGTATCCCAGGCCGACAGCCATCTCATTTAAGGGGCCACATGTGAGGTGAGCCCGCGGGACTAGATCTATCGCTGCTGCCATGAGGCACAGCTTGCATAGCAGACTGAAGAGCTAAGGCTGATAACTGAGCCCTGAGTCACTGGACTTCCGTCAATAGTATCTTGTCTGGAAGGTGGTGAAGACCTTCCTAGTTTCATGCTGAAGACTGCCTCCAGGCGATCTAAGATCTGTTATGGTTCGAAGCTCTCCTCTGAGGCTACCACACAACCATGGCACTCGAGCATCCCCATAGTTCTGCCCTGTGGAAGCAACCTTAGAGGAGTAGTGAGGCCAAAGTGAAGTGCCTTGTACTGGGATGCCGGCCCGATATAGAGAACCTGATATACTTCTGGTGAGGCTGATGGATGGGATGTTCAACTCCCCTACCCATGTGAAGGTAGGCGCCCGTCAGAAGATGTACTGAAGCTCGGAAATCCCACGGCTGAACAGCTTGGGTGACTGACCTCAGGACTCTGCCTGAATGTCATGTGATGCACAAATTTGTTGAGATGCTCAGATTCAAAATGGGTCAAACTCACCAACTTTTGAAAACTACAAGTTAGCTTGAGTAAGGACCATGACCTTGTTCACGTGGTGAAAAAGGGCACTATTGTCCCTATTTGAACGAAGTGGGTCAGGATCTCTGATGACACCTGAATACTTGTAGCATCCTTGGAGATCAGGAACAACAAAAAACATCCTCTTGAGGGAATCATTGAAATTCCATGGTATAGCTCAGGACTAGAATTTCCAAAATCCCCAGTGTCCGGCATTGTTTGGGCCCATCCTGGGAATGAACTCCTGTGGACTTCTATCCAGGGAAAAGGAGCAAAGATGGGCCTGCGCACCCATTCTGTGAGATACTAAGCTTTGGGCTGTATCCACTGCATGGTATCTTACCAGGGTCCCTCACAGACACTGCTGATTTGACAAGGAGGAGCCCTTCTGGTCCTGGAGCCTTTGAAATAGCACGTAGGCCAAAAACTGAGCAACAGACCTTCCTCAAGGGAAGGGTAAACAGCTTAAATTTTGAAGCTTGACAGCAGCCCAATGTCCAAGCCTTACGACCCACATGGTTGGCACAAGTGATAGACTGAACGAGCCAACATGCACAAACTGTCCCCTGTGAAATCACCTAGAAGTGGAGACCATGGCAACTAACTGCAACATGCTCACTCTTTTTAAATTAAGGGGAAACGAACCTGCCCAGAGTAGTGACCCACAAGTTAAAAGGCCTCGGCAACAACAAAGGAGGCTTAGAAAATGCGAAAGTTGTGCCGTTAGAGGAAAGCCCTCCTGCATGCAGCATCCACTCATTTGTCATATGGATGTGTAAAAGGCATAAGCCTTGATAGGAATATCAGTGCTTTACCAAATTATAGATAGCCTTGTCTATCAGCGGTGGAGCTTCCCACCTACAAAATGTTTCCTCTAAAAAGAAAAAGGCTGTGTCTTCGGGTTGGCAAGATACTTTCTGTGACCACACTGGCTCATTTTTGCTTAATAAATGGGTCACACAAATAAAATTTGGAGATATGCACTATCTCCCCATACTGAGCCTCCTTCAGCTGTAAGGAACTACAAGCCACAGCTATCAAAAAGACAAGGACTTTTTGTCAACCAGGAGAGGAATCGGATCCTTTGTGTTCTGTCCATTTTGTCCACTCCCCTTCCAGTTCCTCCTCCTCCTCAGAGGGGATGCACACTTCTTCATAGAACAAATCTTTTATATTTTTTATTTTATAAAGGTCAGGAACTTCTCCCAAGATCCCCGAAATTCTCATTCTGACCTACAAGTAGTCAAGGTCGGGATCTGACTGCACGTGTCTCCACAGCCTCAGCTGCAACGCACCTGGACATGCCTGTGTGGGCTCCCCTGACCTGAGGGGCCCAGTATGGGGTTGACTAACTACTGGGATGCCCTGCGGGACATCAGGCTCAAAAGCTCGCCAAGAAGCAACAAAAGTGACAATTTTCACAATTCTGCTCACCACTGCCAACTAAAGATGAAGGTGCCCCCTCTCCTGCTGGGAGGACCAGCTGGGGGGAATCATTATAGAGAAACTTGTGCTGGGCAACACAAGAGGGTAATAGGAATCCATGGGGGAAGGCCTCATCACCCTCTGCAGGTCTTATACCTTTTTCCAACTGATGATCTCTGATAAGTCATGGTGCCAATATGACAGTTCTGTTTATAATTATAATTGCTGTAATACAGTGACAGAACTAGAAGAATAAATAGCTTGCTTGTGCTGAGAAATCTTATGTGACATTAGCACACTAAACACATGTGCACGCACATGTGAACGCAACTGCGTAATATAAATATAACCCTTAGGCGGCACTATCCCAAAGGTTACTACCCCTGCCTGTATTTCTAAGCACAGATTGAGGGCCTGGATTCAGTATTTAGGTGCCTCCACACAGAGTAACAGTATTGAGGGGTGTCTGTCTAGCCTGTTATAGCCCTCTGAGAAGTTATAACCACCCTCCAAACCCTCCTAGTGGCTCTGAACCTTTAGCAGTATCTAGCATACAATCAATAAGTAGCAGTAATATTATGTACACACCTGTCACACTTACCACCAGGGTTGGACCTTCAGCAATATCCCTGGAGAACCCCTGTGAAATAAGGTTAGTAAGACAACTGTACACTTTTAGTATTGTAACCCAACTAATAACATGCACAATAGCCAGGTTAAATGTGAAACAAGAAAATCAGATTTATTTAGGGGACGTAAACAAGGAAGGGGCGTTAATCTAGTTAAATGATTGGTATTCTGATTTGATTCAGGTTTTTTGGCATGCACTTTAAGTCCCAACTGTACAGTTCTACAACGCTGGGTACCCAGGATGGAAAGCTGGCTAGCCAGAGGCGTTGCCTAGGGTGGCAGTGCTGCAGCTCATGTTGGGGCCCTTCATGGAAAGAAAAGGCAGTTAGCACGCACAACAACAAAATGATTATTTGTAATCCTGGCTGGTTGGCCCAGTCTCTTGAAACCCAAGAATCTGCAAAGAAATCAGATGGTACCACAGATAATTAAATGACTCACTGCGGATAGCTACCCTGTTTGTATTCACGCTACCAGTTGCCTGTAGTATTGCAAGCAATATGGAGACCTTGTGTTGTTCACCGATGAGCATGGGGAAACAGGGCCGACATGATGCACCTCCTCTTCACAGCCTTTCCCTCCAAGTAAGCCACAACTTGAGAGTTGTTTCTGCGTAGGGGCTGGATCCCCAAACCCAGCCTCTCATCGATGGACAGTCTCTGGCGCAAGCAACTGGTCTGGGCTGAGATGGCAAAGGGCCAGACATGATGAGCATGTTGGCAAAGTTCAGTTCTGTGTGCTGGTGAAGCCTCCAGCTGGCATAACAGATTGGGTCACGAAGAGGCAAGACAGGAAACATTCAGCACATTCAAATAAGACAGCATTAACTTTGTACTGTTCGGATACAGTCTAGTTGTTACTGCAGTAACTTCACTGAGCAGGCCTCTCAATACAAAGTCGTCTTGCACACTAGCTGGGCCGCGAGCAAATTTTCGGTCCAAAACACAAGCGGTGCTTTCAAACTCCTTTGATTCTTTCTGCCGCGGTTTCAGTCCTAAATCGGAACAAATCCAACTTCTGCAATCAAGCAGTATAATGCAGGAGAAATGTGGCAGGGATAC